>JARGGL010000010.1:0-1233192 GCA_029955375.1 Rubus parviflorus
CTGACATTTTTATGCTCTCTCTCTCTCTCTCTCTCTCTCTCTCTCTCTCTCTCTCTCTCTCTCTCTCTCTCTCTCTCTCTCTCTCTCTCTCTCTCTCTCTCTCTCTCTCTCTCTCTCTCTCTCTCTCTCTCTCTCTCTCTCTCTCTCTCTCTCTCTCTCCTCTCTCTCTCTCTCTCTCTCTCTCTCTCTCTCTCTCTCTCCAATTGCTATATTTCTCAGTTCTTTTTGTCTACCAAACTTATTTTGACTAAGTATGGACATGGTTATGGGTACGGGCATGAAGATAGGTATGACAAGCAATCCAACATCACAAACATGGTTATGTGTATGAGTATAATCTCTCTCCAATTGCTATATTCTCAGTTCTTTTTGTCTACCAACTTATTTTGACTAAGTATGGACATGGTTATGGGTACGGGCATGAAGATAGGTATGACAAGCAATCCAACATCACAAACATGGTTATGTGTATGAGTATAAAAATGACACAAATTCGGACACATAGTACTTGCCCTTAACCCTAAATTAATGGACAAGAGCATTGGAATGGGCGAGGGGCAAGGACTCAAATACTAGAACAGGTTGAACTATAAAATATTTATTATATGGTAAAAAAATTGTGATTTTTTGTACGAACACTAAGAATAATGTAATCTATAACCAGCAACAAATTTAGATTTTTTTTTTGGAACGGGAAGTATTTTTTTTTATTTTTCAAAGTCTGAAAATGGGGAAAATTGTAAAAACAAGATCATTTGACAGAACTTGAAAAACTCGACTTGTTTATGTTTTATGAATTTTATAGTTTTCTGACTTTGGAAAATTGTAAAACATAAAGGAAATCGAGTTTTTCGAGTTCCGCCAATTAGAATACCTTCTAAAAACCATGTTTTATTTTACCAATGGTGAGATTTTGCAATGGGTAATTTTTTTTTGGATTAAATTTAGTTTATCGCCCTGAACTTTACACCAAACATCATGTTAGTCCCGCACTTCTAATTTCATCAGAAACACCCCTATACTCTTCAATTTAATCAGTTTAGTCCTTCCGTCAGTCAATCCGTTAACTTTGACCGTTTAGTGATGACGTGGCATGAGTGGGGCCCATTCTTGGCTGACTTGGCAGTGACGTGGCATGCCCAGTCATCAACCAAAGCTGACTGGGCATGCCACATCACTAACGGAGGGACTAAACTGATTAAATTGAAGAGTATAGGAGTGTTTATGATGAAATTGAAAGTGTAGAGACTAACATGATGTTTGGTATAAAATTCAGGGGGGGTAAACTGAATTTAATCATTTTCAAAATGGTAAAATCCAAAATGGTACCTGAACTATTGTGAAAGGTACTTTTTGGTACCTACAATTTTTTTTTACCCAAAATGGTACCTCCGTAACTTAAAATGGTACTTGAACTATTGCGCTATTACCCAAAATGGTACCTGAACTATTGTGTCATTACCCAAAATGATACCTAATTAGATCATACTTAACTACGGAGGTACCATTTTGGGTAATGACACAATAGTTCAGGTACCATTTTGGGTAAAAAAAATTTGTAGGTACCAAAAAGTACATTTCACAATAGTTTAGGTACCATTTTAGGTTTTTACCTTTTTCAAAAATACCATTTTACATAGAAATCATATGCTATAATAAAGAAAAATTTCTCAATTTGCACAATTGACAAAAATAAGCGAAATACCGATTTCGATAGACAATGTGTTGCCAAAGTCCATTTTCTTTGTTTAATTATAGAGTCCAAAATAGCTCTAATAAGTAAATTCTCTTATATTTCTTCAAACTTAAAAAAAATAAAAATTAAACACTTGTAGCGACGAATTGGTCGTCGCTACAAGAGGCTCCTAACTTTTTTTATCAAAGTTTGATCGATCTATATATTTCGTCTTTGCTGCTGCTTTGGTTCTGCTCTTACCTTTTTAGGCTTTTGTGCCTAGCTTTTTGGGTGTTCTTCTTTCGAACTGCTGCTTTTTTTCTTTCTTTCTTGCTTGTGTTGCCTCAAAACACAACTTTGTCACTAAATTTAACTCCGCTTCGGTGAAAAGATTATTTGGAAAACTGATAGTTGAAAAAAGAATATAAAGTTAGAAACAATAGTATTCATGAATAAATAGATGTTTGGAAAGATAGAAGTTAAAATCAGGGTAGTAAGAACTGCGAAAGTAGTATATTGAACTATTGATGTAGCATGGTTTATTTTCAGCCGAAGAATCGTACCATAGTTCATGCAATTTATGCCTTTTTTCAATTCAGCTTTAATTTGGGAAATAGTACATTTTTAAATTTAGCCTTCTTTATGCAAAGCATCAACAGATATTTACATTTGCACTACTGGAGGAAGTAATTTGTATCGTCTTCGTTACTGACATATATCGACCAACATACTCGATCTGAATTGACTAAGGCAGCTATATATTTTTGGTCGTTGCAGATTTGCAGTGCAGTAACATCCTTTGCATAAAGTGCTGGTGAATTTCAAATGGCATGGGACTTCTCTCATCTGATGTACGTGCTGATGTATTTTCATGAGTAGTACGTTTATTGTGAACTTCAGTTTATTTAAAATTTGTATGAGACTATGGAAGTATCTAGTTGCAGTTTGAAACTTGCATTGTACAGTGCACTGAATTTCGACAACAGTTTCTGGTGTTTGTGTTGCTTTACTTTGTTTCGAGATAAGCAAGCCGGCGGCCATCTATATTGTTATGCATTTGTTCTATAGGGATTCAAGGGCCCAAAGTATGATGGGCTACCAAGCTTGCTCCATTTCATATCGTAAACTTATGTAATGCTCACTGCTTATAGGTTGTACATTTGTAGTCGAGCATACCAAAGATCAAGCTCGAAAATAATTCGAATTGGTTTAGCCAATGTCGATTTACAAATACATCACTTTCTTGAAATGAGCACAAGGTACCATGTGATATGGTTGCCATTTCACACAACAAAGGTAAAGCTTTCTGAAACTGGCATGAATTTAGGTCCACCTCACATGCTTGTGAAGATATATGATGGAGTACCTACACTACAAGACTTCCAATCATGGCCATGGGGCTTATTTTTGACAAGGATGGGCTGCCAATTCTCAATAATTTTTAAAAACGATTCTAACATAATTATTTCCTAATTTAATTCTTAAGAAAATTAAGACCTGTTTTTAGTACGTACCCCTAATGATTCTCTATATCTCAGTACGTTAACTAGTTTTGTCATAATCTAAACAAATATTTAAGTGATGTACTTAACAAATCAATTATTGTAGCTTCTGAAAAGCTCTTCCAGTACTTGGAGACCCAAAAAGTCAAATACATTGCCGATCTAATGTCATTGGAAAATAAGGTCTTACAACATTTTCTATTAAGACCTGGAGGTTGCATCGTCTACAAGTGAAGCAAGTAGACAACAATAGCCCCAATTCAGGTACTAGGTCTAACTCCACTCAAACTCAACTCCAGGAAAAATTCAGTAGCAAGTTATTATGGCCCATTCTTGTACCCTAAGTGGTGGTCCAACCCTAAGACTCAGTGTTGAATATATAATAACATGAGCTGTTGTATATGCTAAATATAATCGCTCTCCTTACAAAAACTAGCTTAAGCTGATTTTGTGAGATTATTACCGAATCCCAAAAGCTTAAGTTGTCGAAAGATGGAATGAATTTTACAAAACCAGTAAAGATCGAAGTTGGAAATTGAGATTGGAGCTCCCAAATAAAGCTTTGGCGGTCAATTTTGGGGACTCGTTTTACAAACAAGCAAGAAGTGGGGGAAAAAATAAGATTGAGATTTTGAACCCAATATCTCTTCCAACAATTTTTATGTTAGTTTACCAATACCAACAAAGAATGAAGTATGAACCAATAATATATGTAGGATATATCACATTAATAAGTTGACGAAATTTAAACTACGCGTGAGTGATTGATTGAAGCACATTTCTCGTAACAACATATTAGCTCCCAAAAATCACAATCCCATTCAGGATTCCAAACGCATATAAACAAAATATTTCCATATTTTGTATTGTGGACAGTTAACACACTCCAAATAGTTTGCACTACAGACCCAATAATAAGTTAAATTTGCCATTTTCTTGTAAACTGCCTCTAAAATGCCAAAGAAAACCAGTTGCCCCCAAAAAAAAAAGCCAAATAAAACTTTACTAAATTGCACATTTTGAATGTAATGCTAGCTGTGTTCCATATACTATAGCCTGCAGACCTCACACCATGTTGTTAAAAAAAAAAAGACCTCACACCATGAACTTCATTTTCACTGAGGCAAAACCCTAGCTAATGGAGGAGCCCAGTAAGGTCATTGTAACTTGCAGAAGATGTTGCTGGATAATTAAGGAAGACTCTAACCCACTTTACCTGAATATATGTAATCTTGAAAACCACTACAAGAGCACTTGGCCTGAAATTGATTAAACACCCCATTATATTCACAAGGCCATTTCTTAATGCTATAACGAACTGTTTCCTAAACCCTAAAAACCAATTAATCTAACTATCTAAGTTATTTAATGTTGGTCCACATGAAGCACAATCCAAGTGGCTGCAAGATATTGTTTTTTTATGATGATGATGATGATGATTGAGAGCCCACATTCCCAAAACTTGACAAAGTAGTCTGAATCATTGTAGGTTGTATACAAAAATAATAGAGCCATTATCATCTACTAATTGTTAAATGATCTACATATATAGATAATTAATTGTTGCCTTGTGCAGGCCGGAATCTAAAGTACTGGTTCAAAGGTGTCTGTTGGATCTGCGGACCAGTTCCTTATTTACAGATTCACCTCCACATGCAAACCCGAAGCAGAAGACGCAGAGAAGCTGAACTCTTCACCTTCTCATGACCAATGGCATGAGGCCATATGATCCACTCATATTTTATTTCCGTGAGATTCCATGTATCTGAGTATGAGTTTTGTGTACATAGTCAATGAAAGTGACTCCAGATGCCTGCAGTACTCTTTTCACATTCCTACTTCTTTCTTTTTGTGGTTTACTACCCACCCTTCCCGATCGAGTAGGGAGTTTTTTTAACCCCGAGAGTTTAGAGATTTGTCTAGTATGACTTCATCAAAATTGCAAAAACCAAGCTACGACCATGAATCCCACTGATCGAGCAAAGGTTCACTTGCGCAACCAACACTCTACTTAAATACAAACTCACGCTACCTAACACGACTTAATTTGTTTTCATTTACTCTGTAATATATGTTTATAATCTAAATCCTAATTATCTCAATGCAAAATCAATTATATATAACACAAATGTTTGTTAATCTTATCAAAAGTATTTTGATTGACAAATACAATACTGAACACAATGATAATCAATTGAGTAATTGACTGTGTGATCTCCACATTAGCTGAGTATTTTGTAAGAAATGTCTTTTAGCAATGTTTTGAAAAATGAACGATCGTTCGATAATGAGATTCTGCATTGTAGAATGAAAATAAAACGATAGTAAGTAATTCACATTTCCGAAAAAAAACATGACACATAAACCTCTATTGGCAAAATATTGTTCATGATCCCTATAGCTATATTCATAATTTCTTTTACTTCTAATACCCAATACATTCTTGTTGCTCAATCAAGTCATACAACATACAATTAGACACGTGTCTTATATAGAGGTTTGGATAATTAACTGACTTTTTCTGTGTTCTTCTGAAAATTGTCAAACTGATTAAAGTCAGCATTCTCAACCTCTTTGAGTATTTCAGACATAAAAAAAAAAACCTCTTGGATTGGGCAAAAAAAAGAAATGAAAACCCTCTTCTAGTCTTCTTTGAGAGTTGAGACTCTGCACCAAAAATAGAAAGAACTCTTTGATCATATATTCATATCAACCTCTTGGATCGTGGTGCTTCTAAGAAAGGACCCCACGAGAAATAGAAATGAAAACGAAAAGTCACCGAAAACAGCACGTGAGCGGCACGTGGGATCAATAGGACGGCGCTATAAATATAATGAATGAAACCGAGTCGCTGGCTGCTTTGCTACAAGACAAAGATAAGTTAGAGAACAAATCCAACGTTGCTGAATTGCCGCGGAAACCGAGACGTCACCGATACGCACTCCAAGTTGACCGAGCCGCCGATATTCGGTAACTCGTATCGGTCGTACATTTGAAAAGGAAACTTTTTTCTCTATTTTTGAGTTTTAAAGAAAGTCACGCGCTTTCTTCTACATTATGTCCAATTTACAATGCAGCAGAGACCCTCACAACTCTCTTTTTCTCTGTTGTAGATTTATATCTATACATATATAGACGTTAAAGTTTGGAACTTTTGATTTCTTTTTCACTATCAGAAATGAATCGACGGTGGAGATTTGATGGGTTTGGGGTGGCCATGGTGCTTGTTCTACTGTTTCATCATAATCTGAGCTTCTGTTGGTCTCTCAACAGTGAAGGTCTGCACGTAGTCCAGCATTGTCCGCACAGTTTTCAGTATATTGGGTTTTGCTGAAATGGGTTTTTGTTTTGGATGCAGGTTTGGCTTTGTTGAGGTTTAGGGAGAGAGTAATTAGAGACCCTTATGGGGTTTTAGGGAATTGGAATAGCGGTGGTGGAGAAGATGATGATGATCCTTGTTCTTGGTTTGGGGTTGAGTGCTCAGATGGGAAAGTCATCAGCTTGTGAGTCTTTATTTCCTTATATGTGCTTTTGCTTCTGTATCTTATTTTTCTATGATTGAACCAAACAGCTCAAGTCATTTTATTTCTTCTATGGCAATAAAGGAAATGGCTTATGTAAATATGTTGGCGTGTTTATTGTCAAGAACTACTTCTACATTGATTACCTACTTGATTTGAGATTTTGAGGTGGGGGTCTGATATGAATATCTCAATATTGTTTCGATTGAAGCTTGAAAGTGATCTCGAATTCATGAACTTGAAATGATCAATGAATGGTGACTTGGAATTTTTACGAATTATATCTCAATATCAGACCTATACTATTTTTTAACTGTCCTTGGAGTTGCTTGTGCTATGATTTTCATCCTATCAATGGAGAGACTCTTCCATCTCTTGTATTTGTATCTTGTTTCTTAGGCTCCAAAGAGTTTCGTTTTTAATTTCATCAGCCTAAAGTGGGATTTGATCAACTTGCAGGAATTTGAAGGATCTTTGTCTCGGAGGAACATTGGCCCCTGAACTCGGGAAGCTGGTTTACATAAAATCTATGTAAGAGTGATTGTAATTGGTCCCAAGTCCTCACTTTTCTTCTGTTAACTTTTTGCTTTAAGGCTTATTTCTGAATTCAAATCCGGTGCTTCTTTGCTGCAGAATTTTGCGCAATAATTCATTTTCTGGAAAGATTCCGAAAGAGATTGGAGACTTAATGGAGCTGGAGGTTTTGGACTTGGGATATAATAACTTTAGTGGAGCATTTCCATCTGATTTCAGCAACAATCTGGCCCTCACTACCCTGTACGTTGTTCATTTGGAACTGTTTGCACTCATGAGTCTTATTCTTTGATGACTTTTACTAAACTAATCTTCTAATTCTTATTGCAGCTTACTTGACAATAACAAATTTCTTGATTGCATATCTCATGAACTCCATGAGCTCAACATGGTTTCTGAATGCCAAGTCGATGAAACTCAACTAACAGATCCTGCTTTCGGGACATCATGCACTAGCAGATCTATCAGCTGGTAAGCAAGTGAAAGTAATCTAATAATTATATCTTGGCTTAGATTTACAAGGGCCGGGAAAGCTCAGGTCTAGTTTACTGATAATTATTGTTCAGTTTTCACCTTGTTTCCATTAATGACATGGCTCTGTTAAATAAGTTTCTACAAGTTCTGTATCTTTTGGCATTGCATAGATTTTCTATTGGAAGTAACACTAGAAAAATAAAGTTTTTTGTACCTTGTAGCATATTATTTTGTACATTTATTCCAGGATAACCTTTTATTATTTTCTAGGAACACTGCCCAACCAGGAGATTCAGCTCACCGTCGGTTGCAGCAGGTGGCAGATAAGCCGGAGCCATCCAGAGTCGGAAAAGCTAAAGAAACTGGCAGGGGTTCATCATCCATATCGGCTTCGCCATCTCCATCACCATTTTCAGTTTCAATGCCACCCTCAGCTTCACCATTTTCATCCTCACCATCTTCAAATTCCCCTTCACCATCACCATCATCAAATTCTCCTTCACCATCTCCCTCCAGCAGCTTTCTGACCCCTTCACCCTCTCCTTTGATGGCAACAACTCCGGCCTCTCCGGTCCCAGTAAATCCACCAACTATTATTTTGACACCACCAGAGTCTAGTCCGTCACAAACTCCTTCCCCTGCTTCAATTCCAGGGCAAGAGATTAAAAATAGTTCCAAGTCAAAGAATCACATAGTTCTGATTTGTGCAACTGTTGTTGGAGGTTCTTTATTCATTTTACTTTCAGTCTTTGGCATTATTCTTGTCCGAAGCAGTAAAGTGGTTACAGTAAGACCCTGGGCCACAGGGTTAAGTGGGCAGTTGCAGAAAGCATTTGTAACAGGTCAGTAATTGTTAGAATACACAGCCCTCTGCACACACAAACACAATCTCTTAGGCATGAATATTTGTATTTTAATATCCTGAGAAAAATTGAGGCAGCTTTTGATAATAGAACAATGACACCAGTAGAGCTGAATATGTAGTTAACATTGATCGAAGGCTAGACCCTTTGTCAACTTGTTCACCACTCACTGCTTAGAGCATTCCAAGGCCAGTTGATGTAGCCCTGGGACAGTTTGCGTTTTAGGGAAACATTTTGTTCTATTTCTAGATCTAACTATTGGCTTAAAAGTTAATTTATTTGTCGTCTAAAATCTTGGTTTGTTTCTCTTGATGAAGACATAGGAAAAGTTGTGCAGTCTAATTTCTACTTCAAATCCGTACATGTTTCTGTAGTCAACTTGATGAAATGTGTTTCAGGTGTACCAAAGCTCAACCGATCAGAACTTGTGGCTGCTTGTGAAGATTTCAGTAATATAATTGGATGCTTTTCCGATGGTAACATTTATAAGGGGACTCTTTCAAGTGGGGTTGAAATAGCTGTAACATGTATCACATCGACATCTGCTGGAGACTGGTCTAAACATCTGGAGGCTCAGTTCAGAAAGAAGGTACTGTGTACACAATTTACATGAATTTTGATGCATCCTTTACTACAAAAGTACCTAATAGTCCCTAATTGCTCACTCCCATTGATATATTTTGCTCTTGCAGATAGAAACATTATCCAAGGTGAACCACAAGAACTTTGTAAACCTTATTGGGTATTGTGAAGAAGAGAAACCATTCACAAGAATGATGGTTTTTGAATATGCTCCAAATGGAACACTTTTTGAGCACCTACATAGTGAGTACACCATAAAATTTGTAGAAACTGATACTATAGTTTTAGAACAGTTCTGATAATATCAAAATTCCTTGTCTTGCAGTAAAAGAAGCCGAACACTTGGACTGGGGAATGAGAGTACGAGTAGCCATGGGTATGGCATACTGTCTTGAGTATATGCACGGCATGACTCCACCCGTATTCCAGAAGAACTTGCAATCCGCTTCTATATACCTGACCGAAGACTATGCTGCCAAAATATCAGACTTCAGCTTCTGGAATGAAGTAACAGCAGCAAAGACAGGATCAGCTGACAAAGAGCTTCTAGAAATCCCATCTGCAAGTCCAGAAAGCAATGTGTACAGCTTTGGGGTAATATTGTTTGAAATGTTTACTGGTAGAATTCCATACTCTGTGGATGACGGTTCTCTTGTGGACTGGGCATCACACTATCTAAGAGGGGAGAAACCCCTGGGAGAAGTGGTGGATCCTAGCTTAGAATCTTTCCAAGAAGAAGAGCTGGGGAAACTGTTTGAAGTGGTAAGAGATTGTGTCCATCCTGACCCGAAACAAAGACCAAAGATGACGGAGATCACGGCTAGGTTAAAGGAAATCACAACCATGGAGCCAGATGGAGCCACACCCAAGTTATCACCTCTTTGGTGGGCAGAACTTGAAATTCTTTCTGAAGCAAATTGATCATAAAATCTATTTATTTTTCTTGCCCATGTCTTTATTATTTGTGTGCGCGTAATTCTTTTGCCCGATTCTGTTATTCATTATAGCAGTAGAGGGTGCATGCATGTAGGATTAGATCTGATGGTGTGGTATGCTAATCTAAGCTAGAAGAGATGAAATTGTAAATAACTATTGTGTTGAGAAAGTGAGCTTTGCTTCACACATGAAAATATACCTTCTGAGATCAATAAATTTTGATTTTTTTTAATACTAGCTTCTCAATACATGAAAATATATTAGCTTAATACTATTTTCTCAATACTAGCTTCACAATACATTAAATTCTGAGATCAAGAATTTCTTTTACATGAAAAAAATAAAAATAAAAGTTTCATCTTCTGTTGGCAAATATTGCGCATGGATTTGCTGGGCTTTGGTAAACAGAAACAGATTAGAAAGAATAAATCCCAAAAAGAAATTGCCTGAAAGAAACAAAATCCCTCCTTTCTTTTGGTATGAGAACTGCTCTCTCCATGTGTAGAACAAAATCTGAAATATATTGCAATAACTGAGATATTTGGATGTCCTCACAACTTGTTTATGTACAATGGGACTGTAGTAGAGATCCTTTTTCTCACCAAGAGATAAATCAAACAATTCTCAAGGTACAAGGATTTAACAAAAAGAAAAATTTACAGCAGGGATTTCTAATCTGTAATATATATATGCTCGGAGCAATTGCTTTAATTTTTTCTTCCGCAACCATCTTTGAGTGCTTGACGAAAAGGCTGCTCAATGCTTGCTGTTCAATCAACAATCGTCTATCCACAATGCCATATATACATAGAAGTCCCTTGGTCGACTTGTCCTCTTTCGCCAGGTGGGTTTGCAGCTGGACACTCTTTAGAGATCATGATTCCGAGGAAATTTTTTTTAAAACAATTAAGTCCTGGTATCACCGAAGATGAAGTCTCCCACACACTGAACTCATGAGAAGCAAAATATACCAGTTACATTAGCTCAGTCCCGTGCTCGATTATACAAATCAAGGGTGTCTGTGTGGTTGGGGTCCATGCAGAGAGCTGCTTGACAATCTTGGAGAGCAGAGTTGAGGTCTCCACTTGACTCATGAAACGCAGCTCGAAGATGAAGCATTTGCAAGTCAGGCTTGAAAGCTATGGCCTTTGTAAGCTCTTCTACAGCTTCAGACTCTTTTTGTTCATCCATCAGCACTGGTGTCATGGTTTGCATATGTTAGTAAAAAGTTTTTGTTTCACACAAGTAAAAGACCTCTTCTTACTAACATTACCAAAGGTCAGATTCCATGCTCTTGTTCTGTATTTTATCTCCTACTTGGTTTTTATAAAAGCTTTCCTTGTTTTCTCGATTGCTCTACCAGAAGTTGAATTCTAATCTAAAACAAAATGAAATATGCTTCTTGTTCTTGGCCCAAGATAGCTAGATGGGTGTTTTTTGATACGAATATTAGTTTTGCAACTATTAGAGAATATAATGCAGAAATTTGGGGAAAATAAGATACAATGTCCAGGGTCAGAAAGATTACCAGCTGCCCTGTATCTGTATGGATATGTTCTTAATGGATCCAATTCTGTTGCCGTGTCGAGATCTGTCTTTGCCATCTCAGGATCACAGTACTCTGATCGCTTCTCGTAAGCTGATGCATTATTTTGTGCCTTTTCTATTAGCTTGGTCATCTCATCATATGCAGCTTTTCGTTGATTTTTAAGATGATAAACGCGTGCTAATCCTTGGTGAGCTCTTGTATGCTTGATGTCAAGAGCACTCAAGTAGCTGTTTGCCGCCTCATCAAGCTTACCACAATCAACATATATACTCCCCAAGTTATTTAATGCCTGCAAAATATCAAAATAATACCTTCAAACAAGTACATCAAGGAACAATGATGAAGGACGAAAGCATGGATGATTCTCACCTGTCCTTTTCGAAGACCATCTGAAGGGCATTTAAGAGCTTCCTCCAGCAGTTGAATAACATGAGATGAAGATTCAGGGTCCAGGCTAGTATCTGCCAATACATACGCTTTAAGGAAAAAAGCCTCAAATGACCTCTGAGTGTGAATGGACTTTTCGGCCTTTGAGAGAGCTTGTTCACGATTTCCAGTGTCATATAAAATCCATCCTTCATAGACCAGCCTCTCATGCTCAGAGCTAGAATTATTTCTAGCCAACCGCAAACTGCGCATTGCAGCCTTCTGACAGTTTAACCTGAAATACTCATATTTATCAGGAAGGATACGTAATTCAAAATATCAGCACATTTCACCTCATTGATGAATTAGTATATAACAATTCATTATACCAATATGCAGTCAACAAGTGATACAAAATTGGGGTTGATATGATATAATATGATAAAAAGAACATTAAATTTCACTGATAAAGAATATTTCATTCAAATTAGGTTCCCAAAGAATCCCAATATCATGATTGTGTGATGAAATATTATAAGAGCAAGATGTCAGAAAATAACAACACAAACATTGCAGTTGGATAACAACAGAAAGCTATAGCTATGATTGAAAAACATACCGTAAAAGAAGTAGAGATTGGCGAAACTGTAGGAGACTTTTTCCAGGGTTGTTTCCCAGCATCTGATGTATGATAGCCAAAGAACCAATGTCATCAACAGACGACCATTGATCATATAGATGCATCCAGCAATCAGCCTCAGTCATTTGCTTAACCCGATGGCTAAGAAGCTCAACCAAGTAATCCCCCCTAGTCTTTCCATGAAACATCATATAATTGGGTTCTAAAGTTAGTAAAACACGAATATCTCTCAGAGCACTTTCATAATCTGCAAGTGCAAGGAAGAACCAAGCCCGTAATTCAATGCAGTCAGGTGAGAGCTTAAACCTAATAGCTTTTTCAATCTCAAAAATGGCTCCACTAATTTGCTTCTCTTCCACCCTTGCTATAGCTCTATATCTATATGGAAACGAAAGAATGGGATCTAGTGCAGTTGCAGTGCTCAAATCTGAAATTTTCTCCTTCCCAATATTGTAGAGGGAGCGTTCCTGGTACATCCACCCAGCTGGTTTATACTCAGAAATAATAGAGCTCATCAATGTATAGGCTGAATACTGTTGCCCCTGCTTGTACTTGGTCCTTGCAACACCGGCCACTGAATAGACATGACCCGCCTCAACTGCAGCCAGAAAACGAAACTGTGCATCCTTAAACTCTCTTCTCTGAAGCAAAACGCAACCCAATTGATGCAATGCAAGTGTTTTCTGCCACCTCTGCGTCGCACATTCTTCCAACCTCTCCAACAACATCACAGTGGTGGTTGATACCATACTTTCCTCCATAGCCACATGGCTTAGAAAGTAATACAATAAGAAAGAACCATGCCCCGACATGGCTAATCTCTCCCTAGTCTTGGAGCTACAAAGAAACTTCATCACTTTCGGATTGTACAAGGAATTCGGAAACTCTCTTAGCAGTACCTGCAAGCAAGCAGCAACAAGAAGATATGCCATCTCCTCCAAACCATATTCAATAAGAACCAATGCATCATCAATGTTATCAACCAGCGAAGCTAAATAAGCGTCACAGGCAGACTTCATCTCCTCACAACAGAACCTATTTGCAAAACAAAGTAGCTCCCCAACAACCCCAGGACTAAACAAGTCCAACCTCCTAGTCCTACTATAAACTTCCACAGCCCTCATTCCCTTCACAGATATCCCATTTTCCGAAAAATCAATCTTACCCTTCTTCGATTCTTTAAAACTGCCATACAACATAGCCTTAAGTGGACTAGAAAGCATTGCAATTCTACACCTTACACAATTGATTTCTTCATCACCAATACAAAATGAAACATCACTCTCCTCCCCCCCTAAACTCACACACTCATTCTCATTAAAACCAGGCACATTAATCACTTTAGTTCGATCTTGGTCACATTGACAATGACTAGAAATTAAATTTGGATCATACCCATATTCCAAAGCAATCTTAGGACACTCAAAAACTTGTCCACCACAATCCATAGCTGACATACCTGAAAGCTCATCTTCTCTCCTCTCAAACCTCAACCACGCCGAAAGCACAACCTTGGAGTTCACATCAACAGCATTTTGTCTAGCAGCTCGTAGACACCTCCGAAGCAATTTGGGGTCGCCAAGGCTGCGCAAGAGAGAGTACTGCTCCACAAACAACAATGATCTATCAGACTGAGATTGACAATTCTCTAACCGCCGATAAAGGTCAGCTAAGATCTCAACAAAGTCGATGGGTTTGAGGTGAGGCTCTATGGAGGGTTCAATGTGGTCTGTAGTAGGAAGTCCATAAGGAAGAAGAAGAGGTTCAGTCACTGAGACTGAGGAGTTGAAAGTTTTGAGCTTTGAGTTTGACCCAAAAGACTTGAGTAGCTGACTGTTGAGCTTAGCTCTTGAAACCCCAACATGGGTTTTACCAGTTGAGGTTTCTATTGGATTCAAAGCATGGACTTGGGTGCTTGTGAATCGTTCTAGAAACTTAAGGCCACGCATATCTAAATGACAATATATCTTCTGCATATATGCACAAACAGAGAATATGATTGTAAAGCTTTCAACTTTCACAAACCCAGAACACAAAAAATGTTGGGTTTTGAAAGAGAGGTGGTGAAGAAGAAAGCTGAAAGAAAATGGTCTCTGCTTTTGGGTTCTCTCTTTTCTTTCATGGGATATATTCTATAAGCAAATTGCTAAGCTTTTCTCTGTGTTGTCTCGATCTTTGTCATTCTGTGTTGGATGTCAAAAGGGTATTGGTGAACCTGAACCTCTGAAACTTTTGGTCGTTTAGGTGGGCTAGCTCCAAAGGAAAGAAGTTTTTCTTGGAGTCAGTTCAGTACCCAGACCATTATCACCCACTCCAACTCTGCCACGTGTCATTCAAAATGGAAAATGAGGCAATCCAAGCGAGGTGGTCAACTGGTTAATTACTTAATTTCAATCCAGCTTATCTTCAGCTTAACTGCTAATTAATTAACTACAAAATGTGGATTAAGGAGAAATTGCATGTTAAGCAAATCAAACCTTTTGAGTAAGCTTGTAAACAAAAGTAACTAAAAAAGTTCATGTGTCCCATCTTCACCGAAAAAAAAAGGATTCTTATAATAGGCTACTTTGTTTTCCACAATCTGAAGGAAATTAGTTACCTACTTAAATATAAGAAAGTTCTAATTTTATGATAAAAACCAGGCTACTCATCACGAAAATATGTTTATGTTCCTATGTACATCGAATTTAGATTATGAGTTAGGCACGGTGGTTAAATGTCTAAATCATAGATGGTCCTGCAAATTGGGTTATTAAGGAACAAAGTACCCAACGAATCTACATGAGTGGATCAAATAAGGAGTTAAGTAAATAAAGCAGAGGACTCATTTCAGATACCAAAATTACTTAATTACCAAATGGGTTAGGAAGACATTAGATCTAAGTACACCTTCTCTGGCTATCTGAAAAAAATATTGTCTGACAAAAATTATTGAACAGTTAGGTGAGCATCTCTGTAATGTAATGTAATGTCTGTGACATCACTGCAATTTGGAAGCTTATCTTAAAAATAATAATAATAATAAAGCAGAAGCAGAAACAATAATTAATAGTGGGAATAATTTATCTCAATCAGGTCACAAAAGTATATCATAGGCAAGAAATTATGACCACGTGCAATCCATGTGAGGATTCTGTAGCAGCTTAATTTGTTTCTCATCAGTTCTTGACAGCAAAGCTAATTTGCACCAACGTGTGTAAATCACCAGACTGCTGCTATATATTGTCTGCTAAACCAATATATATATTTCACCCATTCTATTCAAACAAGCAAGGTTACTTTGGCAATACAAAGCTGTGCTGAAGTTGTGTATCTATGAAAGCAAGGACTCTTGCCCATATCTAATGTGGTTGTGGCAGTATTTGTGAAACTGGTATACATAAATTTCTGAGGCAAACATCAAGGACGGTCCTCGACTCAGGTATCACTTCGGTATCAAGGTTGACAACCGCCGATACACGAGTCGAGGGCTGTTCTTAATGTTTACCAAAGGTTAACAACCGCCAAGACGGGTATGGAATTATTGTCGACCATCAATGCATATAAAGTTCCACACACATCAATGGCTGACAGTTTGCTTGGACAACTATAAGAAGCAAAGTTCAACTGGAAAGCAAAGCTCATTCATACACTTTCTATCATCCACAAACTTTCTTTTAGATGAAGGCATAATCTTCCTGAGTCCATTTTGTTTCTCAGTCTTGTCACTGGGTCTATGCTCAACAATCTATTGGGTCATACTGTCTAACAATCAATGCAACAAGGTCAAACATGATGGCTATCACTTAATGATTTCAGATTAACTTGAAAGTAGATGTGGTTCAAATTTCAAAACTTCAAAGAAGCAGGAGATATATGCATTAGACATCTTTAAGATTGGACACCACACAAATATAAGCTATACAGCTACACTGTTCCCCTATCAGCTGCATTACAGAGTACATACAAGACGATCACATAATTTACACGTGAAGATAGATTGGATGGCACCCACGCAATGAGATTCCTTACAATTTTTTATTTATAATAAACAATTAAAGTGGTTGACTGAGACAACAATTAGAGAAAGAAATAGGAAATAAAGCAGCACCAGCTCCAATAACTCAACCCAGGAAATGTATTGCTGTTGAAAAAGTCATGCATTTTCTAATCTAAATAAGATAAAGAGGCCAGCCCAATAAGGAAGCAAACCAACCATTCTATTTTTCTAAAAAGAAAGATCCCCTCCCAGTCCAACATTTGATTGAATACAGAAAAGCATAATAAAGTTGGAATCTATCAATAAAACAGAACCCCGATAAAAAAAAAACAATAAAACAGAAAACAAAACATGACTTGAATTGTTGAAATCAGAACTACAAACAACACTAGTAATTACTTGTTAGGGGAGGTTAAATGGTCTTAGTCAGAACTTTGGCTCCAGGATTGCAAAGATCTTTTCAGTCATGCACAGAAGCACATACAAGACACTGACACAGATTTATGCTATTATAGACATAGCGACTATGTATTGAACAAAAGGAACATAATTAACACAGTTTTTTCTTCCTTCTTACAGGTAGCCATCAATCCTACTAACAATTTAAGTGTGATGCACATTATTGACAACGCAATTTCCTGATAAAACTGTATGTCAGGGACATAGATTCAAGAGAAAGATGAAAATGTAAAAGCAGAATAAGCCGACGTACCCACTAAAAACATACCTGGAGCATATATACGAAGTCTACTTAATTACATAGTGTTGAGGCATTATTATGTTTACAGCAGCCACCATATATACAAGTGAACGATCCCCGAGAACAATATATACTCAAGAACAACTTTTAGACATTGCAGTGTGTCGGCCTCTAGGTTCTGACCAGGTCAAAGATTGAAGCCTCCCATAACTATACAAAATCAATATGTTAAAAGCACCAAGACTATAGGTGCTTGTGATATAAAATATTGACCCACAAAAGTATACTTCGAAATTCACCAAATCTCTCAACTTCTTGCCAATTCTCTAGACCTGCTTTATGATCCAAAGCTTATGTTTCTTTATATACAGATATAAGAGACAGGATTCGATCAAATTGGCATCTGAGAGGTGCTTGCAAAGTTTGAGGTAAGTATCTACACTACCAGACTGTTGAATCCTTTTCCTTAGCCCATGCAACACAGCTGCCCTATCCAAATACTCCGGGAACAAACCCAAATCAAGCATTTTAATTACTGTTTCTGCAGCATCATCAAAATGTCCTCCTTTAATGTAACCTCTTAACAACCATGACAGGCTTTTCTTTTTACACAAAGAGCTGGTAACCTCTGTTCTAGTAAGCAACCTTGCTATGGCACTGGTTTCCTTGTGGGAAGCACAGATGGCTAAAACAATGTCATAAAGGTCTCCATCAGCCTCTTTACCGACAAGCTTCATTTCCCACAACTGTCTTTCGGCCTCAAGTCCACGTCCAGAACAGATATACATAGCCAGGAGCCTCTCATGAACCACCCCAGAGAGTGAAGAACTTCCCTCTTGAATCACCCAATTAGACAATTGTACTCCATCAGCTAGAAGATCTGACTGATACTTCTCAATTAGCCCAACATCTTCTGAGTCACATTCAGCCACCAGCCCAGCCCTAGTAAAAGCTTTCAACTTACGTAAAGCTTTCCCAAGCTCATTTAGTTCTTTAACCACAGCTGTCATTGCAATGAGGTAGCTGTAGACCTCTGGCTTCAACCCAGATTCTCTTAGTTGAATTACCAACTTGACTGAATCCCTATAGTTACCATCAACCTGTAGAAGCACATTTAATAGCTTCATTGACATACCTTTGAAAACTATATAGATTGTACCACATGTGTTAAAACAGATCAACTGGGAAAAGATAATACTTAACGCAATGCTAACTGTGCTAAGGAATGTTGAAACAATCAACAAACATCACAAAGTAAACTAAAGCGAGCAACTTTCTCTCTGGCAAGATTTGTTTTAGTAGTTAACCAATACTAACAATATTCATTATCAAGTTGTATAATAATTAAGAGTCCATTGAAATCAATCAGTGGCATATAGCAGGTGGACAGTCTAAACATCAACCATTTGAACTGTATAAGTTAATAACAAATTGGCACTATAACTGAAAATGGTAAATGTGCTAAGGAATGGTGAAGCAATCAACAAACTTTGCAAACTGAACTAATGCTAACAACTTCCTTTCTACCAATTATTTATGTTTTGATACTTAACCAATAGTAACAGTATTTATTGATAACTCCTATAACACTTGACAGTCGATTGGGCATAATATCAAACCTTTGATCTGTATAATCTAGTAACAAAACAAGCACACACATTATCCTAGTAATTCAGCATGGTCAAGATAAATTCAACTCAAATCGAAAGCAAGCTCAACCTAAACATAACATAATAATGCGGCATCTAAATTCGTAAGGGAAGAGCAATACTATTAAGAATGGAATAGCATAATACTGAGAACAGTAAACAAAACACTCACCATCATCTTCCAAGCAAGATACCCAGTTGGCCCTCCTTTATGTCCATCTCTATCATCTTCCTCCGAATACAGAATCCCGCGTTTCAACACTTCTTTCACAAACAAAACAGCATTTTCCTTGTCACCCATCTCCCAATACAAGGAAATCACCTTCTCCATCATGCTAAAACTCGGCTTCAAACCAACACAATCCACGTCCACTAGAAGGTCAATCACATCAGCAACATCATTCCCTTCTTCAATCAACCTCTTCAACCAACTACACATTATCGAAACCATAAGCTCCATGGTCTCCTTATCGACCCGGTTCTCCTTTCGGAGCCACTCAAACACCTCAAGTGCACACCATGAGTCCCTACCCTCCTGAGAAAAGTAGACCAACACAAGCTGAAACTCTCTGGCCGATAACCGGTCGTTCATTTCCTCAAGAACATCGGACGGTTCCCTTGTCATCCGCTCTAATTCTTCAATTGCCTCAAAGAAACTTTCGCCCATTTCGTCCTCGTCGTCGCTGGTCAGGAACTGGTCCAATTGAACCGACTTGAACAGCCTAAAGTCACGAACTTTACTCGATTTCGCAACGATAAAATTCGGATTTTGGTGTTTGCAGATTACAGGACAAACCCTAGCACAAGATTGTGCTGAAAAACCCTGGGCACCGCTAAAACGGTATCGTTTAACTGCAAAACACGTCTGGGTCAACGAAGCAAGGCCTTGAGCAGAGGCCATCTTCTTCAGTCGAATCCCCAATATAATTCAATTCAGAGAAACCAAACTAATACCCACTACTTTCTGTTGCCGAGAAAATCAAAGAAAATAACAAATTGGGAATCTTACTAATTAAGCTTCCATTTCTGTAAAGTAAAATTCACGTCAACTGCGTATCAAGAATTGCATAGCAGTGAAGTAAAGCATACCCTTGTCTCGAATTGAACTCTCAAAGACGAGAAGAGCAGGGATTCAAAGTCCAAAGTCCTCGGCTTTCTTTCTTTCATTCCCAAACCCTCAATTCTCGACCACCAAAGAGCTCGAAATCTACATGTGATGGAGGGTTTGGATAATCCAAAGTCTTTGATTTTGGGGGTTTTGGATTGTGAGGTGCTCCTGTAATGGACAAATGGCCGAGCTTTGCCACCACTGACCCTGTCCTGTCCTGTCCTGTCCTGTGTGACCCAAAACCTTCTTTGTTTTTCAACGTTACGTTTGGTGACGTGTCCTAAGCCAGAGTGCCAGACTATAGGCGGAATATGGCGCCCAACTATCATGGTTGTAAAATTGATTTTTTTTTTTTTTTTTGGACGAATCATGGTTGTAAAATTGATAAATTCTCATTTCTGGCCCCTATTTTGTATGATTACAAAAACCACCAAGACCACACTTTTAATACAATCACAACCTAATTAATCAAAATCAAAAGCTAGAGCAGCAGACAGAGGCAAGAAGTTGCCCCATATAACTCTCCATGGAGTGACCAATAGCAACAATTGTATCCCCCACAAAGTTCGTCCCTCTCGAAATATGCTTGAAAGTGACTGTTTCGATTGAAGATGGTATTGTGAGAATATCTAGAACTAGAAACTTGATTTGTAAGAAATTTAATCGACACAATTGATACTATTGAGTCGAATTTTAATCTCCCCCTCCCACATGAATAGACTTGAAAGTTGAAACCTCGAGATATTGCTTCACGTAATCATTATTGAAGAGCAATATTTTCATTTTTGCTTTGATTTTGTTTCTTCTTGCCCTTTAAAATTTCAATTTTTTTTTTGAATTTTTTTTATGAGAAGTTAAGGAACATAGTATTATCATTCAATCAAATTAAGATTAATAAGACTACAATTGGTACAACACCTCTACCGAGTACCGACTTACTTGGAATGGTAAGAGCATCTCCAACAATAAAAATTATTTTCATTTGCTAAAATGTTTAAAAGTTAAATATAGCTAGTAATTTTTTGACTCCTACTCCAGCAGTTCTAGCTATGTATAAGTTATATTGAAAAGAAGAACGTTGAAACTAAAAAAAATAAACGTTGAATTATTTGGCTTTTACCTATTTTCTCTCTCATGTTTAGCTAAATATAGGTAGAGAATTTAACAAAAGTTAAATTTAACTTTTGTTTAGGTAATCTGTTAGAGCTAGGTTTTACCTTAAATTTAGCTAGATTTTAAATTTATTTTAAAATGGGTCCTCTATTGGAGATGCTAAAGGTGTGTGGATTTTGATCATCTACTCAAGATCTGGAATAATTTATCATATTTGCACACATTTATATTTTAAAACCCATTCATGATTAATTAATGAAGCTCTTTTCTTTTTATGCTTGCTGAAGCTCGTTTTGCTTCTTCTCACAATCTGCACATGCGATGTTCTAGGGAAGTTGTTACGTGGCTTGTTCTTTGTAACTTTTTGATTCTTCAAGTATACTATGTAACACGCCGTCAATGTTTGGTTGTCAACTGTTTCTCTAACTTACGAATTTTTTAAAATAAAAAAAATTTGCAGAACACTATGGATTAGGATTCATTCGATGAATCATTGAATTCTGCAGAAGTGTTAATTTAAGTGAGTCTAGAGTCCTTGACTAATAAAAAAAATTTGCAGAACACTATGGATTAGGATTCATTCGATGAATCATTGAATTCTGCAGAAGTGTTAATTTAAGTGAGTCTAGAGTCCTTGACTAGGAACAATTTTATTTCTTTCTTCAAATTCTATTAGCAAATACAACCCACAAAGAGCTGAAAATGAGAGTGAACCAATTGTCATATTTTTGAGTGGCTAAACCAAGTGCTGTCTTTCACTTTCTTCTGCCACATGATATCTTATTTTTGGTTTTGCCTTCAAGCTCAAACAATCATATATAGAGCATTTAACAATTAGTACCTATGCAGCTTCTAATATCTGCAAATGAAGGACCCAAACAAACAAACCAAACAGCATAAATGTTTATTTGAAAGATTAGTAACTGCACAAGTGAGTAATCTCTTTCTGGACCTGGACAGATGATTTTCTACACGGGGACGTACAATGCCCCAAGTGTAGAAGCACTATAGTTTGGAGCAGCCTTCCCACCTTGCCAATATAATTTCCATCTGTCGTATATCATTGACTAGGACTTGGTTCTTGCTGTGGAGGTCAGAAGCAGAGGTTGAAAACTGGGGGCACTCATCCACGTACAAGTATTCTAATGAAGGGCACTCAATATCAATATCCAATGAAGTAGCACTACTAGTGTACAACCTTGTGAGCTGTGGAAGTTGCCTCAAAACTAAGTTCTTCAATTCTGGAAGAACGATCTTGTTGTTCTCTGATTCCTCGCTTGCTTCAATCACTCTGTCCAAGCTCGGGCAAAACTGTACCCAAAGGTCTTCCAATTTCAAAAGATATTGAGCTACATCTGATGTGAAGAGAGTTTTCAACTTCCCGCAGTTGGCAATGAATAAATTTTTTAGATTGTGGAAAATTGCACGTGGGGCTGGACCATTCCATATGCTTATTAGTCCTCCTAGACCGATTAGTGTCATTAATCTCAACTTTGTCAACATATTTTCCTCTAGCTCATGTCCTTCAGATCCAAACACATATTCCATTCCATCCATAAAACGGAAACTAAGTTTTTCCAGATTTTGTAGTCTCTGCAACAACTTTGATCGTATAGCTGCATTCACCAAGTCAGAACAATGTCTCACCTCCAATAACTTGAGATTGCATAGCGACCCAGGCGGTAACACACCAACGCACAACTCCTGCAGGCAATCCAGCCAACTCAGATGCAATTCTTCCAGGCTCTCGAACACAGGTTTCTTCGGAACCCAAGTTGTTGTGTTCATCAACTCTTTCAAGTTTTCATGGCATCCATACACACAGAGATACTTCAATCCATGTAATCTCCCACGGTCATATTCCTCAAGAATGTTGTTTAAGCCCTTGCACTCTGAGTACTTTAGTTTCTCTGCTTTCTCTGTCACCACGTTGTTAAACCAATCTGGTAAGGTATTGATGGGTGTGTCAATGCTCAAGGCTCTTGAACGACGATCTGAAAAGTCATGGTCCAAAGCAGACGGTGTGAGATATCTGGAAAACTTGTTTCTGTTGATACATATATCAAAACATACCCAATGTGGATCGAACTCAACATTTTGAGGCAAGCATTTTGCATTAGATAGGGAAACCTCCAAAACTTTTAAACGTGACAAGCCAGTTACCTCAACAAAATTGGCATTCTTACCGAAGAAAAAGGAGTAACAGCCTCCCTCAGCTCTACTACCCCAGTCCCGAAATTCACATTGGAAGTACAGTTCTTCCAATCTATGCAACCTTGATATCACATTAGATGGAACTCTTTTAACACCAAATCCAAATCTAGAGCTGAAGTCCAACATCCTTAAATTGGTAAGATGTCCTATTTCTTTTGGGAATTCTTTAATATGACACTCTCTCAGACATAGAATTTCAAGTTTCTTCAGTTGGCCAAGTATGGATATGTCAATTTTTGAATCGCAATCATCCAAGTACAAAGCTTGGAGGTTGGTTAGGAGACTAAATGATGAGGTTATGAGTCTAAGGTGTAGTGGAATACGGGCGTTCCTAAGATCTAGGACCCTCAATGCATTCGAGCTTTGAAAGAATGTTTCAGGGAATTCTTTTGTCAATTTACTATCTTTCAGTAATAAAATCTGGAGTTTTGAACATACCAACTCTTCGGGAAGGTTGAATAACTCGTTCTTCATCAATGAGATTGCTGAGTAGCCCTCATGTGCATCCACTGGCCAATCTGTTAATTTACAACCAGATTTTACCAAAAACCTGTTGCCATCTACAGACGATGCAATTAACATGGCCATGTCTCGAATGACATCATGCATCCTTACGCATCCGTCCTTTGTGCTGTCCAAAAGCAAACAAGAAGCTTTAAGGTATTTTGTCACCGAATTTGCTCTGACCCTGGCATTTTCTATTGTACTGTTACCATCGCGAAACAATCCTGTTCCAAACCCATATGTCATCAAGTCTTCTATTTGGATGTCATAATCTTCTGGGAATAGACAGCAAAGCAAGAAGCAAGACTTGGCATCACTACTGTCTAAGTAATCATAGCTTAACTTCATACATTTGAACACATCTTTTTCATCAAGGTTGGCACATTGAGACATCCCAAGTCGCCGAGCTGCTTCTTTCCACTCTTCAAAATCTTTATCTCCAAGTGCCCTCGCAACTGCTATTAACGCAACTGGGAGACCAGCACATTCTCTAGCTACCTTTCTACCTACATCATAGAAATCTGTAGATATTTGAAAAGATTTCCTTGCTTTCTTCAAAAACAAGTTCCAAGAATCTTCTTCTGATAAGATGTTGAGAGGAATGTTTGCTTGGCTCTCCATGGAATGGCAAACATTCAATCTCCTTGTGGTGAGTACGACTTTGGAGTTGCATCTTTGAAGGTCGTTGTAGCTGGGAATTCCTATGCTTGGCAAATCTATTCTCTCCCAAATGTCATCCAAGATTATGAGGGTCTTATTTCCTCTCATTATCTTCTCCATCAATCTAGCGGCTCTCCCAATTTCTGTCTCCTCCTCAAACTTGAAGCCCAGCAAATCTGCAAGTGAACATTGAATTTTTTTCAAGTCAGGGCTTTGGGATACGACAGCCATAATCACCTGATGAAAAAGCCCAGTTTTTTGGACTTGTGCACCCACATGTTTAACCATGCTTGTCTTCCCAACACCTCCCATTCCATAGACCCCAATTGCAGCAACCTCGTCATTTTCTAATGCTTTCATGAGCTCATCCATGGCTTGTCTTGTTGCTTTAAATTCTTCAAAATCGCCACTCGACATTATAGAAATAGGTTGTACATTACTGCACACAAGTTCCACAATGCATTGGACAAGATCTCTTTCAGACCTACAAGGATGAAGGGTCCAAATAGTAATCATCAGGCAAATGACAAATCCAAAATGTCAACTCTTGTTAAGTAAAGATAGTATCAGAATGCTTACCCATATTTGTTTGAATCGAACCCAGAGAGATTGGCCACTTTTGTTAAAGCAGCTCTCCACTGCTTCACCTTCTCCACGTCGTCAACACTATGCCTAAACTTTTCTTCATGCTTAGTGAATGCTTCTGCAAAACTTCCCCTTTGACAGCGCACATCAGAGGGATCCACATCATAAAAAATTGGGACAACTGTTGTGTTCTTGGCTTTAAAGCATTGAAGAATCTTTGTAAGTTCATCCAAACACCATGTAGAAGAAGCATAGTTTGGTGACAGAACAACGATGGCAGACCTCGATTCTTCGATTGCTGTCAGGAGACTTGGAGAAATATCCGTCCCTTTCTGAAGCCCTTGGTCATCCATGAATGTTTGAATTCTTCTGTTCTGCAACTCATGGTATAAGTGGGATATAAAACCCCTGCGAGTGTCTTCACCCCTGAAACTCAGAAACACATCATGATTCCACCGAGAAGCTGATGATTCAGCTAATGAAGGAAGAGACGCAGATGCTATTTGTGTGCTCGAGGCCATTGAAAACCACCAAAAAGAAAATAAGCAAGGAAAGAAACCAACAACAAGAAGCAAATTAGAAGAAACCAAAACCCAAAAATATAATGGAAGACAGACAGAGAGAGTTCGGAATTGGAATATCTTCTCGTATCTTTGATCAGTCAAAGAGGGCTGGCAATTTTGACCGATCGGACGTCCAATATAGGGATTTAAGCAAAATAAATGCAATTTTGGAAGAGGAAGGGTTCGAACCCCTACACTCAAGCAGAGAAACTCTACACCATTAGCTTCTTTGGTATTTGGTAAATTGTTTTATATTTACTTCATACTTGCTCATATTCTTCAAAACAAAAAACCAAAACCTCATATTCTTTAGGGCTTAGTAGTTAAGACTTAAGATCCAAGCACAAAGCATGGCGTAGTAACGAAATACTAGTGTAGCTAAGATCTAAGACCCTCAATGCATTCGGACTATGGAAATCAGCCAAAGACGGCAGAGCATGAAACGCCTAATGAGACCATGAAACGCCTAATGACTTTGGACCTTCAATGAGACTATGAGAGCATGAAACACTTTGACAATGTTGCTACAATTTCAACACATACATTAATACATATATTTAAAGAATTGTTGAAGTTGTTGAGAATTATATATCCTCTAAATCTCTAATACACATACCCGTGGCAACAATCAAACATCATCCTGATCGAGCATGTCAACTGATCTCTCGACTCTCGATCATGAGGTTCCTACCTTTCCGGAGTGGTTGTTAGAATCCCTTTGGCTGTTTTGAAAGTCATGTTTTTACCAATTTTCAGCATGTTGAATTATCTTTGTATCACCCTCACTCCCTCAGTATTCTGTTTGCTTCTATTGCCATTTTGTGTGGCTTTAAGTTGTGGATTACAAACTCAGGGTTTCTCCTAAATGGTTTGGACTTTTCTTCTTTCATGGTAAAACTCAAAAATACAACCTTTTTCCACTTTGAGTCCAAAAAGATATAACCTTGGATTTGCAATAATACAACGCTCAAATTGTAAAAGTCGAGCAATGCCAATATATATATATATATGAAAATAAATGAAGCACTAAATGGAAGATGAAAAATTAGGGAGGAACTCGACAAGAAGGAAATGTCTTCTTTGCTGCTCTTGCCATTTTGTGGCTTTAATTCGTGGCGTATATTACTAATTGGAGGGTTCTTCACTTCTCCTATATGGTTGGTTTGCAGTTTTATAGTAAAACTCAAAGCTAGTACCTTGTATATATTAGTAATAGAATGCTCATTGAAAAGTGAAGCAATGCCAACATAAGCATAGGAGACTAAATGTGATATGTCAACAGAATAGAAAATGCCATCAATCAATTATTCAATTGTAGCCCCCTAATTCTGAATTTAGCCCCAATCCTTAAATCACTGAATCAAACCACTCATAAGCAAAATCTCGCCCCAAGTTGAAGAACAATCGTTAAAAAAAATTACTGAACCAAACCACTCCCAATTGAACAACAGTTGAGTACACAAGTAAAAATTTCAACTTTCCAATCATCTACAAGAAGACATCGAAGAAACCAAAACTAAATATTCATAACTTTTACAAAATGGGGAGAACCCAACAAAGAAAATGAATAGAGTTGAACAGAAATTGAAGCATCAAATATCAATTAAGGGACACTAGTACCTTAGTTAGCAGAGAAATTTTCCTTTTATAAGCTCCTGATTCAGCTAGCGAGCTTCAAAGTCAACAACTGATCCATTTACAATCTTATATTGCTTGTTGTATATAGGTTGATACAACTTTCTCAAATTTGGCTTCTAGTGCTGCTCTCTCCTGTAAAAACTTTGCCTCTAATTCATCACGCTGACTCTGGATTTCTCTAAGAACCTCAACGAGTTGTCTAGCATTTGGCGATGGGCTCTGAACCGTGTCCTCAGGAGCAAGACTTGCTTGATACTCTTGGTTCAGACCATAGGTGACATCCGACATCTCGTCCTTGTTTGTTCTGATTCATAAATCACGAAAGTGAGAGATCAGGAATTTTAAGCAAAGCTAAACTAAAATGCTACATCAGAATAAATAAATCAAAGTTAAAAGATTACAAAAAGAAAAAACAAAAGGGTGTGATAATGCTTATGCGGATAACTAGTTTGCAATGAAAGATTAACAAAGGAAATTAATCATATAGAATAATGTGGAGCTCTACATTACCAAAACACCTTTAACAAAATGTTAATTCACAGCTTAATAAAACTGGAGGACAGGCGTCACCAACCTGATCAATAAAAGCCAAACCATGCATGGCTGGAGATTTTTTAAGAACATTAAAAGAAGTTTGGTAATTTGCAATAGGCATAAAATTATGATTGAACATATTATAGACGTTTGGATGCACTAATCACATTTGTGGGTGTATATGAAATTGCTGTATTAAGCATGGCATGGACATAATTTTATTTTACCTTTTAACAGAAAAAGTAAAAGCAAATCAAGCAGATTAAAAAGAACAAATGAAGTACACTATACCTCAGATGTCGTAGATCATTGACTCGGACCTGGTTCCAACTGTGGAAGTCAGAAGTAGAGGTTGAAAACTGGGGGCAGTACTGCACATGCAAGTGTTCCAATGCAAGGCACTCAATAGTAGCACTTCCAGAACTGTAGAACCATGTAAGTTGTGGAAGATTAAACAAAACTAGGTTCTTCAGTTCTGGAAAAACGATCTTCTTGTTCAAAGTCTCCTTGCTTGCTTCAATTACTCTCTCCAAGCTAGGACACTGAGTTATCGAAAGGTCCTCCAATTGCAGAAGACACTGAGCCACATCCCAGGTGAAGAGACTTTTAAGTTTCATGCAACTGGTAACTACCAAAATTTTAAGATTGCATAGAGACCCGGGTGGTAATTTACCAACACATAACTCCTTTAGGCAATCCACCTCACGGAGATGCAACTCTTCCAAGCTCTCGAACACAGGTTCTTTTGGAACCCATGTTATTGTGTTCATCAACTCTTCCAAGTTCTCATGGCGCCCAGTTACAGCAAGATACTTCAGTTCAACTAATCTCCCGTGGCCATATTCCACAAGAATGTTATTCAAGCCATTGCACTCTATATACTCTAGTTTCTCTGTTTTCTCTACCACCACATTGATAAACCAATCCGGTAAGCTATTGATGGGTGTGTCAAGAGTCAAGACTCTTGAATCATGATGCAGAAAGTCATGTTCCAAAGTGGATGCTCTGGCTGACCGGTATCTGCTGATGCATATATCAAAGTTTACCCATTTCGGATTGAACTCAACATATTTAGGCAAGCATTTTGCATCAGATATGCGAAGCTCCAAAATGTTCATATCTTTCCTGCCAGTCTCCTCATCAAAACCAACATTAGCTTCTTCTTCCTCGACCACTACTTTACTCTTTCCGTCCCCAAAATTACATTGCATGTACAGTTCTTCTAATTGATACAATTTTGACATCAGTTTGAATGGAAATGCACTAATATTGTAACTCCCACTCAAGTCCAACATCCTTAGGTCGGTTAAATTTCCTATTTCTTTCGGCAATTCCTCAAGAGGAAATTCTCTCATGCTAAGAATCTTCAGTTTCTTCAGATTTCCGAGTATGGATATGTCAATTATTTGATCGCAATAATCTAAATTCAAAGTTTCGAGGTTAGTTAGGAGACTGAATGATACGGGTAGCAACGAAATATTTGTGAAGCTAAGATTTAAGACCCTCAGAGCAGTTTCAAACCGAAAATAAGTTTCTGGAATCTTACTGAAATCGGTATTTTGTAGTGATAAACATGACCTACGGTCATCTTCGTATGATGCAATAAACATGACCATATTCCGCATGATATCATGCAGCCTTACGCATTCGTCCTGTTCAGTGTCCAAAAGCAAGCCAGAATCTTTAAGGTACTTCACCCCTAAACGTACTTTGGCTCTTGCATTTTGAATGTTGGAATCTTGAAACAATCCTTTCCCGATACCATATCTCAGCAAGTCTTCAATTCCCAAGTCTTCATTTGGGAATAGGCAGCAAAGATAGAAGCATGACTTGGCATCATCAGATCTCAAGAAATCATAGCTTAACTTTATGCAATTGAACAAAATTCCCTCATAATCAAGGTCGGGAGAATGGTATGTCGTTAGTCGTCGAACTGCTTCATTCCATTCGGCCAAATCTTTGGTCAAATCTTTATCTCGAAGTGCCCTTGCAACTATAATCAATGCAACTGGGAGACCAGCACATGCTCTAACAACTTGCCACACTACGTCATCGAAATTATTGGTTGATTTGTCAAAGGACTTTCTTGCTTCCTTGGCAAACAAGTCCCATGATTTTTTCTCTGATAGGACATTGAGATGGATCGTTGCTTGGCACCCCATAGAATTGCAAACGGTCCTTATCCTTGAGGTTATTAGGAGCTTGGACTTGCATTCTTTAAGCTCCTTGTGGCCAGGAATTCCAATGCTCGACAAATCTACTTTATCCCAAATGTCATCCAAGATTATGAGAATCCTATTTCCTTTCATTATCCTCATTATCCTCTCCTGCAATCTACAGGCTCTTTCAATCTCTGTCTCCTCCTGCAATTTCAAGCCCAGCATATCTGCCAATGTGCCTTGAATTTTTCTCAAGTCAGGACTTCTTGATACGATAGCCATAATCACATTATCAAAAATCCCTTTTTTTTGGGCTTGTGCACCAACATATTTCACCATGGTTGTTTTTCCCACGCCTCCCATTCCGCAAACCCCAACAATAGCGACCTCATCATTTTGCAGCATTTCCATGATCTTATCCACTGAGTGTCTTGTTGGTTCAAATGATTCAAAATATCCGATGGACGTTTCAGACTTTTCAACTTTTTGTACCTTACTGCAGACAACTTCCAAAATGTGTTCCACAAGTTTTGTTTCAGATCTACAAGAAAGAAGGGTCAAATTAATAGTCATCAGAATTAAATAATAAATTGAAAGTTCAAGTATAACTCGTTAAGAAAGTCACTTCATGCTTACTCATAATTCTTTGAATCCCACACTGTGAGATTGCTCACTTTTTTTAACCCAAGTTTCCACTGCTTCACCTTCTGAGGGTCTTGACTAGACTTCTTTTCATGCTCAGTGAAAGCTAATTCAAAACTCCCCTTTTGATTTCGTACATCAGAGGGATCCACATTATAAAACAGTGGCAGAATTTTGTTTTTGTCTTTCATGAATTGAAAAATCTTTGTGAGGACATCCAAACACCATGTAGAAGAAGCATAGTTTGGTGTCAAAACAACTATCGCAACTCTTGATTCTTCAATTGCCGTTAGGAGTTTTATAGAAATATCCGTCCATTTTTTAAGTTGTCCATCATCCTTGAATGTTGTAATTCCTCTTGTGTTTTGCAATTGATGGTATAAATGGGATATTAAACCCTCTTGAGTGTCTTTCCCCCGTGAAGCTCAAAAACACGTCATGCTTCCATCGAGAAGCTGGTTCAGCTGCAGGAAGAGATGTAGCAACAAAGTCAAGGCCATGGAAAAAGTGAAAACCACCAAAAAAGAAAACAAATTCTAAAGAGCAGTCCAGAAAAAACAACATAGGAGAAATCACACTGCAAAAAAGAAAGGAACAGATCACCAAAAAGAGACAGAAGTGTAGAATGGGAAATAATGTAATTAAGAGAGATGGAATTAGATATCTAGCAACTTACAAATTCGATCCATGGCTTGCCTAGTTACTTTACTGCACACAAGTTCCAGAATGTCGAGAACAAGGTCTATGTCAGACCTACGGAAGAAGAGTCGAACAATCATCAGGTAAATAATAAATCTAAAAGTACAATTATAACTCTTGTAAGATAGTCCCATCATGCTTACTCATATTTCTTTGATTCCAACCCAGAGAGATTGGCCACTTTTGTTAAAGCAGCTCTCCACCGCTTCACCTTCTCTATGCCGTCATCTTGACTAAAATTTCGTTCATGCTCAGTGAAGGCTTCTGCAAAAGTCTGGATTTGATGTCGCACCTCAGAGGGATCCACATTATAGAAAATAGGGAGAACTAGTGTGTTCCTGGCTTCCAAGCATTGAACGATGTTTGCAAGTTCTTCCAAACACCATGTAGATGAAGCATAGTTTGGCGACAGAAAAACTATTGCAGACTTTGATTCCTGGATTGCTGTTAGGAGATGTGAAGAAATTTCACTCCTTGCTTCGAGCTCTTTGCTATCCATGAAGGGTTTAAATTTTCTGTCTTGCAATTCATGGTATAGAGAGGATACGATACCTCTGCAAGTGCCTTTACCACTGAAACTCAAAAACATATCATACTTCCACTGATTCAGCTGACAGTAGAGATGCAGAGGCTCTTTGGCTGCTCAAGGCCATTGAAAACCACAAAAATAAAACAAACAAACAAGTTCTCAAGATCAGGCAAGAAAGCAACAACAGGAAGCAAAGCAGAACCCAACCAAAAAAAACAAACAAACAAAGGGAGGTGAATTATGGAAGAGAGAGAACACTGCGTGAAAGGAATTTGCTTGGTATAGGAGAGGAGACTTTAGCATCTTGATTAATTTAATTCCAAATTGTCCACTTGCAGCTGCCAACTAATAATATTTAGTTGACCATTTGGAGGAATTGAAATGCAGAACAGCAATACAACTCAATAGTTTGAATAATACATACATATATTATATACTGATGATTAGAGTGGAATATTCAACATTCAAGAAGACTCTGTTCGAGCTCTTTATCAGATTTCTGTATGATATTAAACCCCAATGCACAGCTGGAGATTTGTATATAGTTAACATGATACTAGCTGCCCAATGCAATAAAAAAGGGGAAATATTTCTGAAAATGCATCCAGATTTAGTACCTTTACTCAGAATTTCCCTTGATAAAAATTCATCCACATTTAGTACTCATGACAATTTTGATTGAGTTGACAGTCACAGACATACATTAGGCTTCACAAAAGCCATATATAAACTAAATTCAAAGGTTGTACATGGAGCAATTCGTCTCCTGATTTCTGTGAATGGAAGACTTGAGTAATGTATTGAATTGATGCACAGAACAAAGTTTTGCATTTGAAACCTCAACATGAAGTATAAACCACTCATAAGCATAATCTCGCCCTCCATTGAAGAACAATCGTTAACAAATTACTGAACCAAACCACTCCCAATTGAACAACAGTCAAGTACAGTAGTAAAAATTTCAACTTTCCAATCATCTACAACAAGGCATTGAAGAAACCAAGACTAAATTTGCGTAATTTATACAAAATTAGGAGAACCCAACAAAGAAAAAGAATAGAATTCTACGGATTTAGAAGCATCAACTATCAATTAAGCGACAGTACTACCTTAATTAGCAGAGAAATCCACGTCAGCAGACTTGATCAAAGGCGAGGCTTAAGCGAGAAACGAGTAACATCCACGCGCGAAGCCGGAGCGTCAAGTTCTTCGAATGTATGCGTCTGCGCGCCATCTTTCTCAGTGTCTCAGTACTTCAGTAGTGTCTCTGTCACAATGAAAAGAGAGCTTGTTGCAAATTCCAATTGGGTTGATCGGGTCCCCCAAATGACTATGACCCGACCCATGTCATTGGGCCTAGCCCATGTCATTACAATTTTGCATTAACATGGGTCAATGAAGTTTTGTCATAATGACTGTTCAATGTAAAAATCATTTTCATCCTCTATTTCAAAGTGAGTCCAGAATTTTTTAGGAACTGGCAAGCAGAAAGAAACAACCCTCTTTTTAGCCTAATCATACACTATGACATTAAGCCTCAAAACATTGATCTTGATGACTCTTTCATTGAAAGAATTTCTGACTTGAATTAGCCAAACTTTTCAAAACGGATCGGATTGATCAGAAATTAATGGAACAAAAGAGCATGTGGCTACTGAATAGTTCGAAACATATGGATGATTTTGTTGTACAGATTAATTTGCTGCGAGAGCATTCTCAATTAGGCACATTGGGAAGGCATTAAGCCAGTTTCAAGCCAAATTAAGCAAGGCAGACTGAATACAAGTTCATCTTGCAATATCTACAGTTAGACTCCTTGATAACATTATTTAGTTCTTGCCTAGAAGGTTGAGTATTTCAATCACCTATTTGATAGCACTAATCTAATTCATGATGAATACATGAACGTTTATATTTCTGTGCAAATAGAACTAGGATAGATACAGCACTTGCAATTCCAGAATATCAGAACATAAATTTTAAAGAACAGCAAACTTACTTGAAGAACTGGATTTGTTCATCTTTGGTACTTCTCCTGATTACACCTTTAGATTTCTCTTTACAGTAGATGGGACTGTTTTCATGAATGAGAAAAGGAACGTGTATCAGCAGGGACCAACAATCTGATTATATATGAATTTTAGCCATACTTGACAGTTTCTTCCATCAAGAAACTGTCATGTCATTGTAACTGTAATTTCAAATTTGTCTAGGATCAGATTTCCTTAATAACTGTATTTATTTGAATTTAAATCAATAACAGATCAATGAGGTGTACCAACATGATTTAATCGGGTCTTCAACCTCACTTTGATGCTTGAACTCATACCAACTATATATATGTATTTATGTTCGTCCAAATACAATGTCTTGTTCTTGAGATATCTAACAATCTCCCACTGAACTAGACATTGTTTAGAACTTAAATATATATATATATATATATATATATATATATAACATAGTATACTGAAATGTGCACTTGAATTCAATTCACATCACAACCTGTTTTCAAAATTCTGTCAGATGTACTTAACTGTAATGAACTAAAGAATGTCTTGATGAATTGGTAAATCACCAGCTTTCCAAAATCACAATACAGCAAGCACATCCACATGAATTCCCTCAAAATACAATATTGAATATATGCTTAAACTTAAGTGATCATCTGTAATTAAGCACATATACAAATAGTCCAACCAAAATTTCAATAAACATTGAAATACGGCAAATTATATTTTCACTGAGATTTCATCTTAATCTGCACATATATTTGTGTTGTCATTCAATGACTTACACACTGAAGTTGTACGTACAACTTAATTTAGCAGATTATTAATAAGATGAAAACTTAATAATATAATTGTACTTTATTGATCATATCACAACTTAAATAACAAGGTTATAATGCATACTAACTGGTAATGATGCTGATTTTGTTCTTGCCTGCAATTCCCATATTTGCAGCATGCTTAACAAACTCTCCTACTGGTAGTACTTTTGTCAATAGATCTGCCAATTTGTTCCTTTGTACCAATCTTGACAACTTCAATTTCTTCATCCCTAACACATAATGTGCTTCTTCCATGTCTTTCATGTCAAACCGACTCAATAAGTAAGCCTTTGCTTCTTTTAGCAAACATATATTACTACTTGCAAGTAAAATGTCATCAACATATAAAATGAGCAAAATAAAATTGCTCCCACTGGTCTTAAGATAAATGCACTCATCTAATTTATTTTCCAAAAAATCAAATTGAGTGATTACCTTATCAAACTTGAGGTACCTTTGTCTAGAAGCTTGCTTAAGACCATATATTGATTTCTTAAGCTTGCATACTTTCCTGTCATCTTCGGCAAATCCATCTGGTATAATTCAAGGTCAAAATATGCAACTAGGGCCATGATAATTCTGAATGCATCTTTGGTTGAAAACTGAAGAAAAATCTTATTGTAATCAATTCCTTCCTTTTTTATTGTAGCCCTTAGCCACTAATCTTGCTTTATATCTCTCAATTTTCCCACTTGCATCCAATAGGCTTAGAATCACATGGCTTATCAACCAAAATTCACACACCATTCAGAGACATGCTTTGAAATTCATCTTCCATTGCTAATCTCCATTTTGCACTGTTCACAGACTTCATAGCTTTTGCAACTAAGATTGGATCATCTTCATCTCCCAAAACAGTCTCTTTAACGATCAAATACAATTTATAATCATCTGATATAGCAGATTTCCTAGTCCTTGTAGATTTTCTCAAAGCTATAGGCTGTAGTTCTTCAATTGGTGCTGCATTCTCATCAATTTGCTGCTCATTTCGCATCTGCACTACATTATCAATAACCTGAATATCGTGTCTATCTTCTACATTATCATCTGCATCTTCTGCTTGCTGAATTTCTGGAACAGGGTTCAAAAGTACTTCATTTTCTAAAACTGATTGCTACAGCAGCCTTGGTTTGGGATTGATAAAGTACTGCAATCCTGATACACAAACCATGATTTAAAAAGCATTGTTGCCGTTTTGTAATACCTCCGATTGTTCCTCTGACTCTTTTCTTGCATTATTATCAAAATGTTCATCATAAAATGTGGCTCTATGTGACTCCACAATTCTTGTGCTTCTGTTCTGTTTAGACAATAACATTTGAAGCCTTTAGATTTTTCACAATAGACAAATAAAATAGCCACTTACAGACTGAGGATCAAGCTTTCCATCTGCCACATTGTGCACTCTAACCTCTGCATTACAGCCCCCCATACACGAAAATGATTTAAGCTGGATTTGTAACCACATCACAATTCAAAAGGGGTCTTCAGCACAGTCTTGCTTGAAGTTCTATTACAAATATAATTTGCTGTTTTCAAAACTTCTCCCCACATAAATTTTGGTAATGCAGGACCTCACTATCATGCTTCTCACCATGCTCTTCTTGATCATGATCAAATCTATCTTGTTGTATTTGTACCATTCGTCATGTTTCTCCCTAACATTCCTACTAGAAATTTCAATTAATGTTGCTGGTGGATCCTCTTGAAGAACTTAATCATAATCCAGTATTCCCAAAATCAGCTCTATGTCTCCTTTCCACTTCTTGAAGTTTGAGCCATTCATAAACTCAATCTGATTAATACTTATTGGAAAGTGCATAACTGAATGTGAAATGATCAAACAGATTAATCTAGTGTAACTTAATACCAGAATAAACTGAATGTCCCAAATATATATAATAAAGTATATATATGCAGTAATATGAAACTTATCAATTTCAAGACTTTGACAACCTTTGTGGTGTACTAATCTCTATTGATATATGAATGTTCATTTACTCAATATATATAACAGATTTAAAACCAAATGTCTGCAACTGCATTTCTTTGGAAATCAGTACAGATTGATTTTAAGTTTCAAAACCTGTAACTTAAATAACAGAACATTGACATCCCTTTTCACTTTCGACATAAAGCCATTTTGACAGCATATACGTTCTAAACGATGCAAAGAGGGATGCAAATAATTCTATTTTCTGAAGTTTGAGCCATTTTCTGAGATGCTCATATAGAAATGCATGGCTGCATATCAATAAAATTTAGTAAAATATTCTAGTCTGCCAAATACCAGAACATTTACAAGTCCCAAAATCGAAATGAAAATTCATAATTTGAATATTCATTCATGCCAAATCATATAAACAGAAAATTGAAACTCGATCATTTAAGATTCTGACAACCTTTGTGGTGTACTCATCTTAATAATGATATCTAAATGTTCCAATTTCTGTATATGCACAATCAAGAAACCAAATGCTTGACATTTATTTCTTTGGAAATAAATATCAATTTGATTTTAAGTTTCATGATGTGATCTTAAGTAGACAAAATAAATAAAGTTTCTGGTATACTAAGCTACTTTGATAGCATGAAGTAAATGAAACTTGATCTGTCTAATTCATATGTCTTTATGATCTACCTATTTCTGGAGAATTTTCTTGTTTACAGCCACCTTGGTAGCATATAATACAAAGAAAATATATATGTAGGAGATCCGATAAATTGATAAATTGCAACACATATATATACAAAAGCTTTCAACAATGAAACTTACTTAATCATCTTATATATATCATCTTAATCATGATCACATATCATCTTATATATATATGAAGCAATCAATTGTAATAAATAATTCAATATGAAATAGAAATTCATACCAGTAATCTATATCTCTGCACTCAACATCATATCAATATGTATGTAAAAACTTAAACAAAAGGTTTTGTTCATGACTATATGCGGATTATTTTATGAATTCCCAGAATACTACTAGAACACACAGAACATGTAATTCACATGAATATAGATTTGCTCTGATACCAATTGATAGCACTAATCTAATTCATGATGAATACATGAACGTTTATATTTCTGTGCAAATAGAACTAGGATAGATACAGCACTTGCAATTCCAGAATATCAGAACATAAATTTTAAAGAACAGCAAACTTACTTGAAGAACTGGATTTGTTCATCTTTGGTACTTCTCCTGATTACACCTTTAGATTTCTCTTTACAGTAGATGGGACTGTTTTCATGAATGAGAAAAGGAACGTGTATCAGCAGGGACCAACAATCTGATTATATATGAATTTTAGCCATACTTGACAGTTTCTTCCATCAAGAAACTGTCATGTCATTGTAACTGTAATTTCAAATTTGTCTAGGATCAGATTTCCTTAATAACTGTATTTATTTGAATTTAAATCAATAACAGATCAATGAGGTGTACCAACATGATTTAATCGGGTCTTCAACCTCACTTTGATGCTTGAACTCATACCAACTATATATATGTATTTATGTTCGTCCAAATACAATGTCTTGTTCTTGAGATATCTAACACTATTCAATATGAAATAGAGGATGAAAGACCAGCCCTTAGTATAAAACCTATAGACAAATGCAGAAGATCACTACTACAATTAACTAAACACGTTGAGCACAAGAATTAACCTCAGATACTTGAAGAGCTCCAATTTCTTTTCTCATAAACTGATCTCAAGGTTTCCCTTTGCATTACCAATTCCAATTCCAATCCAAAAGCACAAATCTACTTCAAGCAAATACCAACTACAATCGACTAACTTAAGCGGACTTTTAACAAACACATAGAGTGCACAAAAAAAAAGCCCAACAAAGATTAACCACAGAACATTCAAGATTTCCTCATAGACTGAATTCAAGATTTCCCTTTACATTACTGGTTCCAAATCCATACTCAAATCATAAATCTACCACCTATTGTTATTACCAGATGATCAGATTTGGGTGTATTCTAAGCCCTCTCGCCCCTAATCCTCCTCGCAAGCTGAATATCCTTGGGCATAATAGTAACCCTCTTGGCATGAATTGCGCAGAGATTAGTATCCTCAAACAGACCCACCAAGTACGCCTCCGCCGCCTCCTGAAGCGCCGCCACGGCGCTGCTCTGGAACCGAAGGTCGGTCTTGAAGTCCTGGGCGATCTCCCTCACGAGCCTCTGGAACGGAAGCTTGCGGATCAGAAGCTCCGTGCTCTTCTGGTACTTCCTGATCTCTCTCAAAGCCACAGTGCCGGGCCTGAAACGGTGAGGCTTCTTCACTCCTCCGGTCGCCGGAGCTGACTTCCGAGCAGCCTTGGTTGCCAGCTGCTTCCTCGGGGCCTTTCCTCCGGTGGACTTCCGAGCAGTCTGCTTGGTACGGGCCATTTCTCAGATCTGAAAGTTTAGGGTTTTGGAGGGTTTGGGAAATTGAGAGATTATGGAATTGTGAATTTTGGAGAGTTTGGTGGGTTTAATTTATAGAGAGGAGAGTGGAGAAGTGGGAAGTGAAATTTTCGTGGGGGTGAATATGGAGCGTTTATTATTTTTTGAATCAACGGTGGAGATTCTCTGATTAAAGGTTACAAGGATAGCGATCCACGTGATTTCTGAAAGGGCCAATAGGATCCCTTGGAAAAAAGGCGGGATGGTTTTGAAATTTTCTACTTAAATTTTGAATTTTCGTTTTTGCTGAAAATTTTGAAATTTGATTAATCGTTGGGCTTTTCAACTTTGGAGCCCATCTATCTTTCTCCCTCGCTGTTTTTTTTTTTTTTTTCATACTAGACATTTTATCATAAACTTATTTTTAAATGAAATTGGTTAAGTGAAACTGTCAAGCATTTTATAAACTAGCTAGGGCTAATCTAATGTCTTCATGTAATAATTCAGAAATTTGTGCTAACATCTTTTATGATATGCGGGCAGTCCATATCAATTATCAAATGAGAAGGTGTTAACATAAATCCACTAGAGTACTCTGAATGAGTGATATTGAATTTATGCCAACAATGTTGCAATGCACAAATGCAAATATGGTTATGAATCAAATGACGAGACTGATATATATAGCTCAAAAAATTGAACATCAAAGTCATTAAATAAATAACAAAAAATTATTGTTCATATTCATAAAAGTAATCAAACAAAATGATGTCCAAGAATCATAATAAAGAAAAAATGGGCACACCACCCCAGCGCGCCAAACACACAACAATAATAAACTGAAAAATATTAAAGCAACAATATTATTCAAACAAATAATTAGAGCAACTGTGGCCTAGTCATGAATGAAATTTCATGTGAAGCGACTGTGAGGAGGCTCCTGGTTCTGGTTCCTCTGATCATTTAGTTTCATTCAAGTGCAGCATCACTCCCATAGTCCCATTCCCACCCACTTCCGAGGTCGGTTTCACATTGGCCGGCTTCTGTTCCGCCTCACTGATTTGGTTCTGCATTTTCTCTTCTGCTGCCTTTTCTCCACTTTCTGCTACAAAAATAGGAGAAAGAGAAATGTATGTGACCTCTTGAATCTTGATTTCTAAACCCTAAAAGAGCTACGTACACCAACGGACCAATGCAAGATAATTCATAGCAAAAGAAAATGACTGCGCGCGCTGTGTAAATTAATTTGGACCTAAGTATTGTCCGAATTCAAATAAATAATTAAACACACCCCAAAACGAAGCAAAATCTGGAAAAGATAAAACAGCCTATGCTTTCTATTAGTGTTACGTCCAAATATGAACAGGTACGCAGAGGTTCCATGAATCTCTAATACAACTTATTTTGCTCTGGAGTAAATATATAATTGCCATAATTATTAGTTACATGCAGTTACCTCCACTCTGTGTTACATGCATTGCTATACAGCTAGCAAGATGAAAAATAACCGTTGCTGTGCACATGTTTTACTCATTTGCTTGTTTTGTCCTATTCCTACACAAGTTTTGACTGGCAATTAATTACCTAGAAATAATCATGTTTAATAGTCATTTTCTGTAGAGTTAAAAATTTAAAAGAAGCATTTAAGGTAACATACATTTAATTTGAAGAAGACCTAGATTTTTTGTATTTGCTGTTGTTTGTCTAAGATTTTTTTCCTTTTTAGGTTCTAAATTTAGATACAATGCATTAGACCTCAACATTCTTTTCCTTTTTTTTTCCGAATTATGTCATATATATGTAAATGTTACAGGTGCTATTATGTTTTTCCTTACTAAGCCTGCCACAAGTTGCTAGGTTTTCTTTCCCTAGTCAGGAGCAGATTTTTAACAAATTAATTATGAACAACAATGAGCCAAAAATGGTTATGAAATATCAGTGTTTTGGTATACAGACTTACGTAGATACGTACGTATGTATAGAAGATGCATGCGAGTAATAAATAATACACTACCATATGTATCAAGATGCAATATATCCCAAAATTGGTGAGTGTGTTTATGGAATTGAGGAATTGGGTTTTACCTTCTTTTGAGTCTGAACTATATACCATCTTTCCCAGCTCAGATTGATTGAAACCTGGTTTGTTTACCATCTTCTGGTCCATTGACGACCCTGAACCTTCCATGTTCATAAACATGCTTGCCTGCAATTGCATTTGTTGCTGTTCAAGTTTCTTCAATTGCAGTCGCCTCAATCTCTGCACCTCTTTTTTGTTTTCTTCGATTAGAGCTGCCAATCAAATTACAAACCCACTTTCCTTTATCCATCCCACAACCGAATATATATATATATATATATATATACACGTACGCCACGACAATCCAACTTAGCTTGTTTTACTATAAATTACGCGTATAAAAATTATGAAACACTCAATTTGGAGTGCCTAGGGTAGGGTTACATACCGTCTTTATGTAACTTGTCAAATGCATAAGCAGATATCGATTGGTTCAAGGAACTTTGCTCCATTTGTAGAAAATAGTTCTGGTTTTTAAAGAACTCAACTTGAGGACTAAGCACAGCTATTTGAGCCTACATACACATAAAATTTCAAAATATTAATTTCTGATGTAATGAAAGTATTAAATTGACAGATTCATCATGTTTTGGAGTTCAATTAATTTCTGAGGATAATATCTGAATTGTATGTACCTGTAGAGCCTTTGCCTTCTTTTCCATTTCGATAACATATTGAAGCTTCTTTAATCTAGATTTTTGCGCGGAAACTCGGTTTGAAAGGATCCTACAAAAATTAAGAAAATATATATTATCAAACATAACATGTCTGATATATATCTAGCAATATAACATAAACATACTCGGGTGAATATATTACCTCTTTAGCTTTCTTGGATCCAGCGACTCAGGAGCTACGTTACGACCCACTCTTATTTGAAGAGGAGCACCAATTGGGGTGTCGTCTTTCTCCTCCTTCTCAGTTTTGACAGTAACAATTTTACCATCATCACCGTGGTCATCATCACTGTCAGAGTCTTCCTGGGGTTTTTTGCCATTATCCTTCGTTGCTTCAACTGCAGGAGTGGTGGTGCTGGTGCTGGTGGTGTTGGTGTTGGTGTTGGTGGTCTTGGGGTCTAACGGCTGGAAATGAGCCTTGGCTCCACTGCTGCTTTCCCCATTTTCAAAACGGTTCATCAAGTAAGGTTGTTTCCACACCTGAAATGAATTGGGGGCTAGAGGAAGGGTTGATGGAGCCATCATGGAAAAGGGTCTGTTTGCCCATGGTGTTACTCTCTCCAGCTGGCTAATATTTCTAAGCTTCTTGTCTGCCTCCATTTTACCGATCTCTTTGTAAACAAGAAATGCCAGAAAACAATGCAATAGGGAAGAGGGCAATGATATGCTTATAAAGGGAAGGGTTTTATATTAGAACCAGCCCCTCCTTAATCAATTAATGTGTACAAGTAATTTGGACACTAAGATTGTGAAGGGCTTGCCTGGCCACATGTTCATACAAAGAAGATTTAGTAAAATTACCAAATATTACCACCAACACATTATTGGCCCTCCTTGACCATTTGAAAAATCAAATAGATTAAACTACAAAACTAGCCCTGAAAATCTTCAGAAATCATGCTAGATGTAATAGTTGGTGTATTGGGTAGAGGGGTCAATTTGCACAACGTACATCATTAGATTGAACTTGGTTGTATTCTAATGTTTGTTCTTATCGATCACCTATAATGGCTTCTTAGAAATTAGTTTTTGCACCGCAACGGTCATATATAATATTCATCTCACAAGTTCACCATTAACTTTTTACGTGTCGCTAATGACCTGATATATGGTCGTGAGAAGAACGTTGCATGAAATTAAAAATTGCAGCTTTTCCTAATTGTAATTAAGACACCCTAATCAATATGGAAATACAAAAAATGATATATGTCAGACAATTTTAATGCACGAGGTATATATATATACCAGAAAATTTCAAACAGATGAATAAAATGTGGCAAATTAAGTATGTAACCCTAATCATTAGCAAAATTATGCCACGCCCACCAGATTTCCTGCTCAAATTAGAACTTAATTGGCTTGAATATTAATATTCAAGAATATTAATTGAAACGATTATATATGAATAGGGCCGGGAAAGCTACACAAGAAGAAAATCCGTACATACTACCTATATGTGCATTATGTATGAGTCATGAGTGAAGCTCGAATTTTACAAGCAGATCAGATATCCGAAGAAATGCATAATGGGCGAAATGCAGGTATATAGTTCTCATACAAATCCGAGTCTCATACAAATCCGAGTCTGCATTCAAATGTTTTATTCTATGTAGAACTTCGCATGGTTTGAAAGTATAGTTAATAGAACAAGGCGTTATAAGATATAAAGTAAAATAACGTACATTTCTTGGTAATCTCCATCCAATATTCCAATATATGGATTAGAAGTACATCATACGTACATTCATTTTATTAAACTAAAAAATGGCAACGTTGTTGTCACTCTGAAAAAGTCTTTATGTACACTATATGGTGTAGAATTATTATCCGAGTGAGCATCACCGTGCCCAGCGCTGCAATCTTCGGATAATAATTCTACACCATATAGTGTACATAAAGACTTTTTCAGAGAACCGAGAGAGAACTGAAGATTGCAGCGCTGGGCACGGTGATGGTGGTATTCAGTGCGGCGGAGGCGCGGCGGTGAAGTGTGAGCTGTGCGGCGGTGCTCTGATGGTGAGCACGGGTCAGAGGAGAGAAAGTCGGAGATGACGATCGGCGATGACAGAGAGGAGGCACGGTGTGGGTGTGGTGAGCTGGATTCATCATGGTGGCTTGGGGTGGTGTGATCGATGGCAGAGAGAAGCGGTTGGCTTTAGTGGCGCAGCAATCCGAGCTGGGCTCGTGGAATTGCGGTGGATTGAGCTTGAAGGAGCAGCGGTGCTATGGCAGAGGTGCGGTGGTGTGGACTGTGGCGGCGTGAGCTGCAATGAAGAAAAACATAGGAAGAGGAAGAGGAAGAATAAAGAGATATCAAGAGGGGAGAGAGAGCTTGTCGTGAGGGAAGAAAAAAGAGTATATGAGTTAGTAAGGGCAGCTAATCCACAATATAGAGCTTGTTATTCAGAATGATTATATATCTTACGTACGTACCATATATATGCCCTACTTGTGGACATGGCTCATTTTCGACTTCTTTCGCCCAAGCCATCCATTAACACTATTTTGTTAAATTTTTTCGGAGCTCACAACCACTCCCTTGGCTCTGCGGCTGAGAAACAAGATTACTCTGAGTTGCTGTTTTATTATGAAGCATCACAGTTCTAGCAAGCCCAACTTTTTTTTTTTTTTTGGGGTTGGGGGGAGGGATGGGAGGTAGATGCATGCAAAGACCTATACACTTTGTGTTCAAGTGAATTTTATTTTATCTATATTCCAAAGTCTATATTTTTTGTCCCCGTACTTGTAATTGTAGGCATATGTTGCTTAGGTAGTGACTTTTTTCTATCACGCTCTTTAAGGGTATGGTTGTTATGTGTAATTTTGCTTCTATAATTATTCTAATATGATGCTTTCTCCTAAAATAAAGAATGTCTTAGATTTTTTTTTTGGTATTAAGGATAAATCCCTCCTCCAAACTCCCCATTTTTTACAATATCTCGAAGTTGGTGTACACTAGAGAGGAGAGAATGCAAACCTCGGTCACACGAACCGGTTTCGCAACTAGTGCAAAGGGTAAATCAAGGCTCGCAAACTTGGTAGAGATTCAACCAGCTGATGTTTAAATTTACTGCGCATCCCACGATCGATCGTCCTACCAATCAAACTCCATTAGCGCCAAGAAGGCTGGCTCGTTTGGAGTTAGTTGGAATCGAAATCGAGAGGCTACAATTGCAGCCAAACTAAGTTACTAACCCACTGAAAAAGTGCATTAAAAGTTAAAGATGCCAACTCTTTTGAGGTGCTGGATATCACTACTTATATTTTATGTACCGATAAATTCTTAAGTTATATTTGAAATGCTTCACCCACCCTGAATGTGAATTTTGGTTGTACACAAACAAATATCCACTGTGAAATCTTTTGTAAGATTGTAAGAGGATCCATGTTTCCACTTCCTTAGTGAATTTCGATAGGAAGATCGACCCATGATTCCACTTCCTTTGGGTTTATGTATCTAACAAAGTTTTATTTTTATTTTCTTTATTTTCTTATTAGGAAACATAAAATACACCATCTCATTATGCAAAATATACGCACGTCTGGCATCCTACATTCCTACTGTCCTATACATATATGCAAATATAAATCACAAAACATTTTTTTTTATTATAGGACGTCAATTTACACACACACACACACGTATCCTAGGAGAGTCGAACCTAAAATATTTTCAGAGACAACTTTAGTGTCAACTGTTAAGGGTAAAGGCATGGTTAATTAGAATTTCCAGCTGTCAGCCATTCATTGGCTCTGGTATTTTAGCTTAAGCGTATACATGCCCCTTCTCTCTTCAGTTGTAATTAACTAAGCTCATTCTGGTTAATACACTTTTTCTTCTCTCTGTTCATTTCTCTCTCAAGATTTAGTAAAGCTTTCATCAACAATAATAATTAAAATATCAATCCTGATAGGGTGATAGTTCATGATCAAAATAGGTTTCCATCTTTCAATTTTTCAAATTCTAATTAAAATCAGTTAATAAAAAATATAAAAAAATAACAAAGCTACCATTAGCGATGAAATGTTCGTCGGGAAAAGTGGTCTTCCCTATTCTTTTTAAAAATATTTTGGCTTTTTCCCATTTTATTAATAAAATGCTTTCCTTCTCGAACATTCATTCAACACTTCAACTTAATACCAATTTATTACTCTAGGTACCCATGATTTACCTAATTAACTTGCCCAAAAATGGTGTGCTATAGCAAACAATTTTTTGAGAAAATTTCGGCGTTTACACAAAATAATTTCCAATCTCTAACGTGCAACAATAATAATTAAAATATATACTTCGATAGCTCAAGATCAAAATGGGTTTCCATCTTTCAATTTATTAAACTTCTAATTAAAATAAGTAAATAACAATTTAAAAAAATAAAGGACCTACCTTTGGGGACGAATATTTCGTCGGCAAAAGTAGTCTTCCCTATTATTATTTTTTAAACATTTTGAATTTTGTCTATTTTATTAATTAAATGTTTTCATTCTCGAACAACCGTTTAACACGTCAACTTAATAACAATTTATTACTCTAGGCACCCATGATTTAAAGTACAAAATAACGAATTTGCCTAATTAATTTTTCCAAAAATAGTGTCATATAGCAAACAAATTTTTGAAAAAAATTTCGCATTTACACAAAATGATTTCCGATAGTATAGGATCAAAATGAGATTTCATCTTTCAACTTTTTTTTTTCTGACTTCCATATTTCAATTGCTTAAACATCTAATTAAAATAAGTGTATAACAAATAAAAAAATAATAAGAAAGCTACTTTTGCCGACGCATCTTTCGTCGGGAAACGTGGTCTTTCCTTCTTTTTTTTTTTTAATAAATATTTTGGCTTTTGTTTATTTTAATCCAAAGCTTATAACCGGCGTTTAAGTATTATAATTGAATACTACACCAACTACTTTGGAGGCTTGGATAAAACACGAATTTCTTGGTAACAAATTATTTTCTAAATTATGCAACATTGCCTAGTAAAGCTAGAACTACCAATTATGGAATCTTTCCCAGTAAAGCTATTTCATATCTTACCAAAAAGGCAAATTAGGAAACAATATTTTGGTAATATAATATGTCAAATTATACGATCAAATTAAACATATTTTTGTTAACTCAATCTATGTTTACACACACACACAAATATATATATATATATATATATATATATAATTTTTGTCAACTCCACCTATGTTTATATATATAAATAAATAATAAATAATAAATATATATATATGCATGCCTTTTCCATTATGGAAATCCGCATATCTGATGGCGGACATTGGAAATTCGCAAATTTTTAAGCTGCAGATTTCTGCACCTGAGAAAAACTATATATATATATATATATATATATATATATATATATATATCTATAACTACCCTCTAATATGCATATATAGTTTTCTTATGATATAATATAACCGAATATTGCACATGATCTCATACAATTTTTAAGGCACAACAATAAGAAAAATCATCTAAGTAACTTCAGTTTCTCTCTAATACAATCTCTACAGAAAGGGCAGACCCTAGAATCGACGTTTAAAAATCTTGAGCACAGGGCTCGAAGCTTTATGTGTCATTTCACTTATCAAAAAAAGGCCAGTAGTTAAAAAACAAGACCAAGCTATGCTTTGAAAAAGACATAACCACATCTTCTTCCTAAAATCTAAGGGTAGGGAACTGAGTACCCCAGTTATACCAGATATGATAGAAAGCCTAAGCTGGCACAATTCAGAGAAGAAACCTGCCCCAATTACCAAAAGTAGAAGCATGACAACATAAATAGGGATAGATACAACAACAGTGAGTCCAACAGGATATTTGGCCCAAATTAACCATTGGGAGAAACTCACCAACCAAAAGCAACTCATGCATACTAGGTTAAGCCCTAGCTAGTAGGCCCCCATATGGTCCAGCCAACGAAACCTTAACCATAGCCAAACGTTGTATCGTCGGAGACGCCATAAACAACCGAAAATAACTATGTAATGATTATGATTAGAAATAAACTGAAAATGTCTCATCAAATTGATTATTATTATATTGAAAATGGGTTCATAACATCAAATATAAGAAGAGCCAAAACAAACCAAACATAAAAACCAAATGCACCCAATAAGTTCCGTGGAGGCTGGAGCGGTGAAACCAAACATGCATAAAAACAAACACAACTGTTACACGAAGCTTAAAAAGATAGATTCCAGAATGAATTTCACTCATGCTTGACCAGATCCAACCACCGGAGGAATGTAGGCCGCCGCTGCTCGTTCTTTTTTCTGCTCTTCATATAACTGCAGGAGTGAGTCTCTTTCCTTGTGGAGTGCCACTAGTTCCACTGCATGCAATGCATATTTATTAAAATGTTTTTTTTTTTTTTTTAAGGGGAGGGAAAGTATGGCTCCAAAGGTTCGAAATTTGTGGGGTGGGGGGGATTCGAACCTGGGTTGTGAGCGGGGTGGCCACTGCCTAGTCCACTGGACTATACCCATGTGCTCGTATTTATTAAAATGTTAATGGAGAGGATTGAATATATAAATACACAGGGATTCTCCACTAAGGAGATCCTTACTTTATAAGGTACAGAGTTTTAATCTCAGTTTTCAGATCAGATTATTTTAACGAATCTAGCTGACGGCTGAGATCAAAACTCCGCATCTTATAAAGAAAAAATCTCCTTACCTGATAATCATTTTATAAATACATACGGAAGGATATGTTGCAAAAAGAATCAAATTCAAATGTACGTATTTTCATAACACAACAATCGGTCATCATCCTTAAGTCGAACTCAGAACTTTCCACTTACAACGAGAAAATTTATCCTACGTACTACGCCAAATGGTCATAAGCAAATTCAAATAGAGTTTATATATGAATTTATTATTATTATTATTATTCAAATATGAAAATGTTTTATGAAATTTACGAAATAAAATAAATATACTGTGCGCATGTGCACCGGCCGGTGCACTTTTTCTTTTGTTATATTTGAGACAATTATATATATGGACCCTTTCTAATATCAACTTACGTGACAAATACATGGCTTAACATATCATTTGTCACATCATCAACTCTTTCTTTAAGGTCTAAAATTGCAAAAGTGTAGATCCAGCTAGCACAAAATATTCATGGGGAATGAATGATGAAATAACAGATTATATATTAAATAATGTTATTTGTCATGTATTAAAAAGCTGATTATACGTACTCATGCCCGTATTTTTCAAATACAATTACGAAATTTTTATATGATTAATTTGATACCCTTAAAAAAAGAGAAAGAGACTATATATAAGGAGATTGTTGAAACTTTGCCATGGTTTACGAAATGTTGAGAGAGAGAGAGAGAGAGGACCTTCTTTGTGCTTTAACTCTCTGGTTTTATTAGAAAGGCTTTTCCTTATTGAAATGTTCTCTTCCCGAAGCAACGCAACTGCACGTCGAGCCGATGCAACTCTTGTTGCGGTCACAGCTATCTCAGCCTGCACCACAAGATCATATGTATATATAACACACATCTATGATATACATAAATACGCGCACTCACCCATACACGTACAAATACATAATTTTATTGAAAAGAAATTAAAGCAAAAGAAAAAGAAACAAGTGGAGAGGGGGACATGAAAATTAACCAAAACCCTTCTAATTAATATATAAAAACAGAATATCAAAGAGGCAAACGGGATAAAAGCAACAAAGAAATTCAAAAAAAAACTCATCAAGAAGCTAACCCCAAAGATTTAGGCGGTAATAAATCAAAGATTTATATAAGTACTGATCATGCACACACAAATACATATGAAGTAATGACGAGAATATGTAATTAATATTAATTACCTCTATAGCTGTGATTTGTGATTCGAGCCTCAGCAAGCGTTGGAACTGTCTGAGTCGAAACCTCTGTGCATTCATTCTGCTACTCCTAGCGCTGTACAAATCACCAGATCAATCACAACAAATTGTAAAACTAACTAAATAAATTAATGGAACAAAAAGAAAATTAATGCATGTTACTTGAGTTGGAAAAAAAAAATTATATACATATATCATATATTGACCAAGTTCAAAAGTTTACACTGTACGTACGTGTGCCAAATGAAAAGAAGAATAATCAGATCTAATTTCTAGCTAGTGTTACGAAAGGCATCAGTTACTTCCAGTTTTTTTCATATACACTCTGAAATTAAAATACTCACACATAGAGCATATATATATAGGACTTATGACACACTCAAAGTGGAAAAGAGTATATAGCATTCCAACGGGGGTCATATATATTTCATAAGAAGCTAGGCTAGATCACAACCTTTCAGACTCTGGTACTGCAGCCTCAGCAGGAACATCTTCGGATTGTGTCTCAGTGTTTTCAGGGATTACTGCAAGTTCTCTGTCAGTAGGGTTACCCCTTTCAGAGTTTGAGCTTGGGCGCAATGGAGATGGTGAGGGTGGCAATGGTGGTCGGCTGCTGGAGCCCTTCATTTTTTTTATATACCTACAAGAAATCCAAAATCCAATTTGATATTAATTGAATCAAGCAAGCAGATCCAAAACACATCAAAATCAAACCCTATTACTCATCATATACATAAAATGCATATACTAACCTTAGGATGAGCAGACGAAGTTTGTGAGATTGTGGTGTGCTATTATGTCCCTTTTATAGCTAGATAGATGCTAGGGCAAAGGGTTTTCTAGGATGGTAGGTGAACTTAGTACGTTTTAACGTGAACAGGTGAAGACTACCGCACTAGTTACCTTGACTGCTACGGCAAAGGGAAAAAACAAAAGTCTTATTTTTGTAAGAGCGCGCGCGAAACTAACTAATTTATCAACACGTTCAAATCAAATAGAATTAATTGTAGTAAATCTTGAAACACGTAAGTCTAACAAATAAAACTAAGCAATTCGATCTGAATAGTCAATTGTTTTTTTTTAACTAAACAGTTACGCAAGTACTTATAAATTATTTATTCATATAAGGAGTACATCTATCTTTTATGCTTGATGAGTATGACTTTTTTCTGGACATTTATGATACTAGAATATAAATGGTTGTTAATTTCGCGTATAAGAAGTACATACTATGTTTTCTGATATTTTCAGTGGCGCCACAAAACTTATCAAAGTCTAGCTTGCCCCTGCATAGATATATAGGGAAAATATATGATTGAATACATTAATTTTCTCAATATTTACTTGGTAATTATTAACAGTCAATAAAGCTAATAGAAGTAACTACTTTATCACGCTGCTTCTCATATTTATATTGGCATCCAATCACAATAGGTAGAAAATTAAGAGTTTCAATACCATAAACAGCTACCTCCCCAAAACATACAGGCCAGATATATATGTCTAGGAATTACACAAAATCTTACGCAGCAACCCCACGTAAGCACTTACCTACCTCAATGATAAATAAAGAAAGAAGAGATTTAATGCAATTTATCCAGATGTGGTACATATATCTAGCATATAAAATGTAAGAAAAATTAATTTCCTTTTTTTTTGGATAATGAAAATTTAATTTCGTTGAGATTCACTACCAAAAATAAAAATGCAATTTAGAGCATCTCCAGCAGTAAAGCTATTATTTTTAGCTAAATTACCTGAAAGTTAAATATAACTACCTAAATTTTAGACTTCTGCTCCAGCAATGATACCTATTTATAAAGTCAATTTAAATTTTTTCAACTAAAACTGAAAAATTTGAACGTTGGAGTATTTGGGTTTTACCTATTTTCTCTCTCTTCTTTAGTTAAATATAGGTAGAGAATTTAGCAAAAGTTAAATTTAACTTTTGTTTAGGTAATCTGTTGGAGCTAAGTTTTGTCTTAAATTTAGCTAAATTTTAAATTTATTTTAAAATAGGTCATCTACTGGAGATGCTCACCCCACGTACCTACCCAAAAGTTAAAAACAGAAAGAAGATTTTAGGCAATTTTCCCAAATTTAGTACATATATGTAGCATATAGTACTATAAAAATTAATTTAGTAGAGATTCACTACCAAAAATCAGGTATTCAGTCACAACTTTCACTCGACAACAAATATTATTAATATAATAATATTTAATTAATAATGATGTGTTTGAGTCCCAAATTGTCACTAAATGTTGGCTTAGTAATATCGATCTGTTTCCGTGAACAAGACATTTGTACTGGTGACTACAACTTTTAATTAACAACATAATTTTTAGGAACAGCCTACATGACAGCCCAGGCACATCATTTTTCAAGCTTGGCTAATTCTTTTGGTTACGAAATTCATGTTTTGTCAAGGACCTTGTATGTTGTGATTGGAAAATTCTCCAATTATAGCATTCGCCTAATCAATTATCAATAACATAAGATGCCAGCGATTTGACAAAAAGAATGTTGTTCTCTTCATATACATGTATATAGAAATATTACACACCCTATGAGTGTGGAATTAATAGAGGTGGTTATCTAAAAAAAGGTGAGTGGTTAAGCAGTTATGGTGTATATGTATAGTGCACATGTATATATATTAATTAAGTATAAAAGGAGATAATGCTAATAATGGCACAGGAGGTATTGTTCTGTGGTTTGCATTATATTTCATCTCATATGAACAGAAAATTTCAGTTCAAAGGAAAGTATAAATGGATAGATCGATGCAATAAAAACTGGGATGTAAATTTGCAAGAAATTATAAGAATTCTCAAATAGCTAGAGGTATAAAGCCAAGTCTTGTTATACATGAACGATTTGGCATATAAAGATACTTTGATCAAGAAGCTAATTGTAGCTTGTTTATATGATATTGAAGTGGAAGGAATATGAGGTCCGACTTGTTATATTCCGGCCTTCCTTTCTACTTAATTTGTATCAAAAAAATTATTATAAAGAGAACGTGACAATTGACCAAAAAAAAAAAGAATGTGACCAATGCGCGCATGTGATCCAATTAATGGATAAATTTTTCAGTGTGACCGTCACATTGTCACATGGCGTGACCTTCTATTGTGATTGGTTGCTTAGAAAACGATCCGATCCGATCCGATCCGATGCTATCAATATGTACGTATATTAGGGCTCGTGGTGTTTTCTTGGGAAAAAATAAATCCACAAACTGATACATGACTAGCGTATTCCTTCATTAAGTACTTAATTGTGAATATAATTCATTTTACAACAAATTATTTGTCTTTTTTTTTTTATCAAAAGAATGTCCGACTATATTATAATAAGAAGATTACATATGTAAGATGCAAAAAAGCATCAGGAAAGCAAGAACCAAACAACGAAAAATAAAGCAAGAACATAGCTAGATGCAACGCATCAGTTATTACACTATAAATGTTAGCCGTGTAGTGATTTTTGTAGTCGGTGATATGACTACCCATGCAAATCCAACGCACAGATTGACGAAAGTCAAGCCTACTAAAATATGAGGGTACTCTTCCACCAAAAGATCGAAGCCAGCCAAGGGTGTCAAAACATGGTCATGATGACAAACGACCTCCTATGAACACCATAATCTCGAGTCCTGAACCCAATACCAGTACCGAACATAGGTCCAAAACCAATCCCAAAACATCATGGGAATCCAACCAGGACAATGGATCAAATACCAGACCCAAAGCCCACCCGGATCCCAGATCCGGCGCCGGTGACGAGCCGGATTTCAACCCCAACGTCGGCAAAGTGATCTGGCATATCAACACCATAGAACCACTGCACAAAGCCACCATCAGTACCCAGTGAGGCTGAGAAACGATGTATCAAGACATACCCGAGGTTCGCCTAATACGATCCCGTCAATCCCAAAGCATCATCATCCCTGCCCAACTGAAATAACAACCCGCCATGAAGATGAACGCGATCCAATCTCCTGTCACCCGATCCGAAAATGCCTGAACTCCTGAAGTATATAGTATCAAATAATTAATGTTCGAGTAATCTAATTAAGCTAACGTACAGTTCAAATGTTTAATTTGTATATAGCTAGCAGATTAATTCATTAATTGTAAGTACGTAAATAGATTTGAAGAATAAATTCAATATATGTCAATGAGGCACGTAAATAATAAATTCAAAAACCGGAGAAAGAGTTTAATTATAGTTTAATTATTAATTTATTAGCACTACTCTCTTTCAAAAACACTAGAAAGAGAGTAGGAGGAGGTTTTTATCCTCGTACAAAAAAAAAATACTGGAAAGAGTTTATTAATTAATTAAAAGCATGAAAATCTCGAAAAATAAAATCCGTTGCCGACAAACAACATTGGACGGTCTTGCAAGTTTCTACATCATGTCGTCACCGTCTTCATCGTCGTCGTCATTGTGGTTGTCCTCGTCATCTTCCTCATCCTCATCCTCGTTCGCGTCATCGTCCTCATCACCATAACCATCACGATCACCATCATAATACTCTTGATTGTGTCCCTGCAGTTGCTCCAGTAGAGCTGCATGCAAGAAATAAAAGCGATGTCAACAACTATCAATTATAAATTTGAAAGTATGGACATAGATTCTAGTATATATGGACACAGATCTGTAACTTTTATTTATTTATTTGTTATGAAATGTACTAAAAGATGACCACTATATAGTATATATTATACACACATATTTCAACAACATAGAGCTTAATATATATATAGTTACCAGAAGTACGTGAAATGCTTTTGATCTCAAGTGGTGATGGAGGGTGGGACAAAGAGTTAGAATTAGGCTAAGTCAGGATTTCGATCTCCTCCAATGTAACAAAAAAAAAACTTTTGATCTCATGAAGACCTAAGATTTTGAGGCCTTAATATTGTGTGGTAATTCATGTTCATATCGGAAAATTCTACAATATGTTAACATATGACATACATATAATTATCACTTTTAGGACTTAATTAGTCAAACATACTTTACTCTAATGAGAAACTTACTCATCTTAACAAAAACTTTTTTGTAGTTACCACATAAGTTATCGATGTCGTTAAGTGATAAAATTTTACATAAAATATAATATGTATGAAAAATGTTAACACATCGTAGCATTATCATGTTATATCATGTAAGTAATTTTGTGCCAACATCATATTTTGGAATACTTATTTTATCCTTTTATTTTTATAATTATAAATATTATTTATACTGTACTGTTTACCTAGTCGCCATGTGCCTAAGGAATATTGTGGTCTCATCATAGGGTGGTGACCTTAAATTTCCTAGTCACCTGATGACTGGATAAACGGGACTAGTTATTTCCATAAAAAATAAATGTTATGTGTATTTTAAAAAATAAATTTTCTGATAAAAAAATAAAATAGTTTTCAGATCAAATGCAAAACAGAAATTTCTTATTAGGTAGAAAAAATAAATAAATTAAATTAACAAGAAATACAGTACAAGTGTTTGTTCTTCTTCTTCACTAAAACCCTAATGCATGTTGACAGATTTTGTTATTCCCACTGACATGTACGTATATGCAGAAACTCAGCCCTACTACTCTGAGCCCTACTTCATCTCACATCGAATGGTGGTTTGCGTATTCAACAAAATTCACCACAAAAATTTAATATTCATGAAAATAACATAATAAAAACCAGTACAAGATCGGAAATTTAATCTCACAATTCAAATCTATAACTAATTTATTAAATTTCATACCCTTTTGAATATCATATGATTAGCCATGCAAATGTGTTTTTTTTTTCTTTTTCATGGAATTAATATTTACTATCAGCAAAACAAGCTATGAATTTCCAATAGAGAGGAGTACGTACTAACCTTGCTTAAACATTAGCCGTGCGGTGTGTCTGGAGATCTCTTCTCTCATAGCTTTGTTCATTTCTTCCAGCCACTTCTTTTTAGCTCGCGCAATTTCAATCTCCTCCTGCAGTATATGATCACGTTCTAATAAGTCCCACACACGCGCGCATAATATATAAACACACAAATATACAACTAATGATGAGAATATAATTAATATTACGTTTTGAGCTATGATCTGTGCTTCAAGTTGTCTAAGACGTTGGATCTCTGGGGCAAACTCCGGGGGTAATTCCTTCTCAAGCTCGTCAATATCCATGTCCTCGTAGTCCTCGTTCACAGAGTAGGGCTCAGTTTCTGCAGGTCCTCTGGCTGCCGGGCTTCCACTCTCCTCATCTTCCGATCTCTCATGCGGTGGAGATGGTGGCAGTGGTGGCGGTACGTTGCTGGATGCGTCCATTTGTTTGTTTGACTACAAAAAAACAAAATGTACGTGCAATTAGCTAAGGAGATTTATATTAGTTGAATCAAGCAAGAAGAGCCAAAGCTCATCAAAATCAGACCCTATCACTCATCATATCCATAAAATCACAACTCACCTTACAAAAAGCTTGGAAAAAAGAAATGAGCAGATCTGGGTGGTGAGCCCTGTGGTCTGCTATAATGTCCCTTTTATAGGTAGATAGATGCAAGGGCAAAGGGTTTTTTAGGATGACCGGACCCACAGGGTCAGGAGTATAATTTGACTAAAGTGAACAAACGAAGACTATCACAACAGTTACCTTGACTGTTACGGTAAAGAAGAAAAACAAGTCTTATTTGAATTTGCCCGCGCAATTCAAACATATTTATCAAAAATAATCCGCGTTCTAATTAATTAGTAGACTTAATTAAGTACATAGTAAAACAACATGTACGCTCGCTAATAAACAAAACTAGGCTATTCAATCAAAATAGTTCATTGTTGTTTCAACCAAATTGTTACGTAGGTACGTACCAATAACTTAATGGATTGGATAATCTTTGGCATTACTAAAAGTACGTCTTTCATTTTACTTTTTTCATATAAGGAGTACATTTATGCTTAATTTTTCTTGATTAATATAATTTTTCTGGACAATTATCATATCTCTTTTATGTTGTAACTAGCCTCTTTACACACGCGTGAGCGCGTTTCATATACTCTTGTTTTCTGTTACTCTCGGTGGCATGGAAAAACTTATCCAAAGTACTGAAAAATGTCTAGATTTGTTACCAATTGTGTAAGGTGACCAATTAATTAACCTAATCCTTATCCAACGTACCAAAAAACAAAAAAAGGAAAGAACATTTTGAGCAATTTGCCCAAATAGGCAAATATAATACATATACATGCATCTAGCATAAACATATATAAGGTAAAGCATCCATCTGAAAATGTTATGTAGTTAATATTCCAAACTTTTTTTGGTTGGGTAGGATAATAATAATATTATGGTATATAGTTATATACTTTTTGGAAAAAGAATATTCTCCTCAATATACCATATACCATATTTTATTAGTAAAAATCATCCAAAGACCAAAGAGCATGCTGGCTTTGGTCGAGGATTCGGATTGTGTCCGAGCAGAGGACGTCTTAAGGTTTCTGCCTTGGTATTAAGACTAGCTTATGCAATTAATGGCAATAACTGCAGGCGTTTTTGGTTCTGTGAATCCGGTATTTTGGATGGCCATGATTCTTTGGGTTCCCAAATCTATGGGTGCTGAGGTGTTCATCACAGTTTGGGATTGAGAGTTCTTTTTCCATTTGCTTTGAAATCTTGTTTGAGTTTCAAATATGGGATCTAGCTGGACAACATGGTGCTATGTGGTTCTTTGTTATTCGCAGGTATCGTTTGGTGGCCAGGTTATTAATCAAAAAGACTAAATTCATGTGGATACATAATGCTTTGTGGTTTGGTGCCAAGGATATATCCGGTTTTCTGAACATTTTTATTTAATTTCATTCCCTGCAAGTTAATTGGTGGAGATCTTTCTCTATTGTTTCAATGAATTCCAATTGGACTATTGTAGTATTGTACTGTGAGCACCACGATTGCGTGCCTAGGCTAGCAGAACAGCCTGTTTTTCTAGGATGACATGAGGATACTCTACATCAGCATGTAGTAGTATTGTCTTTCTATTTTCAAGAAGTGAGCTACAACTATGTAATTGAACAACTAGTTAGACAATTTATGGTTTGTTCTGCTTTATATTATCTTATTAACTAAATTTGGTTAATTATAGCTCATGTTGTTGTTCAGGATACACCTCTAAACGATTGTAATCATAGTTACATCAAATATATATTTATCTTTCTTTCAAAAAGTAATTTAGATAATAAAATTAAATAAAATATCAATCTAGAACGTAAATAGATTAGGGTTTAATCCCAAAGCATTTTATGCAGGGCATTAATCTTTAGGTTTTTGATTTTTCAAGCTTAAAGTATTATCTCACTCAAAGTCTCAAAATATGATCAGTCATATATATACAGTCTCATTCACGTGTGGACATCCACATTGTATTAAAATGTGAACATCCTCACCCCGACGTACAAGTAATGATTAAAATCGTCCATATTTTAAGTCCTCATTTAAAGATCATTTTGATTAAAAAAAAATTCAAATTGAAAATTATCTAGCCATTTGATTACCACATTCATCGTTTCAGCTTTATCTGACGAACTGTATTTGTCTATAAAATATACAACGAACAGATGACCAAACAATCTTCAATTAAGCTGATTTTTTGCAATAATAATTCATGAAAATAAATCTAAAGATGAGCAGTTCCGATGATTGAGTTATGTTGTTAATTGGTCGAAATGAGGATGTTCACATTTTAATGCCATGGGGACGTCCACACGTGAAGGAGACTGCATATATATATATATATCTGCTTCAATACAAGCCTACATTTTTAGCTTGTGACATAAGTGAAAGAAATATACAAATTGTTTAGTCAAATAAATGAATATATGAAATATACAAATTGTTTGTGACGTAATAAATGAATTTATATTGCATGACATCAATTAAGTTTTGTGCAATATATATATATATTTTTTGAAAATGGGTTAGACATTCAGTGAAGTTGTGATACCCATGGGATTATTATTACTAATATTGTCAGAGGACATCCAAGGAGACACAGCACCTAAACCTCGAGTGCAATTAAGTAAATCTCCATAGAGAACATATTCCGAATAATAGCAGGAGTCTTGTCAATTCAAAAATCACCCCAACAAAAAAAACTAGCAATATGTGCTAACCTATTGGCCACACCATTTGCCCAACCAGAAAAACTAGCAAGGGAGGCTGTTCCTTATACTCAGGTAAGTTTTGTGCAATCTTACCGCCTCAGAATAGCTAGCATTGTTCGCAAAAGAAAAATAAATGTCTGAAATTTTTGGAGAATAGTTGTCGTAACAATTAATTAACCTAGCTAGCTTGACAATTTGCTGTTTTTGTTTTCAGTTATGCACAAGTCAGAGTAACAAACCTTTTTAATTTGTATCCAAAATCATTACTTTGTATATAGGAGTAATCACGTACGTAAATCTAGAAGAAGCGTAGTATATATAGAGCCACACTCGACCAAAGAAAATATATAAAGTCACACGCTCTAATTCTCTGAACAAGCAGAACGAATGTATGGAATTATGGACACATGCATTTGTAGGTGTAGGGTTTGGATTCAATGGCAATGAGACACATAAATCAAGAAAGAGTTTTCAGACCAAATAAAATGAAGAGTTTATTATTAGCAAAAACATGCTTCACGGAAAAATAAACTGCTGGATCAATGAACCCAAACGAAAAAAACGACAACAACAACAAAACGTCCAAAATTAAGCATCAAACATAAGAACTGGTCGGAGATTCACATCAATTGGTTGGAGGAAGACCCAGGTGACGTCTGAGAATCATCAGAATTATCTAAGTTCATGCCTTCAATGGACTGATCATCTCCGGCTCCTAATTGGTCAGCACCTTTGTTTGCTGTGATGTGGGGCGCGACTATCGCTGCCAGTTCATCATTGAACTGAGAGAATCCAACTGGTTCATCCATTTGGTTAAACCTTGCCGGATCTCTGATAAACTGATCATCTAGCCCAGGTCGTTCAATATTGAACTGATCGATCGGAGCAGGTTCATAAAACTGACCAAAATCAACAGTTTCGGAACCTAGTCCTACCGGAGGGTTGAAAGGCTGATAACTTGGTTCGGCTGAAGGATCAGAAGCCTGATAATCCAGTCCGTCCGGAGGGTTGAAAGCCATATAACCTGGCCCGGCTAGAGGGTTGAGAGCCGCCTCTGCCTGTTGCATCTTCATCACCTCAAACAGCTGCTTGATCGAGTCTACTTGTGTCTGCAACTCTTCATGTTCAGCTGTGCAATGCATTAAAAAGCGATGTTAACACAAATATTGAGTATCATGCAAGAATGTTAGGAGTTGTTTGGTATCCAAGTTGAAAACAGTTTCTTTCTTCGTTAGACAAACGAGCCCTAGGCAGTTTAGCCAAATTCATTGTTTTGAAAAACAAGAAATGATATCAAACAAGCTCCAAGAGCCTTGTTTTTTCGTGTTGAATAGAGGGAGAACCTTTTTTCAACATAAGCTTTCCGCTCACGGTAGCAATCTTTTGCCTGATCGAATTGTTTTCAGCTCGAAGCAACATATTTTTTCGTTGTGTGAATCGGATTCTTGGAGACGCGACAACTATTTCTGCCTGCACGTACATGATCATCATTTATAATTAGTTTTGAATTTATACGTACATAAAATCATGAAAACACAAATATAAACCTGTTTTTTAATTGATAACGAGAATCATTAACATTACCTCTAGGACTTTGACTTCTGTTTCCAGTTTCCCAATATGCTGGAGCCGTTTGAGATGATACCTCTTTGAATACTCTCTGGTAGCCAGAACTCTGTACAAAGCAAAAGATTCATCTCAACAAGTTGTAAAACAAAAACTAAAGAAACTAAAGGAGAATGCGCGCATGTGTCTTGAATGTGTATACGTAGAACATAATATGCATCTTCTTTATATGTAAGTTTTAGAATATACAACATGGAATTATTGGGGTGGGAGAAAAATATTGACCATGTTCAAAAAATTTAAACCACGTGCCATATGAAGAAATTTACCAATTTAATTTTTGGTTTTTTACCTAAATAGTCATCTTTGATCCCAAATTAGTATTTTATTTTTAAAACAAGCAATAAAAAAAAGCGTAGAAGGACAAATTGTAAGTGAAAATAGCATTACGTTCCAACGGTAATATTTTGTTATCATAGGAAAAAAAATTATCCATAATGCATATCAGAATCAACCTTTTGAGTTTCTTATCCTCAGCACGATCCAGTAATTCATCTTGCGGAATCTCCAGAAGATCAGTGTTCTCCAATTGCTGGATCTCAGAGTTCCGCTCAGTTTCCGAGATTTCTGTGAGTGTTCTGTCTATCAAGTTTTCACTCATCCCCCGGTTTGAGTTGTGACTCCATAAGGATGGCGAAGATGATTGTGGTGGTGGCAATGGTGGTCTACTAAAGCCCTCCATTTGTTTTTATACACCTACAAAAAGATCCAAGTAGCTAGACAAATCTATATTAATTAGTTGAAAGCAAGCTGAGGCAAAGCACAATCTATTCAAACTCTGTTACTCATATATAAAAGAATAAACAAACCTCACAAGAGCTTGGAACCAAATAAGTAGGAATTTGGTTTGCTTTAGTGTCCCTTTTATAGATAGATGCTAGGGCAAAGGGTTGGTAGGGTGGGCCCGGGGCCTTGGTTATAACCCAAGAGCAAAAGGAAAAATGAGAATCTTATTTGGATCAGAGCACACATACATTTTTTTTTTTAAATAAGTCGCACTTGAATAAAATAAAATTATTTTAAAACTTAAAACATGTACGACATGTACAATCTCTTATCAATTCGATCCAAATGATTGACCTTTCTTCTTTGAATATGTAGTTGTTTAGTCTGAACTGAGTATCCAATTAACTTTCTACACTAATTATTTTTTTATATATAACCAATGCGGTGTTTATCCCATTAAAAGTAGAGAGAGACAAAATTACACAGTGACCCACCCATTGAGTGACCGCTTGGAAACTAGCTATACTTCTGTTTTTTTTTTCTTTGCGACAATGCTACTGTCATGGAGTAGCTGTATGAAAATTCCTTGTATATGTTGGAGATTTCAATTATATATAAAATATATAATATAATTGAAGAGGTGTGATGATTGGTTTTGGAAAGAGACATAACTCTTTAATGGTTGCTATTGAACAATTATGTTCATATCGAAAGGGTGACTTTGACACCTCTTCATCTCTATATAAAGAGCAGTACATGCTACCAATTGTACACAACCAAAATCCTACTACAATTGACTTCTCTATTCTTTCTCTCTTCTGTTATAATCATACAATTTCCTTTTAGTATTTTCTAAGGGAATTCTTCGATTTTGCTACATCGCAGATTTCAAACTTTGTTGTATCCTGGAAGTGATTTGCCAATAACCCTTTAGCAAACTCATTGAGTGGGGGCAAATAACACTTTAAGGAAACGATTCAAGTCGTACCTCAAAGTTGTTTCATATTTCTTATTCTCCTATTTTCTTTCATTATACCCAACAGTATAGTAGCATTATGCAATCGTACAATAGTGCAATCGTACAATAGTGCAATAGCACTTCAAGCATATAACAATATTTATACTATTGAGATATGCATATAACTATATTCATGCATTCATGAGTTCATTTACTAATGAATCTCTATATATTGTCATTCGATCATAAAAATTTCTATGGATTGCAGCGATTGCTACTGCATGACAATAGAATTGACTGTAAAGAAAAAATTAGCAAGTGTGTTGAGTTTTGAAGAAAGATTGTTATAGAATTACACTTATTTGTAATTTGCTATTATTATTTCTCGATTATTTTAATCTCTATCTAACGAATCTTTTTACATTCTAAATTATATTTTTATCCGTAATTATTGATTGACTTCGTATTTTCTTGTAGTTGATTCTACATAATTTCTTCTTTCTTAGAGCAAATCCAGCAACTTCTCTATTTTTTTTAGCTACAATCTAACAAATTTTAAAAATGCGTCTCTAGTGGTTTTCTTTACTTGAAATATGAAAAAAGGGTTTAAAAATGTATTTGAAAATTATATACAACAAACTGAAAATTAATATTTATAGTTTAGTAATCATTGTAGCCAAATAAAGAAACTAAAATAGAGAGCCATAATTTAGAGAGTCTGCTAGAGGGTAGGTTTTTCGAAACATGCTCTCAAAAATAACTAAAGAGTTAAAATAAAGAGGTTGTTTGAGATGGTCTAATTCATTATAATATGGTGAAGAGACTTCCTTTCTTTTCACTTTCATATTAGATTACATCGTTTCTACAAATAATTTTACGTACGCAGATATTAACACAATTATTAGAAGATAGAGGGAGCATGCATATATAAAATTCATTTAGTCAGGAGCATGGAAATTGGCAATAAATTTAGTTTAGTTTAGAACATGACGCATTCTATATATTAACAACGATCACACATAAAACAGTATGTGATCGATCCTCCAAATTAAAGAGTGGAATTAGTCCCTTGCAAATAATAGTCTAGATATGAACACAATCTGAACATGTACAACTTCAAGAAGCTAGAGCTGTATATATAATAGACAGCAGAAGACATCCTTTCTAGTTTCTATATCACAAGTTGCCATGGAAATGTTTTCACTTACATCATTTTTTTTGTGTGAAAATGGTCATTGATTCAGATCTTGATCGAAGTGATCTTATAAATCTTTCTTTATATGGACTAGGTTATTGATTCAGATCTTGAAGTGTTATCTTAAGCTAAATAGTTTGATATATAGTAACTTCCAAGTTCCAAATATATGTCCAGGTAGAAAGTTTCTTTTCTAATATCCTCATCAAATAATAGAATATTAAATACTGCATGCCTCCAGAATGGACTTGCCATTATTAGTTACCTTATTTGCATCCCAGCTTTCTAGGCGCCGCGCCCTGGCCCTAGCAAAAGCTTGAAGACATCAAATTAAACTCATTGCTTAGAGCTTAATTATAGAACATATTCATTTTCAGGGCATCACGTATGTTGAATCAAATAAATGCCCAAAACAAAACTCATATACGTAAGGATATATCTTTTGGAAGTTAATTAATTAATTAGCTAGGTATTTTCACAATGCACTTCATTGTGCAAAAAATTTCAGTTTCATCTTCAAAGTAACAGTTAACACAACGCGAATTTGAAATGTGACTTTAACCCCGTTGTTTGCTAACATATCTACTCACGTGGCTTAATTTAATCTTTTTTTTTGTCGTAAATTTGTAAATTAATGTATTCCTTAATTAATGATTGGGCGTGATATAAGCAATACGTAATGATTCCATACATATATTTGACCCAGCGTACACGACCATCCAACCTTAGTTAATTTCTTCATGGGATTGATAGTAGCCTTTTTTTTTTTGGCGCAATAAACTAGAAGTAGTCTTAATTAAGGCTTAGTTTGGCATTGCTTTTGGACCTGCTTTTGGGACCAAAAGCGCTTCTGCCATTTTTGTGAGGTGTTTGGTAAAACATCAAAATCCAGCTTTTGCCCCAAAGCGATTCTCCCAACAGCCAAATTCAAGAAGCTGCAATTTGCAGCTTTTCATTTCTGCTTCTGCGGGAATCAAATGAGAAACACGGAAGGTTTAATGAAACTTAAGTAACTACCCAACCTACCCTCCTCCTTTTCTAAAATTCACCGTTCTTCTCCCCGTTGTCCATCTCCCTTTCTCTGCAGATTTTCGTGAAAAGCCATCGATTGTCAAAATCCCAATTCTGAAAACATTGTTCAATTGCCAAAAATGAATACATAAACACAAAGAATTCGGCGACCCTGTCTGTTCCGGTGGCGTGTGGCGTCGGAGGTCGGAGATCGGCGACTAGAGGAGAGAAGTCAGATTGACTTTCTCTTTCCTCGAACTCTCTCTCTTCTTTGGTTGGGTTGAGATAGGAGCGAGATGAGAGGGAGATGATGATGGCGGAGAGGAGGAAGAGAGTTGCTGTGTTCTCTCTCTTGGCTGCGCGCACGGGAAGAAAAGAGTTTTTATTTTTTATTTTTTTTCCTGTGTTCTGAACTGATGCACCTCTCTCTTATCTCAACACGTTTTTGGGTTTGGATGTTTGATGTATATCATCATTAGGGTTGGCAAAAATCCTCACCGGGTAGGGTACCCATCGGGTATTTGACCCTAACGGGGGTTAAATTCGGGGGATATCGGGTAACGGGGACGGGGAACCCCAGTATTCGATTTTTGAAATCGGGTACGGGGCGGGGATGGTATTTTGATCCCCATCCCCAATTCCCCATACCCATCCAATAAGAATTATATATATAATAATAATAATTATTATTTATATATTTTTTAATATAATAAATATTTAAGTAAACTTTTTATAAAATCATATTTTATGAACGTCAATTTTTCCCTATAAAAGAAAGGTATTGAACTAAACCCTAATTCTTTAACTTTAACGGCTACTCCTCTCTTGCCAATTGTGGACTTTTTTTTTGCCAACACATAAACTTTTATTTATTTACTTTTGCAGTTCTTTTTAAGCGAGACTTGTATTTTATTTTGTTGGATTGAAATAAGGAACTTATATTATTTTGATGTTTTGATTTTAACTTCATATGTTTTAAACCTCTAAGAGGTTTTGTATAATAAATTAATAATATTTGTTAACGGGGATCGGGGCGGGTATGGGAACCTACTCCCCAACGGGGATGGGGATGGGGACGAGGAATCCCCAATATCTTATTATGAAATTGGGGCGGGGATGGGGACGGGGATGGGGACGGAGAATGACTTCGGGGACGGGGATGGTATTTTAATCCCCGTACCCTACCCGCCCCATTGCCATCCCTAATCATCATTCATCACCAATTGAAGAGGCCTAATTTATGTTTATGTCAAATTAAATTTTACAACTAATTCATTATCAAATAAATACATTTCAAAATCATTAATTAAGAATGATGAGTAGGTGATTGAATTTAGGAATAATCAGTTTGTATGTCCTTTTAATTAAAATAATTTCTTTTAATTATAAGTATTTTCAACATTCATGTCTATTTTAGTAATTATATATAGCAACAACACTTTTAATTGATAGTTTACCAAACACCCAAAATTTGCTTTTCGTACTCATAGCACTCCTAAAAATCAGTTTGCCAAACACTCAGTTGATTCTACCCACATCAATTTCAAAAGCAATTCTGCTCACAACAATTTCAAAAACAATTCTCCCAACAACACAACTGTCACGCCCCGATTTTCCAATCAATTAATAAGGCATTTTGCCCTTAATTACAAACCATTTCGGGAACGTGACGACATGGAATATCAAATACAAATATGCACTAGAATTTTTTTTTTTCCTTTTTAATTCAAGTACAAAACACAAACTCCATGCCCAACATTGTAATTTCAAACTCAATACAAGAGTCGAATATTACATACCAAATATTTATATAATAAATTGATACATCAAAATATTACATAAATAAATCTTCAGAGTGCGAAGCATTAACTAGCGGAAGTCTTATAAACCAACAAATTGAAAGCAGCCTTGCTTACTCCTGGTTATCCTAACCTGCAGGTATAACCCCTACACCGTGGAATAGTGTACCGGGTTATATCAACAAACCCGGTCAGCTTATGAAGCCGGTATGAGTGATCTAAGTTTACTCACCCTAAAACATTTAACAAAAATATACATATATATATTTTGTTTAAAACAATATATATGTAATTTATATTCTTCAAATATAATTCCAATCCCGAAAATTCATATTATAGAATATACTGAACCTACGCGTCCCATACCATGTATTTTAACCCCACACGTCCCATAAACGTGTATGTTAATCCCAGGGTAATTCAGAATATTAAACAATATAAACCTTCCCCAAAATCGTTTCCCAAAATTATGATTTCTTTCTTTTTAAGAAAAGTAAATCCTCATAATAATTACTTCAATTTTTAAAGAAGTAAAAACTTCTAAATACAATTCAATAATTCTCCAAGAATTGTAATTCAATAAATCAATGCTTCAATTATTTAAGAAGCAAATTCATATCATACTCACACAAAACCACAATCAACTTCAAATGATTAAAAGCGAGAATACCATTTTTCTTCTCCTTTTAATACATCAAGATAAAGCGAGAATACCATTTTTCTTCTCCTTTATTACATAAAGTATTCATCTTTGTTTTCAATGAATACATGGCTACACAGTCTAGAACTCTAACCTTCACCTTCTGGCTACACAGTCTAAAGCTCTAACCTTCACCATTGGCTACACAGTCTAGAGCTCTAACCTTCACCCATTGGCTACACAGTCTAAAGCTCTAACCTTCACCCATTGGCTACAAAAACATTCGAGTAGGCAAACACAATATCATAATTTTTGAAATATTGTTTCCCACAAAATCCACCAATTAAAACAATAAAATGAATACTTTCAAATATTGTTTTAACACAAAATCACACATGCTGATATATCAAATTAAAACTGTATTTAATTTATATATCGCAAAATCATTTAAATAAATATAATTATTTATTTTCGCAAACAACACCATATGAATTAATATTCATATATAAAATATCGTGAGATTCACTCACCTCTAATTCCTGCTGCGTCTTCAAATAGTAACCAGGAATCGACAAGCGTGTACGCAACACCTTTCATAATCACCTATGATTATGCAATATCCAATTAGCATAATACATTTCCAAAATAATCCAAAGTTCCTCAAATGTCACCTAGGACATCGGAAATATTAATCGAGACCATTTGACCAAAAGTCAACCATCGGTCAACGTGGGTCCCACGTCTACTATTCATCAACGGGTCCCACACAAAATCCGAAACTTCCAAAATCCAACAGCATGCTTATTTCTAGCATCCTAACATCATATCCAAAATTGATGATGATCCAACGATCGGATCATCATGGATCTAACGATCCATAACTATCGCTTAATTGATCATTGATCAAACGACCGAATTTGACAAAAGTCAAAACACGAAAGTTGTTCGTATCGACGAACCAAGTCAAACGAAGCAAATAACTGCTCCTGGACTGGCCGGACGCGCCGCCCACGCGCCGCCGCCGGCGGTGGTCAGACCGCCGGTCAAGGTGGTCTGATGGCTACCAAATTTTACTACAATGTTCTACACAATACCAGCAACAACATTCAAAACTGCCACAAGGGCCAATTCAAAGTAAAAAGTCTCGAATTTACCTCGATAGCTCCGAAACCCTAGGATTTCAAATCCAAAATTCTCCTTCGTCCGAACTCCGATTGAGGCGTATTCTATGTTGCTGGAAAGCCCCTGACATGGGCTACAAAGCCCAGTGAGTAGCTTAGGTCTAATCGGCCGGAAACAAACCCAGAAACGATGAACAGTTCGGACATAATTTGCCCCCCTTTTCTCTTCTTGAATCCTCCTCCTATACTTAGATTTCATGCAAGAAACTAGTATAGGATTGAAGAGCTTTGAGTGGTGAACATTTTGGGACAAATTTCATGACCGGAGATGGCCGGAATTGGGAGAAATCGCCGGTCAAAGTGGTCGGTTACTGTAGCACGGGTGAACAGTAATTTTCTGGGGGAAATTCTGATTTTTTGTGAATAGTAAATCCCAAAATCATTTTTATAGAAATTCGTCAAACTTTCGAGGTCCATAACTTCTTCATACGATGTCCGTTTCCGGTGAACCGAAATCCTACGAACTCGATTCGACGAGGTCTACAAATCTCGTGAAGAAAGTTTTCCCAAATTCTCAACGGATATAAAGTTACCTTAATTAACCTTGTGTAACTTATAATTACCACCGTAATTATCGTTTTACGACGAAAACCCCTAAAAATACGAAATCACACCATTTCACTTCAAATTTCACGACCTATTTTATAAAAATAGTATCGAAATTTTCGGGGTATTACAGTCTACCCTCCTTAAAGAAATTTCGTCCCGAAATTTGGACGCAGAGTACACCCAAGGTTATCACACTTCAATTCCAAAATCCAAAGTTTTATTCATTAATAACCTGGTAGTACACATCAAACCACAACATAAAAAACCACACTACAACTTGCACACACTCTTATTACAAATTCTAAAATGCCTCACAGGGCTTACACTACCAGAAGCCATCCTTAAACCTCCAATAGTGACTTCGTGGATAAGAGGCCGGATGTCTCGGAATTCCATACATCATCAGCTGGTAGAAATATGCTGCCTCTACGAAACACTTGCAAGTGTCGCAACATTCTCTAGCTGCATGCCTATCTCCATCCACATCCCACATGTCCTGGCCAAAAGGACGCCAAAAACTTGACTCACCGCAAGTAAGACATTTACCTGCGGGCAGGAAAGCTGTAGTCGACGGAAAATACAGCAGTAGATGCTCATGACAAAACTCGGCCTGATGCATCATCCGCTCGACTTCTTGTCTACAGTAGTAGATGTTCCATCCGCTTCTCCACCAGTCGAGGGCTTCACACAGTTGCTGCACCACTTCCTGCTGCTTGGCTCGTGGTCCTAAAATCATCTTAATCATACATGCTGCATAAAATGCAACATGATGACCTACCACTGAACTGGGACGCGAACCATAGAATGTTCCTGGTTTGCATGCCGCATCGAAATACTCCAGGGCTAAAGATATGTTCGCTGCCTCCACGAGTACTCGTATTCCCATTCGGAACAGAGACTCCGGGTTCTTCGCTTCCCAGCATCGATTAGCGAAGATGCGCACCTGCCTGTCCGCTTCTATGGAACCAGTGGGTCTGGATCCACCATCGAACCCATCCATGTCGATCGCCGCCAACGTAGACCAGCTATCGGCATACTCCTTGAAGTCCTTCGAGACACAACGGAGTTCCATTGTGCTCTGCAGGGATGCGGTAGCAACCAACTGGAATATGTACTTCCAGATCTCCACCGGAAGTTCACTCCAATCAGTGTTCTTGGAACGCTTGCTGCACTCTCCCTTGTTCACCATTGTGTAAGAGAAAATTTTAGTCGAAGTGTTTGTTTGATAACAGATATGAAGTGAGTAACACAACTCCTTATCCTATGTATTTAAACACAACTTTCCACCGTAAGAGAAATCATTCTTTAATGCGAGTGCGGTGCACTCAGCAACCCACTAAGAATAATTATTGCTCATATCTGTCTCAATTACTCAAAAGTATCGCCCACGATGCAAGATTCCACAAGATTTAAATCAACAAAATCTCAGTTTTCCACTAACACCGGTCATAATGACTCTTTACTTTAACTTTCGCATAATTAATTCCTCAAAAGATGCGAGGTCTCACAAGAGTGGAACTGTATGTGGAAAATCCATGCATCGGGGAAAAATAATCTTCCACGATCTCCAAAGTCTCCGACAAATAGCTGTAATCAGCCACTCACTTTTGCTTTTGAAATTTTCAAATCCTCCACTAACAATAAATATACCCCTTACGCATCCACTAACAGATACTTTCCATTAGTGCTATAACCTCTTTTCTCTTTCAAAGAGGATTTCTTCACTCAAACTTCTCAGAAAATACACCAACTCAACATGTCACGTAAAGTGAATTCGTTCAGTGAATTACTTCAATCTGATCCCTCAGAAAGCCAATTCTTTGAGGGCTTAGATGAAATAATTTCACCAGCAATCGAATTCGACAACGATATCGACATGCTAGACATGCTTCTAGCAGAAGACGACGCCATTGAAGTAGCCCCAAGTCCACAAGTATCATCTCCACAAGCTGAACCTAGTTCATCCAAACGTATTCCACTGAGGAAGAGCTTCACCAAATACCAAGTCCAAGCATTGAAGGACTTCGTCGAGGCTTTCCCAAAGCCAACAGTTCAACAACGTCAAGAATTGGGTGACCAGATAAAGTTAACGTTTGCACAAGTCTCTGCCTGGGTGATAAAGCATCGACCCCAAGCGCCTGCCCAAACAACTCGTCAACAAAATTTTCTGCTGAGACAGAAAATCAATGGGCTTCAAGCTCAACTTAGTCAGTACCAAGCTGCATTCAGCCGAATCAACTGCAACCACTGCGGACAACGAGTTACTCCCAATAGTGAGCTACTAAAAGGGATTGAAGAGACTACCCCACAACCTCAGACTCTTCCAATTCCTGCAGTCGTCGGTCCAAGGGAAAAGTCTCGCATGAGGAAAGATGTGCAAAAGTGTATGTCGTCCACACCTCACTCTTCTTCTACACACCAACAACCAGACAACATCAACATCCACTCAGAACCTGAACAAGCATCTGTCGTGGCAGACACAACCAAGATTTCTGAGATCATTGTGTCGGTCAGAGATGAGCTAATCATCATGGCATCTACTGCTGCGCCACTGTGGATCTCTGCACTCAAATCCAGTTCTGCCACGCTTCATGAGTTCCTGAATGAAGCAGAGTACAAGAGAATCTTCACTAACGGTATAGATCTTACACCTACTAACTTCCAAACTGAAGCTTCACGCTACACAGCCACAATTCCTCTCAGTCCTGTCGTACTCTTGAATTTCTTCATGGATGTGGACCAATGGTCCACCATATTCAGTAGCATCATTTCAAGGGCGAGTATCCTTGATGTCTTGTCAACAGGGACTACTGAAAACTACCACGACACCATCCAAGTCATGACTGCCGAGTTCCAGGTAACCACTCCATCTGTCTCCACTCGTGTCACTCACTTTGTTCGTTATTGTCAACGACAAACAGAACAGAGTTGGGCCATAGTTGATGTCTCTGTGGAGGGTTTAAGTTCAAATCTGGGTCCACACCCCAGATCTCAATGCAAGAAGCGTCCATCCGGATGCTTAATCCAAGATTTGTTCAACGGCAGCTCTCGTGTCGTATGGGTGGAACATGTTGATGTACGAGATCAACTCATGCACCAAACATACAGAACGCTAGTGGAGTCAGGCTTAGCCTTTGGAGCAAGGCGATGGGTAGAAATACTTCAGAGACAAGCAGAACGGTTCAATTATTCTGCGGCTGTCACTCATCCACCTCAAGACTTTTGTGTCATACCATCGGTAGAAGGAAGAAGAAACTTGTTGCAGATGGCATGCAGATTAGTGACGGATTTCTGCACAGGCATCGGCAACTCTACTGCTCATGAATGGAAGGTAGCTGAACAAACCAAGTTCAGGGGTTCGGGGATAAGAGTCTCCACTAACAAAATCTGGAATAGGCTGAATAAGCCCCATGGTCTTACTCGAACTGCAACAGCAATATTCCAACATCATGTCTCTCACCGAAAGCTGTTTGACTTCTTCACTGACGTACAAACTCGGAACCAGTGGGACCACCAAGCATTGGGCAAGACAGTCCAAGAGATTGCACACATCACAACGGGTCAAGACCCACGCAACTGTGTCACCTTGATGCAAATCGACGACACCTACGTACTCCAAGAAAGTTGTACTGATTCAACAGGGTCATACGTGATTTATGCCTCTATCAGTCAGTCAACGGTCCAGAAGTTATTAGGTGGTTGTGAGTTAGGTACAATTGTATTCCTAACTTCAGGTTTTTCAATTCTACCAGATATGCCTACTGCTGGAAGAACAGAAGGGGTCTCAGACAATCCATACATTGGTTGTCTAGTAACGGTAGCAACACAGATCTCTACTGAGCTGCTGAAGAACAAGAAAGGATCAGTGGATCAAGTCTGTCGTTTGATCCAAGGTACGGTTGAGAGAATTAGAAATGTAGCCATGTAAGACTATCAATTTCGGAATTGTAATTTGTACTTTATATTCTTAACAACACAACAGCACTGAAGAGCACATGATGGGGATCCGCCGCGGTCGGGCCATCACTCGATAAATACTGTGTGTAATTAAGCATACGAAGTAACCATTACTTGAATGAATCTAAGAACCTAACGCCAAACCCTAAACCGATCCTAAGCTCTAAACCCTAACTTCACTTCTCAATTCCAGAACTCGTTTCATTTCCTTAGAGCGTTCCATTGCTCAATCACTTCCTTAGAGCATTGTTTTGCTCTGATACCAATCTGTCACGCCCCGATTTTCCAATCAATTAATAAGGCATTTTGCCCTTAATTACAAACCATTTCGGGAACGTGACGACATGGAATATCAAATACAAATATGCACTAGAATTTTTTTTTTCCTTTTTAATTCAAGTACAAAACACAAACTCCATGCCCAACATTGTAATTTCAAACTCAATACAAGAGTCGAATATTACATACCAAATATTTATATAATAAATTGATACATCAAAATATTACATAAATAAATCTTCAGAGTGCGAAGCATTAACTAGCGGAAGTCTTATAAACCAACAAATTGAAAGCAGCCTTGCTTACTCCTGGTTATCCTAACCTGCAGGTATAACCCCTACACCGTGGAATAGTGTACCGGGTTATATCAACAAACCCGGTCAGCTTATGAAGCCGGTATGAGTGATCTAAGTTTACTCACCCTAAAACATTTAACAAAAATATACATATATATATTTTGTTTAAAACAATATATATGTAATTTATATTCTTCAAATATAATTCCAATCCCGAAAATTCATATTATAGAATATACTGAACCTACGCGTCCCATACCATGTATTTTAACCCCACACGTCCCATAAACGTGTATGTTAATCCCAGGGTAATTCAGAATATTAAACAATATAAACCTTCCCCAAAATCGTTTCCCAAAATTATGATTTCTTTCTTTTTAAGAAAAGTAAATCCTCATAATAATTACTTCAATTTTTAAAGAAGTAAAAACTTCTAAATACAATTCAATAATTCTCCAAGAATTGTAATTCAATAAATCAATGCTTCAATTATTTAAGAAGCAAATTCATATCATACTCACACAAAACCACAATCAACTTCAAATGATTAAAAGCGAGAATACCATTTTTCTTCTCCTTTTAATACATCAAGATAAAGCGAGAATACCATTTTTCTTCTCCTTTATTACATAAAGTATTCATCTTTGTTTTCAATGAATACATGGCTACACAGTCTAGAACTCTAACCTTCACCTTCTGGCTACACAGTCTAAAGCTCTAACCTTCACCATTGGCTACACAGTCTAGAGCTCTAACCTTCACCCATTGGCTACACAGTCTAAAGCTCTAACCTTCACCCATTGGCTACAAAAACATTCGAGTAGGCAAACACAATATCATAATTTTTGAAATATTGTTTCCCACAAAATCCACCAATTAAAACAATAAAATGAATACTTTCAAATATTGTTTTAACACAAAATCACACATGCTGATATATCAAATTAAAACTGTATTTAATTTATATATCGCAAAATCATTTAAATAAATATAATTATTTATTTTCGCAAACAACACCATATGAATTAATATTCATATATAAAATATCGTGAGATTCACTCACCTCTAATTCCTGCTGCGTCTTCAAATAGTAACCAGGAATCGACAAGCGTGTACGCAACACCTTTCATAATCACCTATGATTATGCAATATCCAATTAGCATAATACATTTCCAAAATAATCCAAAGTTCCTCAAATGTCACCTAGGACATCGGAAATATTAATCGAGACCATTTGACCAAAAGTCAACCATCGGTCAACGTGGGTCCCACGTCTACTATTCATCAACGGGTCCCACACAAAATCCGAAACTTCCAAAATCCAACAGCATGCTTATTTCTAGCATCCTAACATCATATCCAAAATTGATGATGATCCAACGATCGGATCATCATGGATCTAACGATCCATAACTATCGCTTAATTGATCATTGATCAAACGACCGAATTTGACAAAAGTCAAAACACGAAAGTTGTTCGTATCGACGAACCAAGTCAAACGAAGCAAATAACTGCTCCTGGACTGGCCGGACGCGCCGCCCACGCGCCGCCGCCGGCGGTGGTCAGACCGCCGGTCAAGGTGGTCTGATGGCTACCAAATTTTACTACAATGTTCTACACAATACCAGCAACAACATTCAAAACTGCCACAAGGGCCAATTCAAAGTAAAAAGTCTCGAATTTACCTCGATAGCTCCGAAACCCTAGGATTTCAAATCCAAAATTCTCCTTCGTCCGAACTCCGATTGAGGCGTATTCTATGTTGCTGGAAAGCCCCTGACATGGGCTACAAAGCCCAGTGAGTAGCTTAGGTCTAATCGGCCGGAAACAAACCCAGAAACGATGAACAGTTCGGACATAATTTGCCCCCCTTTTCTCTTCTTGAATCCTCCTCCTATACTTAGATTTCATGCAAGAAACTAGTATAGGATTGAAGAGCTTTGAGTGGTGAACATTTTGGGACAAATTTCATGACCGGAGATGGCCGGAATTGGGAGAAATCGCCGGTCAAAGTGGTCGGTTACTGTAGCACGGGTGAACAGTAATTTTCTGGGGGAAATTCTGATTTTTTGTGAATAGTAAATCCCAAAATCATTTTTATAGAAATTCGTCAAACTTTCGAGGTCCATAACTTCTTCATACGATGTCCGTTTCCGGTGAACCGAAATCCTACGAACTCGATTCGACGAGGTCTACAAATCTCGTGAAGAAAGTTTTCCCAAATTCTCAACGGATACAAAGTTACCTTAATTAACCTTGTGTAACTTATAATTACCACCGTAATTATCGTTTTACGACGAAAACCCCTAAAAATACGAAATCACACCATTTCACTTCAAATTTCACGACCTATTTTATAAAAATAGTATCGAAATTTTCGGGGTATTACAACAACAATGCCAAACTAAAATAGTTTTGGTCATAGGTCTTAAATATATCATACGACGTCAATTTGACGATGCAATTAAAGAGATGTATATGAGTTGTAACCAAAAAAAAAAAGAAGAGAGATGTATATGAGTGTAGAATTGTACATTAAAACAAACGACATCACACGTACAGGATGAATTAATTGAGTGTTTTAGACGGAAAGTCAAACTTAATGTGCGCGCTCGATCTCAACTGCCAAGTTGCATATTTTAGAGTCTGATTGAGGTCATGAGGTGTGAGTGGGTTGGGCATTCCAATTATCTATAAGAAGGTGAGGCTAAGCCTAGCTCCCACTGCAAAACACAAATGGAAAACGAGAGCTTAGTAGCTGAAGCTGCAGTGACGAAAGTGGCGGTGGTCGTGGCCCTTTTGAGAGGAAAAACGGTCTTGTTGGGACGGCGCCGCTCCTCTCTCGGTGATTCCACATTTTCCCTTCCTGGCGGCCACCTCGAGTTTGGTAATTATTGTTTGTTTTTCTATTTCATGTGTCACTTTTATATATAATTAGATTGAAAGCTTCTATTCATAGTTTCATACCTTTTAAATTAGCATTTAGAACTTTTGATTTTGTTTTTTTTTTTTTTGTTCGCTTGATACATTTTTTCTTTCTTCCACCTCCACGCTGCATCTCTGGCAACATTAGAGTCTGATTGGCCGTCCTCTGATCACCTCCGGCAGAGCAACTAAAAATGAGTTATAATGGCAAATGTTCTTCTGATATTAATAAAGAAAATTTCTTCCCCAACTACATATTAGCTTTTTCAGATGTTGCATGCTCTTCTTATCCGAGTTTATCGATCATTTTGCCTTCTAAAGTTAATATTTTATTATTTTAAATAGGCGAGAGCTTTGAGGAGTGTGCAGCAAGAGAAGTGAAGGAAGAAACAGGTTTGGATATTGACAAGATAGAATTGGTAACAGTCACAAACAATCTGTTCCTGGACGAAGCCAAGCCATCCCAATACGTTGCAATTTTAATGCGTGCAGTTCTGGCAGATCCCCATCAAGAGCCCCAAAATGTTGAGCCAGACATGTGTGATGGTTGGGATTGGTATGAGTGGAACAACCTCCCCAAACCACTCTTCTGGCCTTTGGAGAAACTGGTGCACGATGGCTTTAGTCCTTTCCCAAATTAATCATCAACTATCCATATACATATATATCGTCTATAATTAATTTGATGAATCAGCTGTATTCCTTTTCTTAAATAAATTAGACTCTCTGTGATTTATTTTGACCATCTTAAATGCCAACTGAATCACCTTTGCTAATGGGCGTAAGTTTGTGGTGTACTAGCTTGTCTTTAATAATGTATGGTAATAAGCTAATAATTCGTCTTGAGCCGCCTCCTCTTTCTCTGCCCTGCTCAATTGAATTTGTGACGTTTCAAACCTTTCTGAAGTACATAAATGCAGCAATAGAAATTGAGTTTTTATCATCAATGGGGTCTGAACTTTTCGTAACTGGACAAAATAGGGTCTGAACTTAGAAAACAATCAATTAGGTGCCTGGACTTTAAAGCACAAACCATTTAGGTACTTCCGTTACATTTCCGTAAAAAACAAGGGCAAATCAGACATTTCACTATATTTTTATTAAAAAAAAAAAAACTTCACTGTTTTTGTATAATGTGAGGCAAGAACTCCTAATCTCTCAATTGGAAGCTCACAACTTAACCACCAAAGCACAAGTTTCTCGTGATAAATTATATGCAAACTTAATATTTAACTACTACAAAGTAAGCTCCCAACACACTTCCTCATTTAATTCTCTCTCTTTTTATTTTTTATTTCTTTCAGTTGTTTGTTTTTTTTTTTTTTTTTCCGGTTTGAAATTCTCAGCATTTCCGGTTTGAAATTCTCAGCATTTCTGGTTTGTCTCCCTCGGTTTTCGCAGTCACCTGCTCCTCCGTCTCTTCTCCCTCTCCACGAACGCCGGCTCCTTCACCGCTGCTCTCAACCACACCGCTCGAGCCCAGTCCACCGCTCGGACTCACCCATCGATTCACCCAAAGTCCCTCTCAGGCCGCCGCTGCAATTCCCGTGTGCCCAGACCATGGGGACTCAAGCGACCACCGTGCAAAGCCCAGTTCACGCCGTCGATCCGCTACGCCGCCGATCACCTCACGTCGCTACGATTATCGATCTGAGCCATCACGAAGCACCAGCGGTGGCCGAAGGCCATTATTATCGGCGGCAACAGAGAGAGGGCTTATATATATATATATATATATATATAGAGAGAGAGAGAGAGAGAGAGAGAGAGAGAGAGAGAGAGAGAGAGAGAGAGAGAGAGAGAGAGAGAGAGAGAGATAGAGAGAGAGATAGAGAGAGAATCCGGTATGTTAGAAAATTGAGGGAGAAGTGGGGGTTGGAATTGAGAGGAGAGAGGAGGACGTCGTCTGATATTGATTTTTTTGTTACAATTGGGGGCCGGATCAGAGAAGCAATGGCTGGGTTTTTCTCATTAGGCGGAGGAGGAAGAAGACAGAGGTGGTGGTGGTGGTGGTGATGGGTTCTGGAGTTACAGGGAAAGAAGAATTTCCAAAAAATAAAATCAAAAAATAATTTACAAAAAAATAAAATAAATAAAAAATAGGAATAAGGCCATAAAAGTCATTTTCATTATGAAAAATATAGTGAAATGTCTGATTTGCCCTTGTTTTTTACGGAGGTTTGACATAAATGTAATGGAAGTACCTAAATGGTTTGTGTTTTAAAGTCCAGGCACCTAATTGATTGTTTTCTAAGTTCAGACCCTATTTTGTCCGGTCACGAAAAGTCCAGACCCCATTGATGATAAAAACCCATAGAAATTAAAGTGGGTGATCGAGTATTAGTACAGGAGAAATCCTTCACCGCCGCCACTAGCACCCACACACACACACACAAGTCGATCTTGAGGGTCTGATCAAGAGGCAACCACGCCAAGACTTGGACATAAACGAGTGTTTTTGGTTGGGAGTTTGTAGAAGAGTGATCAATCATTGCAAGTGCATCCGCAACTTTACTTACTTCCCTCGCTAATTAAAATGTGTGTAGACCAGAAATGCATTTGTAAAATACAATGCAATAACAATAGATCAATGAGCAAGTAAACATAAACACAATAGATCGATAAGCAAGTTTTGACAACCATCATACCTTGGAGCTCTAACCACTAATGATATTATTAAGGCCACTTGCTTTGTCCAGGAGCACAAGCCCGGAATTGATCGTGATGTAACAGAGCAATACTCCCTTCTCCTCCGAATACTTTCATACTCTTGTACTAGATGGAATGCCCGCACCATTAATTTCACACTCTTTGGTCCAACACCCCTTAACCGCATAATCTTTCATTACCCAAATACTACTGGTATTCTCAAACGTAGGACAATTTTTGGGTAATTTTTTTTGGCACCTGGGATGGGGACAATTTTTTTGCTCTCTCTTTTTCTTTATCAAAGCACGTAGGGATTTTGGTCCAATCAATTGTTTTTTACTTTTTGTTACAAATTACTTTAAGAAACGTCACAGTTAGCCTCGCTATGTTTTCTAGTGTAGCAGGTCATTGGTTTGATTGCATTGGCATACCAAACAGGTCATTGGTTCGATTGCATTGGCATCCACAATGGGGACCCAAATTTGGGTCCAAAACCTATATTTGGGTCCAAAAACACCTACAGTGGATCGGATGGAGTATGACTTATAGTTGCCGGAGACCCAAATGTTGGACCCAAATATAGGTCTAGTTTGGACTCAAAAATTTTGGACCTATATTTGTGGGTCCCCCCATGTGCAACTAATTTGAGAGGATTTTGGAGAGAGAAATTGATGATTCATCAATGAGAGAGAACAAATAGGGTTTTTGGGTCCAATATCTATATGCCACAGTGGAGATGACTCAAATTTGGGACCCAAATTTGAGTCCAAAAATATCAGTTCAAAAATATGAATCCAAAAATGAGTCCTACACCACTGTGGCACCCGAAAAAATAAGTCTTTTTATCCACTATTCCGATGAACTCAAATTTGGATTACGGCCAATTTGGACCCATATTTGGGTCCAAAAAATGAGTCCCCACTGCTAATGCTCTTAACAATTCAGCCGTCTCTAACAATGCAACCTGTGTGCCGTATTGGTCAGGTACCATGTCAAGTTGAGGGCATTCAAATATTTTACACACCCAGAATTAGAAATGCACCCGTGCAGTGCCTTGGATCCAGTACGGGTAGGTACTCCATGCTCCGTGGTCTCTCAGTTTGGCCACTCCCCACGACTGACTTACTACACCTCTAGTCTTGGCCTTATTCTCACTCGCAGATCAATTTCGATATCAAATTCAGACGCTGCCTACTCTCTCCCTGCTGGCACACTCAGACACCCAATCACTGAGCTTCCTATTAGTCGTCGCTCCCGCCAAGTGACGTCAGCTCCCGCCACTATGCTTCCGCAAAACCCGGTGGCCGCTGATATTTGCGCCGCCGCCATTTCAGGTGGTGTCGCTCTTTTCTTTCTTCTCTTGTGGGAACAAACCGCCAAATTTGGGGTCTTCGACCAGGTCAAAATCTCATCTTTTGCTTCTCTTTTAAGTACCCATTATGTTCTTACTATCTTGCTACCTAATTTTTGGTAATTATTGGATTTTGATTGGTTTGTGGCAAAGCACTAATCTTGTTAACTATTAAGAACCGTGATTCAAACACTTAACAAAATGGGTTAAAATTGGCTACTCTTTCAGATGAGACAGTTTATGTCTAAGTATACCACAAGTGAAGAATAGGATCAAAAGCATTCCACATGTATCTAGCAAGATTGTGTTTTGTGGCTTACATCTTAGTAGGGGTTGTTAGTAGTTTCCTCTGTAAACCACGGCTGAAGAGTCGCTCTTTAAAGCTTAACCAGTCAGGGTTTGGTGGTTCATTATCTCTGTGGTAGTTACCAATGATGAAAATGCTTTCAGATTTTTTATCTACTGCCATCTTAGCAGTGAATGTTTCACTTTAAACCTCAATCAAGGGTGTGGTCAACTGAGTTGAAATGTGATAGATGGTTTTAGCCTTATTAGGTACCCCTGATCATACGCCTTACAATCTTGTTGGTTGTCCGCAATTCATCCTTGATCTAATTCTCAGCCTTAGTAGGGACTTCTGATGATAAACTTACAAACACAGATTTTCTTATATCAAGAAAGTGTGCGTGGCGTACAATGATTTCAATTACCGTGTAGGAACCTGATTGTTATAAACTGCAATACTCATGTAAGTTTATTGGTATTAGGCTTTTTGGATGTGCCTTTCCTTCTTCGGATACAGGAGAAGAGAAATTTGATCCTGACATGGGTGTATTGTGATGGAGAAATCTTTTCATAGGTTCAATCTAGTGATTAGAAATATATTTATTATAACTGAAAGTGAATCATAATGGTATAGATAGCTTAACCCTCTTAACAGAATTCGTCTTAATAGCCTATACATCTAAAGTTGGTCATCTTATCTTTTGTAGAAACTCAATAGGAAGCTTGTGCATATCAGCATTGGCCTCGTTTTCATGCTTTGCTGGCCACTATTCAGGTAATATAATGACTAAAGTATTCATTGTAATAACATTACGATTGATCTCCCTGATTATAGCTACTATATATAATTACAGTTCTGGCTACCAAGGAGCACTTTTAGCATCTCTTACTCCAGGCCTCAATATTATACGAATGCTTCTATTGGGACTTGGAATAATGAAAGACGAAGCAACAGTGAAGTCAATGAGCAGATTTAACGACTATAGGTAATCATTTAAGACCTACTGGTTGAGAGATTTCAATATGAATTATGTCTGCCATGTAGGCATGAACCCAGATTTTGTAACTCTGTTCTTGGACTTGGCACCACCTAGAGAGTTCATTGCTCATTTGCAAATGAAGTAACCTCAGATTGCTTGACCATTTCTTATGAGAAACAAAATACTCTATTATTAGTGTATTAGAAACAAGTACATAGCACACAAGTTCTCCACTGGATAGACATACAAGACCTTTATATTATATCCATCAGAAACATTTAAAAACATCCAAGGATGTTTGCACAAGTGAACCATGTCTGAGAAATGACTGATAACAAAGTTTTTCTTCTGCTTATTGCCATTGATTGGTTCCCCAGAATTTATATATGATTTGTTGAATCGCCTTTACCTTACTCCATGCATCAGGGAACTTCTCAAGGGACCACTATACTATGCCACAACAATAACTTTGGCTTGTGTAATCTATTGGAGAACTTCTCCCGTTGCAATTGCAATAATATGCAACCTGTGTGCCGGAGATGGTACATACTACAGAGTTGCTCAGAACTTCTCTTAGATAACTTTTAATGAAGGCTTACAAATATTTGCACGTGCTTATTTCAGGTGTAGCAGACATTGTTGGTAGGCGTTTTGGTACTCAAAAACTTCCATATAACAGAAACAAATCTATAGCTGGTAGTGTGGCAATGGCATCTGCTGGTTTTTTATCATCTATCGGGTAAGTTTTGGTGGCTTATCTTTCTCCTCACTTAGACCTGGACTGAACATTATATCTAGCAAGTTTCTTAATGCTCGGTAATGTTGTAGCAGGTATATGTACTATTTCTCTACATTTGGATTTGTTGACAAGAGCTGGGATATGGTTTTGGGTTTTTTGGTTGTGTCTCTTGCCTCAGCACTGGTAGAATCACTTCCCATAAGCACCAAGGTTGATGACAACCTAACAGTTCCAATTGCTTCCATGCTAGTCGGCAGTCTTATTTTCTGATTTGGGTAATCCTAGCTTGTAAATACAGCCGATGCAAAAATCGATGAAGGCGAGTGTTGGGAACACAATTAATTGCATTCGGCCAACTTGATTGGTTGTTGTTGTATCCTGTGTGTACTCTAGCATTGTTTCTTCTTAGTTTGATTTGTAACAGAGAATGTATCAAATAAAGGATGAAACCTTGAAACTCTAGAAATCAAGATGACAATGCAGGTTACTTACAAAGTTACAAACCGTGCCTGGATGAGACAACCATGATTCTTGTAGTCTGAAAATTCATTGTGATCAATACTTTTTTTGTTCTTTCTATTTTATTTAGTCTTTACTATTAATCATTTGAAAATGTTTGGTACATATCTTGATCCTCCAGCATGATTTTTGCATTCAATAATACTAGAGGCACCAACTATTATTCTAATTTTTGGCTATTTTACAGAGATGTCATATGACAGTTTTGACTTGTAAAGATAAACTCCAGAATGGGTTGGGAGGTTAAAAGATTTGAAAAGTCGGAGTTGGTGTATCCCATTACTGCACTTCCACAAATGCAAACAGCTGAAAGTGGTAAAGATCTTCCCATGAATTTGGAATCATGGCCTTGAAATGATTAGGTCAATCAACCAACTCAAGGTTTCAAGGCCTGTACCTTTCATTGCTTTCTTTTTCTTTCTTTTTTTTGGTCAAAAGTGATTTGATTAATACCCACAAAGGCAAGGAAACAAATACAAATACAAGAAGAGGATAACACTGGAAGAAGCTCCAGGAGTGAACTGATGCAGTAGCACCAGTATAAAAGAAAATCAATGAGGACAGGGGAACTGATTCAAGGCCAGGCCTGTACCTTTCATTGCTTTCTTATCTCACAAAGAAAATCATCAAAACTAATGGTTGAGATTAGAGGAAGCAACTGAAGTAGCAAATACATGTATATACCAGAAAAATCATACAACAGAGAAGATATTAAGTGTAAGGGTTAAATAGACATTCAACTATGGTTCAGATATAGAAGGCTCACAGCCACAGCTCTAGTACAGGTTAGCCATACAAAGTCAACACCAAATAGAACTACTCTACTTCACTTGAGGGAGACTTTCTGGTAATATCATTTCTGCCCCTCAGTGGAGCTTCTGGTGCAGCATCAGCATCAGCAGCATCATCATCATTTCCTTCGTTCCTCTTCCTCCTCACCAAGCTGCATAGTGATTCAAAACAGTTGCACCGCTTCTGCGAGACCGAGTCCTCCTCGGCTGTCCTCCTAGCTCGCCTGAGACGAGTGACCACCGCGAGGCAGAAGACGAAAGCGACGAAGAGAACAATAAGCACCACCATCATGATCTCTCCATGCAAAGCATAGTGCCTATCACTCAAGAACAGAACCCCAACATCTTGATTAGGAGCCATGGCAGGAGATGATGACATGGCTAGCGCTTGAGGATTGTGATGAGGTGCTGCTGCTGCCCATTTTGCTGCTAGAGTCGATATCATCTCTAAAAAGCTAATCTATCTCTTCTTTGCTAAGTTATGGAAAATTATTCTTCCTGCGTTTTTTCTCCTGTCTCAATGTGAATTGTTTGACCATTAATTAATTACTGCCAAAAACTTGTATGGGCGGTGTCTTATTACCCATATGGACTATGGTCTATGGAGTGTGACCTTCTGTCCTGGGCTACTTATGGCCCAAGCTTCATTTGTAGTTATCCTCTCATCAACTTTATAATGTTTTAATAACGGCTCACTTTTCTGTGTTGGCTTTTAAAGGGAATTTCATGGGTACTTTGGTCCATAACTTCAGACCAAAGTTTTATGAAAGGTTGACACTGACTTCTGACTGAAACCACCGTGTGGGGTTCTTCTTCTTCTGTAAAAACACCGCGTTTAAATGTTCAATTGCTTTTGCTTGACAAACTAAAGCCTTAGCTGTGTCGTAGGGCACAAGATAGATATTGGAAGGAAGCGCTGCAAGGTCCTCCCCTCCATGGTTAAGACAGTATCCTATGATTTGTCTTGTTGTCAATGTGCAACCTTGCTTATTAATGAAATCGTCCCATTCGATCAAAACAAATAAAGGTAAAGAGCTCACTGTGGAAATGTACAATTTGAGCTATTTATAAATGATCATTAGACGAGAAAGCCAATGGGGCTCTTGACTCAAGACTCAAGACTCATGACATGGACTAGAGAGCACGAATTCTCCACGCAATCTGCTCAAGGCATTGCTTGTCCCGACCTGAGCATATTTCTCTAGGAATCTGGATTAATTATGGTGGTAGACATTTTTCCAATTTATTTAGAAGTTCTAAAAGGACATGAGTTTCAAGGTAACAAGTCCTAAATGGACATGATTTGAAAATTATTTGGAGAACGAGTCTAACTTGTTCTACTCCAAAGTCCAAAGAGACCTACTTGCTATAGATCGAGCTTTCATTGAAAAACAACGTACACATATCTTAAGCACATGAACTTCCTAAAACTCTATAATTTAATTAGAAAATTATATATATATTTTTTGAGAAAATTATATAGTTCAGCTGCTTCAGCATTAGTGCACTATGGGTCTATAGCCTTGTTGGTATGTGCACTATGTGGTTAGAGTTTGGCTTTTAAGTTTTAACCTTTGTTTGAATTGAACTTAATTCCATAAAAGCTTTGTCTAAAGTCTAAACGTTATATAAAAAATCTGTTACTTGTGTAACAACAATCCATTGTCGTCCAGCGGTTAGGATATCTGGCTTTCACCCAGGAGACCCGGGTTCGATTCCCGGCAATGGAACTTTTTGCCTTTTTGAAAGGGTGACCTGGCAGGCTCCTACTCGTTGTTCTGAAAAACAGATGCAGTCGCGTCGCACCTGATTATTACTCTCCTCCTTCCTTTCGTCCCAAATCCCATCGATTTTGGGATCAATTTTTAGATTTCTCTGTTTCTCTTAGACTTTTTGTCTCGGACCAGCTTTGCTTCACTTTCGTCTTTTCCTTTTGAACAATCAGTAAGTGCTTCTCTTTCTCTCTCTCCATCTCTATCTCACGCATACACACACCGATACGCAAGAGTTTTCTTCTAAGATCTGTAAACTCATGTCGATCACGCTTAGATTTCCTTGTACGCAGAGTTTAAATTGAAGTTGCAGAGTTTAAATTGTAGCTGATTTTGGATTTTCTAAATAAAAACTCTGTATTTTGGCAGGTTATAAACCCATATAGCTCCTTCATGTCGCTTCCTAATGAAGATAGTATGTCTTCAACTTCTGATACTCAGGTATTTATCAAAGGGAACACCCTTTTATTTCTGTTTTGGTTTTTCTATACTGGCTCTGATTCAACAATGTGGAAAGGTGTTAAAAGATTGCATTTTTCACCAAATTCTTGATTCTGTTTATAGTTCATGTACCCAGGATTTGGAAAAATTGGCAGGGGGGATTATACAAAGTCATTCATCAAGTTTATCTGTTATTGATCTGTGGAATCACAATCAACTAGCTATAGTGTTTAAAAGTCAAGTTGTCCATTGTAGATGGAATTGGTCATGGCCTTGGTCTGGGGATCACATGTTCTGAAGGCTTGTCTTCAGTTGATTATCCAGTTCAGTTCTTGGTCAAAATTGCAGCCAAAATATGCAAAAAGGAAAAATCAATTTGATTATCATAATGGGATCAAAGTAGCAAATGATGGAATTACTTTTTCATTATATCTGTAGGGGATTATCAGAGGCTAATATCCCTCGTGGATCATCATAAGTTGCGCCTTAAAGCACTGTATGGCGTTTCTCTTTGTTGAGGAATTGTCTATGCGAAGCCTACAATTAATTCAGTCTTTTTCTTTGTCTTGTGTGATATATATAGGAACTTGAAATTTTAAAGTATCTAGTTTGTGCATTTGAAGGTCAGTTGACAAAGATAGTTCTCATGGTTCCTTTCTTTTCTGGCTTGTGCTTGCAGCTTTCTAATATTTTTGGGGATCTACTTGATTCCATTATTGTTGATGTTGCATCTGAGTGTCACCGAATAGCGAAGTTGGGACTTGATCGTAATTTTGAAGAAGAGGAAGAAGAACTGAGGCTTTCTGCCCAAGCACGGGTAAGGGTAGCTGATCCTAGTAATAGTGGTGAAGCAAATGGCAAATATGTGGTTGACATATTTGGACAGACTCATCCTCCTGTAGCCAATGAAATATTTGAGTGCATGAATTGTGGTCGAACTATCATGGCTGGAAGGTTTGCTCCTCATCTGGAGAAGTGTATGGGAAAGGTGAGCCAATGCCATCTTCATATGGTAGACAGCTCTGTGTTTTAAATTTTAATGATTGAAACTAATAAGTATTGTGTTTCTTCCCTCGTTTATTTTGGTGTGATGGAAACTGATAGATATGTGTTTTTTCCTCCACCACAGGGTAGAAAGGCTCGTCTTAAGGTGACAAGAAGTAGCACAGCTGCACAGACCCGGCATACGCGAGGTAACCCTGTTTCCACGTACTCAAATTATTCAAATTCCAACAGCACCAGCCGGATATCAAATGGAACTTCCAGTGTTGCTAGTGAGGAGTACTCGAATGGTGTTTTGGAAGAGCCATGAAACAAATTTAAGCTCTGGTGTGCTCTAAAAGTTATTTGGAAGCAGTGGATATCGTATACCTGCTTAGGTTCCTATGTTTGTGGAAAGGGAAGGCGAATTTTGAGTATGCTTCTGTTGGTTTGGCAATCGTAGGATAATCTGACTGGAGATTTAGTCCTAATCTGACCATAATCATCACCACATTAGCCTTTTCAGTATGAAGAACACCTTGTATACAATATCCTTATCCTGTCAATGGATCTTATGGAAGTTGATTCTGACTTCCAAGTCTACCTTTTTTTTTTTTGTTCTTTCTTTCTGTCTTTCTTTTTGATTGAATCTTCAAAGTCCAGTTAGAGTTGATGAGGAAAACTGGAAAACTGGCTATTGGCAAAAAAAAATATGAGGACAATGTGGCTAAAAAGAAAAAGAAAGAAAAACGTCAACTAATGATCAGATTGGGCGTAATAGAAGTGTGTTTGCACAAAAACTCATTCCGTTGCCGGGACTTGAACCCGGGTCTTTCGGGTGAGAGCCGAATATCCTGACCAACTAGACTACAACGGATTTATTGCTATACTGACCATAATACTTTTTTATACATATTGTTGATGGAACGCATAGCGCACCAAAGTATGTTATTGTTTACCCTTCCCTAATTCCCTAAAACTAATTAAGAATTAATATTTAGGCAAAACAATCACTCAACTTTTACAAATTCGACACTTTGGTCACTGAGTTTTGAAATATATCACTTTAGTCACTGGACTATAACACCATGTATCACTTTAATCACTTGTATCTTCTTTCTCTCTCTCATGCGTCTCTCTCCACCGCCGGCCAAATCGATCGACGCCACATATTGGGGTTTGAAGGCCTCCTTGAGGCAAGTTCAACACCACCAACCCTGCCTCAAACCGTCGCCGTACGAAGGAGAATTGAAGAGTTAAAGTTCCAGTCACCGCCAGCTTTCAGGCCAAATTACGGCCATTTTAGGCCGAATCGAGTTTAGCCCAAGTATAAAAGTTACTCTTCTCATCCTTGCGAACATTTTGGCATATGTGTTGCACCTCAATTCGAGGTTTGATGATCGGCGGTGATTAAGGTGATACACGGTGTTATATTCCATTGACTAAAGTGATATATTTCAAAACTCAGTGCAAAGTGTCGAACGATGCAAAGTTGAGTGACTGTTTTGATTTTTTTGCCTAATATTTAGGATTAAATTTAGTTTACTCCCTTAAACTTTACACCAAACATCATGTTAGTCCCTGCACTTCTAATTTCATCAAAAACACCCATATACTCTTCAATTTAATCAGTTTAGTCCCTCTGTCAGTTAATCCGTTAACTTTGACCGTTAAGTGATGACCTGACATGAGTGGGGCCCATTCTTGGCTGACTAGGCAGTGACGTGGCATTTCAGTCATCAACCAAAGCTGACTGGGCATGTCACGTCACTTACGGAGGGACTAAACTGATTAAATTGAAGAGTATATGAGTGTTTCTGATGAAATTAGAAGTGCAGGGACTAACATGATGTTTGGTGTCAAGTTCAGGGGAGTAAATTGAATTTAATCATTTTCAAAAATACCATTTTACATAGAAATCATGTGCTATAATTAAGAAAATTTTCTCAATTTGCACAATTGACAAAAATAAGCGAAACCCCGATTTCGATAAACAATGTGTTGCCAAAGTCTATTTGCTCTGTTTAATCATGAGTAAGGCTATGGTATGTCGACATTTCTCATACATCATGAAGAGAGAAAGTCCTTGTTAAGGTAAATAATGTTCTCATTAGAGTAAATTAGGTTCTCATTTGAGTAACTAAGTCCTAAAAGTAGTAATTATAATATTTTACGACTTGACGACACATATTACAACTTTGACAACTCATGTGGTAATTATGAAAAAGCCCTCGTTAAGGTAAAGAAGGTTCTCATTTGTGTAAATAGGTTCTCATTTGAGTAATTAAGTCCTAAAAGTTGTAATTGTACGTATGAGATACGTTAACATACACTAGAATTTTCCGTTTAATCATAGAGTCCAAAAGAGTCTAATAAGTAAAGGAAAATGCTTGAGATCCCAAATTTCTTTACCAAATTTGGATCTCAAATAATGTGGCAGCGCCATGTCAACAGTTTTGCCTTGAAAAATATTAGTGAGTTGGAATTTATTCATTTTATAATTTATATTACATTTACCCTAAATTAAAAATAAAACCAAACTTCCATGATCCATCGCCCACTCCACCGCATGTACCATGAAGGCATGAAAAAGTTAAAACTCAACCTTTTCCCTCTATCTGAGTTTTTCTGTTGCAAGCCTTTACCAGTGAAAAAATTATTAAAATCATCACCTTTCTCCTTCTCTTATGTCATCTGTCTCTTTCACAATCCCCTTTCTTTCATTTGTTTGGTTTGGGTTTTATTTTGTCCATTGGGATTTTTAGATTAGGGTTTTAATTGCAGCACTTTGACCCCAGATCTCTTTGCTTTAGATTAGGGTTTTGTTCTTAGGTTGAAATCTCAATAAAAGTTGATGATATATTACAAAAAATGGACTACAATGAATGAGATTGTATATATTCCAGATTACAAAGGAGAGATTACATGATACAAAAAGAAAAATTGGATGAATTTGAGATTACCTTGTTGGAGAATGGTCGATGGTGGTGGCTTTGAGAGAGGAGATTGTTTAATTGTTCGTTTAATCAAATTTTTTTATTATTCATTTAATCAACTTAATTGAAAAAAATAAATATGTATATATATATATATAAAATCCAGCTCACAAATTTTCTAAACAAAAGCTTATGACATGGCACATGCCACGTCATTTGGTATTAAATTTTGGTAATAATTTTTGGGATATGTAGCACTACTCATAAGTAAATTCTCTTAAATTTCTTCAAACTTAAAAAAAAATAAAAAAATTTAAACACTTGTAGCGACAAACAATTCGTCGCTACAAGGGGCTCCTAACTGTTTTTTTTTTTTTATTTTGGTTATTTTAATTTGATGAAATAGTTAAAAAAGACTCTTTCGGTCCTCATAAAGTCTCACGTTAGACTTCACTAAGACTCTAAAATAATTTTGAGAACCCGTACAAACCGTACTTAAGAATTCACCAAAGTAAGCGAAAACTCGATTTCGGTAGATTGTGAAAGCCAAAGCTCGTTTGCATTGTTTGATCATAGATTTTATGATTTGTCCAAAAAAAAAAATCATAGATTTTATGAGCCCCAATAACTAAATTATTTTACATTTGTTCAAAGTTAAAAAAGTATTTATATATATATTTTTTATATAAATATTTTTTTTAACTTTGAAATTCTCAAGTACGGTTTGTATGGGTTTTCAAAATTATTTTAGAGTTTTAGTGAAGTCTAACGTGAGACCTTATGAGGACCGAAAGAGTATTTTTTAACTATTTCATTAAATTAAAATAAACAAAATAAAACAAGTTAGGAGCCTCAAGTTATGAGGACAGTTTTTTTGTTTTTTTTTCGATGGGAGGACTTGTGTGACCCAAAATGTGGTCAATGCTAAGAGTTTGCACTAAGTATGAATTCTCACATACCCTAAGGGATTCATTTTCCCTCATACCGTCCCAACATTAATTACATAATCTAAAGACTATTATATCCTTACTTAAATATATTTTTTGTTTACTTTCTCAACATTTCCAAATATTATTAGGGAAACCTAGTGAGATGATAATTTCCCCATACTATGAGAAAAGTAAAGGAATTACTTTCCTTTCCGTGAACCAAAAAACATCATCCAAATTGGCACATTGGAAAAGTATTGTGGAAACTTTTAGCCAAACCGCCAAAGTGAGGAAATAATTTGGGGTGGTACCTAAAGTGAGCAATCAAGCAGTTAAAAACATGAGGGTAGTGATTTCAATACATTCTTCTATAATTGATCGACAATCTCTCTTCTAAGAAGATAGTATAGATATAGATATTGCATGGTGCATATTGACAATCGTAAAATCCAAGGTGGGATTGGCACACACCCAAAAAAAAAAACGTTCTCTCTTTTTTGATAGCATGAAATAGAAAAAGTGGAAAGCTCCTCGGTCTTGAACACTGATCTCAAAAAGGAGTCACTATCAAAAATCCTCAAGATGTTCATGAAAAAGAAACAAAATTCCTCTTAAACAATAAAACAAACACGCCTAATTGATAGCATGAAATGTATGTATACACACAAACACACGATAAAAGATAAAAAAGAATTTTGACAAAAAATAAAGTTCAAAAGAGAAGTATGAAAAATCTGTATCTAGGTAGATTTTAATCTGTATCCATCAGAGAGAGGGAAATCCTCCTTCTGTGTCTAGTAAATATGGAAATATATATACTAGACACTTAATCTCTATACATATATAGCGCGAACTTGCAACCTCTCTTCTGCCAAAAACCCTAATTAACAGGAACAACTAGCCAGATCGATCGAGGAGCAGAAGCAGCGCGCAGTGTATTTACAAATTGGCAGTTGATATATATCCAAGGCCAATGGTGTCTAATGTTCCTCCGCCTCCGGAGAAGCGGTATTGGCGGCGCTACATTGATATGTGGATCAGTTATGCACTCCATGAGGAACTTGACGCCGGAGACGCCGAACGTGCACGAGAGGTGTACAGGACGTGCCTTAGACTGATTCCTCATGACGAGTTCTCGTTTGCAAAAGTATGGCTTCTTGCTGCTCACTTTGAGTTAAGACAGCACAACCTCGACGGTGCGCGAAAGATCCTCGGCACTGCAATAGCCATGGCACCCAAAGAGAAGATATTCAAGAGTTACATTGAAATGGAGCTGCAGCTTGGGAATGTGGATCGGTGTCGGAAGCTGCATGAGAAGTATCTGAACTGGTCACCACAGAATTGGCATGCTTGGGTTAAGTACGCAGAGTTGGAGAGAGTATTGGGTGAGACGGAACGAGTGAGGGCCCTTTTCGAACTTGCCATCGGGCAACCGGAACTTGACGTGCCGGAGTTGTTGTGGAAGGCATACATTGACTTTGAGATATCAGAGGGAGAGTTTGATAGAACTAGACAACTTTACAAGAGATTTCTAGACTGGACAAAGCAACTGAAGGTGTGGATCAGTTATGCAAAGTTTGAGGCAGAAAAGAATCATTCTATTGAGAATGCTAGAATGGTTTTCAGTAGAGCTGCTGATTATTTAGGTCGTGTTGGAGTGGAGGAAGAAAGAAGTATGTTGCTAGAAGAATGGTTGAATATGGAGACTAGCTTTGGAGATATGGGTGATGTTAGCCTAGTCCAATCTAAGTTGCCAAGGAAACGGAAGTGGAATAAGATGAATCTCAAACTACTGGAAGTTAAACAAGTTGATGAGGATTAGCTTGGTATGTTCTCAAGCTTGGGGCCTCAAGATTTACAATGCCTAGTACAAATTCAAACAATTAATGTTTCTTTTTTGGTTACAAAAATTATCGATTCTTTTTTGGTTACAACAGAATGCTCAAGCAATCCTTGAATTCAAAACTAGCAAAATTGGATGCCAAAATTACAATTGCAAAGTAGTCCAACACCATGTGTCAATAAAAAGCCTACAAGATATTTAAGTCCCAGACCATGACATACCCATTTGGGTTCCAGTCATTTCTTTTGTTTAGTATTTTCGAGTTTCGGTAGCTCCAGTTTTTTGGGATATTCAGTAAGTCGGTTTGTCCTCAGCAGAGACACTTAACATACCAATGGCATCCATAAGTATTGAGCATGGGACATACTACATAGTGAGGGTAGAGATTCTTTTGCTAGGCCAAAATCAACAAATCCAAATCAAAAGAGTTGCTACAAGCCACATCAAAGCCAAGCTGTTATTAGAAATGCACATACTCAATTACTCACCAAGACTAAAGAGAATCTATTCACTACAGTACAGATCACAGTTGTATTGAAAATTAAGAATCCCTCCTTGGCATACCTGACAAGTCCCTTCGAGAAAAGTCTAGAACTTTCCGGAACTGAGTGATCAACCACACTGCTTCGCTATACCGTGACATTCACTAGTTCAAAAATCTTGTTCAAATGAAAGACTTGTCACCCAAGGAGGAATCTCAGTGAAAATGTAACAAAAGCTCAAGACGGCTTTGATCTTTGGTTGAAGCTGCAGACTGATTTAGGGACAAGTCCTCAACCACACTGGGATTAAAATTTACATTAGCCAACGAAATCCACCAAAACCTTGCTGACACCTTTTCAAAAACTTTTTGATGGCTATACACTTCTCAGTAATTTCCCACTTTTGATGGCTATTACCCAATTCGTCTCTGGAATGACGAAAAATCATTCATCCCACTATTTCTTAGTCCTAGATTTTTACACGCTTCTCAGTTGTGGGCTGGTTCTGCAAAACATATTGTTACAAGGAAAAATGATGTCAGCACTCAGCAGGCCTTAGTGCTGACAGGTTGGATATGATAGTAGATGTATACTCTGGCAGGTTGGACAGAGTAGGCCTTAGTTTTTTATTTTAATAAGTAAGCATCGTAAGGAAAAGAAATCAAGCATATCTTGCAGAGTCAATGTGAGCACATCACGGCCTAAGTGCACTCATGAAAGGCCAAAATCCATGAAGACATTTGTGGAACAATCAAAGGTTCATCTTACCTGATTAGCAACATAAGCTCTTTTAGGAGGAGTCTCAGGGTGCTCCAGTCTAAGACGCTGCTCCCAAGTACCAAGAACATCTCTTCTCTATTGGCAGATAAAGAACAAAACAATGAAAATTCAACTAAAACAGGAATATGAAAGTAGTTGCATATCTCAGATATACGCACCTGAAGCTGACTAGATACAATGTCAGAGTCCTGAAAGTACCCTGGTCTTCCTCGGAAAAGATATGCAAACTTCAACTGGCGAAGGATGAAAGATTAATGTTTCATCAAATGACATTTTAAATAGGTTTCTGACATAGCTACTTCAGTAAATTGAACAGTTGGATGAAAGGCTTAGATCAGCAATAGAATTTCTTACTTCAGTACTACAATGTGAATGTCTATTTTTCTAACCAAATCAGGAAAGGGCATGACGATAATGAGAGAACGAGTATCATACCTTGGCAAACGCCTCATCTGGAGCTTTTAATTTCTTTTGCATTCGAACCTTAATTTGAGCCAAAGTCTCACCTTCATGTATCACCAAGACAAAAGGTCTCCCAAAGCTTCGAATTTTCTGCGAAAGAATGATCAAAGTTGAGCTTAAAAGATATGATGATGATCAGTTTGAAAGGCAAGCAGATATCAGAGGAGGAAAAGAAAGACACAGTGGAGCCAAATAATTAGTTCAATAACCATTTCTTTCTGAGATGTATCTTGACTGAAATGGTTGACAAGAATTAGATGATCATTAGGACCAAGATTTTTCTCTTCCTCGGGAACCTATGAATGAAACAAACAATACAACTTAACCAGCACATCCGAAGGACACAAGAAAGAGACAGAGACAGGAGGCAGGGAGGGGAAGACCTCTTCAGCAAGTATGAAGCAGCCCTCATCATATATGTTCTCAATCTTTCCATCGTGGGGAAAAACCTGCAGAAATGTAATGGCAGGCTCAAAGAAATGAAAGGGGAATAAAATTCCACTTTGTATTATTTAGCTTCCTAAGCGCTAAATACAAAAGAAATGGGGAAAGCAAGTGAGATAAAGTTATATAACGCAGAACCATTATAAGGCTGTAGTTGGTTGATAAAAACTGTTACACATAAGCATACTCATAAACATATATGTGCTCCCACGAACACATGGAATAAATTCTTGTGGGACTCGTGCTTTAATAATTTCACAGTGGGATCTCATGTCCTCATCATACCAGTTTGGCAAGATAAATAAATAAAAAATGATTGAAGAAGAAAGTTGTTATATCCACCAAAGTCATGTACATGTACATTTGTGAACTGTGAACCCAACAATGGATTGCTCAGACATAGAAAACAGACCATTTTGTAAAGGTTGTTCTGAAAACTTAAAAATAAAATAATAAATCCCTCTGGAATGTTATTAGATGGTATGCTATAATTTACTTTCAGAAATTATGGAACCACTGATCCCACCAACATATATCAATTTTATGTCTTCCACTATCGATCTAAGAGGTTTGTTAGACTTGTCAATCAGAGCAGTAGTTTTTGTGGCAAGATGAAGCTCAAACCTTGTCTATCTTGTGATAGGAAACTTCAAACAACCTAAGTTCTGCATCCGGATGAGACAATTCAACCTGTTTCGAAATCGGATTCACTAGTTAATTACTACAACCATAGGATCAGAGCACAGATTTAATAAAGAAATAAATGAATGAAGTAAACCATCCAAATACCAATAAACATAAAAGAAAAGAAGACAAAGCATCAATCAACTAATAAATAAGAGGTTTCAATTAGTCGCTTAGGCTGAAAGTGATAAGAGAAGGCTATAAAAAGACACCTTAGTTTTAAGATCATTAAGTAGATCCCCCACGGTACTCTCTTTTGGAAGTCTTAAGGTGTGAACAACCACCTGGTAAGAGCCAGATATATCAAAACATGATTAAAATGAAACAAACCATTCCTTTTAAATATCTGATCAGCATACTCACTTCATGACTAGTAGCAAGAAGGAATCCGACTGTCAGAGTTTTTGAACCTTCTAACTCAGGCAGTGGGATGTCCAATACTTCGTAGTATAATATATTTGAAATCTGTCACGGATTGTTGGAACTTGTCAGAGTAATGATCTTCTAGGTATTAAAGAAACTATACCCTGGGGCTGTGTGATTATTACCCGATCACCGGACATCAGCATATCAGTCAAACGTTCCACCCCCTGATACTTGATTGGATCACAATGGGGTTCATGGTAGCAACAGCTGTGCGATGTAAGCCTAATTTTGGATGGATCATCCAAACCAAGTTGTTGTGCTACTCTTTGAACAACATCATCATAGGTATCAAGCTTCGACCTTAAAAACCAATATGAAAAACCTTAGGAGATTACAGTGTCAAATCACTTGTAGATGGGGCCAGATAATGAACAGAAATACATTTGGGGTATTAAGAATAAAGCATAAACATTAACCACGGAGAGAACTTACAGTTCTAAGCTGAAATCATCTTCTTTGGGTTTATGCAGAGATCTGAAATGAATAGCCTGCAACATATCAGGTCGTAAAAACTTAGCTAAGTCAGGGCTGTTGAGCTGTTCACACCTGAATTCACATAACTCTTACAACAAGAATGTATCACCAATTGATATTACTGAGTACACCAGGATAATATCTTAAATTTCTAGTACATTACTAATGCTTCCAAGTGGGTATGGGTGTGTGTAAAAATACTAGCCTACATGAAATTAGTACAAAAAAAAAAGCTTTGTGCTCTAAATGTTGCCAATTATGAGATGAAGCTTCACTTACAGCTTTATTAAGCCCCTTGGACATGTTCTTCCAAGCCCCGATTCCTGTGAGCTTCTTGGTCACCCTGTCCAAAACCATCCCATTGGAGCCATCCAAATCTGTGTTCATATCGGCCCAACTCTCCGGCAAGCTATTCATGAGCATCACAGCCTGCAACTCCTCGGAAACTTTCACTCCCTCGCTCTCCAGCCCATAAACCATGGAACCCATCTCCAAAATGTGCTCATTTACCGACTTGCCCTCGGCCATCTTGTGCTCCACATAGCTCCGGAGCTTGGCCATCTTCTTGGACATGGGGGACTTTCCGAAATCGGAGGTGAGAGCGTCCAAGAGGGACTTGGCGGTCTTGTGGTGCTGATAGCACATGTACACGCGCTCGTGTAGTGCTCCAAGGATGATGTGGCGGGCTAGGTAGTCGCCGTCGACCCATTTCCTGTGGCGAGCGACGGCGTCGTCTTGTGGGGGTGTGCCGGTGGGTTCCGGGGGTTTGGGTTCGCTGAAGACGTAGTGAACTTTGTGATCCCAGAGAACGAATTTCAGCTTGTCCTTCCAGATGAGGAAATTGGTGTTGTGATCAAGTCTATGGGTGGTTTTGAGTTCTGGGTAGACTAGTGCTGAGGTCATTGACCTTCTTGGTGGCTGGTTAGTACCCATTGTTGAATTCCACAACCTTCTTCTTCTTCAATTTGGGATTTCAAAGATGCAGAGTTTTTGCAATATTCTCTCTGGGTTTTTCCATCAGGGGTAATTTTGTCAAATTACTACTTTTTGAATAGCACTCGAATCTTCCCGCCATTTCTCTCCCATTTTCCCTCCACTTCCATTATTTCCCTCCATTTTTCTCAACCCAATCTTCAACTGTATATTGCATAAAACAAAACCTCATATTGAATGCCATGTGGATTTTAAAAAAAATATCAAAATTAAATTTAAACAAAAAAAAAATTCTCTCTTCTTGGCTTTGTTTCTTTTCCGTCTATCTGCGCGAATTCCTCCTTTTCTTTCTTTATTTTTTCTTCTCTCTCTGAACTGCTCATTGTCAATTGGCAATACCCAATTCTAAGAATTGCCCAGAAACATGGTCATACTCTTTTAATTAGATTGGTTAAATCCTTGTTGAATTTGATTGAAATCAAGGTCTCCAAGTTTACTATGGCAGAGATGAATCGGAGAGGAGATAAACCTGGTCAGGGTCAAGAAACAGAGGTGGGTGGTCTGAGACTTGAGGAGAGGAAAGAGTTTGATTATTGAAGAAAGAATATGATAATTGATTAAAGGAGATGGAAGGGGTGGGTGGTTGGTTTGCTTCCAAAGAAGAACGATGGTATTCTAAGGTTTTTTTTTTATTTCACTGGGTCAAACCTATGAGAGTCGTTTTATTGGGCAACCTTATGGAAATATGACACATGTCTAAACTTAACGGTCAACTAACGGTGAGTTGACTTGACGGAAGCATCTCATTGATTTTTTGAAAAGAAAGGGCTGGTGTGGCTGCCCTCATGCCTTAATTAATGAAACTGTCGAATACAAGGGGGGGACATGTTGCTTAAACCCCAGATTACAATAAACGTCGAGAGAACTTCCCGAAATAATAGCAGAAGTCTCTACCAAATCTATGTATTCAAACAAGCACCCAATAGCAAGAAGAGCACAGCTAGATACCAGAGTACCACTGGCTACCTCAATTGCTTTACAATAGCGGTGACATACCGGAAAGAAAAAGCTAACAGAATGCGATAATACAGTTAAACCAGCTTTCCCACTATGTTGCCGACCAGAGATAAAACCGGCGACACGTCGTTTCATCCTACCACTAGGAGGTTGTGTCCATTTGATCATATAACCAAACCGCCGCCTCACTAGAGCAGACCAGGCACAAAGAGTGCGTAAGCCGGGACCGAGCCCATCTAGTCCTACCAGTATATGGTAGCGACTTATTAACGGCCTAAAGCCACTAGCTACTAAAAAGTAGAGATAAAATAATACATGAAAATAATAGCAGAAACCCAAAGATAAAGTCCAAATCCAATTTTCAGCCAAGCAATGAAAATGGAGATGCCAGCCCACTAGCCCAACCCAAAACACATCCAGCAGCCACAAACCCAACAGCCACCAACCCCACCGCCTCACTACCACATCACAACCGTTCCCGTCGTCGGACCACCACCAACCCCACCGAACCAATCTCACCGTCAAGCGACCAACGTTGCCCCACCTCCATCGCACCACCTCCAACCCAAAAAACCAACAAACCCCAAGATCAGATCTCAAGGCTCCGCCACCATCAGTCCCCCATCGACCCTACGGTCCACCCAACGAGAAAACCCGCCCTCCATCAGCCCTACCTCCGATCTGAATCACCCATGCCCTCACTCCGCTCCCGACCATCATCAGACCCATCCGCCAAACCAACCTGCCGGAACCCAGTCCTCCCCTGCTAGTCGCCGCACCCACTCCCACATTCATCCTCGTCCAAAAACTAAACCGGGACTGCCACCAAGAGTCCACCACCCTTGCCAATAGAGGCGAAACACAAAGTACCCGTCCGACGACCACGTCTCTAAGACGCGCCGCCGGACGAGATAGAGAATTTGTCAGAGGAAGCAAGCGCGTGAGGCGCGTTCTAGGTTTAGGTTTTTTAATTATATGAAGCATCTCATTGATTAGGTTTTGATAGTTCAGGTACAATTGCTTGTTTTTTTAAGTTCGGCTATCATTTTGTCCGGTTTCAAACCCTACTGATGATAAAAAAACCAATTCAGAATGAAATCCCACTTCATTGTTATAGCTCTTTGATCCTGCGTGCTACATGTCTGCAGATTATTCCCCAGAACGAGAACATGATTGATCAATACTGGACAATACGGACATTATTGATCGAGAACTTGCCCTTCCCCAAACTTTTTTGATCAATCAGAACCCAAAAGTCCTCAGTTAATCTATACAATTTGTCTCAGAAAGACATCAATAACAGTAACACATATCTTCACAAAAGAAAGAAAAAAACTGCATATTGCTAGCATGATGTATATAACAAACGCACGCACACAATGATAAAATCTACAAACTGTACATTTGTACAAGCGAGCTTTCCAGCATCCTTCATGATATAACTAGCAAAAATCAAATTGACAGTAGTATTTCTGACAAAAGCGAAAAGATGAATTGACCATAAGCTTGGTTCATCATTGACGTAATCATCAAGTCAATTATCCTACAAGAAACACGAAGAAGACTTGCTTTAGCATATTGCACTCAAATGGAGAATCAAATACTAGGATAAAGAAGGTTTAATAAGAGCATATTATGTTGCATTGCATATTGCAACATGTAGTTGAATAACAATATTCACAAGTTCATGTGACAAGCATTTCTAGAACTCACTGTCAACAACCATTGCCACATTCCAACACAATTTCTTTTCTCATTCAGTTCACAGAGTCCTAAATCCTATTGACAGCCAAAACCATTCTCCCTGTTGACCTCACAATGTGTGAGACGATCTTGTTAATTCATATGAAAATCATATTTACAGAAATTCTCGGTATGGTTTTCCAATATGGGTGAAGTCCTATTTGGTAGCCACAGTTGATGTGGAATGCTAAAAGGAAGGAGAGAAGATAGATTAAAAAACTGATCCATTAGAAATACCATTGGAGTTAATACCGGGGATAGATAAGAGAAACAGGATTAGTTGGTATGGGGATAGACAATGAGGTCGACCAACGACATGAAGTGCAAAATATTAGATTTGGAAGATATTGCTTATAGTACGAACCTTCAACTGGCTGACCTCATACATTTAGAACAAAACAAGGGTTAATGACAATTTTTCTACTATAGCATCACTATACAAATCTTATTATTATTTCTTCAAGATGAAAAAAGAAACATGGCTGTTTGCGTGTGTAAAAACACGAGCTCATTTGAAATTAGCAGACTAGAGAAAGACATGAAGCAACCCAATCATAAAAAGAAAGAAAGTTTCTGCTTTAATGTTTTCTGCTAGGACCAGGGCTAGGCATGAGATAATACTTCACTTACAGCTAAATCAAAAGTATGGAGAAGGTTTTGAAGGGCTTACTTGAGGAATGATGATTGCACACAGAGTCCAGAAAAGACGGGACATTTGGATACCGGAAACGTCCACAATTTTCTACTGGAGTTGGTTTCTGAAAGCAGATAATGTCTCCATCCTCAAGCTGCATACAACGACAACAAATAAAACTAATGAAAATCAGACCCCCAAAAGAAAAAAGAAAAAAAATACTTATAAGCGACATTACATTCATGGACATTTAATATTTAGATAATACCTGGCTTGCTTGAAATGTGAAATTCCTGTGGATGGGCTCACACAGGACCTCGGGTTGAAACGCAATTTCCTAAGCATCAAAGCACCATTAAGATACCTTAGCTTACAACAAATTCCAGATAAGTCAACAGTCTATATAATGTGCAGTAAATAATAAAGACCAATGATTGAGAGCTTGACATCAGACAAATTCAATTCATGGCCCAGTAGTATAACATGATTCTTTTAAACACCAAATACAAGCAGATGTTTAACACCAAACTAAAACTCAAATAATAAACTACTGACTCTAGAGTATGACCAGGCCTAACCAAGCTTTCAGATGGAAGGAAAGGAAACCATCGTTACTGTTGGGGTCACAAGCAACTTCTGCTCCTAGACGTGCATGGTTACAAAGCATAAACTCATAAACGCACCCAACCCTACCCACTAAAACTCAGCTTTTATCATTATATTGACATATAAAATGTAGAGCTAATCAACAAGTTTCCTGCAAAATGAGACAGGAGCTGATAAAAAAGTAATTCGATATAAACCTCATAAAGGTCGATCTCTTGATCCAGGGCATATCCAGCGAGCTTATTTAATTTCGATAAGATATCAGTAGGTTTACCAGAACAGTTGACAAGAAGCCTTCCAACATAGCTGACATTATGGATAAAACAAGCTGATATCACATTTAATATTCTTCCATATCGGTTTTATGAGCAAGAAAAACCAAAATAAAAAATCACAAATACCGTAGTACTTCTGTTTCTGGATCATAAAGCTTAAAGAAAAGAAGAATGTCATCTGTTGTCTTGTCAGGTGGAGCAATAGGGTGTAAATCCTGAATAAAATGCAGAAAATCAGTTAAACTGTTGCAAAGCTAATCCATGCAAGGATGAGTCTTTAGTTGTAAGACAAAATTACCAGCCCAAGCTCTACTTCTAAGAACAATTTTAGTTTTGAATGATTACCAGTCAACTCTTTAACCTACAATGTGATGAAAAAGAAAAAGATTGAGTTATGCAGATCTTGGAATAGAGAGGCACGCAGATAAAAGAACATAATCAAGGTCACCAATGCACTTTTCTTGGAAATAAGTTTGCGAGAAACTTCTTTTTTTATTGGAAAATTGTACTGGTTGGTAAATTTTAAAGTGCTCTACAAATACTTATCTAGATTATGCTTCGGTCAAGGCATCAACATAACATAAGTGATGATAAAACTTTCCTTTCTTTTCATAAAGAAAATTCAAAATATTACCTGACAAAAACTAAGGAAATGCTATCCATCTTTAAATTTCCCACTATGGCTATTTGATTACATAGAAAATGGTTCAAAGACAAATATTCAGCAAACCAATTTAAATGTTGAATATGGAACAAATTTCTTATATGGGACATACGACCCCTTTTGTTGACGCTGAATTATCCCAGACATATTCTTCTACGTCATCTAATTTTACTCCTGTTGGGAATATTCTTTTATCACTTTAATTTATACATTAGGTATTTCAGCAACTGTTTTCTCTAGAAAGCAGCAATAAATCTTTACATGATGACTGATGCCTTGACCTAAGCAGAAGCTGAAGAAAGCATTTTCTAAAAGCCTTCAAGCAGAAATTTTTCTTCAAAATCGGCATTTTCTGTTGAAACAAATAGAGGAGCAGACCACGGAACTATTTCCCTTGAAACAAGGTAGCCTCAAATATGATATGTTCTCTCTGACAGACTTCTCAACCAGTTAATCAAAATAAGTAACAAAGGAAGTAAGCCCCATGTTCCTTGGCCAAGGTAGCAAATAGCCATAACTAGAGTGCAAAAAAGATGGATTTAAACTTTTTATGCAGCAACCAAGATAATGAAGCATTATTCTAAAACATGGAAGAGGTGCTTTAATAACCCCAAGTCAAAGACAGACAGAAAATATAGCTTATTAGCTTGTACGTGGAAGCATCATGTAGAACATGAAAAGCACCCAATGGATATAAAGAAATTTCACCTGTCCCAAACAAATTCATTAAATGAAACAAAACTAAAACAGAGCAGAGAAGAAACATTAGCAGCATACAAAGAATTACGGATTGTGTTTCCTCCAAATGTGTTAATGGAAGGTCTGGACGATCCATACGGTTGGATTTAAATTTTTCAGGCAGCAACCAAGATAATCAAGCTCTAATACAACATGAAAGAACTGCTTAACTAACATACAAGTCAAACACAGAAAATATAGCTTCTCTTTCCTTTTCAAAAGCAAACTGTAAAAGCATCAGGTTGTACGTACTGGTATCATCTACAACATGACAATCATCAAACAGATACGCCAAAACTCATCTGGTCCACAACAAATGCATTAAAAAGAACTTTAAAGCATAACAGAGAAGAAATACTAGGGCCCAAGTTAACTACAGATAGTGTTTCCTGCATAAGCGTTAACGGATTGTGTGGGCGATATGTGTGGTTTTGACGAGCCCCCCACCGCCAGTACCGCTGATATTGCACTGGTATGCCAAACTCCTTAGCAACCTCCTCCTGGATGAATCATTATGGAATACAATAATGAGTGCAGAAAGAAAATTAGATCAATGTTAATTGAACAAGTCATCATCACAAAAGAAAACAAAACCACTAGAACATTGTGTGAGACAATCTTGTATTTAAACTTGCACCAAGAGTAGATAGTATTTCTAAAACACAGTTGTTCAACTGAGCTCTTATTCAATGTTTATGCCATAGAAACATCTATCCTAATTCAATAATAATTTCTAATGGAACTACCACCATCTTTGAGCAAGAACTTTCCCTGCACTACTAGTCAATTTTTAAACCTGCAGATGCTAATGCTAATAATAAAATGTTTTCATGTAACACAAAGGCTACATTAGATGAAAGGAGGAGGTTAGCTGGTAATTTTCAAATCTTAGATATAGCTTTAGAACTTCTATCCCATTTCCTTAACCCGGAAGGAAAAACCTCAAACAAAAATGACTACAGAGAAAAAATTTAATGAAATTGCATTATAACTCTATCCTGAAATCTTGCAGAGCAAAAGATGGCAGAGACAACAATGAAATCCAGAACGTATTGAGCAGACAATATAGTTTGAACAGGAAAAAATCTCAACAATGTAAGTAATACTAATGGACCTTAAAAAGGTAAAATGGCGTCTGCTTCAGAATACAAAAACTTGTGACTTTTCCGTGATCCACAAGATCGAAATAAAAATCTTTTCCAATCTGCTCCGCAAGATTCTCGTCCCGGGCAACCTACAATAATCATATAACTCCTGAGCAAAGAATATTAGAGCACAGCTATGAACCAATTGAGCTTGAAATTAAGTCACAGGTTAGTAAGAGAAAGGTTGAACCTTTATAGTGGTATACAGGTATGGCTTTTCTTCTTGTTCTTTCTTCAAACCCATCTCCATCAGCCTCTTGCTCACCTTTTCCAAACTACCCATTTCATCTGAGCCGTCTATATCAATGTTCACTATAGCCCCACCAATCGTCTCATCCCAACTGTCCGGCAAGCTATTCATGAGCATCAAAACCTGCAATTCCTCTGGAACTTTCACTCCCTCACACTCCAGCTCGAAAGCCATGGAACCCATCTCCAATACGTGCTCATTTACCGATTTGCCCTCGGCCAATTTGTGCTCCATGTAACGCCTGAACTTGACCATCCTCCGAGACATTGAGGGCTTTGTGAAATAGGCCTCGAGAGCGTCCAAGAGGGACTTGGCCGTCTCGTGGCAGTGATAAGAAGCATAAACGCGTTCGTGTAGTGCTCCGAGGATGGCGTGGCGGGCGGTGAAGTCGTCGAGGAGCCATTTCTGGTGGCGAGCGATGTCGTTTTGAGGGGTTGTGCCTGTGGGCTCGAGGGGTTTTGGTTCGGTGAGGACGTACTTGACTTGGTTTTCCTCGAGGACCGAGTCCAGCTTCGTTCTCCAGTCGCGAAAATTGGCGTTGTAGTCCAGTCTGTATGAGGTTCTGGGTTCTGGAGTTACCATGGCTGAGATTGGAGATATGATCACTACTCGATCTTCTTTGTTATAATTTCAGACCTTCTTCTTCTTCTTCTTCAACTGAAGAGAGACACAGGGTTTTAGTCAATGGGATTTCTTTCAAGGGTTTACGCGGGCCACAAGCTACTCGCTTCACTTTCCCCTTCCAGTCTGAAATTCAAATCCTCTCCCCAATTTAACTCTTCTCCTGATTTTTTTTTTTTTGGATAATTCAATGGTGAACTTAAGAATTCACCCCTTTATTTATTTTAATTTAAAAATTTTACTATTCAACTCTTTATATATTATAACAAAATATATATATATATAGATTATATTTGCAAAAAAAAAAACACTCACAAAATGGGGACATTTTTATCACTCACTCATATGAAATAAAAAGACGATTTATTATAATAGTTTAACAAAACCGTCCATTTTTTTATAAAATTAGATTGTTGAACAATCTATAAAGAATAATGAAAAAGTGTCCACAAAAATTACCTACTCACACACCCACACCCATAAAGTGTGGTGGCCGTTTCTATTTTTAATTAGAAAAATAAAACCAAGAGTAGTTCTATTGGAACTTCCGAATTTTCTTACTTTACCTCCTCTCTTTTTTAATAAAACTAAAACCCACTTTTACCCTTCACAAAAATGAAAAAAAAAAAATTTAAAAATCTTGACTGAGAAACTGTTGAAGATTGAGATCAGCCTCGATCATTACTTATTTTTTCTATTTTTTCTATCCTCTATCTCAGGCTTGAGTATGTATAATTGAATAGAAATCATTGTTTTGCAATAGATTAATTTGGATAAAATGTGATGGTGGAAGAATATGACAATGAATCTTTTAATTGCTCATAACGGAGAAAAGCGAGATGAACTAAGAGAAAATGTCTTTGTTGAATTTACTCCCAAAATTAGAAAACAAAAAGGATTTAGGGTTCATCTTTGTAAATCATATTTTCCCAGAGATGCAATTATCTATGTATAAAGTAATCTCCGAACTTGAATTTGCTAATTTGTGTCAATGAAACAAAAAAATACATAAATTAAATCTCCAACTCAATCTAAACTCGCAACAAGGAGCAAATAAAACACAAACCCAACCTCAAATCCAAAAAAAATTGTGAAATCATCACAATTGCACCACCCAGCTATTTATAGTTAAGATTTTGTTCATTCATTAGCAACGTGTATCACACCTTTGATTTTTATTTTTATTTTATAAATAAGTTTAAGCTTTTGAGGGTAAAGCTGTAAATTTGAGGAGAAAAAATTGGGAGGAGGTCAAGTGAGGAAATATGGAGGTCCCAATAGAAATTCTCTAAAACCAAAAATTATGGCATTCGTGCCCTTGAGATAGTAACGTCTTTCTTAGAAATTGAGCAAAAAAATTTACAGATTTCATTTTTTTCATTTAAGCAGTGTACTATAGCAAATAACTTTTTGGCGATTTGCCATCCTCAACATAAGAACAAATATCATACAAATTTTCATGGAAGAAGATATACTAAAGTCAAAGCCTAGTTTCCGATGTGTCTTTTTATAAGAAAATATTGTTTGATCAAATTTACTTGACGAATGCCTCGTTTTAACAGGATGTACAAATTCGTATATGTATTTGGATTGTTATTTGAGCAACAATAATGATCATAATTTCTCATAAATTCGAACTAGTCAATGAACAGATTCTCGGTTTACTTGAAGAAAACCGAACCAAACCGAACTGATTAGTCGAGTCAAGCCCAAAGCTGTTACGGAAATCTCTTAAAAAGGCCCATAACATAGTTTTCAATTCCATACCAATAAAGAGAAGGATTATCATTGAACTATCGAAGTACCTTACTCTTAGCCCACTTAATCTCTAGCAAGTCGCACGAGTGCAAGTGTGATTTGTACTCGCTTTCTCTTTAGTCTTTACCAACAGGGCAACAGTTGAGTTGTACCGACCAACCGCTGCTAGCTCTGATGTCTGTTTAGAGAGGTCCCTGTCCTGAACTCGCTTTTCTTTGCTTACTCAACCCTCAAAGCCATCACAGAGTCACACACACCCTTTTCTCTCAACCAACTCCACCTTTTTCCGATTTCCCAATTTTATTTTTTATAATTTTCAGATAAATATTTGGTAGAGAATGAGAAAAAGATCAAAATGCAGTGTGGAAAAAAATGGGTATAATAGACAGATAGATTGGGAGCTCAGACCTGGTGGCATGCTTGTCCAAAAGCGAGACATTGGGGATGCCTCTTCTGGGCCTATGATCAAGATCAAGGTTTCTCATGATTCCTATTACCACGATGTTACTGTTCATTCTCGATCAACTTTTGGTAATCATCTCATTAATTACTTTCTGCCTCATTGTTATTTTCCTCATAATTGTAGGCATTTTGCTAAATTTTGGGTTCTAATGACAAGGGGATCAATAATTCCCTTATTCAATTTGGGTTCTTTTTGTTTCATTGATGGAAAATCTGAAGCCAATGTGGTTGTCTCATTATTAGAATGTGTGAACGTTATTGGTATGAGCATTGCTGTACTTGATGAAGTGATAAAGGTAATAATCTGTAAAATTGGAGTTCTTTCATCAAGAATTCGTTTGCATGGAAAGTTAAGTTATTGAGTTCTGCTGATCATTATTTTCTTTGTTTTTTTTTTTTTCAAAAACAAATATCATTTCTGAATTCTAATACACATTTGAATTCCAATATTAGTCTTTTGCTTTACCCTTTGTCGTGTTAGACTAGGCATTTTGGATTGTATGTAATGGGATATACTGTGAATCTGTGATACTTGTGGTTTATCATTATGCATTCCGCTACTTATGTTTAATTTCGGTAAAATGAAAGCCGATCTGAAAAGAGTTCTTGCAAATGAGACTGGATTGGAGCCAAAGGCGCAAAGGTTGTTGTATAGAGGAAAAGAGAAGGATGATGTTGAATGTTTGCACATAGCAGGTGTAAAAGATATGTCTAAGATTATGTTATTGGAAGACCCAGCTAGCAAAGAAAAGAAGCTCGAGGAGATGAAGAAAAATCAAGGTATATTGAAAGCCTATGAAGAGGTTGCCAAAGTTAGAGCACAAGTTGACAGGCTCTCTCAAAAGGTTTGAATTTGCTGTTTGATTAAGTTCTTTTTGTGTGCGCTTTCCTATAAGCTAATTAATTTGTCAATAATTGTAGATTGTGGATATGGAGACGATGTTGCACAATGGTACCAAGGTTGCAGATAAGGAGATTGTGGTCTTAACAGAGTTGCTCATGGTGGAGTTGCTCAAATTGGATTCCATTGAAGCTGATGGAGAAGCAAAAGTACAGAGGCGGGTGGAGGTTGGTGATCATTTCTTCTTCGTAAAACTTATATTAGCATCATATTATTAATAGGTTCCAAGTGTATGGAAATTAACCTTATAGTTAGCTCATGACATAGGTGGTCTAGAACTGAAAAATGGGAGTGTTATTTGCAGTTACTGAAAATATGTGTATAGTTCAGATACCTTGGATCCAAGTGATGATTTTTACTCGATATCTTAAAGATTGTCCATCTAAACCTTAGAGTTGACTGCTTGAGATTTCAATTCAAAAGTTGCATGATTTTATATAGATCAATGGAGATTCACAATGTATATTGTCGTGATAGGTTCGTCGTGTACAGAGCTTCGTTGACACACTTGACAATCTAAAAGCAAGAAACTCTAATCCATTCAGCAAGAGTAGCAACTCGGTCTCAGTGACTACAAAATGGGAGAGTTTTGAATTGGGGGTCGGAAGCCTGCATGCCCCAACCCCATTGAAGTGTTCTACCAAGATAACTCAGGATTGGGAATTGTTTGACTGAAGCTCAAGTTACGCTGGTTTGTATAAAGTTCGAATGACATATATATACATCATCCAAACCCATTTGGTACTAGTTTGTCTACTAATATTGATTGTTGACAAAGCTGATTTTGGTAGCAACTGAGGGAATGGCCTATCCTTGAACGATTCATGTATCTGTAAATTAATTATATGGTTATACTTTATATTGCATAGCTGATAGCTCTGATGCCTCTATTATTTCTGGAGTGTAGGGCTGAATTTTCTTTTGTTGCTTTTGTTTTATTTTTTGTTACTTCGAAATGTCCCCGATTCTTATTTATCAATGTATCCCAGCTTATTCTCCATCCTCATTCACCGCCTAGGTAACCCGAAAGCCTGTTTTGGGGCTTCATACTTTTAATTATAAAATAAATCTTAAATGGTTGAGAGTTGAAAAGCATCATCATAGTCAGGAGTAAGGCTATGGTATGTTAACATTTCTCATACATAATGAAGAGAAAAAGTTCTAGTTAAGATAAATAAAGTCCTCATAAGAGTAAATTCTTGTTTGAGTAATTAAATTCTAAAAGTGGTAATTGTACGTATATTATATGTCAACATATTGTAAAAATAGGGAGGCATCAGCACTTCCAAAAAAAAAAAACAAAAATAAAGACGCATCAGATCGAGCTACTGCCCCTTTGCTCACTGTAGTTGGACCAAAGCTTTGCAATACCATGACTAAATGTATGATATTCCAAACGTATTTTATAGCCATCAATCTCAGAAATTTTATTCCCAGAATACGATTGTTCACATGCCTCTTTGGTCTCAAATTCTATGAAGGCATTGCATGAACTTTCTTCAGTGTTGCTGTCACAGATTATACCTGTCGATTTCACAGTTCCATAACGTGAGAAAATTAAGTGCAACAACTCATCGTCAGTAAAGCGTGGATTCAGATTACCCACAAAAAGCACATTCTCAGGAGGGGGCTTCATCTCAGCTTCATCAGGACTAATGTTGATTAATATTAGTCTCCTCAAGTCCTTCTTTGGCAGCATGAGAAACCGAATCAAGCTCTTCCGGATTTAAGTCTTCATCCATAGATACCATGCAACCATCTTCAAGCACAGACATGTTATCTAGGAGGAGAGAGAGAGAGAGAGAGAGAGAGAGAGAGAGAGAGAGAGAGATGATCCTACGTACGTATCAAAAATTCAAAAACTGTACTTAATTAGTTAATTACATGGTGGCCTAGCTAAGGCCTTTAAATAGCTAATCTTGTTCGACCATGGTGTTTGAAAATGTCCAAGCTAAGTGACACCGGGAAAATGAGTTGTTTTGGGGGGGGGGGGGGGGGGTGTAAAACTCGTCACTCAAGGGAACCACCCGAGAGATAAGAGTTGATAGAAAAGGCTCGCCACTTCAAGAAATCCACCAAGAAGATAAGAGCTTAGAGATAAAACTCGCTACTCGTAGGAATCCACCTAGCGATAAGAGTTTAAGGTTAGGAAAAAGCTTTCTTCACTAAGCTAAGTTTATAAGTATTTTCTGAAAATATGAGTTTCCTTTTTCATTCATGAGGATGAGTTTAAATAGTAGTCATGGAACAACCCTTCATGAATAGGTTCATCCTTAATTAATGACAATACATGAATTCAAACTTAGAACCATACATGAATCTTATTAATAACTTTGAACTAAATATAGAAAATAAATGAGATGAATGCACCAAGTCCATAGACTAATTGCACCAAGTCTTAGTGCACCAAGCTTTTATTCTTTCGACTATGTGAATATTTGGATTAATTGGGTGACCAATTTCCGTGTCACTAAGACCATCTGCCACCGTATGGCATAAACCCATATATGGGGTGCCACTCCCTCCCACCGTAAGGCATTACACATCTTCCCAAAAAGTTTTTTAGCTTACTAGCAATTGGAATGCCAAATTTGGCTATCGTTTTTCATAAGCCAAATTTTTATTATATTATTTGTTTCTCTTCTCCTATTCCCTTCATACCCTTCCACTGTCAACTTAAATAATTTTTAATTCCCTTTGAATATTTTACTATTTTGGCTAAAGAGATGTTGGCCTGTTGGGTTAGAAAATGGCATACCTTAAGTACCGTACGGTGGAGAGCCATTCCTATTGTAATTAGTATATTCTCAGTATATTCCCTTTTGGTAAGCCATAAATCAATTTGGCTTTGGGGTACGGTGGGAGCTGCTCTAAGGATGGGTTTTGTCCAACCAGTACAACTCTTTAATTTGAAAGAGTCGGGTACTTCAAAGTTGATTTGAATAAAAGGTTAAGTTTTGTCCACTCAATACAAGTCTATGACATTAAAGAATAAAGACTAGTCGGATCTCTTGGAACATTCTATCACCAAATTAGTTGAATGGATTTTGATCGTTTGACCAAAAAAAAAAAGATTGAATGAAAAGTCCTTATGGTCGAGTTCTTGTTATATTTGAGATAATATCTTCATTCAAATTGAATCCAACCTTCCCTACACTTTGATTATAGAAGCAGACCAATTCAAGATATAGTGATTTGTCCTCTTATAATCGTACACTTTCCGTTGTACATTTTTTAAGACTCGATTTTTTGACAAACTCTATGATGACAAATAACACCTTAAGGAAAAGATTTAATTCGTACGTACTTATATCAAGATTTAATTCGTACATATGGCTTGAGGTGGACTCGACTCTTGTCCTTCATTATCTGCGTGCTCCTCACCTTGTTCCTTGGCGTTTACGTGTTGCATGGGGTAATTGCTTGTACCAAATCTCGCAGATGCATTTTCGGTCTTCTCATATTTTTCGAGAAGGTAATCAAGTAGCTGATGCTCTTGCTAATATTGGATTGTCCTTGACTGGCATGACATGGTGGGATGATCCTCTTCAATCAATTCTTCCTTTTTGCCGGCACGATAAACTTGGTTTTCCAAATTTTCGTTTCTGTTAAGTTGCTTTCAGTTTGTCTTTTTTTTTGTGTTCGCATAGAAGTAGTGTCTCCTTGTTTTGTTCTTGAGGAGTGGCCTTGTTCCTCCTCTTGGGTTGTACCTTATTCCTTCTTTTCTTAATAAATTGGGGTTGGAGAGCTCTGCTCTTTCCAATCCCCGCTTTAACCAAAAAAAAAAAAATATCAAGGTTGTTCTCCACATATATTATTCTATTAACACATGGCGTCTAGGATGCCTAAACCTAGTAGGAAATTAACCACTGAACCAAAATTAATTGCTTAATTAGGACGTACTCAAGAAAAAGAATGAAGGTGAAGTCTTAACGTACAAAAATATTGATAACCGCGGCTTTACGTACTACTTTGGGACTTTGCTGTTAGGGAAAGAATTAATTAATGTAATTCCAACCATAAAGGATTTACTTAATTTGAGTCCACAACTAGCTATGGTTGTAGTATTCACTTGATCACTTGGTAACCAAAAAATTTATAATCACCTATAATTGAATTTAATATCAAATGTTGAGATAAAAACACCTAAAATTCCTAAATACATGATCGAATTTAATTGTAACACTTGAGTGATCACAAATTTTTATTTTTATTTTGGGGTGGGAGTGGGGGCATTAATATATGCTAACAAACCATAATTAAAGGAAGGGATACTTAAACTATTGGTTAATTAGAGGAAGATGCGATATTTCTTGGAAGTCTTGAACAATCATCAAAGAAATTAATCATTTGGGTCAATTTTTTATCCTACCATTTTCATCATGGACTTAGAGAAGCCAACATATGCATTTGCTTCTATTAGTCATATATATATAGGCAGATCCGCAGGTCACAGAAAGAGTTTGGATTCATTCCTTGTCTGCTCAAGTTTCTTCCACCTCTTTTGACTCGAATTGTGAGCGTAATTTTGTGTTGTAAGTTTTTTTCTCCTAGCAAAAGCAAAAGAGAAAAAGGGATGTTACAAAAGTCACACATGCAAGTCGTCACGGATGGGCAGCAGCCAGTCGAAGTCGAGACATGCTGTAGAGGACTCAAGGGTCCCCAAAAATCTGAGATATATATACGCATTATTCATTCATGTAGGTCATTGTGGAGGTACAGTGGTAGACCTAGCTAGTAGCTATGATCATTCAAAAGCTGCTTCTACAGATCGATCGATGGACCAGCAAAACACCCACATTTCTGGCTCAACTTCATATCAATTAATTGCAGCTGGATCCACCGATCGACTCGATCTGCATGTGTTGATATATCACTGTTAGCCAGTTGATCAAAGATGCTGCTACAAGTTACACAGAAGGATGATCATCTATATATGTTTATGTCATTTTAGGGTTTTAAATGTATTTTGAAAAGATTATTAGATGGAGATAACAATGTAAGGATGACATATTCCTCAAAACTTAATCTTAATTTAGATTCTGAGTATTGAATAAATATTTAAATGGGGTGAGAACCGTGGATCCGAACTCATTTTCTCTTCTTATACCAATTACACTTACAAATTAACTAATTTGTTGCTATATTCTGAATAAAACAATTACACTTATACGTACCAACATGAGAATTATATTCTGAATAAAAATTCTGTAATTTGTTTCACTAGAATGTATATGACATCGATCTATTATCTATAAATATGCATCCTTAATTAAGAATTTATGTATGGATTACCCATGCAAGGACCACAAATGCACAAAGATTTTGAACAATGTGAATGCCCTGAAGGAAATATTGATATATATATCATATATGCTGAGTGCTCTTGTACTATGAACAATGTGATGTTACCACTTACCATGCACTAAGCTTTGTTTGTTGAATTAGACATGCAAAAGAGATAAGCTGCTGATCATGGTCAGCCAAAACGGGGGGAAAAAAAAGGCAGAAAGAATTAATGGTATTGGTATTGCTCATGATTGCTAGGTTTATTATTATCTTGTGGCCGGCCATGTATATGTACTAGAGTTACGTACTAAATTGCTCTTCTACTTGGTTATGTAGGTCTTGCCTATATGCATGTGTCATGTATTTATCTCCAATGTAAACAATCCTATAGACCTATAGAGCTCCGATCATATTCCAATTTTCTTTATGGCCTTAAATATCCATCCCATTTCAGATGGTTAATTTAGAAGCTAATATATATATATGTGCATCGATCAAATGTGGACACGCCCAACCAACATAAAGCAATGCCCTATGAGGACGTCCCTACATTTCATTTTATGTATATCGTGTCAGAGCATAAATAGAGTCCCCTCCCACTAATTGTAGATAATTATGGTATCTTAAAAGGGTTTTGAGGATTCGTTTCTATGAGAGAAATAGGAGGAATAGATGAATAATAAGTGATATGTATTAAGCCGGAGATTCTTCTGGAACATACTAAAAAGCGATATTAGGACGATTATGAGATAATGTAGGATAATCAACTACTATATAGGTTTTGAAAGGACTAATATATAGGTTAGAATAAGTAAGAGTTCAATTTTATCCAATGTAATATAACAAAAGAAAGTCGCTACATGTTACGTACAATAATTAAAAAATTTCTTATAATTTCTCAAAAGGATGTATTGATTTCATAAGTAATTAGTAAAGAAATTTGTGCTGCATATATAGATTTCATAATTCATAGTTCACGAGTCTTAGTGTCTCACTATATAAGAATTGTGAAAAACAAGTAATTAAAGAAAAAGAAAAGGTCAGCTTCGGAAGCTTCATATTCAGAGTATGCATGTAATTAATGATTTTCACCCTCCCATTTTTCACATATGCAGTCATTAATTTATCTTGGTTTGCTCTTATTATCTTTTACTCAATTCGATCATGAAGTACTAACAAGGAAAAGAGCGTACATGTATGAATGGATGTGAGAAAATCAATTTAATTTTCCTAAGAATAAGTTGTATCGCAGGATTAGGTCAAGTGATGAGAACCTGATGAATTAAGTTATAATTAAACTAAGTAGCAACATTGCATGAATTGATGAGATAACTGACATATCCTTTGACAAGGCATCATAATACATCAATAATTGATGAATATTGATCGAAGTACATATTGAATGTCACATGTGATGTCTTCTATAGTATTCCTCATTTGATCCATATAGAACAAAGAATGAATGATATACAGAATCCAATCACCCATTACAAACTCCCAAACAAGTAATTAAAATCTATGCCCTCGAACCCTAGCTCCCAAGTGAATCTGGACAGGGCCCCCATACACATATTAAGTGGATCCCACGCTAGCCACTCATTGGGGGCATATTATGAATGCTAAGGCTAGCTCCAAAAGCATCCAACTATCGATAAAAACATGTAGAGGACAACATAATGCATGCAAAGAAAAGAAACAAAGTAGAAAGGTTAGGAAGACAAGAAGAACACTAGTTGTGGAGTGTTGAATCATTAGAGAAGGGACCCAAAAAAATTTCCAGTAAAAAGATGTATGGGAAACGAGCAGTGGGTTTGGGGTTGGAGCCGATCGAAGAGTGATTTTACACACGTGTACACATTGCAATTGGCGTACGTGTCCCTTTTCTTTGGTTATAATGGGAGGTCTTATGATTAGTGCAGAAAAGTGAGTGAGTAGAATGGAATGGAACTTGTTTAAGTCTTTAAGATATAGTTTAAAGAACCATAATTAGAATAGTGAGGAAGATAAATAAAAAAAAAATGAAAGGAAAAGATGGAAGACAATAACGACGGTTAGGGCTTCATGTGAGCCATGTTGTGAATGTGATCGATCGAGTGCTTAGTGAATAAATTAAGAGATGATTGTGCTATTTGCTATTGCGGTTTCTATTCCTATGTTTTGTTGCTTTTTTGTGAATGATTATATACCAAACCCTAACACAACGCGTGTTGAGACTAAAAGAAAGGAAATAACCACCTGATCCCTCCCAATTTTATGTAGATGCATTTGTTTTTTTTTTGTTGTTGATTGAATGTAGATGCATTTGTTAATTGTTTACATATTTGGCCTTTGAGGTTAGGGTACAAATTAAACACCAAAAATAGAATTTGTTGATTATTGTCAGGCACGGAACCAGAATTTAAATTTGAGGTGGGCTAAATTTACCTTATGTTGACAAGGAAATATTTGTTTAAATTTCGGCAAAGTCTCTTCTGTTTTAATGAAATATCTCAATTGCATAACACTTGTTAAAGCATATTTAATATTCTTTTTTACATCCTCAACAAAATCATGTATTAAAATATCATCTAAAATTAGTAAATAACTGAATTCTTAACAAACAAAATCTGTTAATAAGAATGCATTTGACAAAAAAGTTGTACTTGGAGAATTTTTTTTTTGGGGTGCTAACCTTGCTAGTTAATTAATTATAATATTACATATATTAATTTTTTTTATCAAAATTTTGGGGTGGGCTGCAGCACACCACAGCCCCCCTCTTGGTTCCATGCCTGATTATCGTTCTAGTCCTCTGGAGTCTCGAGTGCAAGAAAAACTTAGGGAACCCTAAGCCTCAATTTTTTCCCACCTCCTCCAAACCCTAGCCTTCGACCAAAATAATTTCTATTGATAAAGGGATTACATGCAAAATCAAACCAAATTAAATAGCAGCCAACAAGCCAAAACAAGACTAAATAAAAGCACCTAATAAGAAATCAATAATATTCAAGAACAATCCATGATAAAAATTGCATTTTCGGAAATGATCTTCAAAGAGAAGAAAAACAAACAAATTCAAGGACCTTGTGCTACTCCGAAGGGAGCCCTCTATTCTTTTAGCAATGGGACGTGGGAATAAGGAGTCATGATCCTTAGCTTGACCAACAATGACATAAACAGAATGATCGAGTTAAAATGAAAAATGGCCGGTGTCACTAAACTAGCTACAATCATTTCTTGTTAGCATAAAACTAAAATCACAAGATCACAATCACAAATACTTTAGACACAAAACACATGCTTAAAAGTTCATATTGGATACAAGAGTTTGTGAACTTACCTTGTGCAATCATGATCGATAACTTGCAAGTAAAAGTCTTATGCTTTCATCTAACTTGAGCACTCTCTATAGAACAAGTAAGCCTTATACTTGATGGTGTTAGAGGAACCAGGGACCTTTACCTTATATATAGATTCAATGACTAGGTCTCACCCATAGAGAGAATCCCAGCATTAAAGACAATAACTTCTATAGATTACCTAATAGATTTCCTTTACACATATCATATGTTTGTTTCCTTATGAGAAAAAGTAATAGGATCTCAATATCTATTATTTCCAGATTTACTACAAGATTAGATTCTAGATACAATCCCATTTCTCAATCTCCAAGTAATGTATCTAATCATTGTGAAGTAATCTTGATGAGTTCATAATAATGTTCTTACATTTCTTACATATGTTTTTAGCTTGATGTACTCTTCTTTTTATTTATCTTTTAATAAATTATCTTTGTACTATCGAGGTTCGCTGAAAAAAATATATGCATTCAAAATCCTAATTAATTCCAAAGTTTGGTCACCAAAACGTTCCTCAAATCCTAATTTAATCTCTCATAGATTTTGTTTTCTCCTATTTGATTTGTCTTATATTTTGTTTATTTTCCACGAAAGGCGCGTTAGGTAAGTATTATCATTTACCTAAGAAACTAGTTTAATATCCTTTAAAAAAAACAAACTAGTTTAATATTAGCATATGTGACATTAGTGGGGTTTCACTTTCACTTTCACTTTCGAATCCAATTGTCTATAAAGGCAGTAAGGGCCACACAAAACTCCACAAAGAAACCAAATCATAGTTAAAATAGTGTGATGGGAAAGCGATTCCCTTTCCAAACTAATTAACTGATATTTTTTTTATCAAAAGAAAATTTTATTAGCCTTTATAAGAAACTTACAAAGAGCAAATAGAATGTTGACGAGTAGCCTCATTACAATTTTTATTTAATGAAAAATCCAACAAAAAAATATCTAATAGAGTAAACAATTAAGTATCACAAATGCTTACGCCATACATACATACACGTATTGCAATCTTTTTCTTTTTAATTAAAATGAAAAATCATATACGTACGTACGTACTTAGATCCGCCGACTAAATCTATAGTGCTCAATATAATTAGGTGAAATTACATCATCCAATTCATTAACTATATACATTAAACTTCATTATCCATTCTCATATATAGCTATCCCCCTGCCGACGGTACGGTACGTATGAATAGGGTTGGTGACGTGGTGGGGTACGTATACCTGTATGATAATTAATAGGCATAAGTGGTACAAACTACAAAGTATTAATATAGCCTAATAACCATGCAATAGGGACCAATATACAGGACCAATGTTTTTGGTAAAATTAAATTTGGTGATGTCTATAAAAAAAAAAAAAAAATTGGTGATGATGGCCAACGACATGTTCTTAGGCGTGCACATGTGGCGTGAGCCTGAGGTTATCCTAACGTACGTGGATAAATGTATATGAGCTTAGGCTTTTTATCTTAGGCTTAATTAATTAAATTTACAAGCTAGAGACAAAAAACACATTCTAATTGTAACAAAAAAAAACACATTCTATTATTTTGATCACCTTTTTGTCTACTATATAATATTATATTATTATTTTTTTGAAGCCTAGACTAGCCTAAGGGTGATTGATGTTGATGATTGGTAGTAGAACATTCCCAGCTCCGCATATAAATGCTCCACGATCATTATTTTCAAAGCCAAACTAGCTACAGCTGCACCAGCATTTTAAGCTTTGGAAAGTACAAACCAAGCCTAGCTCGATCCCTTTCTTTCTTTCTTTGTTTCTTTCTTTCTTTCTTCTCCTACAACGTACGCACATAGCTTTGATTTTCAGAGGTTAATTAGGGTTTCAGAAATGGGATTAAAGGAGGCTGTAATTCGAAGCTACAATGGTGAAGCGGATAGAGCTAGAGTGGAAGACCTTGAGCGAAGATGCGAGGTAGGGCCAACGGAGCGAGTATATCTCTTCACGGACACTATGGGTGACCCCATATGTAGGATCCGGAACAGTCCGATGCACAAGATGCTGGTACGTATAAACATTCCCCTTTTTCCTTTCCATAATCTCCTTCTTTAATTCCCAACGTCGATCGATCGAACGTACGTCTTGTCATCGAAACAAAATTTGCTAACTTTTCGATGACAATTAACCATCATATCATATATGTTTTGCAGGTGGCAGAGTTGAACAACCAGTTAGTTGGAGTCATTCAAGGCTCGATAAAGTTGGTGACGGTTCATAATAAGCCGCCTAAAGATCATGAGTCCAATCTGGCCAGAGTGGGCTACATCCTCGGCCTGAGGGTCTCACCACTTCATCGTCGAAAAGGGATTGGTTCAAGCCTGGTGTGTCGCTTACAGGAATGGTTCGTAGCCAACGACGTTGATTATTCATATATGGCTACCGAGAAAGACAACGAAGCTTCAGTCAGGCTTTTCATCGAAAAATTTGGATACATCAAGTTCAGGACCCCGGCAATTCTAGTGAACCCAGTTCGTTGTCGGCCCTGCCATGTCTCTTCCAACATCGAAATTGCAAAGCTCAAGGTAGAAGAAGCTGAGTTTCTGTACAGGAAGTGTATGTCTTCCACTGAGTTTTTTCCTCATGACATAGACAAAGTGCTTGGGAACAAACTGAGCTTGGGGACTTGGGTGGCCTATCCAAGAGGAGAGTTTGGTAATTTTGGGTCAAATGGGCAAGTGCTACCAAAAAGTTGGGCCATGATTAGTGTATGGAACAGTGGTGAAGTGTTCAAACTGAGGCTAGGGAAGGCACCTTTTTCTTGTCTATTGTATGCAAAAAGTTGGAGACTGATGGATAAGTTCTTGCCTTGCTTAAAATTACTGCCTTCCATGCCTGATTTTTTCAACCCTTTTGGGTTTTACTTCATGTATGGGGTGTACCATGAAGGACCATTGTCAGGGAAACTGGTGAGAAATTTGTGCCACTTTGTGCACAACATGGCTAGTACTACAACTAAGAACTGCCGCTGCAAGGTTGTAGTAACAGAAGTTGGGGGTTGTGACTCAGTTCTAAGACATCACATCCCACATTGGAAGTTGCTCTCTTGCTCTGAGGATTTGTGGTGCATAAAAGCCATGAAGAAAAAGGAAGCAGACAGAATAAGTGTCCATGAATTGACCAAAACCCAACATACAAATAAAGCTCTCTTTGTAGACCCAAGAGAGGTATGACCGTGTGAGTAGTCATATTATGAATTTAAGATTGACCCAAAGTCTCCTCGGCTTGCCTCACCCTGAATACTCTGCAGGCTAGGCCAGGTGCATATTTTTGTCATTCGAGATTGTATATAAGTATATGTACGTCTATCTCTCGTCACTTGATTCGAAATTTAGACTAGCTTTTGAAGAAAGTCGAGAAACTGAACTCAAAAGCTAACAAGTCTACCTGATCCTGAATTTGTTAAACCTTTTTTTGCCAGTATAACGATCAATATTCTCTATCATCGGTTGTGTACAATAATATGTCTATCACACCCGTCTTTTAATCTAGGTTAGTTATTGTAGAAGCTCGATCTAGCTACTTTTTATAGACGCAAGAGAGGTACGTATGAACAATATTGAAATCATGATCAACCCAAGATCTCCTCCTCAGTTTGCGTCGACTTGAATATTTTGTTTCACTTTACATGTAGGCCCGTAACTTTTCTCTATCATTAATTGCATACAATTATATGTTTATCTCTTTGATTATCTGACCTATTAAGACACCGGATAGTTTTTATTTTAGTTTGAAAAAATAATGAACCAAAAATCTTGTGATCAATATGCATGCCTCACCCTCATTTGTTTGACCCAGCAGTTCATCTCTCTCACATTATTCGACTTAGAGATGAGGCTAGTTTGTTGCGGAAGCTGGAGATCGAAATAATGCATCCGAAAGTCTCTCGAGGCTGCTTGACCCTAAATGCATGTTGGCTAGGTCAACTATTCATCTTTATTACTGATTCGATTTATTTAACCACGTGTCTATCTCTCTTTCGACGAGAAATGAAATGTGAGAGATTGGGAGAGAGGGGATTCAAAGTACTGAAACACCCACCTCATATTTTCTGATAAATTTTGCTATCTACTACTGCGCGCACTTCATCATTATTTTGATGAGTAATAGTGTACATCAGGGGGGAGGGAGGGGGGGGGGAGTTTGATGTCTTGTTCCTATCACATCGGTGACACAAAATCTCGAAAGATTTCCTTAATTTGGTGCCACCCTCGATCGTCCTTCTTGTATGTGACTCTCATTCCCAATTTCCATTACTCAGACTAATCAATTAGGCCATGGTGGTCCAATTTTTTTATTTGTACCTATCCCCCTTATGAGGTAAAGGTTTTGGCTAATATTAGATGGACCCTAGCTCCCCTCCATTGCTTTTTTTTTTTTTCCATACGTCGCATTCAAAATGGAACACCCTAACGTGCCATTGTACAAAGATGGAGAACTAAATTCAGAATGTCAGTTAAACCCACCAGTCCAAGTATAATGCAAGGGTAATTACAACTACACACATCATGACATCATATGATTGAAAATTTGAAATAATACAATTCCATACTTCGAAATTTTGGGATCGTGTTTTGCATCATTTTTTGGGTAGTTGTCGTTAGCCAAATGTGGGTTCCTACACAATTTATAGCGTCGTTTATGTGTGGAAAAAGGACAAAATTGGTTCTGGTTTTGTTTCAATTAAGTTCATTACTAGTCGTGGTCATAAACTCATAATGACCAAAGATTAGATCAAACACCGTTGGTAAATAGTCTCTATTCTCTGTTGCCAGACGAGGAATTTGAATTGAAGTTATAGGCTTATAGCTAGCTATCTTTGTTCTTGTGGTCTTCAATTAGATGCATGCATGTGTTTTAGTTATCAAGAGAGTGATGATGGATTCGTAGTAGCCACTAATGATGGTGGTTACCACTTACCACTTACCATGCACATTACATATATATGATGATGAGGGATGGGACTAATTAATAGAGCTTCTTTCGATAGATCAGTAGTGTTTATCTGTTCATGTAGGTACGTTCGATGACTTAATTAATACTTTCTGATTGGACTAATTTATCTTTTTGGAAGTATAATTAAAGTAGACACTTCAAATTATTGAATTATATTGCGCGCAATGTAGTCGTGAAGATAACATCTACAAAAATGAAGCTAGGACTAGTCCAGAATTGGTTTGATATTATGATTCTCTACAAAGTTAACAACAAAATCAGAACAAGTGAATTCATTTATTGTAATTATTCATCCAAAATCATTCTTTAAGTTTAAGGATTAACTTCTACAAAAAAAAATTAGCAATATATATATATACCAAGAACCGTTTGATTATTTGAAATATGCATGTCAACAAAAATAATCCATCTGCTAAAACTAAACGGATGATATAATAATAATTCTTATTTGAAACAAAAATAATCCATCTGCAGATGGATTATTATTATATCAAACAGTTATTTAATAATTCTGATTTGATATAATAATAATCCATCTGCAAGCTAAACAGTTTTTGTTTTGACTGATTCATACATAATTCTTAAGAAAGACCTAATTAAAATAGAAACGGCAAGTGTAACCGCACTTTTATTCTCATTTGTGTGTTTTCCTCCTATTTTGACCTATTTTCAGTCCAATTCATTCACTTCCTTCGTTATCACCAATTATTCCATTCGTTATGACTCCCTTTTCAACATCGTCATCACAAGCTAGGCAATCCATCCTTCCACCATTTTCATCCTTTTTATTTTTTTAACCTCTTATATAATGCATGATGAGCAAGCTTAAGGTTCTAGATTTCTGATAGACAAGAAGATATATGAAAAGCCGGCCGGCATGGAAAAGTGAATGAATATCAAGCACAGTGTCGACAGAGCCAGCTATCTAGCTAATGTCAAGTTTTATGTGGACTTTACTTCTTTCCGGGAAAACTTGCTGTTTTCTTTGGTAGAAAAAAAAAACTTGCAGAGTAAGTGGAGCACACAGCAGGTTCCACGCACGTTTATTATGCTCAGTGGTGAATGGTGAATGGTGAATGTTGATTAAGTGATTTACAAACATATAAAGAGTGGTTCGATCGAAGTTCTTTAATCATGATCATATTAGGCCATTGGCGAGAAAAAAGAATCATGATTATACCAAAAATTTTGTATCTTAATTTGCTCATTCATTTTCTCTCCACTTTTAGATACTTACCACTAATTTGATTCATTGAACTTATAAAGCAGAGCCAATTCAATCAAAGATTGAGACGCACAGTTGGCGTCTGATTGCGGATATGATAGGATTCCCGCAAACTAGTTAACATCGTTTATCTTTGATTTTTTTTTTTTTTTGTGATGAGTCTTGCAATTATGCAAAGGGTTATATATATATATATAAATGTTGTCTTGCTAAACATGCAGTTTGATTCATAGGCTATGCTAGATTGTGATGATCGATTTAGGTCATTTTGATAGTCATCTAGGTCATTATAATTAGATAATTAAGTTGTTGTTTGAATGAGCGAGTGGTCCAAGTAGACAATTTCAAGGACATGAAAGCTGCAAAAATTTCAACAGCAGACCATATATGCTAATTTCTAAGTGGAGACCACACCTAGATCGATGTTCTACTGCATGCTACCCTTTTCTCATTTGATCAGAACAATAATTGCATTTAGCTAACGTTGTATATATTCTCAGTTCAGTACGTTGTTGAGCAAAACAGCCTTATAAAGCTAGCTTTGTTATAGGTCGATCGTCTTGGACCACCTTGAGACAATGATCCATCGAGTTTGCTAGCTAGCTAATGTCAACAGACTGCATGTTCATTCATGCATACAGCTGCCTAGCCCCTGTACGTGTCAATCTGAACCCTCTAATCGATCATCAGACAAGTCGATCATAAGGTATATATTCGAGGGATTTCAGAGTCCACTACGACTATTGGACCTTCGTCTTTGAAAAACTTGCCATGGAATATCAGTACCATCATTTACTTTTGACGACCCGAGGGCTACTAAACTTGGCGCCGCCCTGTACTATATAGCTACTGGTTGATGTTGAGTCCACGATCGAGAGTTTTATGGTGTAACTGGGCTGCCATGTCGCTATTTTTTTATTGGATTTTCGATCTGCCATTATCGAAATGTTGACCAAGACTCGATCAGCTTTTTTAATAAGAATAGACTAGAACAGCAAACTAAATACAAAAGCTTCTTAGGGCAACCCGATCCAAATCGGTCGAAATAAAAAGCATTAAGAACATTGAGGTGAAGACGTTTTCCCACATTTGCTTCTCTAGGATTGTATGACCAAAGTTTGCCAAGGTATCAGCAGCGAAGTTTGCTTCTCTTAGGACGTGCATGAATTTGACTGAGCTGAAATATCTGGAAATATTGATCAAGACTCGAGGATTTGTTGGGCTTTAGTACTTGGTGGTGGACTCATGTTATCAATAATTTTGGGGATTGTTAAAAATCACAAAAGGACCTCAAACTCAAAATTACTTGTTGGTGATTAGTTTGATCATAGGGCAGGCTAGCTCAGTAGAATTTGTTGGGCTTTGATTAGTTATTTTTACTTCTTGGTGGACTCATTGTTTTGGGGATTGTACAACAAATTATCTAATGGACCACCTCAAACTCAAAATGGTTATTACTGCTTGGTGGGCTTATCGATCTTTTACTTATGTCTTATGTCCCTCTTACATATTGCGGCCCAAGCATAAAAAGGATCTTTACCACACAGGTGATAATTCATGTTTTCGTGCTCAAATCATGTCATATTTAGAGTCTACATGTAGATAATTAGCGAAAAACATACACAATACGATTATTAAATGTGTCAAATTTTCTAAATACAAGCACAACATCATTATTAAATGTGTTTCATGACACAAAAAGGTTAACTCATTCAGTACATAATAAGGCTTAGTCGATGTCAATGAGGAGAATAAAGGATTAGATATTAACATGTAATGCTAATTTACTTTAATAAAGCTTTATACACCAATATAAATATAATAAATAAGGCTTGATAAGGTAATGTGACCCAAAACCAAAATCAAATCCTTATAAACTCTTTTACAATTAATGTCTCAATTTTCAAGCTAAATATTATATTGGGTGACGTAGAGTATATGTGGTCGTTAGACATTGACACATAGGCTAACCCGCTATGATACCATGATAAAATAATATAAGAGTCAAACCAAAAATTAATTGGCAATGGATGAAGATGCCCAATTTTCCAATTTTCCAATTTTTCAATTAATTGGCTTGGTCTGCGGTATTGGAATCAACCCTTCATCCCCTATATCATATCTGTCATTTGGGATTCTTTCGGAACCGGCGTTTTTGGTTCGGATCTACTTGGTTTGGCACTTCTGTCTGCATGTGGGCGATTTTTTCTTGCACCTTCTGGTGGTAGGATGCGGCTACGACGGCGGCGGCTAGGGCTAGACCATTGCTGGTCTCGCATTGTCTAGGTTTTTAGGTTTGATTTCCTGTTACTAGCCCTTGCATGGGCCTAGTTGGAGATTAAATTTCCTTATGTTGTTTATTATATTCTGTATGGGCTTGTCCATCAGGATTTATGTGTGTAACCTCTTCAGCCCTTTGGTCTTTGTCATGGGGCGGCCTAATCGATCCCCATTTCCAATTGCCAAAAAAAAGAATAACACTCCACATTCTCAACAAAACTTCTCCACCTATTGCTAATTGGTTTAGATTTAATGCCCGAATTACTTTATCATGATACCTAGTACATTACTTGACATAAGAGCTTCAAATGAGTGGGATCATAAACGTTGTATATAGTAAATGAGTCCGGATCATGAGACACATCTTTTTACACATAAATGTACTTCTCTTATTAGTCCTTAGATTTAAAAACATTCAATGGTTTAGATTTACCCTTTGAATGATGTCAACATACCACCAACAAAACAATATAATTGGATTAATTAAACTCTCCTTCTGTAAAGAAGAAATAAAAATAAGGGAGAGTGAAAATCGCCAAAGAGCAGAAGACCAACGAGCAGAAGACTCCCAAATCCCCAAAGCTTCAAATTAGAGTTTCTTTCTCTAGAGTGAAAATCCCAAATCGAAGGGTAACAAAAAGAATGGTTAATGGGATCCCAAGTAGCTATTTTTGCTTCTATCCTCAAATACCAATAGTTAATGGATACTCTTGTTGAAAGATTTTTAGTTCCCATGGAAGCATTCCAATTTGACCAATCTCAAACTATTCTAATTCAAATCTTGGTAACGGGTTTGAAGTTGATCATGAATGCATCGCTCCACTTTTGCTTCCAACCAACTTGGACCATCCTAGTGATTCAAGTACGTTTTTAAACTTGGACCATCATTCAGAAATTTCTTTAATTTCATGTCCAATCTTCTATAGGTGAGTGTCTATTGTTCCTACCGTTTCCCAGCTGCTCGGTAGGGACGCACCTGGAGTGCACTTGAGTACCTGAAAGGGCAAAGGAGGTCTGGGGAGGCCGGCGTGTACCGACCGAAGACCCTCCGACGCTCAAGTTAGTCCCGAGAGGATTTGAGCAGAGTTTCTAGGAATGGAGAGAACTTACTTGAATAAGGAGTGAAGACTTCTTATATATGAGTTGAGGTCGGAGACAAGCTTCCCTGGCGTGGGGGACATCCCATGACACGAGGGAATACTCTATTACTCCACTACCTCGACACGCGCGTCGAGGGACGGCGGTGCCTAGTGCGGTATGGGCATTCTTTAGTGCGATCCGCGAGGCAGTGGACGAGCACGTGCTGCCAGGTGGCTGCGCCGGTACCGACTGGACTGTGTGTTCCACGGTACCGGGTCGAGAGATGTCCCTGTAAGGCCGAGGGGAAGGCTTGTTGTCGGTACACCCGGCCTGGTATTGCTGGTACCGCTGGGGTACCGCCAGGGCTTTGCTAGTGGGCTCGATAGGGGATCCCTACCGAGTGGAGAGATGCCGCTGGGGCGTTGTCAAAGCAGTGCATTCGGTAGGGGATCCCTACCGAGTAAGTAGATGCCGCTGGGGCGTTGCCTGGGCCGCTGGGGCGTTGTCAAGGCAGTGCACTCGGTAGGGGATCCCTACCGAGTAAGTAGTTGTAATGGGCCCAGAGGTGGGCTGTTCAGCGATGGTGGGCTACTCTTGACCCGTCTTGGGGTCTGTACCGGGACAGATATGAAATGGTAGCAACAGAAGTCCCCCAAGTCCCGAGCAAGAGGAAGTGCTTGGTCGGGGACTTAGTCCACAAGTTCATATCAGGACGTAGCCAAGTGTCGGTGTGGCAGCCGCGGCGCTTAGGGTCGGCCCACGTAGTCCCCCAAGTCCCCGAACAAGGGGTTCCTCCCGGGAGGGAGTTGTAACCGCTCCGAGTTCTAAGGGAACTGCCAAGGTCGTGCCTGTTGGTATGCTTGGCGTAACTGCCGAGGTAGTGGGGCGATACGTGTCGCCTCTCGGGCGGTTTGGAACTGCATGGGGAGTTCAACCGTTGCATTGACACGTGTCGTCATCCTGTGAAGCGACGGTTGGTGTCGTACGGTGCAGATGTCCCAGGTCCCGCTATATATAGGGGTGAAGAGAGTTCACTTCACCTCATTCTTGAATTTTTTCATTCCAGAGCTCTGAAACCTGTCGGTAGAGAGAGAGAGAGCGTGTTGCCGGTAGCGTGTATTGGAATCATCTGCTTCTTCGACTTTCGACGCTTCACAGTGTAAGTACCGAGAACTCTGTTTTACTTTTGTGTGTTCTGCTTTTGTAACGTAGTTTGCGTACCGGTGTCCTGCCTTAGTACCGAGCTAGGTTGCATAGGCCTAGGATTGTCGTCCCGGTGAGCAACTTAGTTTACTTCTTGCAGATGTCTGATTCGGAAAGCCAGAGTGTCGGGAGCGGCAATGCCTTCTCTGGTGAAGAGCCAGAGAGGTCTCCTTCAGTGGAGATTGTCGATGTGAATTCTAGTACCGGGAGTAGCAGTAGCGAGACTCGGTCCTGTTCGTCCGGAACCAGCACCGTCCGCATCGAAAGCATGTTCGAGACGGTGATGAGGGGCATCACTACCGGTGAAGACCTAGAGCCGTTGAACACAATCAAGGACGGTCAGTTTATTCCCGGTAGTAGTAGTTCTGTGCCGGCCACCGAGGTGGTAGGAGGAGAGTCTCGGTCGGAGGCAGAGATTGCTGAGGAAGAGGTACCAGAGGACTCGGTACCTGCGGGTTTTGCGGTAGACCGCCTGAAAATTAGTGCTTCTACCGAGGATGACTTGGTGGCCCTGAGGGAGGCATTCAACATTCCGGACTCGGTAACCATGCGCCTGCCAGAGAAGGGGGAACTGAGGAGTGAGTCTGTGATACCGGGCGAGACCTTGGTACACCCATTCTTCTTCGGGGAGGGCCTACGGATTCCGTTGCCATCGTACCAGCAAAGGTTCTTGGCCGAGGTTGGCCTTGCCATTGCTCAGTTGAATCCCAACACCTGGCGGTGTCTTGATGCGCTCTATACCCTGTACCGGCACTGTGGTTTCGGCGAGCCAGACTTGGCGGTGTTCTTCAGCCAGTGGTCCCTGGAGGAGCACTCGAAAACTGATAAGGGTTGGTACAAGGCCAAGTCGGTAGGAAAGCCTTGTGCAGAGTGTCCCCGAGACACTGAGTTGATGGACCTTGTTCATAAGTACAAGAAGGTGACCCGGTGCTGCCTGAAGAAAAGTGCACTCGTTCGGGAAGGTATGGCCGGTGAGGCCGACATCGAGTCTCATGAGCTCGGGAGCCCGGAGATCATCAGGGACCCGCTGGTGTTTGGTAATCCGACCTCCCAGCAGACTTGGAAGCACCGATACTTCTTCATTGGTGGTCAATGGGAGTTTCCCGAAGGGTCTGACCCACCGTTGAAGAGAGTGCCTTGTAGCTTTAGAGACGCCCCTGGTTGATAGCCTTCCCGAGTTTATACTGTAATTGTGCCAAGTTTTGTCTCTCGGTACTAACCTCTTGTTTTTTATGTGTTGTGCAGCTGACCAATCTTGGAGGAAGCTTACCGAGAGGCAAGAGGAAGAAATTGAGTGGATCCGGGAGAACATCTCGATAGTCCTGAGGAGGTCCACCGTTCTTCTCAACCGGTACTCGCTTCACTTCTCGGGCCTAGCACCGATCCCGTGTCCCTGTAAGTTCCTCTCGGTAGCACATGTATACTTGTGTATGCATACTTGTATATTTTGGAATCTCACTTCGGTATTCTGCTGTGCAGTTTTGCCTCAATTCCGTCGGTACCGTCGACTCGGGGACGAGCAAAGCATGGTGCGTGAACGCAAGGACTTCTACCAGCTGAAGAAGGCCGTGGGTGAAAACCCACTTCCCGAGGCCCAGCTGGCCGCTGCGGAGAATGCCGGTGCTCCTGTGGAGGCTGTCGGCGCTGGCGTTGATACTTCCGGGAAGAGGAAGAAGAAGAAGGCCAAGCGGGTGCGTTCCACTGCTGAGGCTGATGGGGAGGGAGAGGACTCGGGGGTCCCCGAAACTGCTGAGACCGAGGTTTCCACAGAAGTGGCTGTGGCGTCCCTGAAGAGGACGGTTCGGGAAGAGGTAAACCCCATGCTTAACCTTTTTTGCGATTTTTATCTGCCCTGCCGGTACTTATGCTTTTGTAGTTTGTCAAACAGGTGAGGGAGCACCGGAAGAAGCAGAAGGTGTCGGTGGCAGAGACCTCAGTTGAAGGGCCCGTGGAGGGTGCCGGTACCGCCCTGGCTACCCGCAGTACCGGGTCTGATGCCATCTTTGGCAGGGAGGTCGAGTCCGAGAATGCCAAGTTGTTCCTTGGCTGTGCCAGGAAGGCGTTGCTGGACCCTCTCCCGCTGTCCAAGTTGGCTGACTTGCCGGCCATGACAATGAAGCAGCAGCGGGACCTCCTCTTTCACTGCAAGCAGAAGGTACCGTCTTGTTTTTTTTTTTTTTTTTTTTTTTTTTTTTTTTTTTTTTTTAAGGCGCCAGGCACGTATATATGTGTATGCTTTTGCAGCTGGCATACGAGGAGCTGATGCTGGATCGCCGGTACTGGGAGGAGCTACGCTCTGTCGGTGGGCAGGTCGAAAACATGAAGGCCGGCTACAACACCATGTACAAGCTCAAGGAGGAGGCGACTGCTGAGCTTGTCAAGGTCAAGGAGGAAGCCGGTAGGCTTGTGCAAGAGGCTGAGGAGAAGGCCAAGGCTGCTGTGGCTTCTGAGGTGGCCAGGATCCAAGCCGACTTCGACAATCGGCTGGAGGAGGCTGTCGGGAAGGCCAGGGAGGAGGCTGTGATGGCCTACCGGCGTGACCGGCAGCGCGCTGTGGAGCAGGCCACAGCCTATATGGAGGGTGGAGCTTACATTCTTGGCAAGATCAAGGATGCCTTCCCGGCCCAAGACTGGACTCGACTCCCGGTGCCAACCGTCAGCGAGGACTTCGTTGATGATGAGCACAAATCTATCCTCCAGGAGATCGACGAAGAAGCCGGTAACTCTGGCCAACCAGCGCAGCAGCAGCAGCAGGAATGAAGTCCCCCTGTGTGGGTAGTATAGGCCAAGGGCCTTGTAATCTTTGTTTTTTTTGTGGGTGTTTCGACCCATTTCTGAACAATCGTCCCGGTGGGGACTGTTCTCTCGGGAGCTAGTACTTGTTGGCCATAAGGCCTTTATTTCTTGTCGAATAATGGCGTGCTTCGCCTTCTTTATTTTATGACATTTTCAGTTCTCGAAATAGTTCCAAGTGTTTACTCGGGAGGACTGGATACATCAGTCTGCCTTCCGGTATGTTTTGCACTTTTCTTTATCTCATCTCACGTGGGTAGTTGATACCGGCATCGTGGATGTGTGCATGGGGGGTGTTATGCATGGGGGTAGCTGGTACCGGCCGCATGGCTTAGAAAGTTTCACATGAGGGTAGCTGGTACCGGCCTCATGTTTTGAAATATTGCACATGGGTGTCGCGGGGATCACGCTGCATGTCAAAATATAGGAGCAGAAACTTATGCATGGGGGTCGCTGGTACCGGCCACATGACTTAGAAGAGTTTCACATGGGGGTAGCTGGTACCGGCCTCATGTTTTGAAATTTTGCACATGGGTGTCGCGGGGATCACGCTGCATGTCAAAATATAGGAGCAGAAACTTATGCATGGGGGTCGCTGGTACCGGCCACATGACTTAGAAGAGTTTCGCATGGGGGTAGCTGGTACCGGCCTCATGTTTTGAAATATTGCACATGGGTGTCGCGGGGATCACGCTGCATGTCAAAATATAGGAGCAGAAACTTATGCATGGGGGTCGCTGGTACCGGCCACATGACAGAAGAGTTTCGCATGGGGGTAGCTGGTACCGGCCTCATGTTTTGAAATATTGCACATGGGTGTCGCGGGGATCACGCTGCATGTCAAAATATAGGAGCAGAAACTTATGCATGGGGGTCGCTGGTACCGGCCACATGACAGAAGAGTTTCGCATGGGGGTAGCTGGTACCGGCCTCATGTTTTGAAATATTGCACATGGGTGTCGCGGGGATCACGCTGCATGTCAAAATATAGGAGCAGAAACTTATGCATGGGGGTCGCTGGTACCGGCCACATGACAGAAGAGTTTCGCATGGGGGTAGCTGGTACCGGCCTCATGTTTTGAAATATTGCACATGGGTGTCGCGGGGATCACGCTGCATGTCAAAATATAGGAGCAGAAACTTATGCATGGGGGTCGCTTGTACCGGCCACATGACTTATAAGAGTTTCACATTTCACCGACTGTAAGTGACTGATTTGATATATATGAACAGAAGTCGTTGCTCCTGGCCGGACTGTGACCGGGCTTTTACAAGAGTACCGGTGGGAGCTCTGCTCGACCAATCCGTTGTACTGATTTTTCGTTAGGGGGTGTGGACCCTCCTACCGGTGTGTTCCGGTGTTTTTACGGGCGCGACCTACGGGTAGTAGTAGCGGAGGTGTTCAATGTTCCATGGGTGCGGGAGTGTGTACCCGTTGGAGTCCATTAGCCGGTAGGTTCCAGGCTTGACAACTTCGACTACCCGGTAGGGACCTTCCCATTTTTGGTTGAACGTCATGGCTGCAGAGTCCTTCGTACTTACTCGTACGCGGCGTAGTGCCCAGTCCCTCAGCTTGAGGTACCGGACCTTTGCCTTTGTGTCGAACTTGCGTTTGAGCCTGTTCTTGTGTTCTGCGTTCCGGAGGTTGGCCTGTTCACGGCGTTCCTCAAGTAGATCACGGTTGAGACACAACTGCTCTTCGTTTTCGTTTGGATCGAAAGTGTCGATCCTGTGGGTTGTGGAATTAATTTCAACCGGTACTACAGCTTCTGCACCGAAAGCGAGGGAGAACGGGGTTTCTCCGGTGGCAGCCTTATATGAGGTGCGGTACGCCCATAGTACCTCCGGTAGCAGCTCTGGCCATGCGCCTTTCTTTTCGCCCAGCTTGGTCCTCATTGTTCTCTTCAGGATTTTGTTTACTGCCTCTACCTGACCGTTGGTCTGGGGGTGGGCTACCGATGCGAAGTAAAGGGTGATGCCCTTGCACCGGCAAAATTCCCTGAAGGAGTTGGAATCGAATTGCCTTCCATTGTCGGTGACAATGATTTGAGGGACACCGAAGCGGCAGATGACGTTTTCCCAGATGAATGTTTGAATTTGCTGGGAAGTGATGGACTTGAGGGCCTTGGCCTCTGTCCACTTGGTGGAGTAGTCGGTGGCGACAACCACATATTCAACACCGCCGGTACCCTTTGGCATTGGCCCGATTAGGTCCAAGCCCCATTGTGCGAAAGGGCACGGGTTGACCATCGTTTCCAGTGGCTGGGATGGTTTCGGTACATTTGGCGCGTTGAACTGGCAGGACTTGCATTTCTTGGTAAATGACACGGCATCCCGGATGAGGGTTGGCCAGTAGTATCCAAGCCTAACGAGCTTGTGAGCCATCGCTCTTCCTCCCGGGTGGTGGCCGCATATGCCCTCATGTACCTCCCTGATCGCCTCCCGGGACTCGGTGGGTCCGAGGCATCGTAGGTATGGCATTGACTGGGCTCGCCGGTAAAGATGACTGTTGATGATGAGGTACCGGGAGGACCGGAATCTTACTTTCTTTGCCTCATCATTATTTCTCGGGAGGGAGCCATCTCGCAGGTACTCTATGATTGGTGTCATCCAGTTTGCTTCTTCGAGACGCAAGTGGTTCACCTCGACGGGTGTCGTCTCAGTACTGCGGTGCTCCAGCATAATAATGGGTACCGAGGCCCCTGGGTTGGGGTCGATAGCGGAAGCTATTCTGGCTAGGGCGTCAGCCCGTTGGTTCTCATCCCTTGGTACCTTTGTTAATTTGAAACACGAGAACCCACGTGTGAGGTCTTTTACCAAGGTCACGTACCGGCACATAGTGGGGTCTTTTGCCTGGTAGTCCCCCGTGACCTGGTTGACGATGAGCTGAGAATCGCTGAAGACTTGGAGTTGTCTGGCTCCCATATCGCTGGCTAGCCGAAGGCCTGATAGAAGAGCCTCGTATTCAGCTTCGTTGTTGGAAGCTTTGAAGCTGAACCGGAGGGCACACTCCAAGTGAGATGTGTCTGGACTCTCGGTATGTGGGGTGATGAGAACGAGTCCTGCCCCGCTTCCGTGGGAGTTCGAGGCGCCGTCCACGTACAGCTGCCAGACCGGTATGGATGGGTCAAACGCATGCTCGCCGACGGTAGTTGGGGCGTCCTCGGCGGGAGTTGCTTTCTCCGCCGATGGCTGCTGATTAGTGTTGGCGTGCTCGGGTGTGAACTCGGAGACGAAGTCTGCTAATACCTGGGCCTTGATTGCCGGTCTGGGCCGGTAGGCAATGTCAAACTCGCTGAGTTCAATGCTCCACTTCGTGAGTCTCCCCGATGCCTCAGGCTTCTGCAGGATTATCCGCAGTGGATGGTCGGTCAGGACGACAATGGGGTGAGATTGGAAGTAAGGCCGGAGTCTCCTGGCTGACACCATGAGTGCTAAAACGAGCTGTTCTATCTCCGGGTACCGAGTCTCGGTATCCAGTAGAGACTTGCTCGCATAGTCCACCGGTAAGTCTTCCCGATTGTCGCTCCTGACCAAGATTGAGCTCACGGCCGTCCTAGATACCGATAGGTATAGGAACAGTGGTTCCCCCAGCACTGGTCTGCTGAGCAGTGGGGCTGCCGCTAGGTATTCTTTCAGAGCAGTGAAGGCTTGTTCGCACTCGGTGGTCCAGCCTTCGAACTTCTTCCCGGTTTTGAGTATTTTGAAGAAGGGAGCACACCGGTCGGTAGACCGTGATATGAACCGGGAGAGGGCTGTGATCCTGCCGTTGAGGCTTTGGACGTCCTTGAAGGTTTTAGGAGATTTTAGCTCCAGGATAGCTCGAATCTTCTCGGGGTTAGCTTCGATGCCCCGGTGGCTGACCATGAAGCCGAGGAACTTACCTTTACCGACGCAAAAGACGCATTTCTCGGGATTGAGTTTCATCCCATAGTCTTGGAGGATGGAGAAGGCCTCTTGCAGGTCCGTGAGGTGATCAATTTGCTTGATACTCTTGACGAGCATGTCGTCCACGTAAACTTCCATGGTTCTGCCAATCTGCCTGGAGAACATGCGGTTGACTAACCGCTGGTATGTAGCACCGGCATTCTTCAGCCCGAAGGGCAAGACATTGTAGCAGTAAAGACCTTGATTGGTCATGAAGGAGGTGTGCTCCTGGTCGTTGGGATCGAGCTTGATCTGGTTGTAGCCTGAGTAGGCGTCCATGAAGCTGAGGGCCTCGTGCCCAGCGGTAGAGTTCACCAGCTGGTCGATCCTCGGTAAGGGGAAACTGTCCTTGGGGCACGCCCGATTCAGATCGGTGAAGTCGATTCACATTCGCCACTTCCCGTTGGGCTTTCTTACTAGTACCGGGTTGGATAACCACCGAGGATACTGGACCTCGCGGATGAAACCGATGCTCAAGAGTTTATCGACTTCCGTCTTCATGGCCTCGTATCGCTCCTGGTCTCCTACCCTTCTCTTTTGTCGTACCGGCCGATAGGCGGGGTCGATATCAAGCTTGTGAGAGATAATGGTGGTGGAGATACCGGGCATGTCTGCATAGGACCAGGCGAAGATTGAGGCGTTGTCCTTCAAGAGTTTGATCAGGTCTCCCCGGAGAGTTACCGGTAGGCCGGTGCCGATCTTGACAACTCTGTCAGGCTGTTCGGGGAACAGGGCGATGTGTTCTACTTCCTCGTGGGGTTTGCCCTGCAGGACTACTGCTCCTTCCCTGGGGTCATCCGGCCTGTCGGTCGTGGCTGCTCTGTCACCGGTAGTGACATTGCACACGTCCCGGCAGGGACGCCGTGGCTTAGTTTCTTGAGCATAACACGACCGGGCCATTGGCTGGCTTCCTCTGATGGAGGCGACTCCAACGGGAGTAGGGAACTTTAGCATGAGCAAGTAGTAGCACACACAGGCCTTGATCTGGCAAAGGATGGGCCTACCGAGAATGAAATTGTAGGATGATTCACAGTCTACCACCAGCATATGGGCAGATACCTTTCGGGACCTGGGGTACTGGCCGACCTCCACGTTGAGCCAGATGCTACCGAGAGGTTGGACCAGATCTCCCGAGAAGCTTATAAGCGGGTTCACCGTCCTAGATATGTTCTCGAGCGGTAGGTCCAGCTTGAGGTAGGCACTTTTGAAAATGATGTTGGCGGAGCTACCGCCATCCACCAGTACCTTGTGCATCAGGTCCGTGTGAACCTTGGCCGAGATTACGAGAGGGTCGTCGTGAGGGGTCACGATACCGGATTCCTCGTCGTTGGAGAATTCTATCTTCCACGGGTCTCGCTTAGGCCTTTTCTGTGCCGGTGCGGATTGCACGGAGAAACATTGCAGGTGCTGCTTAGCCTCCTTCACGTGAGACTTGTGCTCAGATCGTGAAGTACCGAATAAGGTCGGCCCCCCGCTGATGGTGAAGATTTCCTTCCGATAACCCCGGTTGCCTTGTCCGGTGTATTGGCCAAGCTTCCCGTCTCGGTATAGCTGCTCGGCCACGTCCCGGAGAGTCTGACACTCATCGGTGTTGTGGGTCCCGGACTGATGGTGGGTGCAGAATTTACCGGTATTAGTCCGGTTGCCGGCGTATGCTTGCTTCGCCCATGGTTGGGGGAAAAGCTGGGGGTTTTCCTTGTAGATGTCCCCCAAGGGTTTGTTGAACGTTGTACAGACTAGCAGCCTGTCGTCGGTACCGTCCTGCTTACTGGGCTTCTGGGGGCGGTTGTGCCTCCAGGAACTTTTCTTCTTGGGGTGCCGGTTATACCCGGTCTCGGTCCATCCTTGACTTGAGTCGTCCACCTGGTTAATACCGGCGGGTTGGCTGTATGGCCACTGACTTGGATGGGCCTGGGTTTCCCCGCGGTCCGAGTAACCGGAGTACTGCCCTTGCCCTCGTTGGTCGGAGTACAACTGTTCCCTGGGCTTGTTATAGCCGGGACCGACCTGATATACCGGTCGTTGTTGGTGGCTCTGGGGAGCCTGGTGTTGGGGATTCCGCCCCCGGTTGGGGGGATCATACCTTCGGTTGTTCTCGCGGTTCTCCCAGTTGTTGCCGCGATTACCCCCTCGGTAGGAGTTGAACTTGTTGCGCTTGTCGCTCTGCCGAGAGTCGTCCGGCCGTGAGCCACCACCCTGCTCTTGCTTACGCTTATCCCCGATGGGGTCCGCTGTGGTTGCGGAGGCTTTGTTTGCCTTGTGCATCGCGTTGAGCTGAGACTTTCGTTCGTAGGTCAGGTAGTAGCTCCGGGCGTATTGCCCTGCTCGGTTCATGAGTTCGGTGTAGGTGAGGACAGCGCTCGTGGCATTGAGCTTTCTGAGGAACTCGTCCGGTTGTAGGCCATCTCGGAAGATTTGGGCCGCACGGACATCGTCCTTGGAGGTACAGCGCCGGTAGGCAGCTTTGAACCGCTCCATATAATCCGCCAGTCGCTCCCCGCTGGCTTGCTGGAAGCCGGTAAGTTCTCCCACCGAATAGAAGAAGCTGGACTTCGTGGCGTACTCGGTGGTGAAAGCCTCGACTAGTTGCTCATAACTGTCTATGGACTCCGGTTCTAGTTGATAGAACCACAACATGGCCTCCTGAGTCAAGGTGTTGACGAAGGCGTGGCACCACTCCTCGTCAGTATAGCCCTTGCCATTGTAAGCGGATTGGAACGCGGTCACATGCATTACTGGGTCCTCTTTACCGGTATAGGAGTCCATCTTCAGGCTCTTGAAGTCCCGGTTGTGCTCATGGATCCTCCTGGTGAACGGACCGACTGGCTTCTTGGCTATGCCGAGGCTGGGTGCACTTTTAGCACCGCCGGTCTCGACCCTTCTGAGTCGGTCGCTGAGCTCCCGGAAGAGGTTGACCAATGCGCCCTCGTCCCCTGCGCCTGCGCTGGTACTTATGGCGGGCGCGCTTACTGGTATCACAACGTGATCCTCGGTCCCGTCTTCGTCCGGGAAGTGGACCACTCCCGCGGCATCGAGAAACGAGACCTTGGGCGTCGATGCTGCCGGTTGGGGGTGACTGGTCACACGCCCTGGCTTGGCTGGCAAGCGTTCTGCCGGTTTGAGAGGGGTCTCGGTCCCTAGCTGTGTCGAGACCGAGTGATTGGGCGTATGCTCGAGGCTAAGCCGCTCCCTGAGCAGGCCGATCTCTCGGGCACTGTCTTCTTGCGCCGCGAGTTGGTCGCGGCGTAGTCGCTCGTTGCTCTCCTGGAGGTCCCGGATCATGGCTTCAAGTCTGGCCATCATCGAAGATTCGATCTGGTGGGACTCAGGGGTTTCCGACTCGGTGGAGTGGGCTGCTGCCGGTGTTTCCTCGTGGAGGGGCTCAAGACCAGCAATAGTCGTTGTGTCCTTTGATTGCTTGGACTTCTTACTTTGCTTGGCGGGTTGTGAGCCATCACCTGCTGATTTGGTCATAGCTTGACCGGTAGAGTACCTCACTGGGTGAGGGTGCTTTTGTTACTAAGTGGTGGAAATTTGTTCCCACAGACGGCGCCAAACTGTTCCTACCGTTTCCCAGCTGCTCGGTAGGGACGCACCTGGAGTGCACTTGAGTACCTGAAAGGGCAAAGGAGGTCTGGGGAGGCCGGCGTGTACCGACCGAAGACCCTCCGACGCTCAAGTTAGTCCCGAGAGGATTTGAGCAGAGTTTCTAGGAATGGAGAGAACTTACTTGAATAAGGAGTGAAGACTTCTTATATATGAGTTGAGGTCGGAGACAAGCTTCCCTGGCGTGGGGGACATCCCATGACACGAGGGAATACTCTATTACTCCACTACCTCGACACGCGCGTCGAGGGACGGCGGTGCCTAGTGCGGTATGGGCATTCTTTAGTGCGATCCGCGAGGCAGTGGACGAGCACGTGCTGCCAGGTGGCTGCGCCGGTACCGACTGGACTGTGTGTTCCACGGTACCGGGTCGAGAGATGTCCCTGTAAGGCCGAGGGGAAGGCTTGTTGTCGGTACACCCGGCCTGGTATTGCTGGTACCGCTGGGGTACCGCCAGGGCTTTGCTAGTGGGCTCGATAGGGGATCCCTACCGAGTGGAGAGATGCCGCTGGGGCGTTGTCAAAGCAGTGCATTCGGTAGGGGATCCCTACCGAGTAAGTAGATGCCGCTGGGGCGTTGCCTGGGCCGCTGGGGCGTTGTCAAGGCAGTGCACTCGGTAGGGGATCCCTACCGAGTAAGTAGTTGTAATGGGCCCAGAGGTGGGCTGTTCAGCGATGGTGGGCTACTCCTGACCCGTCTTGGGGTCTGTACCGGGACAGATATGAAATGGTAGCAACATCTATCAAATATTCTTTTGGTTTTTGATTCACTTTCTGAGATGCAAAGTCTTGTGAATTCTGAGTTAGAGGAAGCAAACAATTTCCTTCCAAATGATTCAAGGAACATAATGAACTCACCTGGGCTTAGATTGAAAATTTGATACCAATCCCTCGATGAACGTACTGAGTTTCAACAAAGGAGCAATGAATAATGGAATCCCCAAGAAAATTCAGAGTCAAAAGTAATAATGAAGGGGACCGAAAACTCCAAAAAATTCTAAGCCGACCTAAGCCTATCACTCCAAAGACTGAATTGAATCTATTATTTTGATTTGACAGACCATTCGAGTCTCTCGTTCCTCTCTGAAAAGAAAAGAAAACTAAATGACTCATTGTTCTAATTTTTTCACCTGAGATGAGATGAGATAGGATTAGAGAGAAAGGGGGATTTGGACAAGACATTGGAGATAGGGTCAGACGATGGCATTCTTCTGGGCAAGATAATGGCGTTCTTCTTCTGTTCTTTTTTTTTTGTTCGATTGTATGTTCATCAATCTCCGTTATTTTTATTTTTTCTAAAAAAGAAAGTTTAATTTAATTATATTTTTTGTTGGGAAATAAATGAAATGTCAAGTTATTTCCACATCACTTGGTGGTATGTTGACATCATTCAAAGGGCAAATCTAAACCATTAAATGCTTTTAATCTAAGGGCTAATAAGAGGAGTACATTTATGTGTAAATTAAATTATGTGTCCCATGATCCGGACTCATAGTAAATATATTTGTTTTACATCAGACATTTTTTTATTTTTCTTTTTTAATCGGAGCTATGCAATTGTGACAATAGAAATTTCTTGTTAAAGTTAGGTCTAACAAGTGTTAAAATAAGATTGATGAGATTTCCATCTTCATTGGCCATTGATCAATCCATATATGAAGAGCCAATTAGCCAATTAGTTATTATTATTTTTGGATAACCTATTTCTGATGTTGAAGTTGGAGAATTTTTTCATTCCTTCACAACGTAATCTTTCTTTCGATAAAAGAAGAATTTTGAGAGCGGTCCAAGTGGAGATACACACACATCACAGTATCACACTTCAATTAATTTGACAAGCGCAAGATCACGGACAGGCAATAGCGGCATCGTATCGTGAAGAAAATGTCATCAGTCAGTCATTCAACCGCTGAACCCAGACAGATTATTAGGTGTATGCTTCAATCTTCATCACTGAGAAATAGGGAGATCAAGCAAAGTAGTTCTACCTGGTACAATTACTTGACCTCCAAAGACGTTTAGTCATTAGGACTTATGGACTGCTCCTTCACTACGCCATAATTAAAATGAGTTAAGTAGTTCATGCCAATTTTTATTTATATCCTATAAATTATGCCAAATCGAGTTGGAGGTTGTTCAACTCCCGATTTCTCACTAAAATAGAAATAGACTCCAGAAAAAGCAAATTTTTTTTTTACTCTTGTTAAAAAATGAAGTTTGGAGTATTGTTGAGAGGCTCAACCTCGTGCCCATATTATAATTGAAGTAGAATACATCCGGGGGGACATAGAGCCAATTAATACACTAAGAAGACTAATGACATGTTTACTTACTTGGAATGAAAATGAGAATGAATTGGAATTCATTCAGATGAATTTTATTCCTAATACCTACTCCTCCTTGGTAATCAAACTCCGGATATTCGGGAATTGATTTCTCATTTTTACGTGGGACACACAACCATTTCGATTCATATACTGACATGTTTACTTATTTGAAATGAAAATGAGAATGAATCGGAACTCATTCACCTATCCCTCCCTTGGTAATCAAACTCATTCACATGTTAGTAAACGCATGAGAACTGAAGAATTGGAATCAATTCTTTCATTCCAAATCTCATCTAAACAAGTAAACGTGGCATAATCCTCTAACCAAATAAACAAACCATGTTCACCGAATTACACTCGCGTGACTTAGGGCATATCTCCAATGGTTGGACTCAAATCCAAACTCAAAACCTATATTTGAGTCTCCAATTGAGCACTATTCATATAGGTTTAGCATCATCTCCAATAGTTGGGTGCCAAACCTATATGAATTAATATTATCTTTCCCTTCTTTCTCGTCTCTTTCTTCCACATGCACATGCGCCCAGCCGAAAAATTATGGGTCTCAAACTCTTTTGGACCAAGTTTTAGACTTGGAATAGGTTTGAGTGCATGCAAATTCAAACTTGGGTAAAAAATCACCATTAGAGATGAAAAAACTCATAAGAAGACCTATATATAGGTATGACTCCATACTATTAGAGATGCCCTTATGAGTCAAAAATAAGCCGATAATTGTATTTTGTAATCTGAGTGAATTAATTAATGAATTCGGAGAAATAATTTTTCTCTGGCCCACGCTATTTAAACCCGAGAAGAGAGACTTTTCTCTCCACCGGTGGACTCCACACCACTCAATCACCACCCCCTTCCTCTCTCATTTCTTCGGTTCTTCCCCAGAAGAGAACAAGTCCACAAACCAAACCCAACACAACACACATACAGACACACTCTCTGACATCAAGAGAGTTATAACCGCTCGACTTGACCTCAATGGCCGCGTGCGTTTCCGACACGGCCCGAACGCTCGCTTGCCGCGACGGCCACGCGGCCGCGCAGCTCAAGCTCGTCTCCATCGCCGTCATCTTCATCACCAGCGTCGTCGGCATCTCCTCCCCGGTCCTCCTCGCTCGCTACTTCCAAGGCAAGCCCGCCTACGACCGCGCCACTCTCGTAATCAAGTGCTTCGCCGCTGGCGTCATCCTCTCCACTTCCCTCGTCCACGTCCTCCCCGACGCCTTCGCCGCCCTCTCCGACTGCCAAGTGGCATCCCGGCACCCCTGGAAGGACTACCCGTTCTCCGGCCTGGTGACCATGATCGGCGCCATCGCCGCTCTCCTGGTGGACCTGACCGCCAGCGCGCACATGGAGAGCCACAGCAGCCACGGCCACGGTCAATACGAGGTGGTCCCGGCGGTGACGCAGGAGGAATTGGAGAGGAAGAAATCGTCGACGATCGAGTTGAAAGTGGAGGCGGTGGGTGCGGTTAGCAATAGTCATAGTCATAGTCATAGTCATAGTCATGAGGAGATGATGGTGAGGCTGAAGCAGAGGCTGGTGTCGCAGGTATTGGAGATAGGGATAATATTTCACTCAGTCATTATTGGAGTCACGATGGGGATGTCTCAGAATCAGTGCACTATTCGCCCTTTGGTGGCTGCGCTTGCGTTTCACCAGATTTTCGAAGGGATGGGCCTCGGAGGCTGCATTGCTCAGGTTAGTTAATTAATTAATTCATTTCATTTCTTTTTCTTTCTTTTTGTTACCTTTACTAATTAGATTCTTCCATCATTAAGTAATTTTTTTAACCAAAAAAAGAGAGTAGTTAATTAGATTCATTCACGTTATGTTTGGTTGATGCACGTTATAATAAATTCGAGGATAGACTCACTAATCAAATTTGTTTACTAAATAACATGTAGCAAGGCAAATCAGTAATGAAATTTGATGACCAAATTTAGTAATTGTGACATTGCACATATATATGAGTGAAGTAGTTTTACATGTCAATCACATTTTTTCACATTGCAACTTTTGTGTAACGTTTTGAATCTTGCATTTGATTATAATGTCTGTAACTTGCGTTTTTTTTTTTGTATCTAAAACACTAAAAAGCGAGATATTTTTTCATTTAGTTAAATTTCGACATCTACTCCACTTCAAAAATTGAAAACAAATTGACTCACGGTGATATTCAAGGTTGTTTCATTATTACAAATTAGTTTTAAATAAAAGGATCAAAATTGGAAAACTAAAAGTACAATAACTAATATGATTTGGGACTAAAAATGCAATTGTGTTGCGTTTTACTTCTCCCGGTCACGTAGGGAGGTATGAGTTTGATTTGGGCTGTTTGGCCTTTGACCCTTGTTTTCTAGATTAAGGTGACAAAAATATTTTGTGGCTTAAGTAGTGGGATTAGAGGGATTTTGTTCTTAATCATTTTAATTATTAAAATGATACAATTCAACAAAGAAGTTAATCTAACCTTTGCTTTTTTGATTGCTACAAAAGACGAGCACTAACGAAAAGACAAACAAATGTTGTATGATGCATCTAAAAGGTACAAGTAAGAAGCCTAAAAATTGCGAAAAGCAACCAAAAAAAGAAAAGAAAAAAGAGTAAGCAAAGCATTCATGAAGCAATAATGTATTGCTTATATGTATTGCAGGCAGGGTTCACCTTTGGAACAACGGCCTACATGTGCTTCATGTTTGCAGTGACAACACCAATGGGGATAGTGCTGGGGATGATCTTATTCTCAGTGACAGGTTACGACGATAGTAGCCCTAATGCCCTAATCTTGGAGGGCTTGTTGGGGTCTTTCTCCTCGGGTATCCTTATTTACATGGCTCTTGTGGATCTTATAGCTCTTGATTTCTTCCACAACAAGATGATGAGCTCTAATTCGTGGCTGAGAAAAACTTCATTCACTGCTCTTGTTCTTGGCTCTACCTCAATGTCCATCCTTGCCCTTTGGGCCTAGAGGATTCTCATTGTATTTCTAATAAAATTAGGGAGGAAAAAATGGTATAGGGTTTTCCGGCCATGTTGTGAAATGTAAAATGTATATTTCGAAATCGTTTAAGTACTAGCTAGCGCATTGTTGGGTACTAGCTAGCATATCGTAACCTACTTTTCGATATTGTTAAAATATCATATGAAGGAAACCAAAAATGGGTGATTGACAACATCTAAAATTTAGGGTTTAGGATTCGCTTATATTAGATGAATCTTGGACACTTTTATGAGATATGTGATCAATTGGGAGTAAATATAGTACAAATTAAGAGTATATATAATTGCAAGCTTTATTTTCCCATTTTATGAATCTTTCTTCTTCTCTTTTGGGGAAATTAAATGGTGGCCTACTTTCCTCTGAACCAATCGATCGGTTGATCATGTACATTCCCTTTATCAATATGCATGTACCAAACTACTATAGTGGTGTTCATCCCATCACCAATGACCAAAGAATTTGTAGTCACCAAGTGATGACCGGGTGAACAAGACTGCAAACCACGCACCGATAGGTTAATGAAAGTAATTGAGCTAAAGTGTCTTGCACTATAAACTGTAGTCCAAAATTAACAAAACCTAATATTGTTGGTGCACGCATGCACTATAGCACTTATCTTAACCATTTAGGCAACAAGATTGGCCCACTAGCTCTTTATCTCTAACTTCAACCATGCACCATCACTCCTCTAGTTTATGCATTCTTTGTCATCTCCAATTAACAGAATGCTTTAACAAAAGGGCATGCAACTACATCAGCAGCCAAACTAGAGAGATTGAATATATGTTTTCTCGGTGGAGATCTGAATACATTAGTTTTAGTGTCGTTTCTTTGCTTTATTGTACTGCTTTTGGCCAAGCAACTAGGAGTGCCAAGAGACACATGCATATCGATCTCTTAGGGAAAGCATTATCATGCTTTAAATCACAGTACGTTCTATAGAAAGATTGGGATACTCTTCATGTGTATTATTACTTATCTTGGGCTCTCTATGTTTTTCAGAGATGAAAAGAAAAAAACATTGTTTATATTTAATAACTACAAGATTAGTATCAAACAGGTCCCGTAGCTCAGTTGGTTAGAGCGTTGGTCTTATGAGCCGAAGGTCGCGGGTTCGAGCCCCGCCGGGACCAGTTTCTAAAATCATTTAATTTTTTTGAACATTTCTTCTGATTATTTTTAGGGCCCAGTGAACAAAGCATAATGCATTAAACTGACATTGAACAAGGCCCAAACAATACAGTTTTATCCTATTCTTCGCTTGTACCAAAACCAAAACCTTCGTTTGTACTTCGACAATTCAGGAGCACACGAACTGAAAAAGGGTTGTATTGGCCATAACTGGGAACATGCCCTAGCAAATAATACCCTTTCAATCCTGGGTTACATTAAAATTCATGCATTTCTCTTTTCTTTAACAACAATAATCTTTGTACATTTTTGTACACACAAACCGTACATAGTTAAACTTTTATATGTTGCACTTGCATATAGTGAGTGAGGAAGGAATTAGAGCGTAAACATTTAGCGGTTTAATGATTGGAATTATTCAGTTTTATTCTTCTTTTTAAAAATTGTTTCTCGTCAAAATCAATCAAATTAAAAATATTTAGTCATTTGATTATAACTATCCGGCGTATCCGCAATCTATATTAATTTATTTGACAAATTGTCTTTATGTGAGCGACATAAATTATTAAATGATTTTTGATGTAACTGTAGTTATTCATTGAAGATAAACCGATTAAGTTTAAACTACGTTGGCTAATAGTTGGGAAACAAGAATATATGCGTAAAAATGGAAATTCGATATAAAACTAGCATGTACATGTATAGTTAGGCCCAATCCTCTTTTGACGTGGATATGGGCCTCTAGTATGAGGTAACAAAATCCAATTGTTAGGCCCAATTTTAACCATTTTATTATCAATATCTTTAAATATATAACGTAAATTTGTGAATTACAAGTTGAGTGAACGAGCAAATTAACCTAAAGCGGGATAGAAGTAGCATGTGCGAGTAGCATGACATAGGACCATAACAAAGGACACATTATATGTAGGGAATTGAATTAATGTAGCGGGACCGCTAGTCCAGGCACTGAGTATAGGCATGGAGATATGTATTAAATGTTAGAAGGGTATGACCATTCTGCAACAGTTTCTTGACCATTCTGCTTCACATATATGCGAAAGCAATGGTCCAAAACATTGACCAGAAAACCTGGAGACGACTTGACATATAGCTCTTGTCCTTATTTCCTCATTAACGTCACCACAGGGCTTAGCTAGCTCTCTTCCCAGTCAAAAGACAAGAGTTTCTACATTGTCTATATGTTTAGTCAGTCTCACAGATCATAGCTTTCACTATGGTCCAATTTGGATGCTTGAAAGCTAACCCAAATTTCAAGCATGTTTAATGAGCTAAAGAAGCATGAACTGATAAATTTTAAGCTTATCAAAATTGACATCGTCACTTACTGTTAAACAACAAGTTCGGAAAATTAGTAACGAATATGGGTTTGAAGTATCGAATTCACAATCTCTTCGAACTAAAGTGGCTATGATATCATGTTAAACAATCATCTAACTCTTAAAATAAGTAAATGGACTACGGTTGGAATTTTCGTACCCAAGACTTATTTGAACAAGAGTAGTTATGAGTTATGACACATATTCGTACCCTAAACCACTACGTCAGAATATATTTAATTAACGAAAGATGAAAGTTTCGGAATCCTTGACTTCTTTGAACTATGCATGAGGGTTGGAGGTTTCGAGCCCAAGAGTTATTCAAATTTCAAACTATATTTTGTCCGACAAGACTTGATCTATCAAAATATAAATCGAGTATGTATGCCAAGCTAACAAAGGGCACTTAATCGATATACTTTTACCATGTATATACACATTTCATGAATGTCACATCTAACAAGATCGACTTGATACCCTAAGAATTTGCAACATAGACCGATCACAATCAATTTCAATTTTTTTAGGTTTTTCTAATGTAATTTTCTCTTTCTAATGAAATATTTGTTTACTGACCAACAAAATTAACTCCCATCAAGAAAAGGCATGAGACTGATTTGCAAAATTCCACCATTTTCTTCGAACACAAAAGATTGGATTGTATTACTAGCAAGAAATAATATCTATACAAAATGGTTTTACAAACAAGCCCACCTTTTTTTTTTCCCTCAAGCACTCACATCACTCCCATTTGTAGATGGGAATACCTTGCCTTCTGGTCTATTCCTGCTCAGCATTCTCTTTAGGGAACAACCCACCATCAATAGCGACGATGAAGATTCATCCGATACAGAATCAGTACCACTTTCTTCAACAACATCATGATGGTTTTCAACATACCCAGAATCCGAAACTTCAATCACTACCGTTCCCTCTGCAGATTCCTCACCCACCACTGACGTCGTTTCGGCTTTGGCCTGATCGGACTGTACCGGAACTACTACCGGAGCTCTGCAAATTGGGCAGCTCATGTGCGAATGTAACCACATATCGATGCACTCGACGTGAAAGCAGTGGCCGCACTTGGGCAAGTTCCGGCCAACGTCGTCGTCCTCAAATGGACTCAAGCAAATAACGCACTCCAGGTGTTTGTGAAAATGCTCCTCCTCCGATTTGTACACGAACAGCGGAATTGTGGAGATTGTTGACGGGTCAAGACCTTTGGGCGCATTGCTGGAGAGATTGTTGGTCGTTGGGTCGAAGGTGAAGGTGTGGAAATGCTGGAACCGGTTCGGGCCGAGCACGCGGCGCGAGACGGCCATGGAGCCCCGCCGTCTGTGGTGGGCTTGGGCTAAGAACCATTTGGCGTAGACGTGGAGGAGCAGGACAAAGAGAATGACGAGAAGTAGAGAGACCAAGGCAGCGAGCATGACATTACCGTCGTAAGAGAAGATGGTGCCAATGAGGTGCTTGAGTGGGTTGGTGGTCTGGTTTGGGGTCTGGCTTGGGGTCTGTGTGGGGTTGAAGCTCAACATTATGAGTGCAGTGCTGGCCTCTCCTCAGTGTGAGAAGTAAATGAAGGACTGATAGGTGAGACTTGAAAAGTAGATTTTGTGTGAAAGAGAGGTGGAAGGAGAGTCTTATGTGTAATGTGTCAATCATATGAATAAGTACTAGTGCTACTTGAGACTTGAATGAAAGATGAATGAGATATGAAATAGTGGAAATTCCCAAAATGTGTAAGTCTAATTAATTGTTTGTTTTTGTACTCATCTTTGACAATCCTAAAAAAGCTTAAGTTGTCTGGAAGACCATCAAACTTTCTAGAATTAGAGTACTTCTATACTATAATTCATAATTAACTCTAAAGCTTAAGTTGTGAAGCAAATAGTTGAGTTATTTTAGACAATTATTTAACTCCAAAAGTTTAGAGTAGTTCTATTTGGACCTCCGAATTTTCTTACTTGACCTTCTTTTTTTTTGAATAAAACTAAAACTCACTTTTACCCTTCACAAAAATAAAAAAAAATATTTTAAAAAAATCTTGACTGAGAAACTCTTGAAAATTGAGATTAGCCTCGATCATTACTTATTTTTTCTATTTTTTCTATCCTTCATCCCGGTCGACTATTCCGGGCTCCCGAATGATTTGTAAAAACAAGTATGGCCAACCATTATAATCTTTCATAAGTGAAAATAGAAATTAAATAAAAGAAAAGGTTAAAAATTAAAATAAAATGGGCAAGACCTATAGCGACGAATAGTTCGTCGCTACAGGTGAATTATCTATTTTAATATTTTTTGCATTTCTTGTGAGTTTTTCAAATGAATTCTATTTCCAGTTTCCGGTCGACCATTCCGGATTCCTCAAAGATTTTGTAGGAACAAATAAGTGCAAACCATTACAGTAGAATCTCGATAAATTAAGAGTTTTGACACGATAGATAATTACTTAACCCTAAAAAATTAAGCTGTTAAAGAGACAATTATGCCTTATTAGATAATCACTTAATCCTAAAAACTTAAGTTGTCTGCCTAACAATTAGGGTTCATCAAACAATCTTAACCTTAAAAGCATAAGTAGTTAAACTCAATCTCAAGTACATGAAATAAACAATGCAAGTGTGTCCTGGAGGTTCAAAAGTTTGAAACCTTTAATTTTCTAGAGATTAAAGTTCTGCTATGAAGTTCGATAATCGTTGGATCTGAAAAACTTTAACTCGTTCAAATCACCCAAACAATGTATATAAAGCGTAAAATTGATTAAAAAAAAGTATATACAAGCTAACATTGAATTTGGTAATGTTTAAGAATATAAGTTGACGTGAAAATGAAGATAAAGTCGTTGGTAATGGGATTAAAGATTGTGGGTTACGTAATTGCATCCTACATTTGCGTGTAATGGTAACCAACAGGTCTCTGTGTTTCAGTAGAAATATGAATAAAGTAATGGTGGGGATTGTGGTTGAAGTCAAAAGAAGATCCCTATCCGAGGGGAGGAGTGGGACTCATGCAGCCCATGGTAGACTCGTGAAGTCGACGGCGAAGAAGAAGAAAGAAAGAGGTGGATGGGTTTTATTGGATTCATGTGCTCATTGTTTAATGGAGCTTCTTGTTGGTAGTAGAATCCCGAGAACCTTGAGATCTTTCCAATCCAATCCAATCCGTTGTGGTTTTAATTCGAGAGTTTAGAAACGTGCTCGGTGCTTTTTTTAGTGTAATGAACAAACCAAAACCACCGCAACCCATCGGGCTAAACCTCACTTACAAACTAATCACTTCAACGCTCTACTTCCTGCTTAGTTACCCCATTTATCTCTTTCACTTGCCTTGTTTAAACATCCTAATTGTAATCTTCACTCAATAATCTTGAGGGGTCTTTTTGTTTTCTTTTTTCAGAGAAGAAGATTAGGGAGGGACCCAATTGCCGTAAGATTATTGAAGGGTCAATTCTGAGCTCAGGGTTCCCATGTGAAGCTAACCAGACCTTTTCCTGTAACTCCAGAGATACTAGTGTGGATCTTTAATGGCTTCTACCCCTCTTTTTTATGCATATTTTAGGGTAAATGATTTATTTACCTTTTAAGCACTAGTAGGTCTTATAGGCTCTCTGGCTCGTGACACCTTGACCCCTCTCATCGGCGAAGAGACTGACGCTGACCATCACCTATCATCAAGATTCTTCACCTTTCATATTTAGGCCAGGACCCCCACCCATGCAAAGCTTTGCAAGTCAAGTAAAGTGAAGTCAAGATCTAGACAAACGTTAACCAAAAACAGAATCAAGACAAACGGTGATTGCAGAGCACTGGTGTAAGAGATCACATTTTCTTTGCTAAAAGACAATACGAGTTACAACAAGGGAAGCAATGGTGGGAATCAGCAAGTATATTGGATTTCTGATCATTATTGTAGATACAGTTGAGACATTAATGCTAATGCTACATTTGGTTAACCAATGGAGGTTATCAATAAACAAGAATATATGGAAATTTACTAGTACTTTCAAGTTGCAAACAAAAGTTTTACTGTAAGGATGTTCAATCCATGAGCTTGTATCTTTTCTCTTGGACACCTGTAACTCCCATTTGAATCTCTATTATAGTATGAAGTGGCATCTGAAAAAGAAAAAACTAGCTGTCAGGAAGTAGCTTCAGAAGATATAGACTAAACTGCTTCATATATTCACCAAGAATGATCCCAACTCTTCATTCTCAGGGAATTAGTGCATTTCTTTTCAGGCCAGAATAACCATGGGTAACCACCAGGGATTTAGCACTTGTAACTTTCCATGATATATTCTTTTGCGACTCAGAAAGTGCAGGGATGCAAGATATGTAGAAAATGAGATAGGCTAGAAGTAAATGCAATAGTAAGTTTTTTCAATCAACTACCTCAATGTGTGGAATTTCTTTCAGCGGCCTATCAGCAAAGTAAGCATATAATGCTCTCAAAACAGCCTGTGACAATAAAGCAAAGAATAAGCTTATACCAAAAAAATGCAAAAAAAAAAACACAAAAGAAAAAAGATTAAGCAGGAACTGAGGCTATATGTATCACCTGGTGAGATATCACCACAACAGGTGCACGTTGTCGTTCGAGTTCGATGATTACAGGCTCTAGCCTGCATTTGTGGTGGAAGTTAGATTCTAGTGGGACAGGTTGACCATCAAATTGTAACTAAGAACTCATTGTAACTGTAAACTACAAACCTTTGGATGACATCTAAATAAGATTCTCCACGAGGATACCGATACCTCAGCTTATCTTTTTTACGCGCCCTGAAGTTAACAACATATATTAGAAAAGCAACAAATGTCTTGAAGCAAATAAGGCCCCCCACTAACAGTCCAGAATTTTACTAATTAACCCTCATTCAGTGAACCTTGAAAAACAATGGAATGCTTTCGATTCTCTCTATATTAATATGCAACATACTCGTATTCCTCTGGCATGTTTTTCTTTATCTCATCATACGTCATTCCATCACACACGCCAGCATATATCTCATCCAGTGCACGCCATTGTATCTGGCAAAATTATAAAGAACCATAAACTAACTATACTGGATTACTGGATCACATTTAAATTTCTGGGTCCATCAATTACCAACTTCATATGGCTTAAGTATAGAGCTTGGGACAATAAGAAAGGATGCACACTAACCTTGGGAAATCCCGAAATGGGACCTGCTGTCAGAATTGTTCGCTCCAGTGTGCTAGTCCAAATCTAGACACCACGGCAAAAAATGCAGTAATGGTTACCCATATTTTTAGTCAGGAGGGACATCGAAATAGAAGTTCAAAAATAATTAATCAGATAAATTAAAAATTAACTCGGTAAACTTATCAAAGAATATATCAAGAAATGATGTCATGGGCATGGTTGCACTCCAGATATATGTGCAGTGTGCTACATACCAGTAGAAACAGAACCTAGAGATTAAAATATGTGTTTTCTTTTTTTGGTACGTAAGAGATTATAATATGTTTAGTACACAACGTCTATAATTTCTAGTGTAAAGCAGGACTCGCATCTCCATGTTTGGTCATCTATTCATAGCATTAAATCAGACTCCTGAAGAATGCAACCTTCAATCGTCAACATTTGGCTTTATGTTTGGTTACATTTGGAATACTCTTCTAGCTTATTGAAGCAATAGTTAGCAACTGTACATTCAAATTTTCGATCACACCGCTCAGTGATCCCAAGTACACACAAATATATATTGAGTACGAGATATTATGGACTAAAGAAATATTGATCACCACCAAACATTTCTTACCAAAATAAAAATAAAATAAAAAAACTAGAACAAGCATTTACTTCATATGAAAATCTACAAACTTGAAACTGCACATTAGATGAAGCTTACTGAAGCAGCTCGCTCTGATTTCAGTCGCTTTTCAACAAAGTTACCAAGTTTCTTTGCATAAAGTTCTCCGGCATCACTGTCAAAACAAGTAGTGATATCTTTTGGTAAATCCCACTCACAATACAGGCACTGGTTCTCATGAAGTAACAAAATTGACATAGAATTTAAAACAAATCACAGAGAAAGTTGAGGAAATCAAAGGGACAAATCTCTGAACGAGGCAAATATAAACGCGTATAACACAGAACTAAAATTTTGAGGCGAAATGTAATCAGACAATACATTAAACTTGAATAATAGCATAGTTTCAGTAATAAATGATATCAACAGATTTAGTATCAGATAAGTTTGGCAATTAACTGTAGTAAACGTATATAAAACAATATAATTTCTTTTTGGTCTAGTGGCATAAGTCTCCTTTTTATAAGTGGGAGGTCCTGAGTTCGACTAAAGGACGACCAGTTGTTGACTTGTTGTGTAATTAAAAAAATAAGAAATAAACTAAACTAAAAAAAAAAAAGTGTGTTGAAACATGAGTAAAACCAGTGAAATGTATCTTGATAATCAACAGAAAGGATAAACCTCAAAGCATGGTCTCCACCGATTCTTCCCCTGACATTATCCATGCTCTCTCCATGCCTTGTAAGTAGGATTGGGCGGGGTGTGAGATGTGTATTCACCTATAAAAGAGAAGCAGATATACATGACACAACTAGGAACCAAGTAATAGAGAGGGTGTAAAGAAAGGTGGCGGATCAAGTAAAGTATCAACTGTATGATTATTTTAAGGTATTCACAGGTGCAATTTCACCAGCGCAGTTCATAGATTCTAGTCAGATTATTACATCTGATGGCACATAACAGATGGTTCATATTATCTGATAGTCTGATACAGACATCTGGGATCCAGTGTCTTAAAGCAGGCATTGTGTTTGAAACCAACAGCAACGATAATGATTACATGGTTCAGCAATAAAGATACAAATAACCCAAGATTCACAAAAAGTAACAGCATAGATATACATGATACTTATGAAGGTACCACTATGTTATAAATCATGTCTTTACAATGTAGCTCAACACTAATTTGTGAAAGACTAGAGTCAAAGGTTTATGTCCTATGGCTTTACAAATTAGTAACACCAAGATTCAGTTGGCAAAGATCCTTGCAGACTCGAAACTAACTTCAGAAGACCAGATATATGCAATTGAACAAATTTGCATCCCAAAGAAATGAGATTATTCTTTCACAAAGCCTTAGAACAATAGATTAAAAGAACAATTCTCAGATATTACTGAAGAAACTAAGATTGTCATTTTACAAAGCCTTGAAACTACTGGAGGATTCAAATAAGCTAAAGATTGATAGAACAACATACCAGGAAAAAAACAATTCGTCCAGGGAGATACCCACTGATATTGTTCACCTGAACCAAAGTAGAATAGCCTCTCAATTAACATAAATCAAAAGTCACAGCTACCATACACAAAAACTCAAAAAGACACAGACATCTATGTCACAGGACTTTAAAAGAAGATAAAACCTTCTGTAAACTGAATCTGCATACAAGTAAGAGGCTCAACAGTGCCAAACATACGAATTTCAGAAAAATAAGAAAGACCAAATACATAGTTATATCTACCTCTGTAAAAAACAATACATAACCCTGCCCTAGGTTGATGCTCCTGGTCCACAAGTAATCTAACTGCAATTAAAGACTCTCAAAAAAGAACAAGAGCAAAAATGATTGGAACTTACTTGTATTTGCCCTCCATGACCACTGACCATGTCAATCATTTTGATGTATGACCCTTCTTCTACTGGATCATATACCTAGCAATGGGAGCAGAGATGTATATCTCAAAATTATATCAAGAGTTCATAAAAACCAAGTCCCATATAAAAAAACATGAAGGGATGCTGCAGGGAACTACTTTTTCATAATAAGAAAGTCGATCTTTGAAGTCCTTACATCCAGCCTCAAAATCTGGCCTGCAAAAGAAGAGCAATTAATGTACATAACAACCCATCAAGATAAGAAGCAATTGGTTCTGGAGAAAAGCCATACTCTTCTGCATAGTCAGGACTTTGTTGAATTTTAAGACGTATATTTCTTTCTATAATGCGTTCATCGTTGCATATTGTTTCCAGAAAAATAATCTGAAAAAGCAAAAATTACTAACATAAATATACAAAACATGTAGTAGAAGAGCTTAAGACTAGATATACTATGTCATTTGAAACCATCTCCCATGACATACTCATGGTACCTTGCAGTTTCCTTCAGCCATTTTCATGAGCATATTCCTCCGTTTCTTTGTACTGTTTGTGGCATCAAATATTCCTACCTACAATCAAAGTAGGATTGTTAGCAAGGAAATTTTAGGCAGAATCCAAGAATGATCAAAATGACTCACAGAAAAGTACTTACCTGGCCACCTTCATGCATCCAAGAAACCATGTCATCAAATGCCAAGGCTGCTACCTAGTAGCACGTGATATATTAAAACTATGTACAAAGAAGAAGGTTAATATTGTGTTAAGATTGCCAACCACCTCATGAAAAATCCAAATTTACCATAAATAGCACTGGTTTCAAGCACAAACACTCTTAGTAGGAGGTGCCTACAAACTGTCATCCATGACTGATGTGAAGTGCTTACAGTTGTATTTCAGTGTTCTTGCTTCTTTAACTACTTGTGTTGCATTCACTTAAGAAACAACCACTCCAGATTTTTTTGTTTTCATAAGATAAAGAATAATAGTTTCTCTATTCACCGTTTCTGTGAATCATCATGGGATCCTTCTTAAGTAGGTGTTTCTAAAATATTTAAGGAACCCTTACAGAGGTTGAATTAATTCAAATACTTCAAAAGACTTGATAACATGTTATCATTATCTCCTGAGCGAAGAGTCCATAAACAAATCAAAACTATTAAAGGAAACAAAATATCATTTTAGCCCAACAACATATCTGATTCACTCATTCACAAACAAGGCATCAATTTTTTCCTAAAAGATTAGAGCAGATAATAGTGATGGAGAATGCCTGACGATACACTTGAGAACATGATGAATCTATCAATTATTAATATTAATTCTTTTTCTACTCAAAATAAAAGTAAACCATAGACATTCACCTCGTTACGTGCCTCCATGCCTTCAGGGTTGTCAGCTCGGAAAAAGTCAGCAGTCTGCACTGATAAATGTCTTATAAGATGCAGTAGAACACCCATGAACTACTTGATTTTATAATCTAAGGAAGGGTTATATCTCTAACTAGCAAGTTTTCACAAGGGTGAAACCAAGTAATATTCTTTCTGAGTTGACATGTGCCTCCAATCTAAAACAGGATCATCACATGGCCTGTTTTGCAAAATATTAAAACTAGCATTCTAGTGTATGATGTATGAAAAACAAGGCATGACAGACAAACTGGCTTGCATTCTGTGGGATCATTTATAAGTCAACCAGATAAAATCAATAATGACTATTAAAGCAATATCTGCCAACTATTGAACCAATCAAACTTTCAACAACTTAATATTACCTGATTAGCCCCATGCTTCAGACGGCGGTACTGTAACAAAAAAAAGAAATAAAAAGGTCATGTTGATCTCTAGCTTCAAATAGCGCAGCAACTAGAGGTATGAGTAGAAAAAATTGTCAATTGTAAGAATGCTAGTAACCTTTCCAACATTGAAGTGTTTGGTATCATGACCCAACCAGCGAAGATACCTTGTAAGTTTAGCTGCCGTGAAAGTTTTTCCACGAGCTGGCAAACCAACCTAGATCACAGGAGACTGTTAAAGAACTGATTTTTTTCAACTGTACTCATGAATTAGAATTTGAAGCTGAGTGTGTGGCTAGCTAATCACTTATTCCGGACAATACCAGGACAATTGCCAAATGTACATCTTCCTTTGGTCCAAGCATTTGATCAGCTATGGCTGCAGCTGCAACAGCTCCCGCAGCCTCTGGCATTGAATTCTAACAATAAGCATAGAATGACAAACTTTCAGAACAACCACTGCAGGTGGAAGATAATTTAATTCTGATAATCTTCACAGGGAAGATGCACTTCCGCACAGACCTTTGTTTCTGAGTCCTTCCTGGATCCAGTAGAGAATGCACTAGAACTGGATGATTTAACTAGCCTAGGAGACCCAACACCTCTATCCACAAAGAGACCCCTGTGACTATCTTGCTTTTGGAAAGGCGAAAATGTTCCCACTGACTTTGATTCGACCATCCCAGAGGAAGAATACATCTTTGATGAATCTGGAATAATGACCTCCATCTCCTGTATGAATGTTGTATTAGGTGGACTATAAGTACAATGATGCTTTATAGTTTCCCACATTCAAATTTTGTCCTCAGACGGAAATATGCGAGCATTTCATACTGTGAAAGTGAACATTCAGATTCAACAAAGTTGTTCTGACCAGGTTGAAACTGGGCAACAAGAAGCTAGCAATAGATAGATACTGGTGCAGCATAACACCCTCACACTGCTAAAGCTTGCTAAAAGAAACTCAACTTTACAGAAATAGCGGATGATGTAACGAGATAAACCTTTTTAGTTGCTGGTCGATCCACTGGAATACCGCTATCCTTGAAGGTAGATGAGGAACTGGTAGAGCCATCAGAATTAGTAAAAACCCCAGAAAGAGTTAATGACCTTGGAGTCTCTGTCATGTTAGCTGCGTAACCATGACCTGAAGCCGAAGGAGCTGGAACAACATAATGTTCGAGATCAAGCTCCAAACTCGCTGAAGAGCCATTCTGTGTACAGGACCAAAAAAACAGGAAAAAGAGCTTAACCTTGCTCTGAGCCACAGAGAAGCGCAAATGTAACAGCAGACAAATTGTCAAGGATAGTAGATTGTCAACAAGACAGATGCATAGAGCGAAAACACACCTCACCACCAATCTCTGGCACTGAGCCTATACTGACATCAGGAATGCCCCGAACCGCAGAAGGCCTGAGATTCTCCTGATAAGCCCTCCAACTAGCTGCAAGATCAAAAGGCGATACCCTATCCGCTTTAATGAACACCCGGTACTCAAGAACCTCATCACTGCTAAGCCTAAATAGAGCTAGCCTTGCATCCCCTTGCAAGGCTCCCCCTATGAGTTGGCGGTTTGGACCCTCCTCGATTACACAGAGTGCATTTGTGTTGTACTTCGACTTCAAAAGGAACTTGAAGTCCAGAGTTTCTAATTTCCCACACAAAACAATCAGAAATTGCTTAAAACCCTCGATTCACTATAAATTTCAACACGAAAATAGTAACTAGTTGTTATATTACCGTGATTAGGAGGAACAACAAAGCTCAGTTCCCACATGGAGGTTGATTCACGTTCCATAGAAAGCTACCAAAACAAATCACCGGAAATGAATATATTGCCAATTTAGAGACGCAAATGAATTAGAAGTGGAAAAGTGATTGAGCTTACAGCTTTGGAAGAATCCCAAGAGCCAACGAGAGGAACAGAGCCGAAGACGTGAGGGAGGAGCTCGCCTTTCTTGAGCTTGTAATTGTTCTCCATCTTCAAGGACACGTAGAGCTGTCCGCCACCGCCTTGGTCCAGGTACTCTTCTTCCTCCTCCGGCTCTTCGCCACCGTGCGAGTCGTACTGCGTCCTCTTGGACGCACCCGTCCCCATTCTCGCTCGAAATTGCTTAGCTTCACGCCTTTGAGTTTGGGCTTTACACTGGTTCTGGTTTTTGGGGATTTTTGGATAGAATGGGGAAGGAAGGAGAGTGAGAGATGGAGAATGGAGGAAATCAAAATGAGGGGTATATATTCATATGCATGTACTCTATTATGTATCTGCCAAGATTTTGGTTTAGTTCGCTTTGGTTTGGTTTGCTGTGGCTGTTGGCCGCCTGGGTTTGGATATAGTTGGAGACGCTGGGCCATGGCCTAGTCGCTTTCAGACTAACCCTTTTTTTTGCCCTTCGTACTTAATTACGCTTTATTTTCTACCAATATATACACTCGCTCCTTACGATCGACACGTGTCATGAAATTTGCCGAACTTTTTCCATAATTTTCATATTTATTAAAGGACTAATTACGTAGTTTTCATATTTCTGATATCGCACCACATTGTTCAACATATTTCAATTTCAGTCTCACATAGATAGTATCTACCCCAAATGTATGTTTTTTGAGCTATGTTATCTTTTGTAAAAAACTTCACATCGAAAAGTAAGTTCTATTTGCACTTTCATTAAGTTTTGGGTTATTATTACATATAGTACTTGAACTATTTCTCGATTATATACTTGGTACCTGAATTTTAATTTTTGTCACAAGTAGTATCCAAAGTTTTCGATTTCATCTCTTGTAGTACCTGAACTTCATTTTTTTGTCACAAGTAGTACCCAAAGTTTCAATTTTTGTCACAAGTAGTACCTAAGGTTTTCAATTTTTGTCGCAAGTAGTATTCAAATTCTTGCTACGTAGGCCAATTTAACGAGAAAAATAATGGATGTACCATATTAGATAACGGCGTAATAGTTCAAGTACTATATCTGGTAAAAAAAATTTGTAGGTACTAAAAAAGACCTTATGCGATAGTTCATGTACCATTTGAGGTTTTTACCCCTTACTATTAGTGGCTGTGCGGACCGTTTTGGCCCCCAAAGTAATGAAAAAAGTAACGGAGGTACCATATTAGGTAACGGCGCAATAGTTCAGATACCATATTTGGTAACAAAAATTCGTAGGTACTAAAAAATACATTACGCGATAGTTCATGTACCATTTGAGGTTTTTGATTGAAGTTTAGTGAGTAATTCTATAATCTAAAAAGTAGATACGATGTGCAAAGAGTATAGGAGGTCAAATGAGTAAATTTGGAGGTCCCAATAGAAAACTTTTATATATATTATTTTTTTTGAAAAGATTTATATATATAGATGAAGAAAAAAGGTGAAAGTTTAAATGGATCAGGTAAATTTTCACATGGACTAGGCCCATGTTCATCGTATTGCATCTCAGGGCCCAAATTACAACTAGGGTTTTTGTTTATAAACACTACGAAGCCATCACTGCCTCCCTCATAATAGCACACCTCCCATATCTCATCTGCTTGTTCTCATCAGAGTTCTTCCAAGAAGGAGCGCAACTTTTCCGTCTCAACCGTCACCATGAGGGCCAAGGTACATCCAAAACGAAACCCTAAACCTAATCTTTCTTTCTGATTGCTACTAATTGTTTTTCCTTTATACATCATCAAGTTTTTTCTAAAAGCGCTTAATTTGAAGCTTACCAAACACTGCCTTAGTATCCGATCCTTGAAAATGAAATTGATTATTGGTATAATGGTGTGTATCGCAGTGGAAGAAGAAGAGGATGAGGAGGTTGAAGAGGAAGCGCCGAAAGATGAGGCAGAGATCCAAGTGATTGCAGTAGCAGCACCTGTTTCACATGGCGTCCCTGAGCCTAGGCTTTTGAGTTTTATCAGACTTAGTTGTTTGTTAGGATTAAAGCGACTCATTTGGTACTTTTTATTTCTCGTTTGTTGTTACATTCCCTAATTTTTAATTGAAATTCGACTTTTATGAGTAATTTTGGTTGGTTGTGACTTGTGAGAATGGTTTAGTTTGATGAATCTAACAATTTACGTGTTGCTATTTGAATGAGTTCCATAATTGGAATCCTATGTTGCTATGATACTCGTTGCATTTTGGTCTTGATGATTTCCAACTGTTTGAGCAGAGAAATTTAGTGTGTTGATCAAGGCCTTGTGGTGATTATTTCTAGCCATTATTTCATTTTTGGTTTAGGGTGATCAATACGGCTGTGTTCTACTAATGCTCTTTGTTAAATGTCCTGATTGAATCCATTCTCTTCGACGAGAGATTATTGTGTTCATTACATTTTCGATAAGCCACCTTATCTTTACGGTGATTGTCTGTGTTGTGGCGTTTTGGAATGAGTAATGAATTCAGCATCCTCTGTGTGTGGCGTTGTTGTGGATGTTGAATGCATGAAATTTATTATACCTGATTGCAGAATTTAGGGTGATCAATGCTAGTTGAAGCGAGCAGCGACTAGGCCCAAGTCTATAGTAAAATTTAATTAGGTAGTCTAGGATATTGACTGATTTAATATTTTCAGTCGTATTTCATGCTACTAGGCTGCGGCCATTTCACAAATACATTTTGTGCTACTGTTTGTTGGCGTGTCTCTTAATATCCATCCCCATCTTCTTTAGCTCCTCGAAGGCAAGTATAGCCTCTGAATCAAAACCACCTGCAAACTGAATATTCATTGTGTTAGAAATTATTGGTATTGCAAGTAGAGGGAGAGATTATAAGTGAAGAGTTCATTCAGTGTCTTACTTGGTGTACTCGGAAAGCAAATCGGACTCCTTGAAGCAAGAGGTTTTCTTGTCTTGAGCATTCATTGGACTGAACTTCTTTGATAATCCTTTTCATGAACTCCTTGGCTAGCCTTAGAGAACTTACTTTCATCTGCAAGAAATGAGACATGCAGATAGTTAAGTCAATCATGTAAATAAGACATGTAGTTAGATGTGGTGATTGTTCAAGTGAAATGAAGGAGTTGTTTTCTATTGGATGTATGTATCTGTTCGTGTTTTGCATAGTTTTCAAATGTATGTGTAAAAGCTTTTGCAGAGTTTTGAAATTAATATACGTGCATCTCACTCTTCGATTGAAAAATCGGAAAAGATTTTAGCTTCATCTCCAAAAGGGGAAGGATCTGGATGTGTTGCTTTGTGCTGTGTTGTAGATCGGTGAGAAAGAATGTTATCAGGTGAAAATGGGATGTACGTTACCAGGATTTGTGTTCTTGGTGCCTATTTTTGGTTGGATTCCGTCCCTTATAATTTTTGTAATTTTGGTCATTGTGTCTTATAATGTATACGATTGATCAATTTGACAGTAAAAGAGGATGTTCAGACCAAAAAGACAATAAGAAAGAGTGTGATTGTGTTCTTATATTTCAAAACATACGAATCAGAACCGTGAAATTCAAAGTACAATGACCAAAAGCATAGTTGTCTATCCATTTAACTGAAGTAAATGCAGATCTCATAGGTGATCTGTACAATTCATTCTTTCATTAATTAGTCTATGGGTGATAATCTCAAGTGTCAAAACGATTGGTAAAGCTTAGTTTTCAGGGGGACCTTAAGCAATACTGATACCAATCAGTCATTTAATAAATTGCTTTTTACCTACCTGACCAATCAGCCCTGTGTCCAACATCCACTCCCATGGGATCTGAAAATCCCTGTATTTCTTGCTGGCACTATCCCTTGTCCTCTCTGTGCTGCTAAGACTTCTCTCCAACCTTTAAAAATTGAACCTTAAAATTCAGCTTGCTATAATGAATGGAACAGTAAAAATTAAGCACTTACAACATGATTACCTGTCTTGTAATGCTTCTATTCTTCTTAGAGCCAAGATCAGTGGCTCTTTCATGTCGTCTTTGAATGATGAGACTTCGGATTTGAGGTTTCTGAGGTCTCTGTAGTTGCAAGCAGCTTCTCGCAGTGTGTCGGCTTTTCGTTCTGGCCACTGCGGAAAATGCTTCAAGACTGCCCTTTCATCAACCAAGGAAGAGAGCTGCCGATCCAGCCAATTCACAAATGCTTCCACATCGGCAATGTTTGTAAACGTTGCTGACTCCACCTCACTGATCAAGAAATGTATGAACTCCGCTTGTGTTTCGACCTCTGACTTTATCTGTCAATGAATGTGCAAACGATGTCAGCAATTGTGTTTGTATGAGAATTGAAGAATAGGGTTTGTTATTCTGCTATATACTTACAGCTAAAACATAAGATGAACGATTTTCGATCTCTCCAATCATGTTCTTGGTGAGTGCAAAAACATGAACTCCTGCAGGGTTGGCTTTGTTTTCCATGTGTGCATCTTTCCTTGTAAGTGATCGGTAGAGCTCAATTACTTCAGGCACACGGCGCACTCCCTTTGATCCGAGTAGCGATTTTGAGGGCGGTGGTGGAGGTGGCGGTGCTGGTGCCGATGGCCCTTTATTTTGCCTAAACTCCTTGATAGAAGCGGGAGGAGTTGGAGGTGGTTTTGGTGGCGGTGCACTTGTTAATATTGTTGCTGACTTTTCCTCTGTGAAGTCTAATTTCGGACACATTTTCTCTTTTGCCGCAGGACTTTGCTCCGGTGTATCCATCGAGTTCTGGAACTTCTTCCAGAGAACAGATTTCCTCTCATGGTTTTGTGCTTTAAGGGAAGTTATCTGCTCTCTGAGGCGAGAAACTTCTCGTCTCAGCTCGTGGTTTTCTTTCTCCAATGAACCATTCTTTTCGAGAGAAGCTTCGAGTTCTTTTCTGAGGAAGGTGATCGTGATCTCTGAGTTTTCATCTTCTTGTGGCATCCTGCCTTCACTGCAAGGATGATGACACAAGGAGATGGGAGTGTGACATTGAGTTTCTTTTGGATCTTCTTCCTCTTTTATGTGATGGTCTTGCTTTTGAAGGAAGGTTGGTGTGTGATGCTCTTGTAAATTGCCCCCTCTTTATATTGTTAATGGCATTTTGGAGCATCAAGAGTAGGTTTTTTTTTTTTGGGAAGGACATCAAGAGTTGGTTTAGACAAGAGTGCTTATAACTTTTGAGGTCTTCATCTGTCCTATGCTAAGATTTAATATTTGCAAGTCTATATGTGCTAGTTTTTAGGTGCAACAATATTCTTTACTCAAATTTACTACAAAACCCATGTTGTTTTTTGGGTTTTTAATCTGTCAGTATCATTTGTACCAGGTGTGCCATTTACTTCACATTTACAGCTACGTAGTCTTGGTGAAGATTGACCGGCCCAACAGTGAATGAATGGTATGTGAGTGATTGCTAATTTACAAGTGAATTGATGGGTTCAAGCATTACAAAAACAAAGGTGTTGGAGCATGATAATTGCTTAGGGGTGTTAATAGACACAACAAAGATGGTACAATTCAAACTTTAACGAAGTTAATACTAGTGAACACGAAAATTGTACGATTTCTCACTTTTCGTATGTAATTATAAAACTATCTTTAGTTTATAATATATATATTTCGATATATGAATCAATCTAAACATGACACGATTAAATATGAGTGTAGGAAAATGACCAAAAAGTATCTAATGGGTGAAAGAAGATAGGTTGGTTTCAAAATTTTCAACTAACACCTGCCTAATGTCATGTATTAGCTAGTTTATATGGCCAATCATGTGGTTCAAGTGTAAGAGTCAGAGTGGGATGTTGAATTAGGTTAATCTAAGCATAATTTGTGATCCTTGTGGTTAAAAAGCAAATTGATTTTGGTCCTTTGATGAGATAATTACAAAATTGAATTAGAGTTGTAGCTCTATTCTTTGCTTGTGAAGCAACAATATGAGAAAGCAGGAAAAAAGTAGAGGAAATGAACAACAGTGTGAAGGATGCTGACAGTGGAAAATTAAAGGAAAAGTAAAAGCTTTGATATTTACAGCCTACCAGATTCAGATCTTCCTATTTTTTCCTGCTTTATTTTTTCTGCACTTCAGGGAAAAAGAAGAAAAAGATGAAGAGCGTATCAGGTTTTTTTTTTTTTTTTCCTGCTTTCATATTCTTATAAATTCGTAGGCCTCTAAATTAGACTTTACAGTGGTAGTGAAGAACAGTAATGCAGCACTTAGACTTGGAAGTAGCTCAAATGCTGACATATACAGCTATATATTAGGGTTATATATATTTACTGGGAATCATCTTTAAATCTATTTAAAGGTAATATTCCTCTCCATTATTTGGTACAAGTCCACTTCATATTCAGCTTTAATTTTCTAGGGGACCCCGATATCTATATAGCTCTTAATCTAAATTCCCTACAGGCAAGGGGACTTAAGGGGTTGGTCATAGGTAAAACAACTTGCTCAACACTCAACACCGGCATAAGGGTTAGCATGCGTGAACATGAATGTCAAGGACCCAATAATTGATTTGGGTTTATGATGAGCACAGAAAAATTCATAACCAGAAAATAGAGATAAAGGTACGGAATTTATTATGATGCTTTGCCCCAACAGAAAGGGAAACAGAAAATTCAAATGTCGGTCTCTCACCCATTTGCTACTAACAAGACCCCCCCTAATTGAATTGGCTTGACATGTTTTGAAGGCAACTACAGCGACAGCAACAGCTCCAGTACAGACAAAAGTCAATTTCAGAGACAAACCAAGAGATCTCTAGCTAGTATTAGTGGGGTAGATATCAAATAATAGTAGTGTTAGCATCTTTTGGAGAGCAGTGGCGGAGTTAGGATTGAGGGTTAGGCGTCATTGGTCATGAAGGACCGATGACTATGCCTCGTCATAAGAAATGTATGGTCAAGTAGGTTAGAAGATGATATTCAAAAAATAAATATATGCTAGTGACAATCGTTCACGTATAAATGTATGTGAATCTGATCACATTAAATGGTTGAGAGATGTGTCTTCAATATGTATACTAGCCACTATGTGATCAATACGCAAAAGAGTGCAGAGCAGATCTCAAAAATCCCAAATGTATACGAAACTAGTTGCAAATGAGAAATTAGAACACGGAAAATCAAAACTGCTAAGATAAGATGTAATGTGCTAGCTAGCTCTTATTCTAACTTGAATGTAAAATCATATGTCATGTGGGTTTTTTCATTGAGGATTTGGTGGGCGGCTATTGGCAGAAGAGACCCTGGAACCCCATTCAAGTAGCTCCTTGCTTGTGTCATCCTTGTGAACAATCACTTCTATGAAGCACAAACAGTCTTTCTTGTCCCCTGTGGCTGTTGCAATGGCTGCCGTAAGGTCCTCTTCGGTGTATACCTGAGACGAAAACAATGCTCATGATTTACTTCTAAAGCAAGTAATCAAGACTATTCTATAAGCATTCTAAGAAAAATCTTGAAAATTAACAAACTAGTTTAGTTTCAGCTACAGCTAGTATTCAATATTTCCCGGATTCTATATTCATTAACCTTGGTTGTCCAGCAATTTCCTTCACCATTGTGGATTGCATCCACTAAACCAGTGTAGTTCCAGTTCTTGATCACATTGTACGGCCCGTCATGGATTTCGACTTCTATCGTGTATCCTCCATTGTTTATAAGGAATATGATGGTCTTTTGATTACATCGGATCATTGTTGACACATCTTGTGCAGTCACCTAATCATATATACATATATAAAAAGCCTTTCAGACCATTCAACAACATCAGGTACGTGATCGACACTACGAAATGTGAAGTTACGTTGAACAAAGAAATTAAAGGTTGAAACTTTCTAATGAATTAACCTGAAAGCTCCCATCACCGATGCAAGCAATTACACGCTTCTTTGGTACTGCCTGTGCATATCCAAGAGTTCCACCAACAGACCACCCAATCGAACCATATTGCATCTGGAATTCGTACCTGCAACACCAACTTTATTTCCCTTATGATTGTTGTAAACAACAACTAGACCCCGAAATCTTATGTCATTAGGGTACGAGTCAATAATGTATATCAAGCTAACACCCTAGCTCTTCACGTGAATGTGAGTTGGCGGTTACATTCTACATTATTGACTCGTACCCTATTTGGGGATTAGTGTGTACCAAAAGAATAACTATTTTAAGATCGATCAAAAGCAAAAAATGCAAATTACTATAAACTCGTAATTATTTGCTCACCCACATCCTTCTGGCAATTTTAGCTTCTGGCAGTTAAACCAAGAATCACCAGTCTCAGCAACAACAGCTGTATCAGCTGAAAGCATTTTCTGAATGTGCTGGAACAAAACGTTCACTCTCAAAGGCTCATTAGGCTCACATTTGAGAGGTTGGCCGTCGGGAACAAAGATTCTGTGGTAGTTCTCATAAGCAGTTGTGTTGCGTGTGATCTTCTTTGCAAGTGCCTGGAGAAAGTCCTTCATTAGAACACACCCGAAAGAAGGCCCATTTGCGATAACCACACGATCCGGCTGCACAATGATGGCCTTCTCCTTCTTGAGGAGGAGTGAGTACCCAACAGAGCTGTAGTCATTGAAAATTGGGCCAACAAACAAGTATGCATCAGCAGACTCCACAATCTCACCACAGTAGGCAGTGCCCACTGCTCCCCAGTATGTCCCAATGAAGTGAGGGTGGGTTTCCACCACATGGCCTTTGGCTGATGGCATCACAGCCAGGGCATAGCCACTGGCATCAGCCAATTCGATAAACGCTTCGTGGGCTTTTGCCACACGGAGTTTTGGTCCTCCCACCATGACTGGCTTCACAGCCTTGTTTAGGAAAGCTGCTGCTGCATCCACAGCTGCTTCTAGGCCCCTCTTGTTACTCAATCTGCGTCAAGAAATCAAGTATATTAACCCAGTGTGTCAATCACACATATAAATCCCTTATAGTACATGGAAAACATTTTCTTCCGAATGTTATAATGTACAATCTATTAACATTGACAGTCCAACAACATAACATGTTGAATCTTATATAAAACCACAATACATAAACTATTAAAGTATCAAACAAGTTACCTAGGTGTTAAGGAAAATGGAATGGGCTCTCTGCCAAAAGTTGGATGTGGAATGCCAGGCAAGTTACAACTAATGCTAATATAGACAGGCTTGCTTTCCTTGAGAGCTGTAGAAATGGCTTTATCAATCTGCTCATGTGCATCTTCCAAGTTGTTCACCACAGCCTATACCACACCCAAACCAACATCAATCACTATTTATTAACAAAATAAAAGAACCCAAATTCAAATTTTCCGTAAATCACAAGTTTTTCTACCATATTGTTCAACATAGGCCTTGAATGCATTTATAAAACCCAAATCAAAATGGGTCTAAAAACACAATTAATGACACACAAATTATGCATTAATTAAAGGTGTAACCTTTTAGGCTTACTTGATAGCATGTGACAGACTGGAAGCACCTGAGCTCTTGGCTAAAATCAGGCAATCCAATGGTGTGGTGAAGAATTCTATTGGTGCCATAATCATTAGTATTGGGTCCTCCAACAACACAAATCACAGGGAGATTCTCACTATAAGCCCCAGCAATGGCGTTGAGCACACTAAGCCCACCCACAGTAAACGTGACCACACAAGCCCCAACGCCGCGAGACCGGGCATACCCGTCCGCGGCGTAGCCAGCATTGAGCTCATTGCAGCACCCAATGTTGGTGAGTCCGGGCTCGGCAATGAGGTGGTCGAGAAGGGTTAGGTTAAAGTCACCCGGGACGGAGAACACGTCGCTGATGCCCACCTCCACCAGGCGGCGCGCCAGGTGGCGGCCGAGGGTGGACTCAGGAGAGGAGATTGTGGAGGGAGCGTGAGTGGAGTCATGGAGTGCAGCGGCGCCGTTTTGGGGAGGGCAGCCCACGTTGTTGTTGGTGGGCTTGGTACATTCTAGGGAGCCGAGACCAGTCGCCATTGGAGGAACAGAGGAAATGGGGACCTTGGTTTTGTTAAAACGAGAGAAAAGATTGGATCTTTGATGTGGGTTTGAGAGTTTGGAGCGAATTTATAGAGGATTTGTGACTCCGTGAAATGAGGAGGTGGGTTTCTTGGGGAAGAAGAAGACTCATTCGCGTTATGCATATGGGAGAAATTATAGAAGGTTTGTCCATTTATAACAAGGACGTACAGTAATGACTCATATAGTGCTCCATGCATACAGTAATTTACAGCAAAAAAATGACTCATATAGTGCTCCATGCTTCCCAAGGGTTTTTTTTTTTTGAAACGCTTGATGCTCAAGTCAATTCCTAAACGTCAATTTTAAAATTAAAAATCAAATTATTTCAAGAAAAAATGGAAACATTTTTATGTCCATTTCAAATGAAATTTGGCACAAAAAAAAAATGATGTTCATACTTTTTTTTTTTTTTTGAAAGAAAGAAATTTTATTGAGAACTAGATACGATTACAATCGTAAATAAGGGCATCCAGAATAAACTCCGGAGCATGTGAAAACCACTCAGAGTGGATATTCAACTCATAACTACAACTAGCTAGTCTATGAGCTACAAAGTTTGTAGTTCGAGAGGCATGATGAATGGAGATATTGGGAGATGCAATAAGCAAATCTTTGATATCATCAATTAAACTACCAAGGGGAGAGAGATCTTCAGCTTCCCTATTAATGGCCTGCACTGCGAGTAGACAATCACTATGAATAGTGGCACAAGAAATATCCATGGCCTGTAAAAATTGAAGACCAGCTTGAATTGCTAAAAGCTCGATGTGTTGGGCAGAAGAAACAAAATGCTTTCGATAAGAGAAACCAGCTATGAAATCACCTGTGCAGCTGCGAAGAACACCGCCCACTCCTCCAAAATTATTTGAGCTCAAGAAAGAGCCATCCACATTGAGTAAAATACAACCATTAGGAGGAGGAGACCAATGTTGAGAAACCCGTGAATGAATCTTAGAGAGACCAGTAGGAGATTTATTAGCTTGCAGGAACTCCTCATACCATGCCATTGTGATGGAGATGATAATTAGACTTGTCTTACCAGCATCATTCCATAATTTATCGTTTCGGTTTTTCCAAAGACTCCAAACGAACATCAATAATCTTGCAAATGCTTCTGAAGATAGAGAAGAAGCTTGTTCTAACATCCATTCTTTAAAGCTGAATGAGTGAGGAGTGTGTAGCTGAAGAGAGAAAGGAGGCTTCGAAAAAATTTCTTTAGCAATAGGGCATTCACAGACAATATGCCCAATTGTTTCAAAAGGATGAGAGCAAAGTAAACACCTTAAATCACCCATATAACCCTTTGTACTTAGCTGGGCTCGTGTAGGAAGCAAATTATTGCAAGCTCTCCATACACATATTGCCACTTTCCCCGGAATGTTAGCACTCCACAAAGCTTTCCAAAGAAAATGAAATGGATCACCAAGAGAGGAAGAGGAGAGAAAGTTACCTAGCACAAAGTCACGAGAAAGTCTGTAACAAGTCTTGACTGAAAAGAAACCTTTCTTTTCAGGCCTCCAAGTAACTCTATCGCGAGAACACCTAGAGCTCAGAGGAATACAAAGAATGGTCGCCACAATCTCAGAAGGGAACAACAAATTTAGAGCTTGTACATTCCATGTTCTGGTATCCGAATGAATCAAATCCGAGACAGTATTGAAGATACAATCTGTAGGCTTCCAAAGAGAACAGGCAGGAATAGAAGGGATCCAAGCATCTTCCCAGATATTAACTTGTGTCCCAGAATTTATTTTCCAAAGAAGACCTGCCTGCAAGATATGTCTAGCATCCAAAATGCTCTTCCAGGAAAAAGAAGGAACCTCGCCCTTCTCAGCAGTTAAAAACGAACCTCTTGGAAAATAAATTGCTTTATAAAGTCTTGCAATTAAAGAAGTAGGATTAGAGATCAATCGCCATCCTTGTTTGGCCAGCATTGCTAGATTGTAAGCATGTAAGTTTTTAAAACCCATACCTCCCTCTTCCTTGGTTAGACACATCCGATCCCAAGATCTCCAATGAATTTTCTTTTTCTCCTCTGTACTACCCCAGAAGAATTGTGCACAAAGTTGATGAAGATCATCACATAAACTCAAAGGAAGCATATAGCAATTCATCGCATACAATGGAACTGCCTGAGCCACAACTTTTATGAGAATTTCTTTCCCAGCAGCACTCAAAATTTTGGACCGCCAACTGACTAGTTTTTTGGTTAGTTTCTCCTTCAAGTACCCAAAAATAGTCGACTTGGATCTACCAAATTGAATGGGTAGACCAAGATAACTACCATGGTCCTCGACACAATGAACTCCAAGTATACCTGCCAAATTAGATTTAGTAGCATCCTGAACATTCTTACTAAAAACCACACTACTCTTTTGCAAATTTATCTTTTGGCCAGATGCGCTTTCATAAGTGTTAAGAATCTGGCGAAACTTAATGCACTCGCTCTCTGTAGCTTCTCCAAATAGGAAACTGTCATCAGCAAATAATAAATGATGCAAGACTGGAGCACCAGGACACATAACAAGCCCTTTCAAAGATCCCTGGTGGACTGAATGAGTAATCAATGATGATAAACCTTCTGCACAGAGAATAAAAAGATAAGGGGAGAGCGGATCTCCTTGACGAATTCCCCTTGTAGGCACAATATATCCTGTTGGTTCACCATTGAAAAGAATCGAATAGCTCACCGATTTGAGAGAACACATAATAACATCAATCCATGCCCTAGAAAAGCCCAGCCTTGTCAAAATAGCTTCAATGAAAGGCCATTCCAATCTGTCATAAGCTTTACTGATGTTCATACTTGATACTTGTACTAGGGGTTTAAGGTTTTGTGGGATCCATGGAAAAACGTACTTTTGGTGATTAATATATACCTTGCTTCATGGCCAAGTTGTTTCCTTAATTAACATCCACAAAATGAAAATGAAACATTTTCTTCCTCATATCATTATTTGCAAAACGAAACATAAATCGTGGATAAGCCCTCTCGGGGACTTGTTTGATACCATGGAATATCATGAAATAAGGTTTGATCCTATTAAAGGTTTGATTGTTTGGACTTTATTGCCATTAAAAATGAAACAATTAAATAGAAAGTTAGAAGCCGTGGGAAAGAGTTCAAAGTTCAAATGTTGTATTGTTTGCTAATTTTATCACTGCTAGCTAGGAAATCAAAATTTTCTCAAAAAAAAAAAAAAAAAAAAAGCTAGGAAATCAAACTGTGGTTATTGTCTCGGTGGTTGCATGGTTTTCACTCACATTGTTTGAAAAAGGCTAAAGCTTAGCTTCAATGCCACATTAATGCATTATATTATTACTGTATTGCTTAAGGTTGTGCAGAAGTTTAATTTAATCAAACAACACGTAAACAGAATCAAAGATTTTAAGATGGAGAACAGAATATGCAAAATTAATTTTCTTCTTGTTAGTTCAACTATATGATATTCATTTGTTCTAAGATACAGCCCTTGAAAAATCTGCATATATTCTCTCTTTTCAAAGTAGTACGTGTGACATTAGACATAGTAAACCATACCTACTTCTAGCAAAGAAGTGGGAGGGACATTCAAAACAACATCAGGCTCTCTACAATTCTTGCTCAGAAAATTATAAACAATATCTATAGCAACTTTCTTGAAAAAGGATGCTGATTTCTTCGCCTTTGCATGTGAATGCCCAAGAATATAAGTCACACCAGACTCTTTGGCTTCTAATATCTCAAGCGACTCATCTTGAAGATTACACGAAACTTGCATCATGTTTTCTTCATCATTCACTTCCACGAAGGTAGTCTGATCCGTGGCGTAAAAGGCTTCAGCATCAGGACATTCTTCTGTTTCTACAAATTGCACTATACCAGACACCAACAGATTCTCGAAATTGCAGTTTTCCTGTTGAAGATCCTTGTAACCGTACCTCACAATGCACCGAAACAGGCCACACTCCTTCGGGCCAACCCTACTAATGATCAACCTTTCCTTTCCACTAACATGGGGAACTTGAACGGATTTGACACAAACAAAAATCAGCACCTTATGGAATGCAGGTAGATTAGTGACAAAGTGTCCAAAAACAGCCGGTACCCCAGTCACCAAATTAGTGTAAACAAGTCCAATTCCGGGGACACGAACCATGCCAAGGCTAGGCCCTAAGCACACGATTCGGTTTATTGAGACCTTGTTCTCAACATCAAATTGGTGTTTCATCATTGTTCCATAGTTCCATATGTACATTACACCCATAAAGACAAGAGACAGCAGAATCGGGATCCATCCACCTTCGGGGATCTTCGTGACAGATGCTGAAATGTAAATCAACTCAATTGATCCAAAGAATAGTAAAAATGCTAATGCATTAATTACCCTTTCCTTCCAGACAATTATGATCACCAGAGCCATCAAGCAAGTTGTCACAAACATTACAGTGGTCACTGCCAACCCTAAACAAATCAAACAACACGATTAAAGTTTGTTTATGATAATATTAAGAGTACCCTACAGATAGAAGATAATATTTATACCATATGCATGACCCATCATGTTTGTGTCCCTCAATCCAATTGTCACAGCTAAACAAAGGCACATTAACATCCAATTGACTTCTGGAATGTATATCTGCCCGTATATTTTACTCGAAGTATGAACTATCTTGACGCGTGGAAAGCACTTCAGCGCAGAACACTGGCTTATAATGGAGAAGGTAGCTGAGATTACTGCCTGGCTTCCTACCACAGATGCAAAACTAGCGAGTATGAACACCGGCCAAAACACAGCTTCTGCAATGTGACATTTTGGTAACTACATCAATATAACAATGGCAAAGAATAGTATTAACCATTCAGGTATGGTATAACTTCTTGCCTGGTATGGATTTGTAGAAACTTCTCTGAATGTCTTCATGGTGCTTAGAAAGAAATGCAGCCTCGCCCATGTACGAAAGAACAAGAGAGGGATATACTAAACATGTGAAGGCTATCTGGGAATTCATTCCAGGAACTTCAACATTAACCTTCAAACGTACAATTCTAATAATTTTGAGGCATTAGCATCTAGTTTGTAAAATTACCTTTATCGAGAGTGAAGAGAAATGGCCCAAATTAGCAAACATTGCCTCTACACCTGAGACAATATTCCCGAGGAAACTAGTTTCCAGTAGCTTTCTTTATCAGCAAGTAAACCACAATTTTTGCATCAGAAGAGTAAAGTAGGTACCTGTTATTGACAGAACAACACCAGCTAACGACACCCATCCTTCGATACCTGTATTTTTAAGGAACTTCAACATGTAAACTGGAGAAAGTGAGTGAAGTACGCGTTGATTCCACTGGATTATGTTGTATATTCCAATGCCACTAATGCACAGAAGCCATGCCGTAACGATTGGAGCAAACATGAAAGCGACTCTGTGTGTTCCGTGATGCTGAAGGGAGAAAAGCCCCACTAACAAGATACATGAGATTATAACAACATAATCTGAAAGGGAGAAATTAAATGTTCGTCAAAGGAGGGAAATGCGTATATGTCTAAAACATTTAAAGGGCACGTTTTTTTTTTTTTTGAAAATTAAAAGGGCACATATTGGTCCATACAAAATGAAAGAAGTAAGACTTACTATCATGGAGTTCTGTGAACTTAAGCTTAACCCCTGAGACTGCTGAAAAAACTGAAAGGAGAAAACAGCATGCAGAATCTCTATTAGACTAGTTATATATGGTCTAACTTCGAACACGATATATATATATATATGTATGTATTTCTTGCATAAAACACAATTATCAAAATTTATACCTATAGGATATGATGCTTATTCACAACAACATCAATGGCTTGTGGAATTAAGATGAGCTAGACTAGAATTAAAAAGAATTCAGGTAATTGAAGGACTTAACTTGTAAGGGTCACAAAATAAAAAAAAATATGAAGTATTGCTGGTTAAATTAGACAAAGGCACCTGATATTGAAGGAGTGAGTACACCATCAGCAATTGCCATACAGGTTCCAAATAGAACAAAAATCAGTAGCCCTTTGCGTAATCTTGGGTGCTTGTTGAAAAATGATTTTAGAGCTGAACTCTGCCATGTATCTCTATTTCCCTCTGTCACATATTCAGACAATTTCTCATCTGTGATTTCTTGATTAGGTAGAAAGCTTAATCTTGCATGACGACAGAGGAGAGAGTATAAGGCAAAGGTACCACCTGCACCATATGCACAAAATTGACATTAGGAATCTGTCTTTCTACAATGTCCAAATCTATAGTTATTGAGCTTGAAAGCCATGCACTCAAAGTTGTATAGCAAAACTAGACAAGATGAAGTTCTATCGAAGAATCAAAAGCAGCACGAACAGTACAAACTCCATTTTTCCGTGTTGAAAATGTTGTAAATAGTTGACCAAAAAAAAATGTTGTAAATATGCAAAGCTGAAACAACCCTTACATAGTGATGGGAAGTTTGAGTGATCAGCATAGTTTCGAGTCTTACTATTTGCTAGTGCTTTTAGAAGTGCTAAAAGCGCTTAAAACACAGCGCTGTTGGCAGGGTTACAAAAGCACATTGTTGTACTTTCTAGAAAAGCACATGGTAGCCTCCAGAAGCACTTTGTATAAAGCACCTCACAGAAGTTTTCTACAGAAACTCTTCCAGATCGATGCATTTATAGGAAGAACTTTGCTTTTTGATAAAGACTTCTAGCAAAAGAGCTTATAATAGAGTGCTTCTGTGAGAAGCACTCCCAAATAGACCCTCAGATCAATCAGGCCACTTAAATGAAAACAACAAAAATGTACCTTCCCCATTGTCATCAGCCAACATCACAATGAAAACATATTTGAAGAGAGCAACGAGAGTAAATGTCCAGAAAATAAATGAAAGCACCCCGAAAATCTCTTCATCGTCCTCATGAAGGCTCAACTTTCCGGAGAAGGTGGTCTTGTAAACATACAGAGGGGATATGCTGAGGTCACCATAAACCACTCCCAGACTTTGATAAGCCAATGTGAGCACAGTTGTACAAGATACCCTCTGCAAGTTCTGATTCAAAGAACCAAATTTTAAACATATCTTTGACAAATTCAATGGTTTACAAAGACATCTAAGCAGGTTTATCAGTACTATATAGCTTCGAAAAGAAGGCTAAATTATCATATTGGGATTTTGTTAAAAGGTATTAATTTTACCCAGACACCACAAATTAGAAAGAAAATCCCAAAATAGGAACCAGTCTCTTAAATGACACTGTTCACACAAAACCCTTTTGTCCAGGAAACATGAAATTGTATTAAATGATCATTCAGAGGACAAGGAAAGAAGAATACCCTTGTTGAAATTCCTTGTTCCACTAGTTCTTGAGAAGGGTTCATGGTAGAGACTAGAGAGAGAGGGAGAGAGATTGCAGAATATGTGGGAAGTGAGAAGCAAGATTAACTGACTCAAGGGGAAGAAGGGATGAGAAAGAGTTTCCTTCAAAAAAAAAAGGGATGAGAAAGAGTTTATATAATGAGAGAGACTAGAGAATGCAGAGAATGTAGGAAGTGAGAAGCAGTAAGTAGAAGAGGCAAGTGTTGTCCAAAACTCCAAAGAAGCATTCAATGCCCTTTCACTTCTCTTCAACTTTCTGTCTTTTCTTTCCCTCAAATATCCCAAGAGTTGTTACACTCAACAAATTAGCAATGAAAACCACATTTAAGATGCCTAATTATTCACACTCCATCTAATTAAGTCATCCAAGTCATTTTTTATTGTGCAAATGTAAAGATTACAAAAGGTACATCTAACAATTAAGCATCCCAGATGTGTTTGTTTCAATCTAGACTTCCATACTAAATTCATCATGTGTGTTTTAGTTGGCATAACCCCTTGATTTGACTAACAAATGCCCATCACTATCTCATGATGCGAACTTGTGAAGAGTTTAAGATTAGGTGGGAAAGACTTTCCTCCTTGATATTTACTAGACCATCACAAAGATGTGAATTATTGTTAGAAATCTGGGGTGTGAGAAGCCAAGTCCATCAGCTACTGAAAACGAAAGCAGATTAGGCACAAATCATGCTCCTCTAGATTGTCAAAATTTGGTACTTTGGTATCAAAATAGCTAAATATATCTTTGACGTAAAACCATTACAGTTCAAGTACACCCTTCTTGAGCCTGAGTTTGATTGAACACGAAAGCTGGATTCTTGCAAATTGGGTAAGCATCTTTTGAAATTGGCCAATATGGGTAACTAAACGTTTGCAATTTGCATGCACCATGAGTCCATGACCTGTACTAGATGGTTTGGTAAATATATAGTTGGTATATGATGCAAAGCGTCATGCAATTGGGTAAGTTGTGTTCATCATTGTTATTCATCATCTCCCAAATAGCATAAGATGCCAAGACATGACTGTCTCAAAAGTTTGAAAGATCATCAGCTATCTAAATTATACAACTGTCCTAAAATTTGAGGATTTTCCCAAAACATATCTTCACCTCAACAACCGAATCCGGCGACTTAGTTGATGATCTTCCCAGAAGTCCCAAACAAATGGGTTCCAGCCGTGCAATATTAAACAACATTATGGGCAAAATGATTGTTTGTGCTCTGTTGGACTGAAGATGAATGAGTATTAACTAAGACTATTACTTCACAACAACCATATCTTCTATGTTTGTTTCCCGCAGCATTATTGGCTCCCAACCGTACATGGTTTTCAGTACATTGCATATAACTGATGTTTTGATTTTTGTGTACAAAGTTCGCAATTCGGGTCATTTCCACTAATTTCACAAACGAATTAATTATTCTATCAATCTTATAGATATTGGAGTTGAAGGAAATAATGATATTAACCCTAAAATTATAAGAAGCATGTCCGCTGTTTAACCCTAAAATTATAAGAAACAACGTAAACTGCAAACAGTGTTGATCACAATCGCAAAATTGGAAACCAAAGAGACCCAAAACTGCAATTGTCAAGAGAGCTGCAAGCATGTATGTTATTGTTAGGTAGGCTCTCTACATCAAGTACTTAGCTCTCCTGAGGGTCACTTCTCAATAGCCATCTCCCACTTCAAAATGACACAGGAGATGTTGATAGTCGAGCTATTTTCACTCACATAGATCCTTCAATGGATATCAGTCCAAACTCCACACAGCCTTTTCATCCGACATAAATGATATTTCTCAAGGGGGTGATGCTATTTGAATCCATAGTTATCAACTATGCTGAGGCTAAATAAACAACTTTGTTCATGAGCTCAAAGAGCCTCGCATATCTAACCCCCAAGTTTATGGCCCTCCCCAAGCTGCTCTATTGTTTCGGTATGTGGGGTACAAGTTTTGGAGGGTGCTGCTGGTGCTAGGGAGCTGTGCTGTGTTCACAATCCTTCGGGAGGATATGAAGATTTTCAAAGCAGCAATGCATGTAGAATTGGATCATAATATTCCGGTTTAGGACATACCCTCTGGGTATCAGAATTTTCAGGGATTAGGGATTATTCTTTTCATGCAATGTCCCAAATACTAGAGAGTTTGTCTCTTCTATTTGTTTTTGATTTACGTAGCTCAAAGAGGTAGAGGTCGTAATTACTTGTCCATATATTATACTGGGGGCAAATTTTATTATCAAAGGAAAAAAAAAATGCAAAAGCCAAATTTTCTTTTGATAACCCTGCTGTTAACCAGAAGAATCCCCACCACAGGAGTCACATTTTCTCAATCTGCATACAGTTACCCAACATGACATAACCAGAACCAGTAATAGAAGGCACATAACCTTCACCACCGCTTTGAGGTTCAACACAATATAACACAACCAAAATGCTTATGCCGGAAATGACAATGACAACTCAGTTCTAGCAGATGTGATATGTGATTCATTGCAAATACCATGCAATAGAACCACACTTGCTCACGAAACTAACCAAGACCATGAACAAATCAAGAAATTATATCCAAACAAAAGCTCCTCTGTTTATAAATAACAAGTAATTTTCGCTGACCTGCAACTTACTCCCAATATGGGAAACTCTAGGGAGAGACTCTTGACAACAAACCAAACTTTGAAAAGACACACAGCATTAAGCCCATAAACCATGACCCAATAACTTCACCAGCACCTTGAATTATCCCAAGACTTCGATGCAAAACAGAAGCCAGCCAAACTAACCTCATCACGATCTCAAGTATATATATGGATGTAGCAAAACACCTATATTCAAGTTGAAGAAGAAGATTCTCCAGCCTTCTCACTCTTACTGTCCTTCTCCTCCTTGACTGCAGCAGGTGCCTCTTCCTCATCTTTCTTTTCGGTCTCGGTCTTTCTCTCCTCCTCGACTGCAGCAGGTGTATCTTCAACCTTCAAATTCTCGAGAAGCCCAGCAGCTGCAGTAGCATCTTCATTTTCTTCTTCAGGGTCCTGGGACTCAGCAACTTCCTGGAACTTTTCCATGAACAACCTGTTATCTGATACAGAAAACAAACAGCCAAACATCATCAATAGACTGCACACAACATCAACTGTAACATGAAAATTGTAAAGCCGTTAAACTATATTCAGGATCAGCTAACTAAAAATTGTCAAGCAACCAGTCTTGCTCAAGAGTTATTAAAATGCTGAGGATGGAACTAATTAATTGGTGGTGCGTACAAAGAACCAACTTGTGAGTATGGAAGCAAAATTTTAATTCTAATTTTCTTTCTGATACATTCAGAAGGTACCAGAATTTGAAGATGATATGATCTGATCTAACACACTCGATCAAGATGACTTACTGAAAATAACACAAATGCATGACACATGAATCTATTTCTTACTCTGTACAGTATTATGCTTGATGACTTCTCCAATAACAAGAATAGAACACCAGGTACAATAACTTGTATAATTTAAACCAAGACTCCTTAGGTAAGGTAGGTTGTATAGAGAAACACAAGAGTGTGCAGCAAATAATGCTCTATCAATATGCAGCATATAAATTTAATCTCAATGATTCAATATGCAGCAGGAACTCTAAAATTTAAAATCAATTCTCAACAAGTAATAACCCTGTACCGAATAAGATGGCACTCAATTCAAGGAGGCTGTCCAATTTCCAAATATAAACTCTCAAGTCTTTTTCAAAGTCATTGTTATGTCCACCAATGTCCACAAAATCTAAGACAAACCAATTGACCATGACTTACAACAAGACATGTATAAACTGATAGTAATTATTATTATATAAAACTTAGTTTGGTCCCAACGACTTTAAAATCACTAAATTCCATTCCTCTACAATTAGTGTGCAACAGCAGAATTTAGACAGGTGACGACATCAAGGTTAATTTGAAAAAAGTAAAATTTTTCTTTAAAGCCTAATTTATCATGATTTTTTAAACAAACAAAGCCCATTATCTCATTGCAGTAAATGATGTCAAGTTTACCAATACATCAATTACTCTCATCGCAGTAAATGATGTGAACTTGATGAAGCAGCATTACTGAGTATAAGAAAGCACATAAAAACTTGCATCACAAAATATGAGCTCCGAGTCCAGCATTGTAAGAAACTAAAGCTGATCCTAAGTACTTGACTTCAATATTTATTTCATGAGGTTTACCCCTAGATCAAATTCCTACTGAAAACATAGGCAACACACTTACATATGCGTAACACAGTATCAAAGATTCTAGCAAGCAACAGCAATTCTAGTAGCCAAATTGATAATGAAAAGGTGAAGTAGATCAAACTAACTCACTCTCAATTGAAGCGAATCTAATGCAGAAAAGCTCTTCCTTCAATTCGCCATCAGCAAAGTCAGTGGCGTGCCACACACATGACTTCTCATTCCCGGCGTGCTCCTGGACCGTCATCTTTGGCAGAACTGCAAGCAACAATAGCATACAGAGCACAAACAAATTCAAAACCCTAAACCCAAAAAACAATATGCTTTTCTACAAATTATCTATGAGAGACTAACCGAGGTGATTGGCGCAGATCTTTAGGGTTTTAGACTGTCGCATAACAAGGCGAACCTTGCGGGACTCTTTGTGCTTAAGAAGCTTGACAGTACCAGCACCTCGCTCTTTCCATTGGTTTCCATCCTTATCAAATCGGTAGAGCTTAGCTTTCCTAGAAACACACAAATAGATCCGATCAAAACCCAAACCCTAGGTTTAGCAAATCAGAAAAACCCTAAATACAAATGAGAAACAAATCGAAGCAAGAGAAACGTACAGATCGAGGACAGCATCTTCGTTCTCTTCACCGGTGGTGACAGCAACCTCCTCAAGCCTGACGATCGGAGCGACCTGGGCGCCGGTGTCCTCGTCATCTCCGGCGAGGGGCTCCTCTTCTTCTCTGTGCTCGGCCTCGGCGGTCGACATGTTTCGGCGATCGAGAGAAAGTAGTAGAGAGTAAGAGTAGCAGAGAAGGGTACGCGAGAATTAGGGAAAACTGCAAAAGTATCAGGGTAAGGGAGGCTTTTTATATACCAGTAGTCAGTAGTGAGCCTGCGTATTTTTTACGTTCCACTTCGTTTCTACTTAAAATTAACCTTTAAAAAAAATTAATAATAATTTGGCAATCTAATTACAAATAGACAAAACTATTATAAAGCCCTTATGTTGAAAATTTTTTGGATCCCTACTTTAACATACATTTAACTCGTTGTCGCCGGTGAGCTGTGACATGTTGACCAACACTATAGAGGTCACATGTTCGAATCTCACTAGCATTTAGAAATGGGTAGGATAGAGATAAAAATTGTCGTTTATCCTAAAGAAAAATCTTATTGTTGGTCCGGCTGACTTCTTCTTGAAGAATATTTTTTTATTATAGGACGTCAGTTTACACACACACATGTATCCTAGAGAAATCGAACTCAGAATCTCTCATGACTTTAGAAATATATATAAAGAAGACTGACAAAAATAATCATTTTAAATTAATAAAAAAAAATGTGATAAAATTAAAATTAAGAGGGGAAGCAGTTAATAAAATGAGTATGGGGCAAAGATTAGTGTTGATACGGTAAAATTACCCTATGACCGAGCTGACCTCAATAAAGAATTCAACATAGAAAATAAGTCCTAATGGGCTTAGAGTCCTTAAGGACCCGAATTCAAATATTACTCGGTGAACAAGTCGTTTAGCCACGCTCCAATAAACATAATTCTAGAAGGATATGGAAGCATACTTCTACAAGAAGACATAAATCTTACACCTCTATATAAAGACGTCCATGTGACCGAAGAGGGGATCTATTTTATTCAAGCTATCAATTATTGGAGTGCTTTAGGTGTAATGGAGATATGGGTTGTGAGTGATCAAACACTTTGTAATCTCTTTGTATTTTGACTATTTTCTTTATTCACTAGTGAAACCTTAAACACCAAAGTGGACTGTATTTTCTTTATTCACTAGTGAAACCCTAAACACCAAAGTGGACTGTATTTTCTTTATTCACTAGTGAAACCCTAAATATCAAAGTGGACGTAGCCCTAATTGGGTACACCACTATAAATCTCATGTTCTCTTGTGCTCTTTCATGTTTTATGTTGAATGACAATCCTAAGCATTAGACCTAAATTAGGATTTTGGTGCACCACCAACTTAGTCATGTTGAGCTGACATGGAAGATTGTCGGCCTCAATCTCGACGAGGTCATCTAATTGTTGATACCAATTTTAGGCAACAACAAATAGTGTGCATAGTCACCGATTAAATTTGGTGCATCAACAATTATATTAGGTGAACTTATGTTTGAATTGTTGTGCAAATTGATGATGCAATAAGTATGCGTCTCAAAATAAAAATAAAATTGGCTATAACCGTCTTAATAATTCATAGCATCTGCATATAATTTTGGGTTATTATCACATATAGTACATGAACTATTTATTAATTATATACTTGGTACCTGAACTTTAATTTTTGTCACAAGTAGTACCCAAAGTTTTCAATTTTTGTCACAGATAGTACTCAAAGTTTTCCATTTTAGCCTCTTTTTTTGAAACATGCACCCTCACGCGCATATATTTGTGACAAAAATGGTCTTAGGTACCACAAGAGATGAAATCGAAAATTTTGAGTACTACTTGTAACAAAATTGAAAACTTTAGGTACTACTTGTGACAAAAATTAAAGGTCAAGTACCAAATATATAATTGAGAAATAGTTCGGGTACTATATATGATAAAAACCCTATAATTTTTTACCCCCAAAATTTCTATTTTAGTCTAATGGTATTTCTTGTCCTCAATGATGAGGTTCCAAATTTGAATTTTTCCCCATAACAAAATATTCATTCACTGCCAAATTACACTTTCCATTAACAAAGATGCAACAGAAGAATCAAGAGGCATTCGGGGCTGAATACTTAAAGGCTTAGGAGAACGAGGTAAAAAGGATGGATAAATGACAAGCAACCAGATTTTGAATTTAAGTTGGAGAAACAACGGTAATTTTCCATAATAAACCACAGCAATTTGCTTCGTATCAAGGGGAAGATGTTAGTACAAAATTCCACTAAATGTTTTTTAACACTAATAAAGTTTTAAAAATGACCTATACAAGTAGTAGAGTAGCCACAAGCACAGCCATGAGCAAGTGCAGGCTCGATTGCCATCCTAGGGCACACAGAGACAACTGAAACAACACCTACTCAGCTCAGACTTGACAGCCAAGCGAAAAGAATTTGAAACTGTGACTAAAAAATTTCAAAAAGAAAAAAGTTATAATCCTCCTTCAGAAGATGTACTAGCAAGAAAGTGGGAGAATACTTGGCTCATCCCTCCATTTCCTCACAGCCATGAGTCGAAATGTAGAATCAAATCTCTGGTAGCTTGACCCTGTAGAAACTGTTAGAATAGTCATAAAACTTCGAGGACGCAGATATCAATAGGAAGGGCCCATTTGTGGCATTCCGAAAGGTGGCATTGGAGGCATCCCCATCCCACCCATTTGTGGCATTGGAGGTGGAGCATAACCTCCACCCATGCCCGGAGGTGCAGGCAAAGCAGGCAGCAACTGAGCATACATGTTCTGCAAGGAAAAAATGTTAACAGAAACAAAACCCAAAGTCAATATTCCATAAAATTCAATGATTGTGAATTAAATTAAACTAAGAAACCATTCTTGTACTAATTTTGGGACCTGCAAAGTGGCTTCTAAATCAGCTTCAAAGCATGCAATGTTGCGTTGGTAAAAAATAAGAAAGCAAACCACACTTGTATGTTACTTTATCTATTTGTGTGTGTTTGAAAAGATAAGAACCCAATTACAAGTGATATATATGAAATGTGGGCAAGATATATCTGAAATGCTACTAAAAACCGATCAGTCTTGCAGACAAATTATACATTTCTTGGAGACAAACAACTGTATGATAAAGGCCGTCAATGATACAAAAGGATAACAATACCTGCTTAGCAACTAATTCCTTCTCCTCTTGCTCTTTGGCTTTCACCTCTTTTTGAGCATCAATTTTGTCCTTGACAAGTTCATCAACCTTGCTTGTGTACTCACGAATAAACTGAGAGAAAGAGAGGTCAAGTGAGGAACAATTGAAATAAAAAGCCATGCAGGAGGACAACAGAGAAAAAAATAAAAATAAAAAAATTACCTGCAGGATGTATGGGAAGGCAAAATCAATTATATTGTTCATCCATGCCAGCTCAAGAGCAACGTCTGGCCGGATTAAATCATAACAAACAAAGAGGCACGAGGCGAAACATTCTTTCTTTCCCTACATATACATCAGATAAGAAGATAATTACAAAACCACATCTAGCATAATTCTTCCAAATTGAAACGGAAAGAAGGATGGAGTCAATCCCTTCCTTCAACTTGTGGGGTGGGAAGAGAAAATAATAACTGAGTAAAATAAGCAGATATCTCCTTGCTTTATTTGACATGCATGAGCTCTCTTTAACTAATTCATATAAAGAACACAGACCTGCTCAATGAAATAGACAAGCAATTCCTCCGATAGTTCATGATCACCAGACTGTGAGCATGTCTCCATGGCATCTTTGTAATGTTTGTCTTTCTTTGACAATGCAATGGATTGCTTCCATCTTCCAGCTTTCTTATAAATGTATGCAGCAACACGTCTCATCTCAAGAAGCTCGTGTTTCTCAAGCTGCTTAGGTACATCATTAACAATAATAAATACAAGTTCCAAGCAAAGAATTTTAATTAATGAGAATCTTCGACCTCACCTTTTGTGCAAGACCTATCTGATCAAAGCTGTCATGCAAATCTATTGATTCACGAAGTCTATCATAGTCTTCCTCCTCAATATATATTTCATTTAGAGCTTCATTTACAGCTGTTACATTGTTGCTTTGAACTGCAACCATGTATGGCTTTACAAGACGGATGTGACCAGCCTGAAACAGAAAACCATTGAAAATGTAATCAAGACAACTATTTTAAACCCCTGACAGCAGAGAAATGTGGTAGCAGAGACTAATATTAGTGACGTCGTAAGATAGAAGAAAACCTTTCGCATTATATCCACCACTCGGGTATGGTCCACACGAAGTGCAAGCACATTTAGAACATCATTGATAACATCAGGATGTTCTTCCAAGTAAAAGTGCACGGCCCTATAGTAAAGCTCAACACTTGCAACTTTGACTATCACATCCTTGAATTGCATGTGGTCCCATGCTTCTGGGGAGTGGTTCATTATGGTGGTTGCAGCATTATCAAATTCATCATATTGTATATATAAGTATGTTAATTCCTTCCAGTGCTGCTGTTCATCACAAGCTCGTATAAGCTTGGGAATGTTGAGACGGGTAGAAAATAGTTTAATGTGCTCCATAAGCTTCTCAGGACGGTATCTTGCATATAGAACTCCCAACTCAGTAAAGATGCCCATATGTGCACGTTCCAATCCTAGTCCGCTCTCCATAAGATTAATGAGCTCATTAAAGCATCCCCTGTTCTGGTAAAACTCACTGACCTCTTCCAAGTCATCCACCTAAAACAAAACATGCAAGATTTGGAACAATTATAATAAAATGCGCCGCTCCAATTATCTTGGTAAACAAAACCATCAGATATAACTTCATGAAGACAGGCGAAACATATATATATAAATATAGTACAGCATATAAGAATGCTACCTGGATGATGATGTTGAGACCACAAATCTGAGCCAAGCGGAATTCCTCAGCATCAACACATGCAAAGCAAACTTCCTTCCAAGTTTTTGAGCTGTTAGCTTTCCGAGCGGCATCAACAGCACCTTGAAACTGCTTAAGCTTCACTAGAGTACACGCTAGCTTGGCCCAGTTAGATATAAATGCAAATATGATCTTGGCTGCTTCATATAGGGCTTCATCATAAAGGCGATCCCCAACATTTGGGAGATTAGCAACATTTGGCATAAGAATGAACTCTTCAATATCACCAAGCCGATCAATCTTAGCATATGCATAAATAAGTTCACTGTCGACCTTGGGCTCTTTGGCCTTCTGCCTAACCATCAGAAGGTACCTTACCAAGTCATGATACACATTTGCATCCTGAGCAGCACGTATGACATCCAGAAACTGGGTGACATCATCAGCACGAATGAATGACTCGATTGCATCACTCACTAGTCCCTCTCGTAGTTGGGCCTTGCCCACCTGGCTCCAAACAGCATCTTCTTCAACCCGGAATGCAAACTCTACAGCTCTGTCAATGCTCTGAATGTTATCCAACAAAACATTGACAGCATCAACATTCAAATTGAACTTCTTGAAGATTGCAAATGCTTCCTCATAGAGTTGAGCTTCTACAGCCATTACTCCAACTGCAGGTCCATCAAAGTTGTCTAATCTATTAATATAATCCATGACTCTGGATGGATCAGCCTTGATTGCAGTCAAGATCAACAGATTCTGCAGATTGAAGTTCCCACTAAAAGCAGAATTTTGGAGCACTATCTTTTCAAGAAGCTCAATCAACTCATGTGGAAGGTCTGCAGTCATAAACGCTTTAACAGTTGCTGAAACTTGCTCAGGGCTCTTGCTTTCAGGCAAAGCAGTAGAGACAACTTGATCAATTAGCTGCCTTCTATACTCATTATCAGGATTAAGGACCTTAGCCCAGAGGTCATCATCCATTCTTTCCACAACATATCTGATACACGTATATATAAAAAAAAAAAAAATAGTATAAGAGCCACACTAGAGAATCATAATTAACATCTTAGTAGCAAACAGAAACACAAACCTGGCCTGGAGTTTGAACAATGAATTTTTATTTGTAACATTAACAAGTTCATCATCACATTGCCCTCTACGGTAAGCAACAACAGCAAGGGTGGGATCTCTTTTTTCGCAATATTTACCCACAACGCGAGAATCATAATATGGGTTAGTTGTGAGAAAATGCTCTGGATTGTTGCCGCTATCTATGATGATTTTACCAAGAGCATTATGAACATGTACATCTTGGCTTCCTTCGCTCACAAGATGCTCCAAGAACTGAGTAAGCAAGCGAAGACGATTCCTGCAAATAAAAATCAGAGTAAGGATAAGAATTGATGTGATGATGAAGTGAAGAGAGGTCCATGAAAAGCAAATGTCACCTCTTTTCACATTCCTCAACAAGGGGCTCGACTGGGAGAAGAGAACGAACTGATAGAATAAGGCCTTTGATGAAATCTTCAGGACATTCATCATCCAAAAGCTGCCCTACAACTAAAGGAGCATTTCCTGGATTGACCTACCAAGCCATATAAGATCTATAACGCTTCATGTTCAAGTTCACCATAACATGACAAAGCATAAAATTTTAACAGAAGAAAAGGGGGGAGGCCTGCAATTGGAAAAATGAAATTGATGTAAAGCGTCCAAAATATGGTTACCTTTTGGACATAACCTTCAATATAACGAAGCATATTGTTCGTATATAGGTAATGAGTGAGATCTGGAACAAAGCCAAAACGATCACAGACATTAATTAGAGGCCGCGCATCTGGAAGCTTTGCTTCCATTAGAAAGTTCTTAGCCTTTTCAGAGTCATAAAAATTAGATTCCCGAGTCACACGCTCCACCTCCTTAATCTGTCCAGTTTTTGCAGCTGCTTCTATGTACTTAAAGTGGATATCGGGATCCTCACTGTCCAGAAATAATTAATAAATGAAAGGGACAAAAAGAAAAAGACATTTACAGCACTCATACAGCAAATGAAGGTCATCTTTTAACTTCTCTTACACTAATATAAAACAAATACCTGGAGCTCAAGTATGAGCCTAAGAAAAAGTACAACCCCTCATAGGACTTGAACTGCTCAAATAATTTTATGCATTTATCTACACCCAGTTGCTCGGAATACTCTTTGGCAGTCTGCACAAAAATAGTCAGTTAAGACTCGATATTATAAACTATGAAGAGCAACAACTGGTAAAATAATAAATGCAAGTAATTTACCTGCACAATAATCTGAAGATTGCCCCTAAGATTGACCAGTAGAAGATCTTTCATGCACTCAAGAGCCCATTCTATGGAAAGAGTCCCAAAGAACTCAACAAGAGCCTGAAATGTACCTTGTAGTTAAAAAAATGTATCTGGGTTCACATCGGTTCAAGTTATATGAACTTTTTAAGTGCCTACCTGAGGGTCAATTGCATGTGTGTTCACAATGATACGTTTAATATCAGGCAACTCAGTATAGTGCTGCACATTAGACATACTATTTAGTCCAGGAAACATTTATCATATCTATAAGGAATTTTTTTCACCAGAATACAGGAAGTACCATACCTGTAAGGCACGCAAATACAAACCAGCTTTTTCACAGAGTTGTCCAATGCGGGGGCGGTCATAATGACTAAACATACCATTGGCCAATATAGCATCCGCAACATTTGGAAACGTCACAAGATTGATTTCCAAAACCTGAACATAGTATATGTAGCTGATATGTAAAGAAATAGATAGACAACTATAGATGTATTTGTTATAACAAAAACAAAGAAAAATAAAAGTTTGAGAAAGGGGAAAAAATATGAGAACCTTTGTCTGAAGGTACCCATGCTCAGGTAGATTCGGCTTCAGCACATCCAACAAAAAGGCTGTTGCCTCACGAATCAGATTCCTCTGAATAAAGAAAATATACAAAATAAAAAGAAGTCCCGGAGTTCATACTGTGCGGTTTAAATCTACAGTGAGAATAGGAAATGTCTATAGACCGAAAATGTTAAGAGGGCATGAAAGTATATATCAACTCAAACCTGAAGGAACAGATCAGTAATGGTATTGTAGTCAACAGGGCAACCTCCCTCCATTTGAGACATCATTAGAGCAAAATTGACAGCCCCCTGCCATCAAGATAGTTGTAGTTGTTTTAATATCAGACAATTCACAAGAACTCATAACAACTAAGTTTTTCAAGATAATAGGCTATGAGCCCGCACAGTTACAAAACTCATGCAAAGGAAAAACATACATCAAACTTATTCTAGAAGAATGCACATACCTGGGGATCTGTCCGCAAAATTGTTTGCAGAAGGAACAAATAATCAGGTGTATATCCAACCTGTGACAATGAAAAAATCGTAATAGTAAAAGACATCAGTAAGACCCCTTATATCATAGTCATGATATTACAACAAGGATAACAAAAATGACTCAACAATAATTTTCGGTGAAGCTAATGATTGTTGTTCAAATTGTTAGGATTTGAACAAATGTATGCCATAAAGATCCTTGTCGTTCAAAGAAAAGCAGATCTACGTAACCTGTTTTGAGTATACTAAAATCTTGTCAAATTCCCTTCTCTCAGCAAAGGCTGCAACAACTTTTGGAGTTGCCCTGGCTTTGATGTATATTTTCAAAGCAAGGTCATTATCCACTGTCTGCATTCAAAAATATGTTTCTTATTAGAGAATTCAAAGAAAATAATACAATAGTATAATAAAATAGATAGGAAAGTGAAATAAGCTGGACAAACTCAAAGGGGCAATTGTTGAATAAAAGGTACAAAGCACTGTCTAAAATGATTTATCAGTAATATAACACATTTTAACTTATTTCGGGTATACCAATTAGTGAAATCTAAGTTTTATACTTAGCTACAAGGTCATGTATACTTCCACATCAGACCTTCATAGATCTCCACGCTCCTTGCTACGTTCAACTTGACCATAGTTAAACCCATTTTTCAAACTGTTTCTTTCTTTACAATACAAATCATGTACTGAATTTAAATCGAATTAAGTGGAGAGGAGCAGAGTACAAATTGTGTTTATTCTCCTAGAAAGATTACAAATTATAACCCAATTCAGATATCATATATTAAAACTAACTTCTGTACAGGCTATAGGATCATTTCCCAAAACAATATATTTAAGTTTCGTATCAAACCTTCACAAGATCTCCAAGCTCTTCACTACATTCAAGCTTGTCCTCTGCAAGCCAATTCTCCAAAAGATTTTTCTTATTTTGATTTACAACCAAACGTGACAGTTCCAATGATTCAAAAGCATTGAGTTTCCCTTTAGTTAACAAAGTTCCAAAGTACTGCAACAATGGTGGTGCTTGCCCAGCTTGCACAGGAACACTCTGCAACAAAGTTCAAATGAACAACATGAGCAAATTAGTTCCTGCTACAAAGATTGCATGGTCTTATAAATAAAGAACAATGTTGCAAAAGTCATTTAAAGGAGACACACTGAGAAGCACACGAACTTAAAACAGGAGGTTTATATGCACATAAATCAATATAAGAAGCAATACTACAGTACTGTACCTGAAATTTGGCCACAGTTTCAGAAGTACGGAGTATTCCCATTGGAGAATCTGCAGCAAGCTCTGCAGCCTCCTTATATTTTGTCTGAGAAAACAATTCTTGGAACCGCTGGACAACCTGAGAAAGATGGCCATACAATGTAGTTTTCAGATATCACCCAAGTGCACTCGTGAGATTGGACTACTAGTCCACAAATTCTACTGTTTTATTGTAATTAATAATATTATGTTTCTCTTGAAGGGAAAAAAGAATAGATAACGTGCAGAAACACTTAAGAGTTACATATTGCACCAGTGAAGTTCCAAGGAAAAGGTTTTTCCCAGAGGAAAAAAAGGATCCAATTTCTACACATGGCACCATACTCACTATCACAGCATAAGGGTAAGAAGATAGCACACTACCTGTTGCGTCGCATTCACATTTTAAATAATGGAATTGCCAAGGAGTTTTAACTAAATTTTGTAGAAGTAAAAAAGAGAACCATACTGTACCTAGAAGACAATAATATTTACAACACGCTTGGAAGTGAAATTCCATTCTATCTAGGACAACAAGAATGGAATGGACAGAACTCGTTTCTATTCATAAAGGAAAAACAGTAACCAATCTCTCTGTCTCCCCTTCCTTGCTTAGCACCATATAAAAAAGGATTGATCATAATTAAGTAAGATTACAGTGCCAACTCTCATAAAGTTATGACCATTCTAATATATAAAAGCAAAATTACTGCAATTCTTACCAGGTCTTCAGCACCAGGAAGATTTCCTCTTCTCGCAAGACTAACTGCGAGTCCCAAATTGTTTAACTGCAAATCACAAACAACAATATAAACACAATATTTCCTTTTCTCCAGTAGCCAAAAGTACAAATTGATTCAAAAGCATACCTGACCACTAACAAAAGGTACAATTGTTTGTTCATTTACAGTGGCAAGTAACACCTGACCACGCCTATTGATTGCATAAAAACCCCCAACAGATGAAGCTTCAGCTGTCAAAAATATAGGATCTGGACTGATTCTATTTCTATAAACTGCAGTTGCTGTCTCTAGGTCATACACAAACAAAAGTCCAAGCTTTGTGATTACATATATCAACCCATACTTCTCTGATATCTGAAATTCCAAAGGAAAAAGGAAGTATTGTAATTGATATTGAGCGTGTATGGGATAAATCAAAGCAATGATCAACTATAATAAGACCTGCATTGAAACAGGAAAGTCATCAGCAAAGTCCGGAGGAAAGAATAGATCTGCTTGCTTCTTAGTATATGATGGTTTTCCTGATGAACCATTTACAGTAGATCAGTTCCAGCTATAAATCCTCGAACAGAAAAAAGCATGTAACAGATGAACAAGTCTCAAAAACAGATTTAGAAAAGCTTGTAAGGAATTCCATGTAATGAGGGAACCTCTTCTCATAGTAAAAAATAAGAGTTATATATATGTGGGTCTGCGTCAGCATATTCTCATATATTCTAAAGTAGATGCCAATGAATAATCAATGGACCTGGCTGGGCACCAAGCTCAATAACATGCATCTTTGATGTAACTTGTCCAGCATTGGAGGACTTTGAAGCAAAGCAAATAAGAGTTGAAGGGTTCTCGTTCCCTGCAACCTGTATGCAAAATAAATGAGTAAGGATCTAAAACAGTATAGCAGTAACTGTATCATGAATCTCAAGAGCAATTGGGTAGGAAATAAAGAACCGCACTTTAAATGTGGCAAATGATGCAGCATGTGCTTCAAGAGCCTGACTACGTTGCTGCTCCACAGAGAAAAGCTGCATGTTTCCTTTAACCAGTTGTGGCCTCTACAATTAGTTTTTGGTAAAAGCAGTGTTAATTGTCAAAGGTAACATCAAATCTGGTAAACTGCTTTCCACTAATTTTACAGTAGATACAATGTTCAATGAACAAAGGTAAATACAAGAAGAAATAAATAGACATCTTCCCTTTAATAGGCATTTCACAAAGTTCAATGAATTAAAGATAGATACACAAAGAATAAACTAAATGTACTCTTCTCTCTAATAAGCATCTACCTCTGAGAACATGATTGCTTTATGAGTGAACAGTTAAAAGAAGAATATTTCAGCCACCACAGAAATGAATTACATACTCCAAGTACACTGTACAGAATTATAATGCAATCTGTTGGTGAGAAAAAAGGATAGAAGACTGATTCATAATACTTGGGACGCATATCTTATCTTAGTGCAGATAAGTGCACAACATGATTTACATGGAGATAAGAGCACAACATTTTAACCACTCTTCTAACTATTTTAGCAACTTCTTAAACAACTAAACATGAAAGAAAGAAAAAGGAACAAAAAAAGGGGGAGATCAGTGGAGGGTTCTAGGTCTAGTGGTAAGTGCATTTACCCATACACCCAAGGTCCCAAGTTTGAATCCCTCCCCAATATTGCCAATTTTCAGGAAAAAGAAACGAAGTGCACATGTCATATAACAAATAAATTATACTCGTAGAAATATCATGGGATGAACATAGGTAGAGGTGCCATCAACTTGATTACAGAAACTTCAACCAACTATGCGACCACCAACCTCAGGTGAACCGGGAGCAATTCCAATTAAGACCAACCACTTTTCAGAAGGATCGCAACGGTAGTTGATAATTTGATTATTTGCTAAATTAGCTGTACGCTCAAACACCTTGGTTGGCTCAGAATCACCTAAAAATATGATACATTTAGAAATGTACACCAAATTACATCAAAAATAAAATATGGAAATTTGAGCTAGTAAAAAGAAAAAACGAAAAGACAAAAAACACACACACGAACAAACACATTTAGGAAATGTAAAGACGTCTTACCTTCGATTAACCAATGGTATACTGAGGTCTGCGTGACCATTCCCAGCATCTTTGGAGTGACCCACTTCCAAAAGACAATCTGGAAATAACAAAAGAATAAATTAAATTAGTGTAATAAATAAAATCAAACCGATAGTTTAGAATCATATTGAACAAATTTTCCCTAAAGAGGGGCAAGCAAGATCATCACCTGCTCCGGCATCTGATGTGATTTCATCTTCGTTTTCAGTTCAATGTTAAATATTTGTAAATGGTCCTGGGTAGTTCCTTGCACTTGAGCTACATATTGGATGTCGCGATCGATGAGTGAGACAATCACCCCAAAATTCAACACAAATCATAGCGTTTATATTCTATAAGAATGAATTTCAATCATTTCTGATGAACAACACATAACGAAAAAACAAAACAGTTCCCATACACATTCACAGTGATTCACAGTGACAAAAAAAAAACCGAGGCTGGCATTGCATTATTTCAGTAATCCCAACAATTGAACCTCACCTTTAAGAGCTAGAATTCTAGAATTGGGGTTCATCAGCGCGGAATCAGCCGTAATAGGTCGTCGCAATGGCTGCATTGGCATGGTCATGTCAATGATAACCACGCTATTCTGAGGCGATGTCTCTCTAACGCAAATGTACTTGTCCGATTCCATAGTCACATGCGTAAACGTAATGAATTGGGCATTAATCCCAATACTAGGCAGCTGCAAAAATCCATCATCACACACTCAAACACATCCCACATTGCTAAAGCCAAAAATAGGCATAATTCCTGAATGCGATCCAATTACGCATGCATTGAATCAAATGACAAATGACGATGAAATCAGGGCCAAGATTCAAAATGAAGGTCAAATTTACCGTGAGCTGCTCTTTCATGGTCATGGGGGCATTAGCAGCGGCCATGGCGCCTGGATCGGGGCGAAGAGAGAGTGCCAAAGCTGTGTGAGAGAGAGAGAGAGTGCAGATCTAGTAGTATAGAAGAGAGGGAAGGAAGGAGGGTGGTCTATTCTCTCTTTCGATTCGACGAACTACTCTGTTTGCGGTTTCTTACGCAAACAAAATTCTTGGACGTTGAGAAATGTGATTGATAAGTCAATGTGCATGTAATTGGGGCATTCAGTTCGCTGCGTGGGCCTCTTGTCTCATAAAACCACTTCAATGGGTCCCTATTATTTGCTCTCGGTTGGGCTTTCTACAATCTTATTGGGCTAATGTTGACCTCTTTCCCTCACTAGGTCCACATGTTTAGATTGGCTTGAATATTAAGAAGGGAAATTATCACAAATGCTACATGAACTTTACTTCAATTATATTTTTTTTTTTTGAGTAAAAGAAAACCTTTATTCAATAATAGAAAGATTACAGAACATGGGAGTGACAAGCTGTGATATCGCCCCTACCCACAACTCGAGCAGTGGAAGAACCACGCACAACCCTGGAAATAGCATTGGTTACATGGAGATTGTTAAAAACAATCCAAATGAGCCAAAAAGGCCCAACCTCGAACCACAGGAATCGCCCACACAGGCTACTGATGAAGAATAATCCCGAGAGTCCCGATAACACCTCATAGACAACAGCCATAATGACAACGCCCTCTTCTACACCGCGCCCCAAAACGTATCAGACCACGTGCAAGGATCGTATATCAGCAAATTGACGACAAAAGCATACCGAAGTTGAAACGATTAGTCCCCAGGAAAAACACCATAACAATGACACCGCAAAAGAACCCAACCCTAGCTCAACAGAGTAGGGACTGATTTGATCTAACCAAAAACCAAAAATTAAAACCCTAAAAAAACAACGAAAGGAACTGTCACGCTCCGCCATCCTCTCCCAAGGTATTACCTTCAACCAATCGATAACCCCAATGGCGATGTTGAGATTTACGTTGCTAGTAAGCACAGCCCCCTTGCACAAGCAAAGTAAGCCATAGAGCACCTGCCAGCACCATCTTTGCCGCAGCCATATGAGACCAAACCCCCACCCAATACTGCCATACATCAAACCATAACCACAAACCCTCCTCAGGCACCAATCCCACGAAGCTAAGAGCCACCTCCTCCCTCCATAAGGTCCGCCGAAACCAACCCAGATCCCGTCTACCAACTGCCCAAAACCTCTCATGCCCAAACTCCATGAAACTGGAACCACATCTCTCCACATACGTTGATGTATCACAACCTTGACATCCCACCTCTCAGCGCCACCAGCCCCCAGCGGGTCAGATCGACCCAGATCTCGTCGACCCATAGCGGCACGATTTGATCCGGCCACCCATACTACCATCACTGCCACCAAACGGAAGAAACAAAACAGCCTTGGAAAACTCAGCTTTACATAACCAATCCGACACCGGAAAACCAAAAACACCAACCAAACCAGAACAACAGCCTGTCCAGCTGCACCCACCCCCCGTCGACGAGGCATAGCGCCGTCGTTGAACGCGAGAGGGCCGCCGGACAAGCGAACCCACAACTTTGTTTTTTTTTTTCAAACCCTAGCGCCGCTCTCAAACAGAGCCTTTTTTGGTTATTGTGATTTTTTTTACTTCAATTATATGAATGGTACTTAAATTTCACTTTTGATCACAACCAGTACATTAATTTTTTTTCAATTCTTTTTGATTATTTTGACGGAAGATTGACAAAATGTCATGGTAAGTACCAATTAGGATGAACGCGAAAAGTTTTGGTACTAGTTGTGATCAAAAATGAAGTTCAGGTATCATCCATATAATAGAGGTAAAGTTCATGTACCATTTGCACATAAATAACCTTGAAATATTAAAAAACTTTGGAAACAAAATAACCATCAAGGGTAATTGTATCAAATTGTAAATAAATTTTAATATAATAAATAAATATTATCTCATTTTCCACTTTTTTCTGACATTTTTTTTTCTCAGCAATAACTGGTTCTCTCATTTCCCATTAATATTTGTTTTTCTTAATAAAAAAACAGTTTTATGCATGTGTAGAAAATACTAGCATATTCTGCATATTGTTGCATCTTGCGATAAAATGTTAGTACGTGTTAGTGATGGAAAGAGAAACGAAGCTATACTAGTGTTATCATATGTGACCAATGTTACCCTACCTTAACCACTTAGCCCTACATCCATGATCGAGTTTGCTCAATCCAAATGGACTTTTACCGATGAATCATTCACTTACATTTTAGATATTATCATGTCTCTTTTCAAATGTGGAATTTTATTTTTTCCACATTCTTGATTTACATAGATCCGCACAACCCCAACAAGCATTTTCGCTTTCCAACCGCAAAACAAAAGTTTGAGCTGTTATAATATGTCATGACTTATTTGTTGGGAACAACATAATTAAATGAAATAGATAGGCATTTTTTCTTCTTTAGTCGACAAGTCTTGTCAATGTTCCTTTTTTTTTTTAGCAATGTTCCTTAAACACTATAGGTCTTCTCAATGTCCCTTGAATGCTATGGTATTTCGCATTCTAAAAATTAGGCAAACACATAAAAAGTCCTAATTGATCAAGATAACACTTGCATTTTAATTCCTCCCCTTGCTTTTAATTCTTGAATCTTGATGCTTATCGTTAGGGATCTTTAAGCAAATTGCACACTAATAACCCGTCTTATCACACTTGCAAACCAACTTGTAACCTCTTGCGATCCCAATTAAACCAAATCCAATGTATATGACTCACTAAGTCACTAGGTTCCCTTGAACCCTTTCACATACTATGCAGAGACGTCCCAAATCCTCCACCCCATACCAATCTTCAAAATATCTATTTGGGATATTTCAGTACTAGATAATAGATTACTTGATGCCATTTACGAGGAGATCCTGACCAAAAATAGAAAAATTCCTCAACCCAACACGGGTTTATTAGTTTGGACCGACCTTTATTAGTTTCATGAGTCATGCATATAAAGAATATAACAAATCATAAAAATCAGTAATTTATTCATGAATATCCCCAAAGAATATGACAGTAACAATTTGCTTCTACACAAATTATAAGACTTTCTTATTCCTACGCTCCTCTCCACCGACGACCCATCACAACTATCACAGTGGTGATTACGTGCCCACTCTACTAATAAATCACCGCCATCACAACTTTCACTTTCCGAAAATGCCCCTTCACAATCTGAATATCCCGAACCCGTCTCCTCCCGCGATAACGCGCCTGAATCCCGCACCGCCGTCCATCCGTCTGATGATTCCCAATCTGCCCCTGCGCTAGTAGTCGCCAATTTACCAATCCGCTCCTTAGCGGAAACCTCGTGACTAGAATTGTCTTCCTCGTTTTCATAGTCGTCATCTTCGAACTCCGAGTTGACCCAGTCGAGCACGCCACGCGGCGAAGAATCGGCCACCGAATTGGGCGCCACGGAAGCCAGAAATGGGTGCTGCAGCAGCTGATCGCAGCTCCACCGCTCCTTCGGGTCTCTCCTCAGACACTTGTCCAGGAAATCCCGACCCGTTTCGGATAACCGGGTCGGAAACTCCGGCAACCCGCCCGATAACCCGATCCGAGTCAGTGTCTCCGCCCCTTCATCCTCCCACGCGGGTTTTCCGGTGACCATCTCGATGACCGTGCACCCCAAGGACCAGACGTCGGACTCCGGCCCCTGATACTCCCCGCTAATCACCTCCGGTGCCATCCACAGCGGGCTTCCACGTGGCGAAATCCTACCCATGCATCCGTCTGTAGACAAAACCATGGACGAACCGAAATCGGCGAGCTTTGCTTGGTCGAAAGCGGGTCCCACCAGGACATTTTTCCCTTTGACGTCGCAGTGAACAATGCCCCTGGAGTGTATGTAGTGGAGAGCCGAGACGACGCACCGGGTCCGCGACCGCACAGCCGCTTCGTCCACGTCAGCACAGTCGACGGTGCCACCTGGCAAGTACTCGATGTGCAAGTTCCGAGACGACGCCGTAAAATCGTCATTCAGGTACTTGACGATGTAAGGCGAGGAGAGCGAGCGGAGAGTCCGAATTTCGTTCTCGAGAGCCTCGGCCTGACCGGGAAGACACGCGGCGAGATCCACCGACTTGACGGCGAAGACTCGGCCGTCCGATTTGCTGACTCCGATGCTGACCGTCCCGAACGAGCCTCTGCCTATGCACTTGCCTCTCATCCACGAAACCGTGTGGGATGGACTGGAGTGAAAGTTGGCCATTTTTTTTTTTGAGTCTGTAAAATGTGCTTACTTTTTGGAGAGGACGAAGCGGGGTATTTATATGTGTGAAGTGTGAACCGTGAAGCTTCGAAGGGTTGAATTGTTTCAATTGGGGTCGTGTGACCTGGAATTTCCAAATGGATATTACAGCGAAAAGGCACCTCTTTGCCTCTTGGGTGTATATGTATGTACTATGTATGTGTTTACGTAAAGATGGAATGGATAGTGGGGCCTGGGGGGGCGAAGAAGAAAAGATACTGGGTTTTATCCTTATCCTATCGCCGAGTTCCGGTTGATCTGGGTTAGTTACTGGATGGTATTATTATTTTCGACATGTGGTTGTAATAGTGGCTACCAGTGAGTTGTCAATTGAACACTGGTGCTTGTGTGGCGGAATTGAAAACTGTTGGTAGGGTGCCAGAAGCATACTAGGGTTTGGTGGGCAACAAGATCCGGACCCTTTGATTCGTTGACTTTTTTACATATTCTCATGGTCTTGCTGTTGCACTCTTGATGGCTATTTAGTAAAGGGAAGGACATTAATTAAGTATTCCATATTCGATGACCTTGCATGATCATTCATCCCCACGAAAGTAAGTTTTCGAGTGCGTCTTTCGAATTTTACCGTGCATTACTGATCCACAATTACATTTTAATTATATTTCGGTGATTTCAGATCATAATAAACAACACAACAAATTATGCAATAAAATGAGAATGTTTCGAAAATTATGGCCGGAAAAGGAAAAAACCCAAGCAGTTGGGATCCAATTGATGCGGACGGCTACAATGGATAATGATAACATAACGGTTGCCAAATAGCCTGTGTTACCGAAACACATGCGTCATGGGCAGAGCAGGAGAAGCAGAACTCCTGGCGGGGTCCACGTTAATGGCGCGGCACAAAATGGTTGGTCCACGTCGGCGCCAGAGAACTGGACGGCACCAAGGTGGTGAAGAAGATATGATATGCCTTCCTTGGACGTCAGGATATACTGACGATGCTTAGTTTTGGGTGCCCTTTGTAGCGAGAGAGAACGTCGACGTGTCATCACTCTTCTCCATCACATATAACAAAACCAACGTGAATTAATATATGTGCAAATTGGCAACCACGAGTATTTATGTGGGAAAAAATACACACACATATATATATATATGTATTCGTATCTCGAGAAAGATCATGGGTACACCAACATGAAAGTATGAAACACATTCTGGAGTTTGGCACTTCACGTGTCTTAGCTTCTTCTTTAGAAGTCATGAAGTCCAAAACAACACACATAATTATATGAGTTTTTATTATAAACAGTACATGACTTAAAAGTTGTACATCACTTTGGTACTCGACATTTAAAAACTATCACATTAGTACATGATCTTTCAAATCCGACCCAATTTTGATACCCACCGTCAATAACTATGTTTAAAACATGTCAACGTGGTTTTTTTTCACGGAGTTATTGACAGTAGGTACTAAAATTGGGTCGGGTTTAAAATGACATGTACTAATGTAATAGTTTTTAAATGTCGGGTACTAAAATGATGTACAACCCTTAGTTCAGGTACTGTTTATAATAATTTCCCTAATTATATTATTAATTAGGTCGAAAGATTAAAAAAGTCGGTTTGTAAGTCGGTAATCTATGTTTACAAGAACATCGAAAACAGTATCGAGTATCGATTGAAATATCAATATTTCAAAGTTAAGTTTCAACATATTTTGGATCTCGTTCATATATCGATAAAGTGAAATTACAAAAATTTCGATGATTTCGGGTATGTTTATATTGTTGTAAGTTGTGAAGTTCAATAGCTAAACACCATGTGTCAAGTCAATACCTATGTATAATGTTACTATTCGTATCTTGTGAGGGATCATAGACACACCGACATGAAATTAACACATTAATTCTAGATTTTGGCACGTCACATGTCCTAACTCCTACTTTAGAGGTCGTGGACAGATTATAATCGACCAGGCTTCTTAATCATGGACTGTAATTAACTAAAATATATTAGGTAGACAAGTTGGGTAAGCTTCAAAAAAGGGGGAAAAATCTACGTACGGAGTTGGGTGTTCACTTGTTTGGAACTAGATGGATGATATGTTCGTGGTGACTAGGAAGAAGTTTCGTAATCAATATCCCTTTGTGTCACATGTAAAGCTAAGTGCCAACTTAAGCATAGGATCCTTTTTTACAATTGGACTTGTGGGTTTTCGCCGCGTGTCATTTAGTGCTTGAATTAGCTAGGGTTTTAGGTTGGAACAATTTTTTACGCAAAGGAGAAGAAAAAACAGAGAGATGTGAGGCTGTGGACAAATTCCACGTGGCCTTTTTTTAGGCGAAGAGAAAAGCTTGGAAGGAAGGGGAAGGGAGTGGTCAAGTGGTAAGAAATAAAGATAAAGATGGATTTCAATTTGGTAGTTACCTTAGAAGAGAAAGGTGTTCATGCTTTGTTGTCCCTTATCTTAACGATACACCCATGTGTGACATTTGGACTAATCTCCAGCCAAACCATATGTTTACCCAACATTATTGGGGGATGAGTAAATGAATGAGTTAGTTCAATATATCGTTTGCAACTTTTCACTTCATTAGTGGTGATTATAATACAATTAAACATGTGGTTTTGATTTAATGAGCTATATATACGAGGTTTAAGTTTGTTCCGGTGGTGGGAATCAATGTCGTTAAACACCATGACAAACAAAGCAAACATCAATCGGACGGCCGACAATCTAACATGCGGCTCACAACCGTTTCCGTCTTCTGCGGCTGACATGCAAACCACTTCACTTCACAAGTAGCTTAGTAGTCACCTACTTTCCATATTTCTTCTTAAGAAAGGTTCATGTATATATTGATTTTATAATTGCCAAAATCAGCCAAATACAATCAGCCAAATACAATGTTTGCAACCCCAACCACATATGAATTATATGAGTTCTTGGTCTTCTTCATGCACTCTTTAATTAATTCCTTAATGTTTTTTTAAGAATCTAATAAAAAATGAATCTTTTTCAAAAGCACTTATCATGATCTCATTATGAGTTTTGCACTTTTTTTTTTACTCAAAGACAATCAGTTATCGTCTCAGTCTCAGTCAAAAGGTTACCATTCATAGATGATAGATCGACGAATGTAATTTGTGAGAAATTAAAGTTTTTGGGGTCTATATGGTAATTGGTTGAAATGCTGAAACTTGTAGGAATTGATAGAAGTACACAAATAGGGGTGTGGCATGCGGCTTAATTTGATTCTACACGAGGAAACTTATTAGGTCCAAACTTAGTAAGGATTTACATACTCAAAACTCTTTCTTGAATTTATAAATGGTGGTGCGTGACCGTTCTTAGTTGATGGAGTGATTTGTCTGGTTAATTCTGGTATTTTAAGAGAATTTTTTTCTTTCTAAAACTGGTACTTTCGGTGCCTAATGTTCATGTTACTCTTAACGAAAAAAATCACACTCTTTAAAGTTAACTAATTCAAAACGAGCATTATTAAATTGATATGTAAGTTGGTATAAACTTTCGTTGCTTGAATTTTTAATTAAACGTAGTGTGAACATTTTACACTTCAATAATGTCATATTTTTAAGATTATGAAAAACGTATGAAAGGTAATGAGGCATTTTGGAATAATATATATATATATATATATATATATATTTTTTTTTTTTTTAATATAAAGAATGGGGGGATTCGAACTTGAGACCTTGTATTGTGAAGAGAAATAACATTTTGGAATAATGTTTTGTTTTAGGTAATACGTACGTCTTGTTAAATACAAGCTATGAGGATTATGATATGGCTGAATGTTAGCCATGAACGATGCATGTAATTAGGATTTTTGTTCCGGGGGACTTGGGGAAAGTGATGCATGCATGTTTGGTATCTTGCACAAAATAACATGGTATAATTGGTACACTAAGAGTACTGAAATTCCAACTTGTGCTTTCTTAGGAAAGGCATGCCACACATAATTAATAATCAAGAACATGCAATGTGCGTAGACTGAAGACGATATTTGGTCGGATTCATGTGCTCTTTTTGTGGTCAATTTTAGTGAAGGGGGTTCTTTTGGACAACGGATCATGTTGGCCTGTCTCTTTTCGTTATCTCCATATTTTGTTTTCTAACTTTCTTATTAATTAGATTGGTAGCTGATTAAGATACTTAATACAAAATTAGTAGTTATTAGATAATAATTAAAAAGCTAAATGATTTGATTGATTTTGGGATGATTCCGAAGAATACTATCAAATGAATGATTACGTTCATGAGACATATTACGGTGTGAGTCCTAAAAAATAGTTTCTTTCCCGTTATGCATTTTTCATGCATGTAACCACTTAATTGTAAACTGTACTACTAGCGCGGCCATATTAGGGATAGACTCGTCAGCCAAAATATTTTTTAATTCTCTCAATAGTGACCTTTAGATTTTGCAGCATTATGTTTGTAAAAAATAAGTTGAGTTGAAAATCGTTTAGGCATTGATTATCGTAAATTATCATCATCATCCTCGTCATCATCATGCTACAAAAGTTTTATCTTCGTACACTTTAGCCTCCAATCGATTCTGGCTCTGCCTTTGCTAGGTTTTTTTTTTTTTGAACAATGGCTCTGCCTTTGCTTACCACTAGATCACCCTTTCCAGTAGTGATGTCCTGTTTTTGAAGACCTTTGGCACTGACGTACGTGCTTTAGTCCAAAATTACCGAAAGCTATCCATTGACAACTATATACTTATCTAGTTGCCTAGTTGGGGCATATGGGTCGGCAGGAAATAAGAACAAACACATAATTATATATTAACGATCAATGCATTGTAAAAACTCAATGGATTACATTAGACAATCTTGTCAGAAGAGCACAAGTGAAAGCCTCAAAGAAAAGTGAGAAGATGGTCCTCGATCTGATCATTTTGTTCCACTCTACGGCAAAGAACACTTGGGATCTTAGTTAAAACTGATCCAAAAATGCTGTCTAATCCATATAGCCTATCCCTCTACGTACTTGAATGAGCACAGAATCGTCTTTGAAACTTTTCTGTAGTGAATGTTTTCTCTAAGTAGAGTGCCTGGTCTCTCTAAATGGAGTCAATGAGCTGACTGCCTTTGCCAATTTCCTCTGTTGTTTGAATCAGCATTTGTTAAACTTCATGTAGTTTCAGTTATGTAATGTTGCAATTTTCAGTCGGTTGTAATTCGAGAACAAGGAAGAACTTGGTAGATTAGTCGACGGAAAGAACACATGTTGATCGATTCGGAGGGTAGCCGTCTTTCTAGGGAAATCTGACGAGTTCCATTCTTCTGTTGTTTCCATTAGGTATTAACATTGTAAGCACCACGCTACACATCAATGTTGATTTCTTCATTGTGACTTGGTATCATCACATCAGTAATACTGATGAGATATAGTCATTGTATGTTGTGCCAAGACTATGGCTTAGTTTGGTAAGGTTGAGCTTTTAAGTGAAGCTGATTTTTGCTATGCTGTGAGAATAAGTGGCTGTAAAGCAAAGCAGCTAGGTGTTTGGTAAACTGGTTTTTTAAAAGTGTTGTGAGTACTAAAAACAGTGAGAGAGTGTTTGGTAAACTTAAAACTCAAAGTGTTATGAGTTTGTAAAATGACCAATATGGACACAATGCTGAAATAATGTATTGTTTGGTAATATAATGTATTTCATTGACTTTTATGAGTTTTTTTTTTAGAATGACTTTTATGGTTAACTTAATTTTTTTCTATACAACAAAAGTATTTTTGAACAAATAATTTTCGTAGACCATTGTGACCATATGATTAATATTAAACAATTTGAAGACTCGAGATTAAAGTATAGGTCACTGTCAATCGCTATTACCGCATGATCTGAACCGTCCAAAATAATTAATGGTGTGAGCACTGCGCTATTTTTTGGGCATCCAAACTATTCATTATAATTTTCTGAAGTTAGAAAATCAAAAGAAAGTATTTACATTAAAAGAAAAATGAAGCGATGCATTGTGGACCGTCGATCTTACCCACCGTTTGATCTGGGCCGTTAAAATTAAGTTAATTAAAGACTATAAATAGCCAACCCGGTCAGACCCGCTGACCCGTTTTGCTGCCGCGACAACTCCGGCATCATCTTCTTCCTCTGGCCATTTCACGGCGTCATACCAGTGTCAATGGCTTCGCCTTGATGAGGCGAAGCCGATGGTGGTATTATCTCGTCTAAACGATGGATGGTGAGAGAGAATCGAAGGAGAAAAGTCGGCTGTGTTCTGATGTTGTTCCGGCGATTCCGGCCACGACGGCACGTGAAACCGGTGGCTTTAGCTTAGTCTCATCCTCGCTGATCTTTCCCCGGTGATTTATGATCTAAACGGTGGCTTACGGTATCAGTTCAAACCGGAAAGCTTCGTCCAATCTTTTACAATTTCTCTCTTCTGACGATAGGGTGGGTGGGTGGGCTGTAAATTTGGCAAGAGAGTGAGGACAGATGCTGGTATTTAGAAAATTTCATTAATGAACAGTGATTATCGCTACAGTGTATTGGCTTTCAAAAGCCTGAGAAGCACCATTTTGCTGGCTTCGGCTTTTGGCTTTGAAAAAGCCCAAGCTTCCAATGGAAGCAGCTTTTTCTTATTTACCAATGGAAGCAGCTTTTTCTTATTTACCAAACACCCATGTGTTGCTGTGCTTGGAAGCACAGCTGCTTATAAGCCTTCCCAAACCAAGCCTATATCCAACAGAAGAGGCCAAAGAGCTTGTTTGTAACATTCTATGTATTCTCATTCAATAGGAGAGAAATTATTACAAAAGAATAAGTTAATCAACAAATGCAATTAATAAGTCGAGTACAAAGAATAAAGAATACAATCAAGTTATGACTAATAAGCTGGAGCTCTCTCCCTTCTATGGATGTTAACAATTTTGCATTAATCTGCCTACTCCCAAGTCTCATCGTCGCAGTGTCCCGCCTAAAATTCTTGTCAGCCTGAGTGTTAGATCTCTGATTGATGCCGAAAAATCATATGTAGCACCCCAATTGGACTACCATCACACTGATATCGTCGCACGAGCCTCGTGATACAGACAGTTCTACCAACTTTTTACAAGCCAAAAGGGGTTGTTGTCTATTGATGCCTAAGCATGAAGCACGAACCACATCCACTGCTTCTTGGTTACTAACCTGAATTTGAGGAAAGAGCAGAATTTGATTGATTTGATAAAAAAAAAAAAACAGTGTAAACTGTAGAGATTCAAATGCAATCAGATAATGAAAAGGGGAATTTTTTTACCTTATCCCATAATCCATCTGAAGCCAAGATTATGAACTCATGCTCGGGTTTGAGTCTAAGGACATGACTCTCTGGCTCTGCTGTTACAAATTGTTTAAGGTGCCTATCTCCAATTCCTCTCGATACAGCTAGACATCCCTGAATTCTCCAAGTACCATGGCACGCATCAATGTAGCCACCCTACAGAGATAAATTCACCAAAACCATCAATCTCAATTCGAATGTGGCTTCATCTCAATTTATGATCCATAATGTACGTGTAAGATTTTATAGAGGAAGAAAGCTTACTACTTACCAAGTTCTCAATTCTAGCCCTTTCATCTTCTCTTGAGGGCCGATGATCAGATGTGAGAGCCTCAGCAGCACCTCCTCTGCTCATGACAGCGCGGCAATCACCAGCATTGGACACAATAAGGGTTCCGTTCCTGATCAAAGCTGACACGCAGCATGATCCACCGCGGAAATCCTCTTTAAGAAAATCAGAATCTGTATTCAGGTAACCATGCTTGACTGATTCCTCCATTTCATTGTTGTCATCCCTCCTCACAATCTCATCTAAAATGTTCTTTCCCAAGTTCTCTGCTGCAAATTCGGCAGCTTTCGCACCCCCATGGCCATCAAATACACCGAAAAAAGCCTGCAAACATGAAGCTACAGCATATCAAATTCCAATTCTCCAGCCACTAATTTCAGCTACCACAATGAGCAAGGCCTAAAACACAAACATAATTCTTCTCTAACAATTTCCCTACGCGCTATATATCTAATGTTCCTAATATCCTGCTTGTTTTGACCTAAATTCATTCATCAAAACTCAGCTCCTAATTTTAGGGAATTCGAAATTACATAGAAGAGCTTTCAAATTTTCCATAACTCAGCTACCAAAATACCTCAATTACTAAAACGAATTAATATACCCAGTAAGAAAAAAGTAGAGGAAAGTTAGAATTACCTGTTTGGGATCACCTTGAAGATTAAGAGTGGCTGAGTACCGATCCTCCATAGCCTCTCTCCTCCCTCTCTTACAATACACAGAGTAGTACCCTTCTCTATCTTCCTCCACCAGCTCTCTCCACGCCGCCGTAGACGGCGTCGCCGGAGCAGCCCCAAATCCCGTAGAGACAATCGGAATGAAAAGCTTCGCGGGTCTCTTCCTCTTCAACTGCGTCATCGGAGACGACGATCCGGGAACCGAACCCGATAGCCCGCTCAGAGACTTTGGGATCCTAAGCCGGAACGGCGACGAAGGCGACGGCGGAGCCGAATTCGGCGAGGAAGAAGATTGCTGTGAGGGTTGTTTGAGGTGCGTTAGGTTTAGGCTTTCGGGAGTTGGAGAGATCATCGAGGTCTTGTTGCAGAATAGAGACGGCGGCGGTGAAAATACCGGCGAGTTCGACACCGCAACGGAGCACGACATGTCGTTAAGTAATCGAATTTGTGCTTCTTCTTTAAAGCTGGCTTGTGTGTTTTCCTTACTTTGGTTTTGGATGAAGAAAAAGAGAGAAGATTTTTTTTCTTTTATAGTTGGGTCAGAGTGCGTCAGGCTTCTCCCGTGTTTTAGGACCCACGGCCTATTTTGGACGTAAGTTTGACCTGTGACTTGGGGCACTATCCAGAAAGTCATATTTACCCCTTATTAGTTATTTTGGATTTGGATTTCCTTGATAATAAGAAGTTATTTTGGATTTGGATTTCCTTGATAATAATAACTATTTTTTGGCAAAAAAAGTTAAAAAGACTAAGTTTAAAATACTTCTAGAATTTTGGTTGCTTGGGTTCTAGAATCTATTCAAATTAATATTTATAGTTTTCTGATTAACAAAATAAAAAAACTGTTTCTGAATTTGTATTTATAGAGATGGATGTTGCTCATAAATCAACCAATTTGCTTATTTAAACAACTAATAAAAATGAGTCGAGCTGAATAATCGATAAATGATCCAAACCTTTTTTGTCTAAATTTTTTTTTTTTTTTGTTCCATAACTCAATCTTAAGTCTTAGATGTTATAACAGTTCATTGTAATTATTTTTTATGTGAGACCTATTCCTTTTTTATCATATTGAAGAAACACCAATTTATTTTATTTCAAAATCAAGGTAATTAATTTATATTTTTTCAAATTCAATAAAATGAAAATCAAAAGATTTTTTCAAGTCAAAACTGCTATGATATTCCAGGGTTGATGTTTCTATATTTATTGTTCAGACACACACACACACACACAAAGAAACCATCAAAGTGAGAGAACGTTTCAGCATAGGAATAATCTCTAATGCTATTAATTTTCTGGGACAAAATATAAATTTAGAGAATGTTCTATTCTAAGAAGCAAAGTATTTAGTGGTGGAAGTGAGGAGGGGCAAAACCGTCCAAGCGGGGGCGTGCTCCGTTGGAAATCGAACGGGTTGTGACAGGTGTGTGCGTGTGTGTGAAAGGTAAAAACAGCGTGATTGTGATTGGATGGATATGATATTAGGGGAGAGTCAAACACGTTAATCGGATTTTCAAAACAGTGTCCAAAACAAGTGTTTTGACTCCTTGGTAATTAAGTTACTATCATTAGATGCCGCCCACGTGGCCCCACCCTGCTCTGATTTTGGATCGACTGGTTCGTTTCGATGAAGTTACCGTTGAGCTCTGAAGAATATTCCATCCACGTACACACGTCTAACGATGTTGTCGTCATCTGTTTTCAGTGAGAACTGAGGACCGTTGGGAACTAACGTCTCACTTGTGGAGTTGTTTCGTTTTTAATTTTCTTGACAAAAAATCTTTCTTTTCCGAAAATTTGCTGACTTTTCTACACCCAAGCTCAATCACTGAGCTATATGTAGATTTTTAACAAATCGTCTCAATAGTGTTGAACACAAACCTTAGTGAATTAGTTCATTACTACTTTATATGCGTATCCTTTGAGCAACTCTAATTCATTCACATGTGAACTCAGACAAGATCAGAATTTTGGGAGGAAATCCTTATTAAATTCACACGTATACAAAATCAATATATTGATTTACTAAAGCAGAATTTCATAGATCTCGAACTGCCATATCCACGGAAAACAAAGTCTTCTGCACTATTCTGTAATCTGCTCTATCTATGGGGCTAGAATACTTAATGCAAGTGAACAGAATAGGCAGGGACCTCGATCATTTATAGGGTGTAAGATCATTGAGTCCCTTCCCATAAAGAAGACTCAATATAGTGTTCTACGGTTCTACCCTTTTTTTTGCAAAGAAAGGAACCTTCATTGATAATCAAACATCAATACAATCAATAGTTAAAGACACCATGAGTCGATAAGATCCAAACTATACACATTCGACCGTTGTGTGTCACGAACTAAACCTTAATAGCTCTTATTGGTAATTCTTCGACTAATTTCAGCGATTCTTCCCTCATTTGGCCATTTAGTTATCAAAATTCATCATCTTGCCAAGCTCTACGGCTTGGATTGTATTGAATTCAAATTTAATTGATGTTTAGCAATGCATCACAACCGTTGAAGCCAATTCCATCGTAGTTGTTCAGTTCAGTTGTTCCTCACTTGCTAGGCCTATGAGACATGTGGATAACCTCAAACCCTGAGACGTTTGAGCTAGGCCATCAATTGTCAGACACTTAGACTTGTCAATGGATCATATCATGTTGTGTTCGTGTCTTAGTATTTTGTGCTCGTCTTGAATATTAATAGACACTCAACCCATATAATTAATCGTGTTAAATCACTACACACGATCCCATCCTAATTAGAATGGTGCATTTTCGGGATGATTCAATTGTTTTGTTAGTTAAAAATGCGACAACATATCACTTTGATTATAAGCTAAACATTTCACTTACTTATCTATAAATGTCTATTCTAAGTTTCTAACAAAGCCAAGGTTCTCTACTTCTCTCAAATTCAATGCGCACAGGAGCTTTTTGTTCTTCTACTTCTCAGGCTCAGGGTGGTTTAGATGGGGTTCTTCAAGACCATTAATGAAGTTTTGTTTCATGGTCAGGTGGCGATTGAAACTTGAAAGTGATTGTCAATCTCTTGTGCAAACGATTAAGATTAGTTTTGTCAATTTTTCTCAGTTGCGCTCTATTCAAAAGGACTCATAGCTCGCTTAGATATGCATCCTCAATTTTCTTTAGTTTATGCAATGTAATGTGGTAGCTCATATTGTGTTCTTGTCAACGAAAATTGACTCCCCTAGTCTCAGCTCGGTGTCACTTTTTTTATACAAGGGTCACATTTTGGGTCAAAATAATTCGATGAAACTTCATTTGTTAACCGCTTAATGGTGTTCAACTCTTTTTTGAGTTTTTCTGTTTCATTTGATTGGATTCAATTTCAAGGGGAATAACAGAGTGTTTTGGACCTGGATTCAATTCCTGGCCCAGGCCCATGCTCAGTATAACACCATGAATAACGATTTTGCAGACCATATTTTATAAAACTCAAGAGTCATGCCTAACAATCTCTTCTTCTCTAACTAGAATCCAATGCAGTCACAGAAGAATCCCATACAAGTCATTTTCTGAAATCAATGGTAAAAATGTAGGTTGAAAAGCCCTACATCTATATTAAAATCCCTTTCATATTATGATTTGATCCAATAAAATGATATCAATAAACGAAATGCAATCAAAGTAATTTAGTTCTCCGACGTCCAAATACCACACTGATATGCGGCATTAGATAGCGAGGAGAACCTCATTCTCGGCTTCACTTGAAAATAAACACACACAAAACAGAATTATGTGCATGTTGAATACGAATTTGAAGCCATAAACACTAAACAAAATCACAAACAATTTGAAAGAAATACTTGAAATTTAGCTGCCCCAGTGTTCTCCATTTCCCACAGTATCAATTTAAAGGAAATATATATGACACAGAGCAGCACAATCAATTTTGCTTCAAGGGAACGAGTCATTTGGGAATTGAAACGATCCACAATGACCAGATAGAGAAGCCTAATAACAATATTCACATCAGAATTCATAAACAAACTTCAATGGAAGAAACAGAGAAAAGAGGAGGCGGCTGAGATTTGAGAATGGGAGAAAGGGATGCTCTGATGCATAAATATATAGTGGACGAGAAGAGGGGAAGAGATATCCAACGGTTTTTAAAGAGCCCATGTAGAGTGGATCCACGGTTGAAATTCTCTCATTCATTTTAAAGAATACCCTAGCCTCCTTTTCAATCTTGTGGTGAATTTACATTATTATCCTCGTGCTAAGCTGTGTTCAACCTTTTTTTTGGGATCAATAGGCTGTGTTCAAGGTTGACTCATATTTGGTGAGTGGTGACTGTATACCGAAAGGAGTGTTTAATAAGACGTGAGTTATTCAATTAGTTCGAAGTGTGAGGCATACTACGAGTATTTACTAATCTAACTACTCATATCTACGGAGTTTCAATATTTCAAAACACTATAACATTTTTCAATAAAGAGAGGAAAAACAAGTAAAGCTTTCAGGAAGGACAAGACAAGTCACAATGCTGTGGTCATAACCAAAAACCATAATCTTTGTTCGGATAATTTTATCAGAAGTATACAGCAGGAGTAATACAATCTGCTAAATTAAGTAATTATAAGCCAAAATCAAGAGCAAATGGTGTAGAAATGGGCAAGTACAAGCACAGTTGCTCTTATACAAAGTCAACATTTCACAAGTCAAAGGAAATACTAAGTGTAGTACAAGCTGCAGCTGCATTCAAATCATCAATCACTTCACAAATTTGAACCTTCCAGGTCGATGCTGTCTCTAGGCCTCACCATAGATGCCTGCAATTGTGATAGAAGAAAAAGTTAAAACCATAGTTTAAGTTCAACCATAAAAGGTCCATAACCACCTGATATACCAAATGAAGGGACAATTTAGTGAACTTCTTAAAACCAACTACCTTATACTGAAAACTTTCGAAGAACACGGCAAGACAAAATTTAAGTCCAAAAGCATCTCTTTTATCCAGCTCCTAGATGTAACCTACAACCTATAATTGATGCTCTAGACAAATGCTTGGGTACTCTACTGACTCAAAGGCACCTCTAAAATATAGGCTAGTCTTTTTTGAGTTTGATAAGTGGATTCACCTCTAGTGGCAGCCCAACCTCAGTAAGTGTTTAGATTTTATTTGCCGCAATTCCAGAAATGAAGTAAGACTAGAAAAATCGTGCCAAATTGTGTGATGGGAGGTGATATAACTCCTTCAGTATGTTCAGTTATCACAAAATAGATAAGTATATTAGAGAGGGGGTATACCAAAAACACTTAACATCCAAAGTTTCAAACCAGTAAAAGAACCTCAATGCCACAAAGGAAAAAAGCTGGACACAAGAGTTATGATATGATTCCTCTCCAAATGGCATTTAAACTACATATCATGATATAACTTTTGTCAAAATATCAACAAATCCAAGTACAGTATTGCAGAAGTATACAAAGTTAAGTGTAAAGGTTAGACTGCTACCTCTTGCAAAACTCTGTTAAATATCGCGAGCTATTGTAAAAAATGAACCATGTCAACACAAGGACCAAAGTATCTGTCAAGATTAAGGAATTCAAATATGCAATACAATAACGTCACAGAGGAATGAGAGAACTCCCTTCTACATTCTATCAAGAAAGGTCGGAGATGAAGGAAATAAAGTTAAAAGTAACAAAAATTGCAAATCTGTGTGCTTTCAAAACTGCATAAGTGACAATGTAAACATAGGATACTGAAAAGATATCGCTCCCACCAATCCAACATATAGAGCCCAAAAGTGACATTGTACAGATAGATCTTACGTTGAACCCAATTCATGGCTCTAGGACCTACAAAATAAATCATGAAGGGTGGTACAAATGTAAATTGAAAAAAACAATAGATTCATGAAAGAAATATAAGTCAATCAACAAAAAAATTCATCGAATTAGAAAAATATCAAATGGGAAGGACATGACTGCAGCAAAGAGCTAAGCTTTTGATCTTACACAACTTATACATTCTACATAACATGTCTAAGGAGATAACTAGTGCACCAGGATTTATTCTAAGCTCAACAAAGAAAACATAACACTATGCATTGCTAAGAATAAGAAAAATCAAAGCACACACCAATTTCATAGCATAAAAGCAATTTTCAATCTCTACCCATTATAACAGTTAGCTAATTGGATTTGTTATCAAGGAAAATGCTTTAAACAAATCAATAAGATTTGTTCATCAAAGTACCCTTAAACTCCAAACTAAGTTCCCATAATTTCTTATCTTTGTTAAAAGAAAAGAAATTCTTTTTATCTTATGAACGATTCATGCTGTAGTTATTAGTGCGTCAAAAATCTCATAGAATTGGTGAAACAGTAATAACAACGACTGCAATTTGATATCAACAGAACTAAATCAAAGTCAACAACAGCAATATGAATCAAATTCAAATCCGAAGGAAAAAAGTTACTCACTCATAATTGGATGCCTGATTTCCTTTTCTGCTGATTCGGTGCTTAAACTGAACCAGTGATTCGAGGGAGGAAGAGAAAGACGAGCTACGCTAAGAAAAATACGCACTTTTAGTGGGGAAGAGATCTCAATTCTCAAAGAAGAAGAAGGCCGGTGTTAATGGGGAAGTGGATGCGGGTTGTGGGTACAAGCCCAACTTCTACGTGCAAGTTTTTGGAGTGGGATTTTTTGAAAATAACAAAAGGCCCATTTAGAGTTTTTTTTTGTTTTTTTTTTCCTCGATCAATTTAAGAGTAAGGTTAGCAAACTGCAAAGAAGACAAGAAGTAGTAATAGCTTCTATAACTCCATTTCATAATATAACAGAAAATAATGAATATTCGACTGTTTCATTCAGTCACAGTTTGGTTGAGAGTTATTCGATTTCCATCATCTATATATTTAGGGTTAATACCCATAATGGTACCTGAAGTATCACAGTCTGGACCAATTGGTACCTGAAGTATGAAAATGGACAATTTGGTACCTATAGTTTTCCTCCGTCACCCAATTTAGTAGTTCTGTCAAAATTTCTGTTAAGTTTGTCCAATTATAGGGGTAATTTTGTCTTTTTATTATTATATCTTTCAAAAATCCATATATGACCCTAACTACAACTTTCCCTCCATAAACAAAGACTTCCCTCCAAAAGATCCCAATATTGTCCTAAAAAAAATGAATTGTTATTAACACACCTTTGTATTTTTAAATACAATTTTTTTAAACAATATAAGAGTTTTATTTTATTATTTGTATAATAAAAATAAATTAAAAAAATACAAAAAAGTGTGTTAATAACAATTTAAGGTATGTTAATAACAACATAAAAAAAATTGTACCTTTAATATAACCAAAAACTCAAAAACCCCATTTAGCGTATATTCAAGGTACACTATTTTTGGGGTTTCGGGTTTTTGAGTTTTTGGTTACATTGAAGGTACAATTATTTTTTTAGGACAATATTATGTCTTTTGGAGGGAAAGTCTTTGATTATGAAGGAAAAGTTGTAGTTAGGATTATAGATGAATTTTAGAAAGATATAATAATAAAAAGACAAAATTACCCCTATAATTGGACAAAATTAACAGAAATTTTGACAGAAGTACCAAATTGGGTGACAGAGGAAAACTATAGGTACCAAATTGTTCATTTTCATACTTCAGGTACCAATTGGTCCAGACTGTGATACTTCAGGTACCATTATGGGTATTAACCCATATATTTATATAAACATCAAATTAAAGTCGTATAAATAATGCATGTCTCATATTGAGAAGATAAAAAACTAGAGCAAAATGTGGAACTTGGTGACATTTTTTCTCGTGGTTGAGGTGGCTTTGGCCAAAGCTGCTAACGGAGCCCGCGATATTGTGTACGACTCTTGTGTCGTCGGCTATGACTCGCCGTGCAATGCAAAACAATATTGGAGGCATACTTATCGATACCCCGTAACACCATCCAGCCCTAGTAAACCATCTCCTCCTCATCACAGTAGTCATGATGTTACACACGGAGCTGGAGGCAGTTATGGACCTTGTGTCGTTGGGCGTGACTCCCACTGGCGGAACTACGTTGGGACTTGGGTGGGCTTAAGCCCTACCAAGATTTTGGCCAAAAAAAAATTAACTATATATAGTTTCCATAAAAGAAAGGGAAGGGATTTGCAGATCTAACATGGAGGCAAGAAGAGGAAGGAAAAGAAAGGAGGAGAAGGAAGAAAAGAAGAGAGAAATCAGAGGAAGAGGAGAGAGAGTAAGAGAGAAGGGAGCAAGAAGAAGAGGAATAGAAAAAGACATGTGCAGGTGAAACAAGTTGTTCCAACTTTCTTTTGTTTGATTTTAGGGGTGTTTATTTTTTTCTCTAATGTTTGATTGTTTGGTTTAACGGTCTAAAAATCTAAAAATCTAAAATTTTAATTTATTAATGAAGTTCTTTGAAAAAAAAATCTCGCCTTCCGGCGAGATTCGTTAAAAACAAATTACTTTGAAGATTAGCCCTCCCAAGATTTTCATCCTGGTGACTCCCCCTGCGACCAAAAACAAGGGAGGGGTTCCGAAAAGCCTCGGACAAAACGCTTCCCTTTCGAGCTGCCTCCTTATGGTTATCTTGATACTGCAGAAGTTGAAGCACGTATAGCGTCCTCTGACCTGCAACCTTCCAATGAACCTGCTTATTTCTAAAACTTCTTTTCAATTTTGTCCTTCTTTTGCTGGGAATGAAGGTTCATGTGTATGGTGAATGAATCAATGCCAAGGGTTAGGAACGCTCGATGCATTACCAGTTTAACTTAAGTTGAGATTAATATGATGTAATCTTATTATTATTACAATCTCCTTCATGTGTGAACATCCTAATTCATAATTCTTATCTCTAAGCCCTTGAAAGCATATGCATGGAATGACCCCATGGGCTTCATCCTATGTTAAAACGATGTATTGGGCTTCTGTTCCAACGATGAAAAATAAACGAAGCCCAACATGCAAATAACAATAATTAAAACAACGATGGAGATTAGCCAAGAAAATATTATCACAATTAATCATCATTCTCATGACTTTTTTTTTTGTCATTGAGTGCTTATCTTATCTCATTCCTTTTCGACTCTTCGTTTTCCTTTGTTTAATGCTTACAATAACTCTCATGGTTTCCACATTAGCACCTTCGTAACTTCCTTGTCCCACTTTTGAAATATGTAGTAGCTAAACGATAAACTCAATCGTGTTCCACACTAGCCTCGCTAATTAAAAAAATTAAGCAAATCTTCTTAATTAGACAGGTCATTTTTTATTAATCAAATCGTTGCTTGCATGTAAAGTAGAACCAAGCCAACATCAAATAAGTGAAAGGTGATTCACTTGGCATCAATAATTTGACTCAAAACAAAGGGATAATATTTTGTTAACCACCACGGGTAATCGAGTTGGTAAGAGCCTTCTGGTGTGGAACCACCTCACTCGGGTTCGAATTATGCCGACTTCAGATTGGAGTTAAATCTCAATTTATTCTATGGCTGGTCAGAGAGAAGAAGACTTCTGACACTGCCCCTGAGTGAATTATTTGTTTTTGGGCCTATAAATCTTTTGAGATACCACGATCTCGATTTTTTTTTTTTTTAAGAAATGATAAGATTTTGGTTGGAATAATTGAATCCTCAAATTGGCCTTATTATCTCTTGGGATTCCATTCTGGTGATTGGAATTATTGAACCAATGAGCTCTAGGCCAAATTTTTAACAAAAAAGATTCTCAATTCTTATAAGAGAGTATTTTACTATGCTTCATTATGTCATTACTCCATCATCGATCCCATCCCATCCCATACAAGAATCAAAAGAGAAAAAAAATTAAAATTCATGGATCCCATGCATATATAAAGTCTTGGCTCCAACTGCCATGTCACTGTTGGATGAAATAGTAGACATGCACGGAACTGGATGAAATCGTGTTGCTGCACGCCATGGCAATTTGACTCAGACCGATGAAGGTTGAAGCCTTGAAGGCTATACTAATTTGTCCAATCAAATTTTGAATACCAATGAATTAATCTCATATATAGAGGTTGTTTTTGGGCTAATGAAGGTGATATTATTGGAGCATACCTACCCAACAAAACTGAATTATTCATATATGGATTACTGGTATCAGTCATTTTCATTCAAAAGCATCATCATAATTGAATATGAATATGAATATGAATTAGGGTTTTCATCAATCGGTTGTCTATCCCCACAAATTAAACTGTGATCGACATATTGTCAACTACAGTAGCGGATTCCTTACGCCACATATATATCATCTTGTACACGAATCATCGCATATCAACAACCAGGCACATTATTGAGTTTTAAACTATTTATATATGTGACAAAGTGGTTGATAATGATGCTTATATTTGAGGCTTATAAGGGGTAGAAACCAACCCGGCCTCCACTTAGAAAATTAATCACATTTTAAAATGATAAGCGGTTGATGATTTTGGTTTAGATGACGTTGATCGATCAATTACTATTATTAGTCAAATTAAATAGCTTCAAGTTAGTATAGTCCTCCAAGATGGCGTGCCCGCTAGTACATGATGTTATGTTGATATTGTATTTATGTTGAAAATTACGTTATTTTTGTCAAATATTTTTTAAATAATCTAAACACTGAACCCTGAAACCTTAAATCATAAAATTAGACACTCGATCTGTGTTGGTATTATCAAAACTCAACATTGAATTTGAACTTATCATTATTTTTTGTAGAAGAGGAGTAGAATTTGGAATATATATATCTTTGATCTTTCTAGTTTACCGGCCACTATAATAATTTGAGCATGAGAATTGTGTAAATTAACGTGCAGCGTTTCCTGAAACATGATTAACACGAGAGATAGGGAGGACAAATATCCTCTCATATACCAACAAGATTATATTATTTAAACACTCTTAATATCTAATATCAGAAATCCACTAAGAAGATTATATTCTCTCTATAAACAAAGAAGGGGAATCTTTATTCCGGCCATAAAAGAAACGTTGGAGAATCTTTAGGGTGGAAAACGCTCATGATCGATCTAATTAAAAGAAGGATTAATTATTTGCTCTTTAAGATACTTAAAATTAGTATTCTGAAAAGTAACCATGCAAGGTGTTGACAAGTCCGAATTGTATTCTTGTATCAACATAGTACCTTCAATTCTAACGGATCATCGATCTTCATGCAATATAGTACGTACTCATAATTTTCTTCACAAAAACCAGCTAGGGTTCGAGTGTTATGTACGTGATATACTATATCTTACCAACTAATAATTAATCCCTAGCCTGCACTTCTCAGAAAGATAAGAACAAATTAATAATTGGACAGTATGCTATCCTGATTCATCATTCACATGCCCAATTTTCCTTTCATATATTAATTATTTGGTCCTCCCATCTGAATATTCTAGTTAAATGCCTGCTGTATGTCTTTTTGCTTTGTTTGTTGTCACCAACCCTAGAACAAGATAAGGCCTATATCGTATCGAGTAGATGATGACCATTCTCTCTCTCTCTCTCTCTCTCTCTCTCTCTCAATAATTTTTTTACTTGAACTATTGTGTGTTTTTTAGTAAAGAATGCAAGCATTGAAGCATGATTATTTATTCTCTAATATATATATATATATATATTTTTGATCCATTGGAGATGGGCCGGTCAGGAACCAGCACCCATCTAAGAACACATGCAATTTAGGCCGAAGCCCCCGACGAGTATCCCAGCAGCCCATCCCGCTCACCCATTACCGGGGTATTGCGGGGCCAAGCCTTAATGCCAGACTAATCTCTCGATCGCTAGTGCACGAACCCACTCACAGCGGGTCCCTCAAACTAGCTGGTCAATCTTCACATAATAAATATGTGCCCATGTGTGCTAAGTTGGGGATCGAACTCAGGTTGGGGGGTTCCCAATCTTGCATCCGTGCCAACTCAACCACATGGGTTGGTTATATATATTCTTTCTTTTATTGAGTAACAATTTTAATAGTTGCTTAGATTTTTAAATTTTTTGGCTTATTTGGATGATATAATAGGGGTGTTTTTTTTTTCCTATATACCTCACCTTCTAAGTGCTTATATAGTGAGATTGGAAAATAAAAATCAATTAAACAAATAATAGATATTCATTTTATTATCATTAATATTGAATGAGAAAAAAAATGTAAGTTTTTTTTTACAATTTGTTATCTATAATAGTCATTTTATGTGAGGATATATATATATATATCATTTAATAATTTATAAAAAGAGAAAGTCCAGTGAACAAATTAAAAAGTTCTAATAGAAAAACTCTAAATTAAAAAGAATGGATGATATGTGAATCTCAGCCTTTTATGGGATACACGTGAACGCTTGATGATGATCGAGGCTCACCAAGGCCATTATTATTTGTTCCCGCAGGCATGCATGATGATGAGGCCCACCATTTCTGGAAAAATGAATTCTCCCACATATTGTGGTATTGTTCAAGTACGTCAAGACCACAATTAATCAGATCGATATCTATTTGAATATTATCTTAAAAGCTTAAATCAGGTGTAGAAGGTATTCGGTGTAGTCAGGGGCGGAACTAAGATTTGAAGTTTTGGGGGGCCAAAAATTTTTTTTTGTCTTAAAATGAATATTTAAAATTTAATAATTTACAAGCACAATACTTCCAAAATAATGATTAAAAGTATAATCAATTAGGTAACTTTTGTTACTAATTTATTAATAGAATTTTAATTATAATTTTGGCTAGTATATTTGCATATCAATATGTTAGTTCATCAAGTTTCTTTCTTTTCATGCATGCAATCTAGTTAATTGCATCAATTTTTCTTCTAGTTCTCAGGTCAATTAACATATGTAATTGGGTTTGGAAAAATATTTGGGGGGTCCGGGCCCCCTTATGCTTTGTACAAGTTTCACCACTGGGTGTAGTGGACTGCCACGTAGCATATTCGACTCACTAATCACATAATAACAAAGAAATAAAAAATGTGTATGATATATAAATATCAATTTTTTTATTATTTTAAAACACAAATGAGGGTTCAAAACCCAGTCATGTTCGGAGGCTCAGGACCACACTCATTTTTATTATTAATAGAAAAAGAATACATCCAAGGAACTTAATATTTGAACTTTGAGAGTTACAGTGTTTCAGTACATAACAAGAGGATTTTAAGTCTTAGCATGTCCGTTGTTTTCGAGCGAGATTGACGAATTAATACCAAACAAGCGGAGGTAGTAAGGATAATACAGGGAAGTAGACGACCCCTAAAAATGTAAGCTCATTTAAATTTGTCCCAGCGATTCCAAATACACCCTGCTTATTCTTTTAATTATAGGCAGTTCTGGCTAATACGGAGAAAGAAACAACCCCTAAAAGCAAACTTACTGCTAAAGAAACCACGAGAAAAAACAAACAAAACCCAAAGATTAACTAGAAAAAAAAATCTAATCACCAAGATTTGGTGTGTCATTGTGATCGTCAAGTGGTAATTGGTAATATATATATATATATATATATATATATATAATACAACAAAATATATCTTAATTTTAGTTTTTCCACGTGCTAACAACGATGGATGGATGATGATGTTAAATATATATTAGCACCAATAATAGCAACATCATCACCAATACGATATCAACGAAGTTCATGCAACACGTATTATTATATATAGTTTGGACATAAGCACGAAACAAACAATACGACTCAAAAAAAAAAAAAAAACAGTATGCATTATTTTCCCAAGCATGTGCAACCACCACTGTGTTCTAAATCTTATCCCAAAATCATGTGAATTATTGGTGGATGAATTAAAAGGAGAAAGAATGGGGTTGGGGGGGGGTCGATGCATGTCCCCCCATAGGCATTGGCATGGAGTGACATAAGCTAATTAAGCTCAGAAAATCTGAGAAAGTTTAATGTTGTTTTCAAGCAACTGGTTAGATGGAGATTAGTATATAATGTATTCTAATTATTTGAGCCGATCGAGTTTACCAAAAGACAGGAAGAAGGATTTTGGAGAGACCAGAAGCCGTTTGTGTGCGTGGAAATTAAGATAAAACTCTTTAGAACACTCTAAAGGGCATCATTATACATGTTGCTAGCTAGTTAAAGAGGCACAAATATCTCTCTGTCTGGTTCAAAATTCATGAGCTAACATGGAAAATGTATGGCTTTCCCTAGCTATTATCCAAAAGCCAGAAAATATAATGCTGCCCTTTGGAGCTAATTATTTACAAAAAGACTTCTTAATTAGTTTTCATTAATTTCTTTTTCTCTTGGCATGCCAACATATATAACTATTACCACACAGTAATTGATAGAAGAAACATATTGCTTTTCTCTTGAGAGGGACTTGATTTCAATAACAAGTAGTACCTCCAAAGCACCGACACTCCAAAATGGTGCCGTGTCACGTGTCCGACACGCGCCGACACGTGTCGGTTGACTTTAACTTTCCGATACTTTTGCAGACACTGGACCGACATGCGTGTCGTCGTAATTGACACTCTTCCGACACGTCTTCGATTTTTAAAAAATATATTTTTAGTATATAATTGTAATTTTTTAAATCCTAACGGGCCTAATCCAAATCTTTCTGACCTAGACCACTAGACTTGTACAAAAACTAAAAATAAAAGATTGAAATTAGTAGGGTTTTCAATTTATTGTGTATTATTTTATGAATTTTTGAGGTATTTTTTATTTAATTTTTTTTCTTCATATTATTATTATTTAAATATTATATATATTATTTTAATTATCATGTTGATAACGTGTCGTGTCATAATTTTTTTGAATTTTGCCGTATCGTCGTGTCGTGTTGTGTCGCTGTGTTAGTATCGCTGTCGGTGCTTCGTAATTAACAACCAAAAGAAATTGCGAGTAGAAAAGATCGGCTATGGGCATAGGCTAAGTAGGCGGGCCTCCAAAGTTCAAGTCTTTTGATTATATAATAGGAATGGACCCTAGACATCAGAATGAATAATTTCAAAAGGAATTGAGTTTTTATTATAATAACTCAAAGGGTAGCTGACTCGATGACTCTTAGCCAAGACACATGTCTCACAATGTAAAATAGACTCTTTAATGCCAATAAATAATGAAGGCATAGATTTTTTCATATTTCCAAAGGAATGATGCCCCTAGACGGCGATGCCACAAAAATATCTCACTCAGCTGATCATAACTCGAAGTCAAAGCCGACCAATTATCTCCTCGGTCGAGGCCTTGAGATAAAACCTCACACCTATAAACCCATTTGGGTCGAGACCTTGAGATAAAATATCACACCTATAAACCCATTTGGGTCTATTCTTGATGAATTCAGGTAGTTAAGTTGAGGACAATATCGGTGAATCTTTACATTAGTTAAGGCGGTGCATGCTAGTCTAAGTGAGCTTTGATACTATGTTAAACAACGACAAACGTGGCTCGTGACCAACTATTGCACCGATATTGTCCCAACTTAACCACCTATTAGGTGTTGGGTTTTGTCACTCTTCTGATGTGAGATCTCCATTCTCCAACAATAAATTGTGTGGAATTACGGATGTTTTTTGGTGAATTGTTCTCCATATATTATATTAGATATAAAAAAAAATTGAGTGGTATCCGCATATGGATCCCGGCGCCCAACATAGATGATATCACGCTTACGCGCTCCGGTAGCCACAAGTATGGTACCAACGAGTTTCGAACCCAAAATCTAATATTAGAGATAAATTAGTTTGACACTGTTAATTCATATAAGATAAAACTGATAGAGATAATTTCATGTCATTATTGTACGTTCATCAACTCAAACTTCATTCATCTTTAGTTGATGTTACTCTTTACCCATAGCTTGTCTAATTGTTTTGAGACTTATTATTAGTTTATTACCGTGTCGTGTCTTAACGCATCGAGTTCGCATCAGTGGTTTAATCAAACAATAATGCATTAGATATGAAAACCCTTATAATACCAATATGAAACATAAAAAAAATGTTTGATCGTTGTGAAGGTCCCCACTTTAATTGGCTAATATCAAACTTGTACATGTGGGGCTTAATTAGTTTCCAGTCCCAACTAAGAAATTCGAAAAATGGGGTGTCATGATGAGGCTTAGGTTTGATAAACTTTCTCTAAGTGTATGCTAATGGATATTAGTTCCAAAGGTGCTTCATGTTATGTCAAGCCTATATATATATGGTCCCAAACATTATCAACACCTAACATCATAAAAGTCTCATATGATCCATTCATAAATAAGTTCCCACATTATCTTACTTTACTTGTCCAATTGTTTTTTTTTTACTTAATCTTTGTAGATAATTTCATGCAATTTAATCAACATCTTACCTCCATATATTCGAACAAATATGAATTTAAGAGAAAAATATGTTTATCTTTATTAACAAATGACAACCCCGTATTTTTTTATTTTTAAAATAAACATATATTAGATATGATCACGACGTATTTTTAATTAGTAATATGACAATATAGTGTTATAGAGTCATACAAATGAAGATGAAAAAGATAGACAACTTATAATTCAATTTGATTCTTCAGTATCTATTAATTCTCTCCAGAGAAACCTTAGCCCCAATGAGATATCTCAGCAGCGCCTATGTACGCATCAATTCCAGCAGCACATTCGTGTGCTATCCTCTTAGCCTCGGGCTTCTTTCTATACTTTTTATCGCGCAAATCCTAGTTTAGTCAACGATCGCTGGTGCGGCTTCCTATGGTGAGGACGGTCTTGCCCTCACTCACTCACTCACAAGGACGGTTTTGTTCATCATGCTCTTTTCAGGCTTTTGGTGATTATGCTCATGCAGAGCGTTTCTTGGGCTCTCAGAGATGGTTGACACCTCGATTAGATCTGGTTTCCTTTTGGATTTGGATATGCTTTGTTGCGTTGCTGCCGGTTCTGTTGGGTGTCAATCAAATTCAAGGATTCAAGCTCTGAGATCTTGGTGAATTTTGGGTGCTCGGTTTTGGTGGCTCAGCAACCTTGGTGTTCCAAGTCAGCGACCCTATTACTGGTGAGGCGCTGTTAAATCTTAACCCAAGTCATATTTGGTTTTTTAATTTAGGTCATTTTAATTTCTTGTTTAAGAATAAACATGATCAGTTGTGCAAATTTCGACTGTAGTTTTACTTTCTTTTTTCATGCGTTTTCCTTGAGCTTGATTTGATTTATTGATCTCAATAACAATACTTGTCAGAATTTTTTTGTTGGAGCTGGCGATTGCTGACAGCAGTGATGCACGAAGTATGTATTTTTCTAGGTTCCGAATCATCAATTAGAGTTATAGGTTTAGACTCATCAATTAGACCACTTGTGTAGTATGTACTGCTTCTTTTTAGGATGCCCTTACTATCCTCTATTGATTAATAAAGTTTATGCTTTTCTAAAAAAAAAAAATGAAGATGAAAAAATATATAAAAGAGAATAAATAAATCAAATTGGAACTTTGGAAGTGATTGAAATTCATGAGATAATGGTGTTGTTTGGGTCTGCCACTCTAGGGAAGATGATGTGGAGGAGAACTTTATTGAGAAATTTTTAGATATCACCGTAACTCCACATGGCAATGCTATGAGCTATTATGATTGGACCACATTTTTTTTTCTTTTTTTCCTCCAATGTATCAACCATTGGCCCTTGGTTATCTAAGTAAAGATGTGCTCCAATCACAACAACTCATCATATTGCCACGTGGAGTGACGATCACACTGAAAAATTTCTCGAACTTCAAGTGTGCAAGACACGCTTGGATATCAACATTAATGAGTTTGAACTCTAGGGTTGAAAGTTGATGATGAGGACCTCTTTGAGGTGGTAGGAGCAATAAACCTAAGGAGTTGGAAGCCATATATGTCTGAGGTGGAGTAAGGTAATACAACATTACAACTGGGAGTTCATTTTTGCTCACACCCCCTAGTTAAGGTGTGAGCATCACATTTCCTTAGATGTTTGATACCTATCAAAATTCTAATTAATGTTAACATATGGTTAACTTTTATATCTATTTTGTTTTTAAATATTATCTCTTTATTTAAATATTTGTTTCTTTCCATGAGAGAGAATCTCTCTTCTTAATTAATTGCAAACTCTTCATTAATATTCTACACTAACACCAAACAAAAATAAATATGGAATATAATCATATTTAATTCTATGGTCGATTAACCTAGAAACAAGGGGAAAAAAAAGAGGAAACAAATCCTATTTCATTATGGGCTGACGAACCCGAAAAAAAAAAAACTAATTAATAACAGATTAAATGATTAAATGGTTTCACTTCTTTTTGTTGTTTTTTTTCAAAAACTTGTTTATGCTTTACAAAACCTATCATCAATCATTTAATTTGTATTTTTTTTTTCCGGATTCATTAGCTATAGAATTAAATAGGTTTTTTTTTCCTTTTTTTTTCCGTTGTTTCCGGGTTAATCAACTATAGAATTAAATAGAATTTATATTTCATATATTTTTTTGTTTGGTGTTGTGTAGAATTAATGACGAGTTTGTAATTAATTAGAAAAATAGATTATGTCTCCTCATTGAAAGAAACAAAGATTTAAATAGAAAATGATGATAAAAGTTAACCATTGGTTAACATTAATTAAAATTTTAATAGGTGTCAACTTCCTAAAGGGGTGTGAGCAAAAATGAACTCTACAACTGGTGGTGCATCTTCCTTAGGTGTTCGTTCCTTAGACCCCCAAGGGAAGGGCAAGGAGAACATGTGAGTCCTTGTTAGTAGAGCAGGTTCACAACTTCTCTTCCATAATGTCAGTTGCAAGCTTCCTTGGATCTCTTGTGTTGTCCGGTACTACAATTGTGTATTTTGACGAGTTTTCTTTAGTGAATTGTGGAGCAATGCAGTGGCTGATTAGTTGTGTTTTATATTTTTGTTGTTTTTTTTTATTCAGAACAAGTATACTATCTAATCTTTAATGGGTAGTTCCGATTAGGCCACATGCATATGCATAGCTTTTTATTTTGCAGAGTTAACTTGTGAAGTAATACTTTGACATTGATCACATTTAGTTTTATTATTTATTCTCCTTAAAAAAAAGGTAGAGTACTTATGAGAATTTGCAATTTTGTCAAACCATCCTACGACATTACATACTTTTACAAAATTATCTTCACCACTCACGATTAATTTAGTTTAATATTAATTATAGAAAATGTTTAATTAAGAGGGAAAGAAAGATAGTTGCAACATATGATCTGTTTTTGTTTTGGTCAAGGCATGGGCCAATAGGATAAGTTCTATTGGATATTCCCACGCAGTTATCTAACTATATCCAATAGAAAAATGCACCGATCTAGTAATAAGTACGTGGATGGTTGAAAAAATGTACAACGTTGACTTTGACTTTCTTTAGTGTAAAACAAGTCTTTGATTCCCTTGTTCAAGAAAAAAAAAGAAAGTAGATTGCATATTGCAATTACCCTCAATTTATTCTTCAAATATTTTTGGTCATTAATTTTTGACTCCGTCAAATTTCCCTAATTCAATAGAATGGTCAAAAATAACCAATCAAGCTCCTAAGTGTAAAAGTTCTCAATGTGGATAAAATGACCTGAATAGATAAGATTTTAATGCTGATTTATCTGTAACCGTCCTGTTTGGTCGGTCGGTCTTAACTGTAAGAGTTATTTATGTAAATAAATAAACTAAAAATGCTATAAATAGATAAGATCTTAACTTTGACTCATTAGTAACGTATCGAAACGAGTCTCTACAAGGTGTTCAGTTACTATTACACTTAAAAGGTAAAAAAATGGGGAACGTCTTGAGTGTTTTGGGTACTAGTGCTCATGATTTTTTTAAGACTTCACTTATAAGGGGCAAGATGGAGATTTATAAATCCAACGGTCCAGATTATTGCTCACATGCCTAAGCACTAGTGCTTTGGGTATTGTAGAATTTTCCAAAAAAATGTGTGAAAAAATAAAGATGAGGAGAGGATAAACCTTAACAAATGGAAGAAAAACGACAAACACGTGTTGAGTACGGAGACGACAGCACCTGTGGGTCCGGGGGGTTTCAAGATGAGCCAGTGAGGACGGTAAACGTGAACTGAACAGAAAAAACGTCGCCGCTTGCTCTAGTGTCACCTGGGGCCCACGATCACCAAGATCCCTATAAATACGTGGCCCGAGACGCTGAGTACTTACTCCTTCAAACCCGAATCGAATAGTTAATACGTGTTTGGTGCCTCAAAAATTCAGGGCCTTACGTGTTGTTGCCTCCTAATTCCACTGCACAAATACACTCCCCTCATCTTCCTCTCTTCTTGGGTTTGTTCTCCGCTCTTCTTCTTCTTCTTCTTGTTCCTAGGTTTTTTTTGGGTCTCTAAGTGTCGTAAAATTTTCCAACAATGTGTGGAATTCTTGCCGTTCTGGGTTGCTCCGATGACTCTCAGGCCAAGAGGGTCCGGGTTCTCGAGCTTTCTCGCAGGTACGTAATTAAAAGACCAAAGTCATCCTCACCTTTTTCTAGTTTAATTTTTGACGATGCATGCATGTTGATTATTTTGAGCTAAGTAACACAGGCATGCATGTTGATTATGTAGACCAATTTTTCGTTGATGATGATGGTCTGGTTTTTTAACAAAGGAAGTGTTCATAGTTATCTGAATTAGCAGCTTTGTGTAAGCTGGAAATGACATTATTGTCACAGTACAAACATTGTCGTTTCTGTTAAGAAGTGGTGTTTTGTTCAAATCAAGTTATTGATCATGAACTTTCTGTCCTTCCGATATGATGTTTTCTGAGGACCCACAGGCGTGTCACACCTATAAAAATTATTTTTATGGGCACCATGATTGGAAGAAATTGGACCGGAAAGTCGAGTAAGATTACTGAAATACCCTTGTTTATTTGGTGTTGCTGTTAGATTGAAGCACCGTGGTCCTGACTGGAGTGGCCTGTACCAGCATGGAGATTGTTTTTTGGCTCACCAGAGGCTGGCTATTATTGACCCTGCTTCTGGTGATCAACCTCTGTTTAATGAAGACAAGTCAATTGTTGTCACGGTACGCCATAATCATATATATATATATATATGCATGTCTAACTCTAATTTTGAATATTCTAGCTTAATTTGTGTTAAAAACTCAATTATTGATAAAAGTGTTTGTGCTGAGAATCATCAGGTCAATGGTGAGATTTACAACCATGAAGAATTGAGGAAGCGTCTGCCGAATCACAAGTTCCGAACCGGCAGTGATTGTGATGTCATTGCCCATCTGGTGAGTCACCTAAATAAATAAATTCATTCTTTGACCCTGATTTGTACCAACTTGTTTGATAGAACCGAAGTCTTAGTTTCATTTCCTTGTCACTATCAGTTTGAGAATTCTCTGTATGATCGACATGTACTTATGTTGTGTATTAACTGTGTTTCTTAATCTACATGATGTTGTCTTATTTTTCCAAATTTTTGTCAGTTTGATCAAGTTATGGGATGTTGAATTTGCTAGATTATGTGCATGTACATCTTGGTTTGCATTACCAAACTACTGTATTAACTGTTTTTCATAATCTCGTTTAGTATGAAGAGTTTGGGGAGAATTGTGTGGACATGCTGGATGGCATGTTCTCTTTCGTGTTGCTGGATACCCGCGACAACAGCTTCATTGTTGCTCGCGATGCTATTGGAATCACTTCCCTCTACATCGGCTGGAGTCTTGATGGTAATATTTCTTTTTCAAGCCCTGTTTTTGCTGCAATAGCTCCTTTTGGTTTTGTCTTGAATATGTATGTTATGATGAATAATACTTTTTTGTTTTGTTTTGTTTTGTTCAAAATCCAGGCTCAATTTGGATTTCATCAGAACTGAAGGGGTTGAATGATGATTGTGAACACTTTGAGAGCTTTCCACCTGGTCACCTGTACTCGAGCAAAACAGGTGGACTAAAGAGGTGGTACAATCCTCCTTGGTTCTCAGAGACCATTCCATCAATGCCATATGATCCTCTCGTTCTGAGGAGTGCCTTTGAAAGCGTAAATTTCATCCCTTGCAAGCTCATAGGACTTAGAGTTTATTTTGATAAGTTGTTGAGTTACCTAAGATACATATCAAACACAAAATTTGTAAGTATAGCTTATGTGTTGAGTGTAATACGTGCAGGCTGTGATCAAAAGGCTGATGACTGATGTGCCTTTTGGAGTTCTTCTATCTGGAGGCTTAGATTCATCTTTGGTGGCCTCTATCACGGCTCGCCACCTGGCAGGCACAAAGGCGGCCAAGCAATGGGGAGCACAACTTCATTCTTTCTGTGTTGGACTAGAGGTGAGATCCATATTTAGTATTGAGAGTGAAGATTTACACTATGGTTTATTGGCGCTTCTCGGTTCCTAAACTAGTCTCTTTATATTATTAACAGGGTTCGCCAGATTTAAAGGCTGGAAAAGAAGTTGCAGACTATTTGGGAACAGTTCACCATGAGTTTCATTTTACTGTTCAGGTATCATTATGAAACTTGCTTAAACTAAAGAGTTTTCTTCTATATATATATATATATCAGTAGCCAAGATGCTAACCATTTGCATTTGGCGTGTCATAGGATGGAATTGATGCCATAGAGGAAGTTATATACCATGTTGAAACATATGATGTTACCACTATTCGAGCTAGCACCCCCATGTTTCTTATGTCACGTAAGATCAAATCTTTGGGGGTCAAGATGGTGATTTCTGGTGAGGGATCCGATGAGATTTTTGGTGGATACCTCTACTTCCACAAAGCACCCAACAAGGAAGAGTTTCACCGCGAAACTTGCAGAAAGGTACTGTCAATTTTTTTTTATTTACGTACATTGAATATAGCTAGCTATCCTACCTGGGGTTAAATTGAAAGAGATAACGGTGAGTTGTTCTTTTGTTGGATGCAGATCAAGGCACTGCACATGTATGATTGCCTTAGGGCAAACAAATCAACATCTGCTTGGGGCTTAGAAGCTCGAGTCCCTTTCTTAGACAAAGAATTTATCAATGTTGCAATGAGCATTGACCCAGAGTTCAAACTTGTAAGAACTAAGACTGAAAAAAGTATTAGCATTTCTCTTACAGCATAGTTCAACTTTAAAGCACAATACTAATCATTTGGCCTTTTCAATATATTTACAATTAATTTCAGATCAAAAAGGACGAAGGAAGGATTGAGAAATGGGTCCTCAGGAAGGCCTTTGATGACGAGGAGAATCCTTATCTGCCAAAGGTATACATTCATCTTTCTTTTTCGGTTAATAGTATTGCATAAAAGCTGCTACTCCTAGCATCGATATTATGTTGTCTCATGAAAGTTGAAACTAACAACTCTTGTTTAATGTCTGCAGCACATTCTGTACAGGCAGAAAGAACAGTTCAGTGATGGTGTAGGCTACAGTTGGATTGATGGCCTGAAAGCCCATGCTGCTCTCCATGTATACATCTTTCTAATCATCTTACCCCTTTGTTAGAATTCTCCACATTTTCATTAAGATTCTATGAAACATTCTTAGATCGACTTGGCCATTTATTGATGCTCAAACCTATACTTCCAGGTGAATGATAAGATGATGCTGAATGCTGCACATATCTTCCCACACAACACTCCCACTACAAAGGAAGGCTACTACTACAGAATGATTTTCGAGAGGTTCTTCCCACAGGTAATAGTCTGCTACAAGCTTTCATCAGTTTCATGATTCATTGTTTATGTTGGTAAACATAATACGATTAGGGAACAGATTTTTTATACTTATTTTTTGGTGTTGGCAGAACTCGGCTAGGCAGACTGTACCTGGAGGACCAAGTGTGGCATGTAGCACAGCCACAGCTATTGAGTGGGATGCTGAATGGTCTAAGAATCTTGATCCATCTGGTAGGGCTGCGCTTGGAGTCCACAATTCGGCTTATGAAAATCAGGGTTCAGCTGTTTCGAGTGGGATTGGGCCTGAAATCATTGACAATGTGCCTCAGATGAAAGTGAGCACCCCAGGAGTGGCAATTGCAAGCTAGTGTGGCCTGCTGGAGGACCCAAAACTTCTGCAAATTTGAGGGTATGCCCTGCAGACGTGAGGGTCGTGTTGGAAGAATTAAAAGACTTTATGATGCCTAATGTATAAAGTAATAGGCACTATGTAAAAGTTGTTGGAACTTATCATCCCCTCCATGGTGGATTAACCTGTTGTGTTTATCATCGTGTTGTACTTTTCTAAAACAAGTTTTTGAAGTGTGTTTATCTATATATATGTTGGACATGTTTTTAAGATTTAGCAGTGTGAATATTGTGTCTTTCAAGTGTGTTTATCTATATCTATATTCTGTCTTCATCCCTGCACTTTAGTTGGAGTTGTTTTCTTCTGTAATACTCTATAGTATGAATTAAACAAGGGTGAATGAATCAATGAACAATTAAACAAACCCTTTCGCCTAGCACGAGGAAGATCAAGATCAGAGAGAGAACTGGTCGGATTAAAACGCCACTTTTTTTTTCTCACAAGTTAAGAAGAAAACAAAATTATGCACAATGAACAACATAGTGGCTGTAGTTTAGTGGTGAGAATTCCACGTTGTGGCCGTGGAGACCTGGGCTCGAATCCCAGCAGCCACATATACATATTTTTTTTTGTTCTATTTTTTTTAGCAATGTCTTTTTTTTAGAATAACCAAGGTTTTCTGAAAGATCTTTCCTTAATAATATAATTACCTTCTGTCAAGTTTTGTGAAGAATGGGCCCAAAATTCGCTTACAGATGACAAAATTGCAGTAATGATTAAAGATTCTTCATTAGTAAAAGATTAGTCTTCCATCATTGGAAAAATAATTAATGAGGAAATAAGAACCTTATTTGTCCTCTCCTCACTAACACTAGATATTAGCATCACTTTACAAACATTGATAGAAAATGAAGATTCCATTTAGCACCTCCTAATACAGGTATCATAAGGTAAATCCTATATAACTTGTTAGAGTGGACCGTCAATTTAGAAGAGCAAAGTAGTGTAGAATAGTTGGTTCCAAGTGTCTGGCAATCCAGGAAGGCACCAATGGCTGCAATCAGCTGAACGGTCAGGATTCGCTCTCTGCCCGGGACTCAAATCCCCACTGTAGATTGAGGGGTGCCCATCTTTTCTGAGCTCTGAAAGCATGGTAATATCTAGCAAAAATGCAGGATTGCTCATTTCTCGGATCACACTGTCCATCACTCTCATCTGGTCTGGATATGTCGTCCCTGGATAAGCTATCCCACTCACTGTCATTGGTGATGTTTCTCCATAGCAGTTCTTGGTGGTGGTAGGTGTTGCTCCTCCATTCCATTCATTTGGGCTGCCAACTTAGCATGTCATTGAAGTTACCCATGTACTAAAATTCATGATACAAGTATAGGGAGATTTTCTATTAAGAGTGAATCTCGACCACATTAAACAGGAATCAATCTTGTAAGTTGTAAACAAAGGCGGAGCTAGGAATTAATGTAGGGGAGGGCTAAAATTTTACTTCTTCATTAGAGCATAGAGTAATTTAAAATTGGGGTGGGCTACAATCATATTTTTGTTCAAATTTAAGCTAAATATTTATACTTATATTATTTTTTGCTTGCTAAATATACATTAATTTTTTGCTATTTTGTTTAATGATGTAAAAGAAAGTGTTCGACAAATTGACTCAAGAGATGTAAAACAAAGTGAAGCTAAACCAAGACAAGACAAGCAAAGCAAAGCAAGCCTAACATGTAAGATTATACAAACTAGTACCGTAATATCATGTAGCCTAATGACTTAATGAGGTTTGTCTGTACAGTATGGCAGCAAATGCCTAGCTTTGTTAAGTCACATAGTGGAGGCCCAGATTTGAGAATTGAGAATGTGGTCCTCATTCTTTAGCAGTACATAACCAGTTTTGTCATCCTTGAAGATATGCATATGTTTTACTGTTTACATTCTAGTCCCACCGACAAAACCAGTGCTCTTTTTTCCTAATTCTCTGAACATGGCATGTGTTTGGCCGCAATACAATGCTTCCCCAAACAAATGTGTAATTGTTTTATGATTTTATCTCTGGAAGCAGTTGAGGTTTTACTCCAATGTTTATAAAAAAAGAAAATTGACATTTGGTCAACATTATCAACTCGCAAACCAAAAAGGACATCTATATATGGAGTGAAATTTTGGTGCTTGGGGCTGGCAGAACCCCCAACACATAATAATGAATGAAGCCTGGAATTTAACCAACACAATAATTTGAGAGAGAAGAGAGAGTGAAACTCACTTGTAGTGTGTGGGAGATATGGAGAGAAAGAAAACTCGGGTCCTTGAGGGATCGATATTTGTGTCAACCCAATTAGCCCATGTTCTCATTCCTTTCTCCAAAGCAGCCAAACGATCCATATCTTTGTAATATTTTCCTCCTGATTCCATGTAATCCCACCTACACGTTACCCAAGTCCCAAAAACATGGTCATTGGTGAAATACTAATATAGCCACAAACAAAAGTCCATAAAACAACTACATTTTCAATCCCTCATCATATCTAGTACCATCTACCCTGTGTGGCATGTTACATTCACGAACTATCTATGTAACATGTTATATTATTGGACGATTTATCATTGATGATATATTTTAGCCACAAATGTCTATAAACAACAAAAAATTAGAACCCATATCATATACCGTGGGGCATGCTAGTTATCAGACTATCTATTTATATATGACACCAGCATACTTACGTGACATGTATGTTGACATATTATTTATGCGACATGTTATGTTTATACCGTGGGGCATGCTAGTTATCAGACTATCTATTTATATATGACACCAGCGTACTTACGTGACATGTTATGTTGACATATTATTTATGCGACATGTTATGTTGACATATTATGTTGACATATTATTTATGAGACATGTTATGTTGACGTGTAATTTATGCGACATGTTATGTTGTCTGACTATTTACGTGACATCTTTTATGTCATCGGATTATTTATGTGACATTGTGTTGTCGGAAAATAGATGAATAGATGAGATTGTGTATAGTGCGTGGTTGAGGTTAACATTATACATGACTGAAAAAAAGAAATTTGCTCACCCTTGGAGAGCTCCTGTGTGACTCCACCAGTGACCGGTGTTAAACGACAGCACATCCGCGGACCGCCACGCATTGCTGTTCTCAGAAATGTCCTCAAGCCGTAGAACTCTCTTTCCTTCCATCATATCAATGTCCACCAGATATGGAGCTCGGTAGTATTGCACGGTTACACCATAGTCCTGCATTATCGTAGCAAAACCCAAATAAGGGCCTGTTTGGATTTGTATGATTCTCTAATTCCCAGGTCGGTAATGACTTTTTGTAGACAAGAAACATGATGGGTGCTAGCCAACCCAGCCAATCCTGCTGTCAGCTACAATTGACCCCTTTGGGTCCCTCAAAACAGTACCTATTGATTCTTTTGGTCCGTTCAAAGCATTGTTCAAGAAATGGAAAGCACATAAAAAAATCTGCATTTAATAAAAAATGGGTCTTGAAATTTGTTGCTCCTGAAGTGTTTGATGAAATGCAACCCACACAAACATTTTCAAGACTTGATAAAACAAAATACCAAAACCCAGAATTAAGCAAAGCAATAGAATAGAGATACTCACCAAGAACTTGAATGTTGAGAGTGGATCTCCTTTGACCATTTGGGTTTGGGTTTGAGGAACTGCAGAGTAAATCAAGCAAACCAAGGACTCCCATTGATTCCTCCCAAGTGAATCACCTACAAACATCACTGTTTTCCCTTTCATTTTGAGCAAAAACTCAATCCCATTGAACCTACCAAGAACAACAATATGCTAAACAAAGAGTCACCATAACTATGGAAAACACCAACACAAACAAACCCATTTCAGCACAAAACAGTTTGAGTACTAATTTACCTTGGAAGCTCACAATTGAGGGGTCTCCATCTATATTTGAGGTACTCAGAATCTGGGCGACCATACATTTGGCAATTGAACTCAGGGTCTATGATTAATGGGCACTCAGAAGATTGGTACATTGGGTATGTGTCATCTTGGACCCAAGTGCCTGCAAACATTGCACAAGTGGTTTGGTTGGTGTGAATCATTGGCCCTGAGCTATGGTGGTAGGTTTTATGGTGGTTCCTCAAGCTCATTATCACAGCTGAGTGGGATTGAACCAGAGCTAGACAAAGAATAGCTAAGCAACACAAAAGGGCCATTGAAGAGGCTATTGGGTGGTGATGAAGAAAAGCAAAAGAAGCTGAAAAGAAGAAACAGAGAAAGAGGCAGAGAGAGTGGAGATATTAAGCTAATGTAATTTTAAATTAAAGTTGAAATCTTTGGTGCTGCTTAAGGTCTTATATATAAAAAAAGGTGAGTGCTTTTTTTTTTTTTTTGGATTTGTTGTGGGTGTGACCGTGTGAAGGTGGCTGAGATAGGTTCACGTGAGTTGAGGGTGGTCTTGGTGAGACTGATTTGAACCCTGAAGCATGAGCATGACAGTTCTTTTTTTCTTACTGGAAAATCTATAAAATCCTTGAAATTATCTGCAAGTGTTTTTGTCCACAAATCAATTGGGGTCTTAGAGATTACAAATCCAGTCTTTTTGTGCAAGGAATTAGGATTGCACAAAGGGCATGAGAGTCATAAAATTTGTTTGTCAAATAATTATGGGAGTGAAATTTGCCCCATTTTTACAAACCACACTTTTTTACTTTGTCTTATTATTTGAAATTTTAAATACCCCATTTCTTTGTGTGTTCTAGATTCCATCTTGCACTCATTTTCTCCTACCCATTGTTTGACCTCGAGAACTATGTTCTTGGATTAGCTTGGAATGTTAACCTATTGATGTTTGTCTGAATTGGATTGGAATTATGTTCTTGACATAGAAGTATGAAATAAGCTAATACGAAATGCAACTACAAAATTTACAGAGTACAAAAGGATGGAAGCAAGAATTAAGAAGCAGAGAGGATATTTTGAAAATTTAAAATGATTGAAAAAGATGAAAAACAAAATTAATAATAATAATAAACAAATGGAAAAAAAGTTTGGTTTGTAAAAATAAAAATGTCAATTTTGCTCTCCGAGAATTTTAGCGTAACATAATGCTTGAAAAAACAAGTCCAGACACTTAGCCAGTACTCACTAGCTACAACCCTATTTTGCAATAGAATAGCTTGGGGTGTTAGAGTGTTTTTGAGTATTAAAACTCAATTTGATGTGAGTCGTTCGATTAGTTCAATGTATTGAATAGAATGTATGTATTTCAACACATTGAATGACTTATCAAACAACTCACATCTTTCGAGTTCAAATACCAAAAAGCATTTTAAAACATTCTTAATTGCTTTGTTTTATAACAGGAATGAGGTCAGTCCGTCAATGCCTCATGAATTAAAAACCTAAGTAGAATGTTTACTAATTAGTTATCGATATAGTGACATTTTTAATCCATAATGTTGGATGAGGTCATACATTCGTATAACCTTTCCCAGAGTATTAAAAAAGAAAAATGAAATGTTTCATTTTCTATTTTTTTAGAACATTCGCTTTTATGTAACAAATATCATTCGAAACTACGCCTACCAAACATGAAAATAAATAGTTCCATTTTATAGTTTGTTCGATGAGTGAACCACACCTGAAAGACATAACAAATATAAGGCAAATCATCCCAAAAGAGGCAAAATGATCTGCATAAGTGCATAACATGACAAATTTAGAGAAACAATTAGGATATTTACTATTCTCTTTGAGAAACTACAAAAATTGAAGGTAAAAGTGTTAAATTTAGGGATAGGGGCCAAATGGCCAAGGTTGTGTGGTGATAAGGTCCAGTACTCCAGTGTCATTACTTTGCAGCTAATGTGGGTGTGAGATCACATCAACTATCTCTATGTTATGAACAGGTGTAGGGTGTGAGATTTATTCTATATAAGAGCCACAAAGTTGGATTCTCATCTCCATCAATTATAAAAAGGAGGGCAGAAGCAAAAAATGCATGTAAGCACCTTTTTTATGAAAGAGGTGCTAGGAAAGCTAGGTAGATGTTCTTTGCTTTACTTACCAACATCTACATAGAACATCATTCTTGTTTGCTTTGCTACAATTTGCTTTATGGAAAAAATAAAGGTGCAAGCCTCTCATGCACTTATCAGTTATCACCATTCAAATCACCTTCACCATCATGATTCATGAATTGGGTTTTGACTATGACAATGCTTTGTAAGGGAAAGTAAGACCCCCTTTGTCTTCTTTTTCTTATAGTTTATCTCCTCATAATCAAGTAAAAATTAATTATGCTTTATATATTACATTCGGTTATCTAAAAATTTAAATTTCTTATTCAAAGTAAAGTAAATCTTTATTTTAGCTGTAGGATTTGCCGATTTGTAATGTGTCGATTTTTAAGACTCACGTTTTATAGTAAGTTAGAACGTATAAGTGATAATGTTTTGTGTATTACAAAAATTAATTCTTCCGGGAGGGATAAAATGCTAATTTTTCACTATGAAAGTTTAATCAAGTCATTTTAGATATTGGGTTGCAATGTAAAATTAGTCCTAAAGTAAAATATAAGATATAAAAATATAAATATATATATTGCTGTATGACAGCTGCATAGGAAAACAGCTTTCCATTATAAGAGGAAAGGATGACTGTGATGGTTGTTTTGCAAGCTTTACAGGGTTTTCTGTTAATATTCCAGAGGATTTACCGCAATGACTATCATAGTGTGAATGACCCAGTTTTTCAAAGAGAAAAAAAGAGGCTGTGGAATGAATCTAAACCTTTATTGAAGTGAGGTTTTCTTCTTCAAGAATTTGAAGGCACAAGTTTTGTTTGCATATCTAAAGAAGCAAGAATTGGTTCCATTCTGGCCAATCCTTCATGACTACATTCCACAGATGATTGTGATATAACCAAAATTATATTCATATTATGTCGGAGTGTATTAGTAGTTTCATAAAGAAAGTTCTGTTGTGCTCCGGAAATTTGAACAAATTCGAAATAGCTCTCTAATCATGTTTTATAAAATAGCAAAATCACTAGTAGCTCCTAAATGCGAAGAGTGAAAAAGTAGCCCATTGATCAATGGAATGTCAATATACCAAATGGTATTGGGCTAATATCAGGCAATTGAGAATAAAATCCTAAAAATATTTATTTAATATCAGCCATTTTTATTAAATCTTAGGGTTATATCTTTTTTTGGACAAAATCTTAGGGGTTATATGAACATGAATACTTTGACCATCCATGTCTCTATATACATATATATAATCTCAACCGTTGATATTAAAATCTGAGTATGAGTGGTTGTAAGTTTCCTTGTCACATTCTGTCTCTTTATAATAGCAAGGCAAGTCAAGAGTTCTATACATCAAAGAACTCTTCTAACAAAGAGAAGAGTTCTATATCATAAAATTATGTGTGCGTTGATAAAAAAAAAGATTAATTTACTTGAAAATCTAAATTAGTTGGTTTTTAGTTTTTTTTTTTTTAGAATGTTTTTAGTTTAAATGTTCGTTTGTTGATTTTGGATGAATGGGGATCCATTTGTTTCTAAAACAGATGATGAAAAGTGACCAAAAGGTACTCTCATAAACTTAAAAAATATATATAATAATAAATAGAAGAAAAAAAATCATTCTTGTTTAATCACCCATGCTCTCCTTTATTTTTTTATTTAAATTATGTATTTATTATTAATCCTCTCTCTCTCTCAAATTTTTCATTTTTTTTTTAAGTTTAGATCTATTCCCAATTTGAAGAATCTTCTTATGATATTATATGCTCATGTGCTTTTTAGCCATCTTTGTCAGATTCAAATTCATGAATTTAGATCGGGTTTGTTATTATGCGTAATAGATCATTGGAGATGAAGTCTTCTGCAGATTCGACCCTTGTTCTATAGTGTTTTCTTGATTAGATGTGGTAGAGGTAACCATGATTTGGGCTTATGAATTGGCCGGTTTGGTGTTTAGATTGTTTCGGAATTCGGATGGTGTAGGCTTCCTATGGGTCATCATTATTTTGTGATGTGAGCTTAGTAGTTGTTTATACGACTGTCATCCGCATTAGTTTTTCGTTTTTGGGCTTATCCTTATTTAGATTGCTATTTTGTTTTGTTTGATGACTTTACTACCTTGTTTTGTTGGACTGTTTGAAGTTAGGGGTAGACTTTGTTCCATCGGTTGTTTTCCAGTACTAATTGCTAGCTGAACTGATAGTATCGACAATGTACGTAAATGGTTGTGTTTCATTGCTCTCTTGACACTTATTGATAAGGTTGTAAATTTGGTTTTGTAGAACGGCCATTAGGTAATAAGATTACACGGTCTTCGAGATATGCATCGAATTTTAAAGTTATGAAAAAACATTTGTATTTGTGTTATAATTATATACCATTGTTTTCACATACTGGAGGCCTGGCACCATAAATTATATTTTTATCTAACGGTTTTCAAACCTAGCCGAGGTGAAACTAGTACCGGGCAATAAAACCATAAATTTGGTTAACAAATAGCTAACATTTCTAAAAATGCTCTTAGTGTATAACTAAATTGAGCGTGCATAAAAAGTAAGTAAAAAAGAATACACAGCCTTCAGTGATGACTCTGAATAAGACTCTCCTTTAGTTTTGGCTATATGACTCTTTACATGTAGACAACGAGAGAGGATCTCTAAATGTAAAGAGCGAGAGGAGCTCTCTACTATTTTGCTTAACTTAGAATATTTATTTTTAGTTACTATGTGTAATTTTTAGATACACTTAAATTTTTTTCTTAACTCAAAAATATATATAAATGCAAAACTAATATTGGGCATTTGAATTAATAAATTTATATATGTTAACATAGTGTAGACAGAAGTACCTCAAAGAATTAATAAACTTATACATTAACATAGGTAGACTTTTCTCCATTTGATTGTTCACCATTAAATAACTCTAAATTTCCGATCTAACATAGTATAGACTTTTCTCCCTCCCTTTGATTGTTCACCATTAATAACTCTAAATTTTCGATCTAACTGACCACTTTTATTTTTGCTCAAAATGCCTTTTTGTGAAAACTGAAAAATTATTAGCTCGGTTTATTGGAGCATTATGCGGATGAATCCCCAATCTCTTGGGTGGTCCATTTCAATCAAAGACCCTCTCTCTCAAAAAAAAAAAAAAGAGAAAAAAAAAGGTGGATTTCTCTTTAAAAAATTTTTTTTTTTTGGAAATTCTCTTAAAATAAAGTTGAATACCTCGCCACCGCGGGCCGATTTGTGGAAGTAGTTTTTATTATTGAGAATTTCAAAATATAAACTTCATCGATGAAGTAGAATTTTTATTTGAATTTCGGTCCAATTTCTAACACTTGATGCAGCTCTCTTCCAATTTTTACACTAGATGATGTTAGATTTCTTCAACAATATAGGCATCATGATCATGCACCTATGAACAGTCATTCTAATTGTACTGTTCGTTGAAACACAAATGGCCTGGCAAATTTTGAAGACATCACCAAACTGGATTTACCCAACTTTACATAGACAAAGGAGCCCTTTCTAAATTATGAGCTAACTTAAGAAAAATGAATACAGGCTCTCTTCGTCCCCTCATGTTCTTCTCCTAGTCTCCTCATCCAAATATGTACCGGTTTTATGTAACTACGGCAGCCAAGTTTGATATCCTCCTTCGCTTGTACTGCTTGAACTCCAGACAGCTCTTATCAACGCATGATCTCCTCTTGCTACCTGCAGCATTTCTGTAACCAGAAAATTATTGCCTTAGGCCAGTAACTTAAAGTTGTAAACTAAACTAATATTAAGGTAGGGTATTTTTCCAGCTTCCTTTTCATAATTGGCCAGTGTATAATAATTTGATCCTAACTGCTTCAATTTTCAAATTGAATGCAGAGAATCTTTGGTGTGACGACAATACTACTCATGAATTTTGGTGTTGGTAAACGTTCTTGTATTCATTTCCATCTTCTATATATACAGTAGGAAGAAGTGAGACATACTCAAGTCCCTGGCAAACAGTTTGGCTATCCTCTGTTTGTTCCGGTTGACACACTTCAGAGACAGCACTGGACCCATCAAGATCAATATTATCACCACTTCCAGAGACATTAGGCAGTGTTCCTGCAACAACGTGTGACCGTTAGAATGGTTACCGGAATGATTAGCTTCTATCTCTATGTGCCAAAAAGAAAGAGAGAAAAAAGTTCAAGTACATAAGATACCTCTCAACAAGCTTGGTTCAGCTGGAGGGATCTCCATTAAAAGTTTCTGACACATAATGGTATCCTGAAAATCCAGGAAAGTATAATCCAGAAACTGTAGCCTCTCAGGATCTGTCATTCTTGAAAACCCAAATGCAGTAGTCCATGTGTTCAGCACACTGGGGACAGCAGGCAAAACCAATCTCTCCACACCTAAATCCATAAGCATCTGAAAGAGGAAAAGATATGGAGACAATAATAAGAATCGACAAAGTAATCGAGAAAATGAGTTACATATGTAATAGATCCAAGAGGGGCAACAAACTGCAAGAACACACAGTACATTACCTTTTCAAGTAAATTCATCAATACACGACACATTCCAAGTCGGCGATATTGAAATCTGGTAGCAACAAGAGGTACTTCTGCCACCTTCTCTCCATATATCCTTTGAACAACAAAAAAGCAATTCGAAAACAAAATACTTCCAATACAAAGCCCAATTTCCATAAGAAGCTGAATAAAGCTCACCTTACAGTAGCCACGGTGATTAATTCATCATTTCGCTCCAATAGCACGGTATAAAACCCTCGAAAGTTCAAGCGATTAAGATCAGACCTGAAAAATTCCAGAATTCAATGCTGTCTTAGAAAGTAAAACAATAAATAAACAAAATTTCAACGACAAACAAAAGCTCGCGGGGGGGGTGGTAATCTATATATAACTCATGTCCCAAGCTCAATAGCTCTATTTTAACTAGTGATGCCAGCAAAGATGTGAGAATGACGGTATGAATTCTTACCCTCTACTAAAGATGATATCTTCTGCAAGATCTCTCCTGGTAAGAGGTTCTTTAACAGGCTCAAAACACTCGTGCATCACACCAAGGGCAATACTAAGCCTGCTGAAACTCTCCGTTATGGCATCATTACCAGGTTCAGTAGCATCATCACTATCAGATTTCGAGGGCTTCAGAAGTGACCAAGTTAAATTGCCAACACCCACTGGAATTTGTTTCCCTAAAAGCTTGTGGAGGCCTAAAGATATCTGAAAGTTTTAAACGGTCATATTCAACATCATCAACATGAACAAAAAAAGGAATAGACAAGAAGCTAGTTTATGATTTAGGAAAAATAAGATCCTCACAGCAAAACATCTGACAGATAATCATGATAGTACAATAATTAAAATGTTAATTAAATGAAGACAAATTGGAAATCATAATTATATCACCATTAATCTTTTTCAGCCTAAGATGCTAAGTTGTAGGCTTTTAGCTACTAGCTCTACATTTTTAAAATGCCAGCATACAGTAACTATCTCTTATTTCCCCTATTTACCTAGATCTGTTAATTAACGAAAAAATCAAGGAGGCCAATATATAACTTTTAGGTCATATCGTATACGTAGGAGCCTCCTGAAGTCATGCGGACTGCATCAACTTGCCAGTAATAACAATTATACCATGATCTGATTTGACCTATGTTTATTAGGTGATATAGTTTTCTTTTCATGAAGTTATATTGTGCTTCTGATATTTTAATATATATCCAGTTTTGTCAGAAATTATCAACTGGTGTAAAAGAAGTTTCCGGAAAGAGGTTCCACTCTCTTGATTATTGCTTCAGGATTTTCATTTTGCAAATTAAGCTGAAACACAAGGAGATAAATTTCAAAAGAAGTAACCTATGAAATATTTATGGCATGTTTGAGATACCTTTTTACAATTCTTGCTGCAAAACCAATTTCCTTTTGGATCACTTCCCGACGTATCCACACCTCCTTTTCTCAGGCACCCAGTGTGATCTACACCATTTGAAAAACAAAAAGAAAATTAAAATTAGTAACTTTAATCATGGTCACATCATACAAATGAAATGTGCACATTACCAGCACCACTCTCTTCGGCTAAAGAATTCTAAAACAAAGCAAATTTTAATGCTCTCTCAGCATTAACCATGATTTCTCAGCTATATAATCATAGAGAAATCATATCTCTTCATTTATACTTCACTGTACAATACAGTAAGCAAAACTAATTTGCAATTAATTCAAAATGTAACTATAATTTTGGAACTCACTCACTTCTGTCCAAAATAGATCTTCTAAACACACTTAGAAGAACACAAGCTCAAGTAGCCCAGTCAACATCTATTCATAACACAAAAATGTAAGAAGTCTATATTTGAAACCACAAGTCTATAAAAAACAAGAAAAGAAAGATACAACAATATGTGACAGTCTAATCCATAGTTTTACAACTATGACAAAGTGAACACTAAAAGCATCATTTTGTTGAACACTTGGTGTGCAAGTCAATATCAGATAACTCCTAAGAAACTTTAGATTATGGACACAACTCAGAACTCAAAAATAGAATTTTAACTTCAATCTGATTTATTAATCTAACAAGACTAAATCTTTAATATAAGATTTAACTTTCTTAGATTTCCGAGTGTTTCACAATTCACAGCAAGTAACCAACTTAACAAATAGATTGGAATCTAAATGCAATTCAAAGATTAAACAATTTCAATATTCCTTAAGGTCTAAAGAAAATCAATTTAACGGTAAAATGAAATTTGAATTTCTGATGGGAACCTAACTCTTCTTTCTTCTGGTTTCGTTGATACAAAACTGTTTCGGTCACTCCCCATCTTCTTGTTCTCTAAAACCCACTCAATAAATATTTCCCTTTGTTCTTCTTTTATCTTTTTTTTCCCTTCCATTCGTAAAGGTCCAAAAGCATCCAACTGAAAGTTGTAGAATATACCTATGTTTTGTGGCTTTCTAAGCTGTGTCCACGTGATGCATTCAAAGATATTCTCTAAGCAAAAGTATTATCCTTTCTTCTACTGAAAAATAATATAATGCTAGTCTAAACAAACAATAGGGTGAGGTAACACTAGCTAGCAGAATTACTACATCAAAACCTTAGTAAACAAATTTTGGTATGAATAGAACAGATGAAAATGAACCTACATTTGTGCTCGCATTGACCACAGGTGAGAATATCAGAATGTATAATATGCTCTTCGTCTTCTTTGAGTTTTCTTTGGCCACAAATTCCACAACAGCAAGATGGACAGAACCAGTCACCATCTGGAACATCCTACAAATTAAGATGAAGAGAAGAAGTAAAGAATCTCAAACTTGTGATCGTTAAAGTAAAATAAGTTCTGAGGAAATGAGAAAAAAAATATGAAAAAAAAAAAGAGAGAGAAGAAGAAATGAAATAACAGAGAATTATACAGGGTAGACTCAAAGACAAGCAAACTACCTTCAACCCGAGGCAACTCTTGTGAAATGATGATGGACATTGATCACATAAGATTAAATCACCACCATAGTGACACACAGTACAAATGTAATCATTCTCGCCTCGAACTCGATTTCCCTTCATCCTGTGGCGTGGTTCTGTTCTGCAAGTCCTCTTCCTTCTTTCATGTATAATTTGCAACTGGCAATCTAAGAGAGACCTACCATCATCGAGAAAAATATTGGAAGCAGGTCTGTGGTTACCGCATCCAGCATGAGTCTCATTGAAGCCAGCATGAGTCTCAAAGCAGCCAAGCGTAAACACCTTTTGGCAACAGCTGCACTTTATCCCCTCTCGACTTATTTTCCCTTCTGCCATTGGAGGACCACCCTTTATGCTACAATAATATACTTTTTCCCTTGGCAAAACCACATTATTGTCTATCAACCAAGATAAGACAGTGCGGGGATTCTGGTGTGTGGAAGTAGGAGTAACCACTTCCTGGACTCGCTTGCTTGTCCTGAGCACACGAGTTGGCTGAGTAACAGAGGAAGATGCAGGTGCCTTTTTTCTTTTCAACTTTGGAGGGTTAGCACATTGATCCTTTAGGCATCCGTGAAGTAAGTGAGGTGCACGATTTAAGAAACTACGAATTCTCTTCTTTTTGCGTTTTCTACCTGCTGCAGAACATACTTTATTCTTAGTCAACTGGCCCTCATCTTCCTCGACGACATACCTGTATTCAGCAGGTCTTTTGTCAGAATTATCTTCACCCATACAGACTTTGCAAGCATTCAGAAGGGAGTTATATACATTTCCTTTGGGAGATTTGAAGCGCAAGTTATTTGATGATTTTATCTCTGAGTAGAAGAATTCCCACCCCACAGCAGAGAGGTGCTTCTTTGCTTTAGACCGCATTGCTTTTACTCTCAAACTTCTAGGTCCCCTCATTGGAGAGTCTACATATGCCACAACTGCTTGAGGGCAATATTCAGGTTTGTAAATAAATACCTCAGACTTCAGTAACTTGGAATTGGAACAAGGAGACACTGCCTGTTGAGGACAATAATTAGGATGCTGAATCTCTTGTGATTGTTCCATGACAAGAGGCTGTCCAGGTGAACCATGCGAACCCTGATGTGCATCTTGAGAGATTGAAAATTGTGAATCTTTCAGGGATTTCTTCACGTTACTACACACTTTAATAAGAGAGTATTCGGGTTCTCCATCAGGTGACAAGTACCGGTATCTCGTTTTGTCCTTATCTTTCATATAATCTACTTTCCAACCCAAATATAAAAGATGCTTCCTAACAGCTGTTTGTAACTCCTTTGAAGACAGCCGTCCCTTACCCAAGTCTACATATCTATCAACCGCATCAGGGCAAGACTCTTTATGAAGTTCCACAGGTAGCCAATTTACCGTATTTCTGCCTTTGGATTTAGTAACGCAAATTCGATCACTGCTAATATCAGATTTGGCACAAGAATTTCCATTGAGATTAGAAGGAATGGCCGACAAAACTTGATGTAGCACAGACACCCCTTTTTCTGGCAAGGATAAATTTGAGTCCTCCAAAATGTTCATGTTTGGTCGTTCATCCCCTGTGACTGAAATCAATCGATCCATGTAAGACAGACCTCCATTTTCATGTCGTTCATCAGTAATCCCAGCACTGCAGTCCAATAAATTCTTCGTAATATCTTCATGATCAACAAACAAATTACTATCCAATGGGTTGCCAACAGGTACAATAGCAAGAGAGTCTACCGTACATGATTTAGCATCTAAAACACATTGAGCTGACTCCAAATCTACCTGGAATTCTGGTGACAAGCATCCTGACACTTCAAACATCCGAAATAGTTCGTCCGCAGTGATTCTTAAGTTATCATCAATGACCTCCAACACCAGCTCTTCCCATAGATGACTCATTGGAGAAGTCCACTCCCTGACCTTCTCAAAGCCCTCTTTTAATCGAACATCATACCAAACTTGCTTCACAGAAACAGCAATGTACCTCTCTTGCTCATATTGTTCAATCAACTCAAGAAATATCCAAGTCCCACGTCGCTGCCAATTGTCTGTAACCTCATCCCAGTCCTGAGTAATTCGTAAAGTGTTAATTCCAGTTGTTAGTTCGTCTCCCAAATCCGGGAAGAAGATCCTCCTCTTTTCTGAACCATCTTCATGATCAAAAACCACACCTTCCCACCAAGCATCCTGATGATACACATCCACACAGAGTCCATAGGGAAAACCCCATGCCCCTACCTCAATCTTAGGTGGCTTTGGCCTTATATTCCCGCGAAGGTTACTCTGCTCCTCAGTTACAGAATCAATCCCATCCAAAATGGGTGAAACAGACACAGCATCCACAAGATTACCAGACTCATCATCACATAGAATATGATCGTATTCTACTTCACGAAAACCTTTGGTACATGCAGTGACAGTCCCAGGGTGCCACGAGCCCTGAAACCCTTCTTCTTCGCTCCTCACCTGCAAAAGTTAAGAACTTTAATTTCTTAGTGAACAAGTTGCCATATCTATACCGAGTACAAATAAGAACCACATTCATTACCTAATGGAAAACCCAAAATCAGGCATTGCATAAATGGGAAAGATAATTCATATTTGATACTGAATGAAACCTTAACATGTACTATAAATTCATAATTTGGGTTTCCCCTAAGTTGGAAGTCTTTAACTTTCTATCTTCCCAAATAAATACTGAATGTTTGCTTAACATGTACATCATTATATCCCCTAAGTTGGAAGTCTTTAACTGTCTGTCAAATGCAGACAGTTAATTTAGTATATGTGATTATGAGCAATAGAAAATACTTTTCGGCTCTTCGCACTCGCCACCGTGGCCTTTCGCAGTCAAGAACTCTAGTTTTGCATTAACAAAAGCTAATACATAACAAAATTGTCAATTTTGGACCCAGAGATCAATTAAAGGCTGCAACTTGAAACAAAGAAACAGAATAATCAACCATATTCGTAGAAGAGGCTAAAAGCCTGAAAGGGGAAAAGGTAAAACAACCCAATTTATTAAAAAAAAAAAACATAAACCCAGACGCACACACACCTAAACAAGCACATTCAAACAATATTAGGAACCAAAAAACAAAACCCATTACACTCAAATTCAAAAATCCCAATAATCACAGGCCAAGATTTCATTTTTCTGACAAAAATAGAAGGAAAATTGGAGAGAGAACGCAGCATTACCTCAACTTTGGCACCAACATGTAACTTTCTTTGATTTTGTCTCAGGCTACTAATTCTCTTAATTTGACGCCGGCCCGGTTCATCAAGGGCCATGGCCACCGCCATTGAAATCCAGCAATAGAGCCTCAGAGAGAGGCAGAGAGCTGTGAGTTGAGGTTTTAGGGATTAATGAGGGACGTGCGATAATTCTGGAATGGAATTAATTGACTCTCTTCTCTTGGGCCTATAAAAAGTTCCAAGCTTTTTTATTTGTCAAAAATTTAAAAGGAAATAAAAAGGTTTCAAATTTTTTGAATGACTTTGGTGTCAAGAAACAGACTCTCACGGTCTCATCAAGCACAGAGTCAGAGACTGACACTATCCCCAAATAGTATACTGTTGGCCCATCCTAAGTAACTCTGCTCCCTCTGTTTTTGGCTTCCACGTCAGGATGGTATGCAAAGGAGTCATGACGTGGCGAAAACTTATTGGATACGGTTAAAAATATCAGTGACCTCCCGCGGCAGGTGTTATAATCTGATAGGGCGTGTTGTCCAAGTTTCCAGTTAGGGTTTAGGGATGTGTGGTTCTCGCGGTGGGTTATGGGCCGTCGGATTATTTTTCAGTGGTGATGGGAGAAGTCAAAAGAAACAGAGGAGGAATTGAACGGGAAAGTTTCTAAGAGATCATTTGCGAGTTTAATGGAAGAGTTAATTTTGGGTGCAACGTTTCCTAAACTAAAGGTATAATAAATTAATATTTATTTTTCGAGTAGAGGAAAATCTTTTTCTTTGAACAATTCTTTTCATGGGGTTAATGCCCTTTTCATTGTTACTTCATGAATATATTATTTCTAGTAATGTGGAAGTCGTGCCCTTTTTTCATTGTGTATAAACACAAATGGCATGTATGCTTCACATTCCAATTATATATCTTGAACAAGTAACTCGTCCTAATGAAGACGTTGCTTCTAACTAACTTCATAGACATGTTAAGACGTTTTTATCAGTCCAAAAGTATTGCTGAAAAGAAATTACATAGAGGTCGATTTCTCCTACGTAAACAACTCTTCACCTTTTTCCAAAACACCAAAAACACCCCAATTTTTTTTCCCTTATATAATGTGCGAGAAAATGGGATATATTTATGTGTTTAATTTCTTGCTAGTTAAGTTGTTAAATATAAAGTGCTAGCTAGCTACTTGACCAAAAAGAAAGATAAAATTAGCTGCTAGCTAGCTAAGTAGCTAACTAGTAGCGAGCTCCAACCTTTAATGTATACGCAGGCTAACATATCCTATTTGCCCTATGACCGCAGGACGGCCTTCACTATAGTCTGCAAATTAACTGTTCTAAATATCAAGCAACTGTATATGGAGAAAGGTCTTAATTTGCTCACTCTTTTTAGGTTATACTCATTTTATTAAAGTATTAATTGAACAAGAGCTAGGGCAATTCAAACATATGAGACAAAAGTTTTTTTTTTATTTTGGTTAAAAGAACGAACCTTCAACACATTTCAGAAAAGTCGAAAACAACCAGAACCCATTTCTATGCCTCCTCCCCAAATCAACACAAAACATTCTCATAACCCTAAACACCAACCTTCAACACATTTCACCATCACACTTCTTATCACTGGAAACCACCACCGCCGGTACACATAAAGCTAAGCTAAATTTGGAAGCAGCTGGAGCAAAAGATACAAACTTGGTAGGATTGTCTTGCAGCGGTTGCGAAGATAAAGAACTCTTCGTCATTCGGCATCGTTTTGCCAGATGGTCTTGGACTGCTTTGTGCTGTCTCCCTTTTACTTTCTTCTCGGCCTGGTGCCTTACTTAACTGCTACTTACTTCAGAGCATCGAGAAATTTTTTTGCCTTTCAATCAAGGCTTGCTTTGAGGCGGGGCAGGTGGTGTCGCCGCACCGGGCCTCGGCTATTTTAAGCCATCCATGTATTTTATATATGTTTTAAAAACATATAAGTAACATAAATTTGTTTTGTTCAACTGGTATTTGCATCTTAATGATCAAGGTTGCGCCTCTACTCTCTTTAGTTTGAATAATTGATGTAGGAAAAAAAAGAGAAGGAAAATGAATCCCTTACTTTTCCCCCACTTTTTCCCTTCTTCAAGAAAATTTGATCATATCTTTGTATTTTACTAAACATAGGAAATGTATGAATTTCATTTACCAAATCCTTAAATTCGCAAACCAAACGAGGCCATCATCCTACACTTTTAATGGTGGATTAGTGGTCAACAAATTTCATGCCCTAATTGCACTAGTTATTTATCTGAAAATAGGAGAAAATAAACCAAGCTAGAATGTTGTGAAAATGAAAAGAATTTGATAGGTTTTTTAAAAGGTTAGTTATATTTTCAACCCACTAGGTCGGAATATTTTCTGTAATCCACCTCGATCATCCTAATAAAAAAATAAAAAATTAATATTTTACTTCAATATGATTGTTTTAGCTTTATTTATACTAGCTAGTTTTCATGCACGTGCATTCGTGTCCTAATTTGTAGTGTGGTAAATTGATTTAATGGTCTCCGATGTGTCAAAAAATTGTTTATTTTTTGGCTCCATCAATTATTTATTTTATTACGCCTGCTAAATATTTGTGTCCTGATTTCTAGTGCAGTAAATCGATATAGGGATCTCTGTTCGTGTCCTAATTTCCGGTACGGTGAATTGATTCAATGGTCTCCGATGTGTCAAAAATTTGTTTATTTTTGGGCTCCATCAATTATTTATTTTATTACGCCTGCAAAATATTTGTGTCCTAATTTCTAGTGCAGTAGATCGATGTGGGGATTTCTGATGTTAAAAATTGGTCTATCAAAATTATGATTTTATTTTTTGAATTAAATAAAAAATGAATGTTCAAATATTTTGAGTAAAGAAATTAATAAAACTAATAAATTTTAAATTGAAATAAGTGGGCAAGTGGGTGTAGGGTTATTCATATATTTTATTTACCTTTTAGTCATGTTGTTTACTCTTTTGCCCTTATTTTATTAAATTTTTTATTTAGATAGATATATGATTAGAAGAGCAAAATATGAGTTTTGAATATTTACCAAAACTCATGTTTTGGCATTATATATAATAATAGATGAGCATTAAAATGTCAACACAAAACAGTCTTGAGTACGTTACATCTCAAATTCCGCAATCAAACTAAAATTATTATTTTGTGATAATAAATGGGGAATTCTTAGATTACACTGGGCAATATGAAAAAAACAAACATCTACTTTACGACACGAAATGTAATTATTACCTTTTTTTTTTCTTTTTGCAAAGTGTCATGCCAGTGATGCCAAATATTTGAATTCAACATGGTAATTTCCATTTTTACTTTGTACTTTAGAGAAATGTTTTGGACATTTCTTCTTAGAGCATCTCCAACAGCTTCCCTATAATTTGTTTTTTCTCTAGTTTAGGAAAAAATAAGCATATTTTTGCTTCAACAACTTCTCTATATCTATCCCTGTTTTAAAGATAGTGATTGAGTAGAGAGAGAATAAAAATTCATATATTTACAGCAAACTCTAAAATTATAGGAAAACATCTTCTTTGAATTTTTATGCTACTTTATGTCCTCTCTCTCTCTCTCTCTCTCTCTCTCTCTCTCTCTTCAAATTATATTCATTTGCATCATAAATTTTTTGATTATATTTTCAAATAAATTTTTTTTTTTTTGAGAAAAACATAAATTTCATTAATTAGAAGGGGATTATAATCCTTAGGATGAGCACCATGAAAAGGAGCAATACAGATCACAAGAATGACCTAATCAATTATTCTAAACCTAGAACAATACATGCACCGTGCATCACTGCCATCAGCAATCTCCAGCTCCAACAGAAAAATTCCAACAAGTATTGTCATTGAGACTAGCAAAACCAATCTTACTCATGAATGATGACCCATAAGAAAATAAAGTAAAACCAAATTCTAAACATATTATAGGAGAAAAAATCTACTAATAAAAATAGAAAATCTGAGCAATCCGCAAAAATACGACATGAAGCAAACTCGCGATGTCGCCACCAAATAAACTCAAGGCCCTTTATTATTAATCTAGCCAAAAACAAATTTTTCGAAGAACAAAGAACCTGAAGACTAGAGTAATCCTCAAAACCAAGACAAGAATCAACCGCTTGAAATGGTATGCATACGAACAATCTCAAATCATAGTAATTTCCACCAAGATCCCACACCCAAAACCCAGATTGAAAGATCTGGAATCCATCATCGTCAGCCAAATAAGTTCGAAGGCCCAATCCGAGTGAAAACTCATTGGAATATATCTCGCCAATCATCATCCCCTTGAAGGTGAAGGGAACAAAAACCTATATCTCAATGAATAAAACTACCACCGTCGAAAGACCATGGTCGACTTGGTCTCGCCAAGAGAAAACTTGTACGAGGAATTGATACATCACCAAAAGAGCGGTGATGCAATAGTGGAGATGAAATGGGTTGGAGGCCGCTACGTACCATCTTTTGGGAGAGAGCGATGACTAAGGAGAAACCCTAGCAGACATATCTTTTTTTTTTCTTAATAAAAAATAATATCATTTTCAAAATGTAGATAATAAATTATAGAGAATATGATAGGGAAGCTGTTAGAGATACGATAGAAAAATTATAAGGATTTTACCTTTTGAGTCTCTATAATAAAGAATTTTTAGGAAAATTCTTGGAAATGCTCTTATAAGATGGGTATCAAATTATATTTGATACATGTCCAATATTTTCTTTTTACCATCCCTCCATGTAAAGGAACACTTGTTAAAATTAATAATCTGTTCATCTCAAATTGTGACAAGAAATGACTCTTTCATTCAAAATATTTGATGCGAAAAAAGAAAAAGATATAAGTTACAATATTTACACATACACTTGAGCTATTTTCAGTTGTTTAGGACTTGGGAGTGCATATACAGACGGCCATATTGAGACATATACAGACGGCCATATGTTCTCAATACATATTGTGTGAGGAAGTTATATATAATCGGCTTGAAAAATATCCATGCCAACTTGTGACAATTCTTTAGGCAATTGCAAATGATAAGTAGGATGTTTACAAAAGCAGATGCCTTTCCCTTTCAGACAATCGCTCACCAAAACCATTCATATAATGTGACTGTGGCTCATTTAAAGTGCCAAAGTGCATAATTTAATTAGTAGGGTAAACCATCTTTGACAAAGGCACAAAGCAAAAAAATGAATACAATCTTTTTTTTTTTGGGCAAGAATACAATATTTTGGAAATCGAACATAGATACGTGGACAATACTATTTCGGTGCTGAAAATTGTCTAAAAACACTAGGAGAGGGTAACTGTTGCTTGAGAAGTTGAAAACTCACAGAGGTACGAAGTTTGGATATAAAAAATAGGGATAATTATAACTTTCATCTCTGAACTATGACTCGTTCGACACTTTCGTCCCTGAAGTTTGAAATATATCACTTTCGTCCCTGAACTTCAACACCAACTATCACTTTCGTCCGTGACCGGAACAAAATTGTGCAAAACCTATGCCAAAATGTTCGCAAGGATGAGAGGAGTAACTTTTATAACTGGGGCTAAGCTCAATTCGGCCTAGAATGGCTCGAATTTAGCCCGAAAGTCGATGGTGGCCGAAACTTTAATTGTAAAATTCTCCGCCATCCGACGACGGTTTGAGGCGAGGTTGGTGGCGTTGAACTCGCCTCAAGGAGGGCTTCAAAGCCCAGTGGGTGTTGTCCTCCGATTTGGTCGGAATCAGAGGTTTATTAGGTGAAAACCCTCGGCCAGGGACGAAAGTGATAGTGATTTTCAAACTTCAGGGACGAAAGTGATATATTTCAAACTTCAGGGACGAAAGTGTCGAACGGGTCATAGTTCAGGGACTAAAGGTGATTTTTTCCCTAAAAAATATACAAAATCTACTGTATTTTCAACAATTTCCTTAAAAAATTCCTATTATCTATCTTCACTTTCTCTAAACTAATAAAAAAATAACTTATAGGAAAGTTGTTGGAGTTTTTTTTTTTTTTTAGAAAGAAACGACAATATATTAACTAAAAGTGAATAGAGGTTCAAGTACAATCCTCCATAAGGAGATCAACCAAAAAAGGTAGTCGTGAATTAAAAAAATTAGAAACTAAAGGGCTATGTAAAGCCCATCTAGCTAACCAGTGTGCAACTTCATTAGCCTCCCGATAAATGTGATGGAAAGAAGATCCAGGAAGCTCCTGAAGGTGCCTACCAATATCTTCATAGACAGGGTCCAAACGTGCCCCAAAAGCATAAGAAGAAGATAATGCTTGAACCAACCCAAGACAGTCTGACTCAAATCTGACCGGTCCAAGACCATGCTCAATAGCAAATTGGCTAGCCAGTCTCCCTGCTAGTGCCTCTACTTGTCCTGGATCATAAACATGCTGAACAGTTAAAGAGCATCCCATGAGGGTTCCCATGAGGAAAGAACCCTCATGGTCTCTGGCTACCACACCAATCCCTCCAACTCTGTTAACCTCATCAAAAGCACCATCCATAGTAATACTACACCATCCCAACGGAGGACGAGTCCAACGAGTACGAACCCTAACACTCCTTGGAGGCCGAGCATGTGCCCGTTGAAAAGTGTTCAACCAAGCAGAAGCCTGGTAGGCAACCTCTAGTGGGCTAACCTGTTTATCTTCCCAGAGAAGCGTATTTTTGGCTTTCCAAACAGCCCAAATGAAAACCATCAACCTGTCAAACTGACCGGAAGAGTAACTATCCACACATGAATATAACCATACCTTGAAAGAATCTGTAATGGAGCACGGGCCACGATCTGGAAACGATCTTTCACCCATAACTGTTGTAGTGAAAGAACAGTCTCGACAAATGTGAGTAACTGTCTCAATAGCCCCACAAAACAAACATGCTGGATCGACCTGGACTCCTCTCCTAGAGAGGTTAGGGCGGGTAGGAAGGATATCATGGCAGACCTTCCAAACACAAAGCTTAACCTTTGGAGGTACATAAGCTTTCCAGATAGCACGCCATAAAGAAGCACTTACAGCTGTAGCAAAGGATGTAGAACCCCCATATGTGATATGAGTAATCCTGTCCCGAGCAAGAGCATAAGCACTACCAACACTGAAGTCACTTGGAGTTGCTCTAATAATTAGCTCGTAGGCTTTCAAGTGTATTTAATAATTACACAAAACAACTAAAAATGAATATTTTAAATTAACAAAAATAATAAAGAGTCTCCACTCGGTCTCTATATTTAGAAGGCTGGTATAGTTGCTAAAATAGCTAAAAAGCTAAATATGCTCTCTAAAATAGTTAAAAAAAAAAAACTAAAAAGTCTAAAATAGAGAGTATGTTAATGATGCTTTCTAAAATAACTAAAAAACTAAAATAGAGAGTATGCTAAAAAATGCTCTAACTCGAAGAGTTTTTGGAGGTAATTGCGATCTTCTTGGACTATATTTTATCTTCTAACTGTTGTTTTCTTATATTCGATCACTAATTGAGCGGTTACTTAAACATAACGATTATTTCATATGTTCATCCATTTGGTTATTATGTTCGAGAAATGCTAGAAACCAATTTCCTTTTCAACATTCTTTATCAATCTTTCTCTTTTCATTCTCATTTTATCCTACAAAATAACTTCATAATCGAAATTATCTTCTAAATCACCATTTGAAGATTGTTTATGCAAAATAAATAGTTGATTAGTCATGAGAATGATGTGGTTGTTTAAGTATGTATGGAAACAATCACAAGACAGAAAGTAAAGGAGAGAGCAAATAGCACAGGAATAGAGAGTATCTTTATTAATGAATAGGTGCCTCTATATATAGAGATACACAAGGGTACAATCCATATCCCAATGGGACTTCTATTCGATAAGTAATCCTTATGCTATACTACCTAATCTAATCCTAGGTTGACAAGGCACACACAAAGTAGGTTTCCTTCAACACTCCCCCTTGTGGCGTCAACACTAGGTGGTGCTCCTCACGTTGTCTCATTAAAAACCTTGCCAAGTAACAAAAACCCAGTGGGATAAAAATAACCTTGGTCGAAGGGAAAAAGAGTACAACACACCCTTCACATTTGGAAACTTTGCATGGACACTAGACTCCCCCTCAAGTCTGTGTCTCCCCCTGATTTCCACAATCATGGGAGGTCAGATAACTTAAGCAAACCAATGCTTTTCACATGCTTCTCAAATGTGGATTTAGGCAATGACTTAGTAAATAAATCTGCCACATTGTCCTCAGAACGGACTTGATTAACCTTAATCTTAAGAAATTTCTGCTGTTGCTGATTATAGAAAAACTTAGGCGATATGTGCTTGGTGTTGTCGCCTTTGATAAAACCTTGCTTCATTTGTTCAATGCAAGCAGCATTATCCTCATAAATGCATGTAGGTTCATCTGTGGTTGACCTCAAACCACAAGTACTTCTTATATGTGTAGATATGGACCTCAACCATATACACTCACGAACCGCTTCATGGAGAGCAATAATCTCAGTATGGTTCGAAGAAGTGGCAACAAGAGTCTGTTTTGTAGACCTCCAAGATATCGCGGTGTTACCCATGGTAAATACATAACCAGTTTGGGAACGACCTTTATATGGGTCAGAGAGATACCCAGCATCAGCAAAGCCAACCAAAACATCACAAGGTGTTTGGGAAAAAGGGACGTCAGTCTTTCTGCCCGTCGGTCGACCGTTCGATGGCCTGGCGTCGACCGGTCGACGGTCGACAGGAGGCACGGGTTCCTCGCCCATTCTGCCATATTTTCGAAACTCTCTGTAGGGAAAGAACAAACCCATATCAATCGTACCCTTTAAGTAACGAAAGATAGTTTTTATGCCAGTCCAATGACGTTGCGTGGGCGCAGTGCTAAATCTAGCCAACAAGTTAACAGCAAAGGAGATATCGGGTCTTGTACACTGTGCCAAATATAATAATGCGCCTATTGCACTTAGGTACGGTACCTCAGCCTCTAAAACGTCTTCACCATCATCCTTTGGGCGAAACGGATCCTTCTTTGGATCTAGACTGCGACCAATCATGGGAGTGCTTACAGGATGGACTTTATCCACATTAAATCTCCTGAGCATCTTTTGGGTATAAGCTGATTGATGAATCAGAATCCCACTACTACGGTGCTCAAGTTCTAAACCGAGACAAAACCGTGTTTTCCCAAGATCTTTCATCTCAAACTCAGATTTCAAGTAGTCAGCAGTTTCTCTTAGTTCATCAAGAGTGCCTATAAGGTTCATGTCATCAACATAAACAGCTACTATTGCAAATCCGGAACTTGTTCTCTTAATAAACACGCAGGGGCATAAGTCATTGTTCACATACCCTCTTCCAAGCAAGTAGTCACTTAGACGGGTATACCACATCCGTCCGGATTGTTTCAATCCATATAGTGAGCGTTTCAACCTTATTGCAAACGCGCTCCGTGGTCTGGAGCCACTTGACTTGGGTAACTGAAGCCCATCAGGGACCTTCATATAAATCTCTGTATCTAGATCCCCATAGAGATACGCTGTGACCACATCCATAAGCTGCATATTCAGTTTTTCGGAAACTACCAAACTGATAAGGTAGCGGAACGTTATAACGTCCATTACGGGAGAGTATGTCTCCTCGTAGTCGATTCCAGGGCGTTGTGAGAAGCCTTGCGCCACAAGGCGAGCTTTATATCGTATAATCTCGTTTCTCTCATTACGCTTTCTAACAAAGACCCATTTGTATCCAACAGGTTTTATTCCAGAAGGTATTGGCACAACCGGCCCAAATACCGTTCTCTTTGTTAGTGAGTCCAACTCAGCCTGGATCGCATCTTTCCATTTAGGCCAATCAGCTCTACGTTGACATTCATCAACAGAGCGAGGTTCAATATCATCAGTCTCAATCAACTCTCGTGCACAAGCATATGCAAACACATCATCAATGAAGATGGAGTTTTTATCCCACGTCCCATGTATACTAGTATAATTAATTGAGATCTCTACATTCTCACGGATAGGTTCTAGCGACGGGGCGTCCCCCGAAGATGTCTCTTGGACATAACCATAATCTGGAACGTTTTCATGGGACGGATTTTGAGTGTCAATGATGAGAGGGTTATTTGGTGCCATCACAGCCCGCTTCCTGGGGCGTGTATCCCTCGAACCTGGTGGTCTCCCACGCTTCCTCAGCGGAGCCACGGCCTGAGCCACATCACCACCATTACTGGCAGTGGCGCCACCAGCTGTCCCTCCTATAGGGTTAGCTGCAGTAGCGACTTTGAGTCCAAGTCCTTGTTCAGGTACTTGCATCCTTGCAGGTGCATTTGCAGCTGGTATATGAGATCTAGTCACTTTAGCAAGATCAGAGAAAGCGTCAGGAAGAGAGTCTGCGACTTTCTGAAGATCTATAATTCTACGCACTTCTATTTCTCTTTGTGCAGTAGGGGGATCATGATGAGACAGAGTGGGGACAGGCCATGACAATTCTTGTCGTTCCTGTTGAATGTGTGCATTCTTATCTCCCCCGAACGACGGGAAGACTGTCTCATCAAAGTGACAATCCGCAAATCTTGCGGTAAATAGATCACCTGTCAAGGGTTCTACATAGCGGATTATAGTTGGTGACTCAAAACCAACATAGATGCCCATTCGTCTCTGAGGACCCATTTTAATACGCAGTGGCGGCGTAATAGGCACATAGACAGCACACCCAAATATGCGTAAGTGCGAGATGCTTGGCTCGTACCCAGTCACTAGCTGTTGCGCAGAAAAGGGTTGGGTGGCTGTGGGTCTCAGACGAATTAGCATGGCTGCATGCAATACTGCGTGTCCCCAGGCAGAGAGAGGAAGGTTGGTGCGCATTACCAACGTCCGTGTTACCATTTGTATTCTCTTAATGGCAGCCTCTGCAAGACCATTCTGGGTATGCACATGTGGAACTGGATGCTCAACATCCATCCCAATAGACATGCAGTAATCATCGAAAGTCTTCGATGTAAACTCTCCAGCATTATCAAGCCTGATAGATTTGATAGGATGATCCGGGTAGTGAGCCCGCAGGCGAATTATCTGTGCTAGGAGTTTAGCATAAGCAGCATTACGAGTGGACAATAGCGTGACATACGACCAACGTGTCGATGCATCAACCAACACCATAAAATACTTAAATGGTCCGCTTGGTGGTTGAATAGGTCCACAGATATCCCCTTGGATTCTCTGTAAGAATGGAAGAAGTACTTTAGAATCCTTTGCATAGGACGGTCTTGGTCCTAGTTTCCCTAAGGAACAAGCTTTGCATAATGTACGTGTGGCTTTGGGAGCTTCAGAAGCATAGGAGGATTTTGTCCCGTCAGAAAATTTCTGAGGACTGTCCCAGTCGACCGTTCGATCCGAATAATCGACCGGTCGACGGTCGTTCCGGAAGGAGGTTCGACCGTTCGACAGAGTCGTCGAACGGTCGACAGTCGCTCCCTGGAGGGGGTTCGACCGTTCGGCAGGAAGCTCGAACGGTCGAGGACGCACGCTGGACGAGGTCGACCGTTCGATAGGAATGGATCGACCGGTCGACAGGCGGCGGACAGAGGCACTTTTGCCTTTTTTCGTGGCTGTCTCATCTCCTTGAATCATACTTTGATTCTTGCTTCGATTAGCTCGATAAAATGGATGTCCGTGTGAGGTTTTCAGTATACGGATCATCATATCACGTCCAGGGTGTCCCAGCCTGTCGTGCCAAAGCCAATATGTGTCTGAATCTAAGAGGTCATCTCTTATGACATTGTTTGATTCAATAGCTCGGATAGTGGTAGCATATAGGCCACTAGATAGACACATAAGCTTCTCTAAGATGCGTTTTCTACCGCAGTCATTAGAGGTAATGCAAAGGAATTCTTTTCCATTCTCATCATGCGTTTCAGCATGGTATCCATTCGTTCTTATATCTTTAAAACTCAACAAGGTTCTATTTCCTCTTGGAGCATATAGAGCATTAGTGACATCAATTAGGGTGCCATTAGGCAAGAGGAATTGGGCATGTCCTCTTCCTTGCACAAGATTAGATGGGCCTGCCATCGTAGTCACAGATGAATGTGAAGGCATCATGTCAAGAAACAATTGCCTATGACGCAATATGGTATGCGTGGTTCCGCTATCAGCTAGACATTCAAGTTCTCCGGAATTCATTCCTAAATAAGAAAGCTCATAATTAAAATTGAGTATGCAAACAACTCCAAATTTTATTAAAGATATAAACCGAATGAATTACATCCAAAGTTCCAATCTTGGTCATTGACCAGAAACTAAATCAACAATACTAAGGAAAATAAAAGACTTAAGCGAAATCAGGAGTATCATCACTCTTTCCAGCTTTAAAGTCATCAACCTTCAACTTGACGTTCTCTTCGTCATCCTCTTGTTCAATGTTGTGAGCTTCCATGGCTTCACGGTACGCTTTGTATGCATTAGCAACACTCTGAGTGGCTCTACATATTTTGGACCAATGTCCAGTCTTTCCACACCTGAAGCACAGAGATGTTTGATCGGAATCCTTTGATTGAGAAGCGTTATTCACGCGTGGTGCACTCCTCTTGAGTGGCACAGCATTGGCGCCAGTTGCTGGCCTAAAACCTGCGGCGCCTTGTCCTCTTGGGTGGCCTCCTCGGCCTCCCCTTCGCCTAGTTTGGCGACTACCTTCTTGAGCAGAGCGATTATATGGAGCAGGACGTCCAATATTGTCCCTAGGCTTAGGGTTTCGCTCGCGGCGGCCTCTCTTTGGGGCGCCATTATAATGGGTCTCCGGAACTTGTTTTGTTCCCACGGGCCTCGCATTATAATTCTTCACAAGTATCTTCTCATGCTTTTCAGCAACAGAGAGAGCAGAGATAAGCTCATGAAATCTTGTGATCCGTTTATTCTGTACTTCAATACGATAGTTCTTTGCAACTACCAAGTCAGAGACGGGAAAGGTAGAGAGGGTTTTCTCAATCAACATCGCATCGGTTATGTTCCTCTCACAGAATTCCATGAGGGATTTGATGCGGAGTGCTTCCGAGTTATACTCTAGGACTGAGGCATAATCACAGAAGCGCAGTAGTTGCCACTTCACCTCTAGTTCAGGAAGCAGGGATTCACGAACGTTGCCAAACCGCTCTTCGAGTGCAACCCATAGTGTTCTGGGATTTTCCTCATTGAGGTACTCGGCTTGTAGAGATTCGTCCATATGACGAATCATCAGAATGATAGCTTTGGCATTCTTAGCCTCTAAAGCATCAGCGGTGGCTTGTGCAGTAGCAGCAGCAGCAGCAGCGGCGGCGGCAGTCAGTGGTCCTTCCACAGGTGCGGCGGCGGCATCAGCAGGTGCAGCCGCAGGGGGCTCACGGATTGCAGAGATGCTTCCTTGAGCTTTCAGGTGGTTGCGTACATCGCGAACCCACTTATGGTATCCAATGCCCGTGGTATCCAAAGGTGTGAAGTCCAACTTGTTCAGGTTATTTGCCATCTGAAACAACAAGAGAATTGAGGTTAGTTTCTGAGCTATGCTTCCAAGAAACGTTTTCCATGTATTGGATTTAGGTGAAACTTTGGTGTAGTATGGTTATAACCCTAAAACTTTTCGGTAGCTCCACCTGAGCACAACTAGATACATAATGAGAGATGTCGGTGTGAGCAAGCTCCCTTAATACCACTTATCTCAAATCACATACCTAGACATACCCAAGCAGGTGAGCCTAGTAGGAATTAGGTTATGAACCATAGGTCGTTTCTTCTCTTACGGATTCCTCATCCGGAGGTAATATATTCAATGAACTTCTTGTTCAAGGTCTCTTCTCTCTACGGATATCTTATCCGGAGTCTTAGCTCGAATCCCCATAATTCGGCTCTTGGGCTCACACCAATAGCATGATGACATTAGAGGTGCTCATGACTTACACATACCGCAAGCGATATGAAGCTCGATCACTCCCCTAATGCTTCTCATAGTTTGGATAGGTCCGATTCAAGAATCCCACGTTATAGAAAGGTGGGAGGTAGAGGAGGGATGTTGGAAGTCCCTTGAGAAAAAGAAAGGTGAATTTAAATTCATAAAGCAGCAACGTTTATAAAAGCTTACTTGGTATTCTTTTTCTTGAGTCTTGATTCTTGAAACTTGGGACCTTGAACCTTGAGAAGAAGAAAGAGAGCCGGCAGATGCAGCGTCGAACGGTCGAGGATCGGGTGTCGAACGGTCGACGGGAAGGAAGAAGGGAAGGGGGCCGACAGGGGCTTACGGTCGAACGGTCGATAGCAGATGGTCGAACGGTCGACGGGAAGGAGCGGGCTGATTGTTTGCAGCGGTGTAAGATGAACACGGTAAACCTAGGATTTTGGGTTTCTAGGGTTTTTAATCTCAGGGCTTAGAGGTTCGTGCTGATAACGTGTTTAAGTATGTATGGAAACAATCACAAGACAGAAAGTAAAGGAGAGAGCAAATAGCACAGGAATAGAGAGTATCTTTATTAATGAATAGGTGCCTCTATATATAGAGATACACAAGGGTACAATCCATATCCCAATGGGACTTCTATTCGATAAGTAATCCTTATGCTATACTACCTAATCTAATCCTAGGTTGACAAGGCACACACAAAGTAGGTTTCCTTCAACAGTGGTCATCATATATATCATATTTATTTTATAACAAATAGGGGAGAGTCTCTGGTGAGGACCTTATAATAAGGATTTGTTGAGGACTGTCAAATCAACGGTTGGATGAGTACGTAGTATGTTTAAAAAATAATATTTCAAATAAACTTTAAAACACTCATCCAACCGTTGATTTGAAAGTCCTCACCAAATCCTTATTATAAGGTTCTTATTAGAGACTCCCTAATAAATAGATGACTAAACAATTATTGATGTAATTGATATTTTGAAAATGATCGAGAAACCTTTCCCAAAAAAAAGAAGATTTGGAAATGAACAGGTTCCACAAGGAGGGGTGTGAAGGAGAAAGCTCAACGTTGGAAGGGATGGTTGAAGAAAAAGAAAAAGAAAATTGTTAAAATTCCTCTATTATATGTACGTATGTATGTCGTGAGTATTGGATATGTATTTAAATTTACTCAATGACCCAAAGTCTAATGGACCAACCTTAAAAAGAGGTCAACTTGAATACGAGCCGGAATCAAGCAAATTCCAAATAAAGTGAGGCTTAAGTTTTGTTTTAACCAGGGATTCTCCACTAAAGAAGTTCTTACTGTATAAATTAAGTGCGGAGTTTTGATCTCCGCCGTCATATCATATCATTTAAACGAATCTGACTGCTGAGATCAAAACTCTGTACCTTATAAAGTAAAGATCTCATTATCTGAGAATCATTTTTGTTTTAACTTTTCCAAAAAAAAAGTTTTGTTTTAACTTTGGGTTTTATAAAAGACTAAAACCCAGTGAAAGAATAAACCAAAAAAAAAAAGACCAGTGAAAGAAAAATCAATAAGACTAAAGGGAAATTAAATTGTGTTTCATGTTCCAATGTTTTGGTTATCCTGATCGAGGTGATGCATCCTTAGAGCAACTCCAGTGGATAGGCCAAAAGCCACGTGGAGAGGAAACGGTAATATTTGACCATCTCTGTCTGCTCCAACCCATAGGCTATTGACACCGTGGATAACCGTTTCTCTTCCCTGCAGTCAAATTTGACTACCCAAAAAGCAATTGTCATTCTTTTTTTTAATATTATCTCTCTCAACTAACCTTCTCTCTCCTCTCACTTGCAGCCGAGAGAAGTAAGAGAAACAATATAAAAAGATTTGAATAAGTTAAAATAATACTTAATTTTGACCTATCGGTTGGATCTGATTTCAGCCAAAATGACAAGTTGCCACCCAAGCTGCCAAATTCAAATTTGGCTGATGAATTTGGCCTATCCGTTGAAGTTGCTCTAAGCACATTTTCGAGCCCATTTTCGAGCGGTCAAATATTTCGTTACAGTTTTGTCCTGTCAGGCCCCTAGCTAGCCACTGGCAGCCATATATATATATATATATAGAGTTTGAACTTCAAGCTAATCTAGCCAGAAATTCAATTTTTTTTTAAAGTTTGATTTCCAGAATTTTAAGCTGCCAGACATTGAGTTGTGATTGTCGACGTACCTCTCTGGCTCGTCCTATTCTAAAGTAATGACAAATGCCACTACGCGCGGGTATCAAATTATCAAGGGGATGGTAGGGAACCAAAAAAAAAAGTAGAAAGAGACAGATGCAATGTTTATAAATAGAAAAAGGCCGGCATCAACAGTCAAGAATATATTATATATGCATATAGCTAGATTATCAAAGTTAAATATTTATTGTTGCATGATTAATTTTGAAGATACTGCTAGCTATTAGGGTTCTCAATCATTTGGGGAGGGCTCATCATTCAGCCCGCGGATGGAGGCCCGCCCGGCCCAATCGATCCAAGCCCCGCCCGGCCCGTAGGCCCGGCCAGTCAAAAGCCCGAACGGTCCGGCCCGTAAAAGCCCGCCTAAGTTTTTATAGTATAAAATTATAAATATTTTGTATTCTAAGTTATAGACTATAACATATAATACAAAAATATTTATTAATTAGGAGTACAAATAAAATATTATTAATATTATTCTTACAAAATATTTATTCATTAATACAAAATATTATTAACTTAAAGAAATTAGGTCCGGCCCGGACAATTAGGGTAGCCCGTTAAAGCCCGGCCCGCTTTAAAGGGCCGGGCTTGGGCTTTCAAATTATGATTAAAGCCCGGCCCGTGCCCCCTCTAAATGGGCTTGGGTCCGCTCGGCCCGGCCCGTTGACGAGCCCTACATTTGGGGTTGTATCGAACTTGTTAGAAAGGAATAATAAGGTTTATAAGAGGCCTAGCTAGAGACAAACAAGTGAAGTAAGTAAAATGCACCCTCGTTGGGTTTTCTGAGGGTTCTAAAAAGTCGGAGCTCTTAGGGTTGGGTTCTCTCGTTATTCCTTGGTTATTTTCGTCCGGCGGTGCCCCAATATCAGTGTTGGCCTCTGGCCGCGCGGGTATGCGGTGGTTGCTGCCGGACGGGGGGTTGGCGTCTTCGTGGGGGTGGAGGAGAATAAGTTGTGAGCGATGGTTGGTTTGCCTGAGAAGCGCTGGAGGCACATCAATTGGTGGCTCCGATCTGGGCGTGAGGATTGGGGAGCGACTGTGGCTGCGATCTCTTGGCTGGGTCGATCAATCTTCTGTTCAGAGATGGGGATTTTCACATTGGCTGGTATGGTGGTTTTGGAGATCTCCTGCTGTGGTTCTGGTTTGTGGAGTTTCTGGTGAGCGGGTTGAGGTCGTGTTGGTGAGGTTTTGGTGGCGACTTGAAGGTCGGAGTCTGGTGTGTTGGTGGTGGAACCTCGGTGTTGATCTAGGATTTTGGCAAGGAGGTTAGCAGTGGTGGGGACTTGGGGATTGGCTGGAATGGTGGTGGGGGTTTTTTGTTTGTATGGTAGGGTGGGGGCTTATGCAAACCAGAATTGGGGTGGGGGAGTGCAATGGTGCATGTACCAATCCAGCTGTGGAGGCTATTGGTGGTTCAATGACGGTTTTTTGGCTATGGACTGTGGATTGCAATGGCTTATTATTATTTTTTTATTAATTAGGGTTTTGTTTTTTGGTTAGTTTTAATATGTCCCTACTCAATTGAGCTATAGTTTAGGGATTTTGGTCTTGTTGTGGTGTCATTTTTATGGTGTTATTCCCGGGAACTATGTTCTCTACGTTTAGTGCTCTCTTGTTATCTTCGTAACGGTGAACTTCCCTTGCACGTGGTCTGACTGTTTTGGAACACGGTGTCAAAGAGGGTTAAGTGGTTCGTCTTGATGTTGGTGGCGATGTCGTATCGTGATACTCGGGATTTGTTATTTCTCATTGTAGCCCGCGGGTATGAGAGTAAAATTTGGTTAAGGGTTGGGCCCATTCGACTCATGGATGTCATTTATTGTGACGGACCCGTAACTAACGGTTCTTCTAGGGAGGAGATCGAGTGGGGAAACTATGTCCACCACCGGTCATTCCCATATTTGTATTTCCTGCTTTTGATGAATAAAAGTTCTTTCCTTCTCAAAAAAAAAGAAGAAAAAAAAGACAAACAAGTGAAACATTTGGCATATAGGTCGAGATCTAAAGTTTTAAGGTAATTTTGATCATTTAGTGATATATATTTTTCTTTGGAGAATTATTTAGATACAAAGGAAAGATTTAAAGTCTCAAAATAACCTAATTTGTAGTGTTATTTAAGATCTAAACTTAGGTCTCGAGCTTAATTTCTTCAATTTTCAGAATATAAAAAAATAAAAGATAATTGATGTCATAACAGACCTAAATATCATGAAATTAAAAAGTCTTGCAGAGCTTAAAAAATATGGCCCATAATTAAGATTCATCAATCAACAATTTAAAAAAGAATCATCCATCAATTAACTCAGAAGCATCGCTGAGCTTGAATCTGTCAAGTCCAACCTTATACCCAACAGTCTTTAGGTCTTGCTGCACTTGTCCCTGGAAATCACTGTAAGTAAAAGGCTTGTACTTTGAGCTTCGAATCACACTGCCTTGGCCAGGAAACACAAAGTAGCAGATTGAGATGCGATCTCTGTATTCATTCACCTTCACCCTGTGTTTCACACTCGTGTATTCGTCATCGCTTATTGCCTGGATTAAGCACAAATTTAATTGAACAAACATACTATATGAAAATTATCTACCTCGAGAATAATTAATTAATGTTCAATTTCCAGATATCTACAATGCTATATATGTCGTTATATATGTCTAACATGCATGATTCTCATGTAGTACAAAGGACATGATCACAACTAGTAACATGACATGTCTATAATATATTAATATAGTATCAAAACACAAGACACGCAACAGACATTTCCGTTTATGTTAATTAATTCGTAAGTAGTATAGTGTTTTCTTACCAAACGTCAAGCATGTTGTATTACCAAATTGTGAATCAAAACCACCCATTATGGCTTTTATCAATGTTTTAATTATCAAATAGCAACATAGAGAATATTTCTTTTTAGGTTTCTTTAATATTGATCGACGCTCGTCGTCAATCAATCGGCACTCGTCGTCGTCTCTAAAATCAACAATGTCTTTGCCTGCATGTTGATACTTGATCGGATTAGTTTTATATTCCATTAAATTTATTCTTGGTGAGGCTTTGTAATTTACTGCATATGGTGTTTTACTATGGTTGTCCACCAAAGTGGGAATTATATGATATTGGTTCTTTGCCGGTTCTGACTTCTGAAGATGGGTGTGGGGCCCACGATGGCGGCTGCTTCGCGGTAGTTTCGCAGTCCCCTTTAACTTGTTATGAACGACTAACTAAGGTTGACCATCTTGGTTAGTTTTCCAACGTTTAACGGTCTATGATTTCAATATAACCGGGATGATGATTCCCTTATTTGCAATTAGATTATTGTCTCGAATTGCTAAATTTTATGTTGGTGTTTTTCGGCGACTTACAGACAACGGGAAAAATTCTTATTCGTTTTTAAGATGTGGTATTTTTGTTTGCATCACAATTACGTGCTTTGGCGAACGAAGTACTATATATAAATAAGTTTTCCTTAGGAGCGTAAAGTTTTTTCTTAGTTTGTATGCTCGCTTTATGCGAGTTTCAATGTTTATAATGAGTTGTACTTGCTAAAATGAGTTCCTAGCTTGAAAGACTAGATCTAGGTGCTTAGTTTTGATGTATATATCTCTCTGTCTAACTTTTGGCCTCTATATTAATAAAATTAACTTTGTCTAAAAAAAGACTACCTAATTCATTTATCTAGCAATTTTACTCGCACAGTTACAGAATATAACACAGTAAAAATTAAATATAACATGGTAATATATATAATTGAGTCAATTGTCCAAAATATATATATATATATATATCTATATATATATATATATAATTGAGTCAAGTATTTAGGGAATTAAGTAAAATAATTAGTTGAGGAGGACCTGCATCATATCGCCAAGATTGACGACCAGTGTGTTGGGAATGGGTTTCACAGTGAACCAGTGATTGTCTTTGAGCACCTCAAGGCCACCCACTTCGTCTTGGTTCAGTATTGACAGGACAGAACTGTCAGTGTGCACGTCCATGCCCCATGCAGACGATTTGTTTTCGTTATTAGATTTCGAAGACCACTGTGGGTATCGGTACACACGTAGAAAACCAGTAGATTCTGATAAATTTGATTCGCATTTTACTGGATCTAAACACAGGTTCTTGGACATACCCTCAAATAGGGTTCTGCCAATTCTTGCTAGATGTCTCCCATATTCTTCTAGCACATGGCTTATGAATGAAGCAAAAGTAATCAATAATCAACCCTTTTGTTGAGCACAACTTCTATTATCATAAATAAAAATACCAAAATTCACAAATAGTGATTTGCATATCAGATCAATGGAGCCAAGGAGTGTTTAAAAATGTGATCAAAGTGAAGAGAAAATGGGGCAAGGGTGTACCTATTCTTAACTCCTAATTACGGTCATCAATCAAAGCAGTAAAATTCACACGGTAAAATTTGATACCTTACTCGAATACGTACAGTTAGTTAGTTTTCAAATACAAATTAACTCTAAGTTAGTTGCTTACTTGTTTCCGAAAACTAAAAACTGTATAGTAAGTTTTCACTACTCCATCTATAACTTAAAAAAATGGAGCCAAAATATTATTCACTAATGACATGTTTACTTACTTGGAATGAGTATGAGAATAAAAGAATTTATTTTCATTCCTGAGTTTTCTTGTGTTTACTAACATGAATCGGAATAGTTATGGGTCTCACGAAAAAGTAACTAAAAAAGAAAAATTCATTCCTGAATATCCGGAGTTTGATTACCAAGGAGGAGTATGTATTAGTAATGAACTTCATCGGAATGAACTCCGATTTATTCACATTTTCATTCCAAATAAGTAAAACAAAGTTGACTTGTTGATGAGTACCTCAAGGAAGCAATCATAGGATGGTCAGCTTGAAATTGAGGGAGTTGATTCAGAGGGACGTTGAGTCCTTCGACCCAATTGATATTCTGGGCACTTCCGGCCGATAAGGGCGCCCCAGTTGGAGTAAGGGCAGGGGTACCCCAGAAGTAGGACAGAGGACTGGTGATAAGGGCCTGTTTGGATTCAAAAGGCATAGAAAAAATGGTTCTGGCATGGTTGTGAAGTTGACTCAAAAGAGTCGGAGGAACCCCGTGGTTGACCAAACGAAAAACTCCCCATTGCTTACAAGCCTGGACAAGCAGCTTATTGCAGTCCCCAAGTTGAAGGCCCTGGAGATCCACGACGGGTATCGGGTCGAGGGCACCACCCGAATCGAGGATCTGGGTCGGGTGGCTGAGTGGGCGTTGGAGCAGTGTGGTGCGAAATGGAGGAGGGTAAGATTGAAAGCTCATGTTTCAGAGATGGTGGAGTGCTCGCGGTTGTGCGTTTCATCTTCTTGTGCTTATAAAACTCGAGAGCATAGCAGTCGAGAATGTGACCGAAACTATTTTTTGGTGAGAGATTTGTTTATTCATGGGCAGGTGGGACCTAGGGTTTTGGTTGTGTGTGGTGTGATGTCGACACGTGGCGTATGGTCCCTCGTGTCTGTTCATGTACTGACGAACCCATTTTCCTCTGACCCTAGCAATCTACGCAACAAGTGACCCACGATCTGCCCGAAAGGTTCCGATCAGAAAAAGACGGGTTTTCATTTGGTCCGGCTTTTGCGGCAGATTCTGTGCATTGAGAAAATATCGGTTGCAATTTTGACTCCATCTCAAAATATGGACGACGACTCAACTATTCCAAATGTTGCACAACCTGCAAGGGTCAACCTAGTGGTCATGCTCGCATTGCTCTTCCAAAGATGGTTGATTTTCTTGTGCGGCGTCTGCCTGTCCGGGGGAGTATCTCGAGTTGTGACGGGAGTATCTCCAGTTGTCACAACTCGATCTCATTGTGTATTGACATTTCGCCCTCATCGCTGGATCTGATTAGGAGTAGCAGACCCAAAAAAAAAAAAGAGTAAAATATCGTATACAAATATGTTGTGGCAAAAGAAGAATAAAATATAATGGTACATTTTTGGAGTTTTATGTGGAAAACTTTTTATACGTCATTCTCAAAACTTTTGGGATTTGCATCATACCCTATTACCAGGGGCAAAACCAGGATTTTAGATTAGAGGGACCATATAAATTACAAGTCATCCTTAGATGTCATACAAACTTAAAAAGGGACAATTAGGGAACAACTAATAGAGCCTAAAGAAAATTTTATATGATGCATGATTACGCATAAAGAATCAACCTAAAAGTTATCTATGATTAAACCTTAGAGAATTAATTTGAGAAAGTCATATACTAAAATCTATTATACGGCATATAAATTTTAATATATATATATAATAAAGGAAGAAAAAATTTCAAAAACTAGAAGAAATACAAATTCTCTATCATTTAAGTTTCTTTTCAAGAATTATTCTTGCAAAAAATTAGCCCAATCGGAGATTGTTTGATGATCTATTCTTTGTAAAGTTCACAGACAAATACAGTTTGTTGGATAACACTGAAATGATGAATATGATAATCAAATGACTAAATAATTTTTTATTTGAATAAAATTTTGTTAAAATGATCCTTGAAGGTATTGATCATTAGCATACATATCGGAAAGAGAATGTCTTTCTTTTATTAAAAAAAGGACTCTCTCTCTCTCTCTCTCTCTCTCTCTCTCTCTCTCTCTCTCTCTCTCTCTCTCTCTCTCTCTCTCTCTCTCTCTCTCTCTCTCTCTCTCTCTCTCCATATATATCATTATTAAAAGAGAGGAGGAATTCGTATTTGGATTCTCAGCCAACATTTTGTTGGAGAGAAATATTTTAATATTTGAGTTAAAGCGTGTCGTGACGTATTAATATCTTCTTCGGCTCAAGTTTGTGGAGAAATTACTACATAGACCCGAATAATTCTTGTCCGCTAATACAATATTGCTATTTTTTTTTAGCAGAAGACAATTATTAATTTCATTCATAAAAAGCGAGATTACAAATTATGACCCGCCTATTTGGGACACGTTAGAAAGAGCCATTGTAATTTCATCTACTGAGCTGGTGATAACATTAAACAAAGCAAGAAGTATAGATTCAGGAACCAATTACAATAAAACTTTTGAACTCAAGACCTATAGCATCTTGTGACGTTTCTACCCAAAAAATGAGAAAAATATCAGGCTAATCCCGAATCTCCAACTAAGAGGTTGGCAATAGAAAAACATCACGTGAGAATTCCTAACCTATAACCTTGTCTATTAATATTGCTAATTATAAATTCTCAAAAGGAGTAGCTATCAGGTGACCAAGAATTTCATAGTCACCAACCGATTGAATTCAAATTTAATGGTAGGTGACCAGGGAGAACATATTTTCTAATTGATGACAAATCTTTTTCAACTTGAATTCTTCTCTTTGGGCCAACGATTTTTTAAACTTGCATTAGAGGCCCAAATCTAAAGCCCAATATGAAGTACCGACTCCTTTTTTAATCTGGAAACGAACCGACTCTTTCTTCTATAGTCGAATCTGGACTCTTCTGAAGTTATCAAAGCTCTAGTATTTATAACAAAGAATAGCAGAACAGCGTTTGTTGTTCTTCACAGTTCTCAATTAAGCCTCCTCTCTGCAACGCAGGTTAGTCCTCCAACCCCTTCCTTGTTCATAAGGTTAACTATACCCAGCATATATGTTCAATTTAATGTGCTTGATTCAGAATTTCTTAGGATTTGTAGTCATATTATCTTCGTTTTGGGGGTTTTGATTAAGATTTTGTTTTTATTGTTGTTTGTTATTTGGGTTTTTACCTCCAAAATTTGTGCGTTCAGAATTTACTCCAACTTCTCTTGATTGTATGTTAGCAATTTTAGGTGATTATTAGGGTTTGGCTGTTGCACTGCATCATTAGTTACTGATTCATTATTATTATTAATTAATTTTTTTTGTTATGTTCTTATCAAGTTTCGTAATCGATGATAGTTGGAATGTCTGTGATGCAATACATTCAACATCATGTGTTTAATTCAATGTGCTCTGTTTCCATGTTGGGTAATGTTCTCTTGCAATCTAAGTTGTTATCTTGGCATCGATTCGAGCAATGGCTCTTCAGGAATGTTTAAAATTGATAATTTTGTCATTCAGTTTCTTTCTTTGTGAACCTATTAGATTGTTGGGATTCTGTCAACGTAACTGCTTAGACAGAAACGTTGAGCATTCGTCCCACTTTGGTTTGCATAACTGTCCAAGGAGGCTATTTGTTTGAGTCTGTGTACTCAGTAGCTTCAGCTTTAGGATGGATTCAATATGGTAGACCGCACTGGAGAACTCCTAGGGTTTCGGAGAAAAGAGATGAGACTGGTACCATTGGACAACAATCTAATATGTTCGGATCTCTTCTGAATGCATTGGACTGTTGTTCAGATTCTGCTAACTGTTTAGGAAGAAATATTGAGCACTCAGTCCCACTTTGTCCCAAGTTAAGTGTCTATCAAGGGTGTAAATACTCATCTAGTCTCTGCACTTATTCACTTAATAGCATCAGCCTTTTAGGTGGATTCAATGTGGTAGACCACATTGGACAATTCCTAGGGTCACCGAGAAAAGAGACCATCTAAGGCGAGTCTTGAGCAAGTCTCGCATTGGTTGGACTAACCATTTATTAGTAGTAAGTTTTAGGATGGATATTCGATAGATGAGCAGAAAACATCACCTTCCATATATCTTTCTTTTCGTACTTTTATGTGCTTGAGCTTTGTCTGCTTTGTCATATACCAATTGAAGGTACAAATGCTAACACTGTGTTATGTCTATGCAGATTACAGCATAGTCAGCGATGGCCAAGCATCACCCCGATTTGATCATGTGCCGGAAGCAACCAGGGATTGCCATTGGTCGGCTCTGCGAGAAGTGTGATGGTAAGTGTGTGATATGTGACTCTTATGTGCGCCCTTGCACGCTTGTGAGGGTTTGTGATGAATGCAACTACGGATCGTTTCAGGGTCGGTGTGTTATCTGTGGAGGACTCGGAATTTCTGATGCCTACTATTGCAAAGAGTGTACACAGCAGGAGAAAGATAGGGATGGATGTCCAAAGATCGTCAACTTGGGAGTGCGAAAACAGATCTCTTTTACGAACGGAAGAAATATGGTTTCAAGAAGAGATGATGATGAATACAAATACCATGCCCGGGGTTGTTGAAGTTGGCGCAGAGCCGAATACATTATGAATGAATTATATTAGATTCTACTGCGTTTGAGCCATGTTTTTTTATACTGATTCTTAGTTTGTGCTAAAGGGAAGATAAACCTCAATGGTGTAAGACAGTTTATGACACCTTCCTCTGTTATGAGTATTATCTATATTACATAAAATGAGAATGAGAATCTCAGAAGCTAAATAAGAATTACGGGCCAAAACCACCAGCTAGGACAATTAGGATGATCTAGTTATCACAACATGAATGATGTTTTACATTTGAATTGACACAAATGATTTCAATCCTGTGTTACCCCGCCTCATGTTATTTTCTTCTTTTAACGACTTCTCAATCCTGTGTAGACCCGGGGCTAGTCAATGAGTTTGAGTGATGTTGTTTTAGTGATTTTGCGATTTCAAGAACCCTAATTGAGGAGAGTACACCATAAGCTAAATGATGGGAATCTGAACAGAGTAATGCTGAAGACAACCACTATAGAAGAAAAATAAAAGGGTTTTTATCACAAATGGTACCTGAACTTTACGTGAATTATATACATGGTACCTGAACTTCACTTTTGATCACAACCAGTACCCGAACTTTTCGTTTTCATCTTAAATGGTACCTGAACTTTTCGTTTTTATCCTAAATGGTACCTACAGTCAATTTTCAGTAAAAAAAAAATTGAAAAAAAAAAACTCTCTCTCTCTCCCGCCGGAACTCTCTCTCTCTCCCGCCGGAACTCTCTCTCCTCTCCCTCGGTGCCGCCGTCAACCATCTCCAATGACCACAAAGTTTATATCAACATGTAGAGCACAATCCAAGGATGAAATTATGTAACTACATCAAGGTGAGATTCAAAGTATATCGAGAGATATTGATGCCGGAAGTTCAAAAAATCGAGAAGTCGACGACCTCAATCCTCCACGTACGGCGGTCAACGTTGAAAATTGAGGGTACCACGAGGTTGCTGAGATGGAGGGCTTCAAAGCCCAATAGGTTTGGAGGATCGGAAGTGGCCGGAGGTGGTGGCACCATTATGGTGTAGAGGGAGAGGAGTTACGGGTGGGGGGGGGGGAAGGGAGGGAGGGAGGGAGGGAGCGAGAGAGAGAGAGAGAGAGAGAGAGAGAGAGAGAGAGAGAGAGAGAGAGAGAGAGAGAGAGAGAGAGAGAGAGAGAGAGAGAGAGAGAGAGAGAGAGAGAGAGAGAGAGAGAGAGAGAGAGGGGAAAAAAAAAACTAAATTTTTTTGTTTTTTTTTTCTTTTTAATTTTTGACCGTAGGATGAATTTATTTTAATTTTTTAACGGTAGATTTGACGATAGGTACCATTTGTGATCAAAACGAAAAGTTCAGGTACCATTTGTGATCAAAAATGAAGTTCAGGTACTATGTATATAATTGAGTTAAAATTCAGGTACCATTTGTGATAAAAACTCAAAATAAAAAATGAAAGTTTTGAAGGATTTTTGGAAGCTAGCAATGACGCTCTATTATTCTTTTTTCTTTTACTCCGAAGAAGAGATCTCTTGCAGATTCAATCTTACCAGCTTTGCACAAACCTTCAATGATAATGGTGTAAATTACAATATTTAGTTCCAACTTCTTGTCTTCCATCTCTCTAAGCAGTTCCATCGCCGTAGAAAGTTGCTCGTTTCTACATAGGCCATCCAGTAGAATGGCATAAGTATGAAGATTTGGATGTTGGCCACAACCTAGCATCTGAGAGAACAACTTCTCTGCTTCTTGTATCCTCCCCGCCTTGCAAAAACCGTCAATAAGAGTGGTATAAGTAATGGTGTCGGGAACAAGTTCCCTATGAGGCATTCCCTGAAAAACCTTCTTGGCCTCATCAATCTTTTTATGCTTTACAATATCCGTTTATCAGTATGTTACAACTATGAGCATCAACCATGGAACCCTTCCTAACCATTACATCGAAGACCTTTTTGGCCTCATCCATCTCTCCTCTCAAACAGTAGCCATCCATAAGCAACGGTAAGTAATTTTATCAGGCTCAATATCTCTTTGAATCATCATTTCAACCACAATTTGGGCTTCCACGACCATCCCCTCCTTACAAAGTGCATCAACCAAGACATTGAAGGTGTACACATTGGGGAAGATATTTTGACTGGCCATTTCATTCAGCAACCTTGTGGCTTCTTTCCACTTGCCTAAATTGCAAACTCCATGAGTTAAGGATCGAGGTATAGGTAATGACATTTGGGGCAATACCCCTACCAATCATTTCTGAAGACAGGTTGATGAACATAGGTCGTCAATGATGGTGTTATAGCTAACTATGTTAGGCTTGCAAGGTCCATTATTTTCCATCTTCCCAAGTAACTGAATAGCCGCACTGTTGTTTCCCATCATGCAGAAGCCCTTTATTATTGTGTTGAAAGTAACCAAATCCGGCTTACAATGACCTCCGTCCAGCATTTTGCTGAAAAGTAGTGCTGCCTCAGCCACTCTGTTCTTGAGAACAAAGCCCTTGATAAGAGTATTGTAGGTGGTGACATCTAGGTGAAGACCCAATTTGAAGAATTGTGCCAAGACAGATAAAGAAAGGATAAAACCCCATCTTATTCAAATGACAATAGCAATTAATGATGATATTGAGAGTATAATCATCATGAGCGATTCCGAGCTGACCCATTTGTTTAAACAGGGATAATTTGGTTTTTTGGTTCAATACAGAAACTATCACCACACCCTATGAGTTGGGAGTTGGGAGTTGAGAGTAGGTAGTCACGGGATGAGAGTGGATAGTTATAGATATAATACATGCTCAACAAGTAGACATCCAATATCTCTGAGTAGAGTATGAATTGTGACTATATAAAGATAATCAAATAGTTGTTGTACTCTAGTCTCATGTTAAGATTTTGTACCACATTTTTCAGTTTTAGTTAACTAATTCAATGGATATTGTTTTAAGATATTGGAGAAAACTAAAGTGGTGTTTTGTAATGTTTTCGAAAATAGGTTTTCAGATACAATGAGTAAATTTTAATGTCCAAGCCCGCTAATGTTCTTTGATGGCAGTTTTCCTTGCTCATCGCAGTACACAATCTCTGATGATGGTCGTCTTACTCACACTTCTTCTGAAGAATATGATTCTTGGATAGAGGAAGATAGCAATCTCATCTCCCTTCTCACAGCCACTCTTTCTCCTGAAGCTCTTGCTCATGTAGTTGGTTGCACCGCGTTGGAGGTATAGAATATTCTTAAAGAACGCTATGCTATAAAATCTAGATCCAATGTTGTTCAATTGAAGTCCTATGCAGTCGATTGAAAAAGGCTCTGATAATATTGACAAATATCTACTTCGAGTTAAAACTGCTAGGGATTAATTATATAATTAGCTGCAATTGGTGTAAACGGTTGATGAAGATGTTATGATACTGATTCTTAAAGGCTTACCTTCTGAATTTAGCATTGTTAGAAGGATTATAAAAGCTCAGCATGCTCCTATTTCTATGTAAGAACTTCGTTCTTTGTTGCTTGCTGTTGAATATGAGTCCAAGTCTCTATCTCTCACTCCCATGACTGCTATGATTGCAAAGAATTAATCAAGCTTCTGGTAGTTCCACACTTGTTCATACATTGAGTGCTAATTCACAGCAAGATCCTATGGGTCCTGCCGAGTCTATTTTGAGTAATTGGTGTTACTATTGGTATAGCTTTACACCAAACTTGCAAATTGTCGAGCCTTGTAGCAGGAGTTTGTGACTAAGTAGGACATTAAAGGGATTAGCGAGCCAAAATTTGTGCTAAGCATGCCCTAAAGCCATCCCTACTACCTATGGATAGGTAGAAATTCACCATAAAATTTGCAACTTCTATGTGCCCTAGAAGCACCTAGGAATTGAAAATATTTGATACTTGTTGCCTCGTATGCCCTCATCATGATCCCAGTGTCACTTATTGTTTCATCACTTACAACGTACCCATGCACAAACCAAACCATGAGAAATTTTAGTATTAGATGATCAAGTCATCAAAACTCAAAGCGTGTGCAAAGATTTTGGAATAGACTAAAAAAAGAAAACAGAACAACTAACGTCCAACAACATCAGAATCGATTTAGGAGTTAGGAGTACCATATATATATATATATATATATATATATATATATATTTTTTTTTTTTTTTTCTTTTTTCTTTATTTTTTTAGCAGAACCGTACATATTTCTTAAACACTATCGGTTAGTTTAGGAAGAAAACTCAAAACAGACATGTCAATCTGTAACAACTTAACAACACAGATTGATGATGAGCTAACTTGGCTCTGCTCCTTCCATTTCCCATTGTTTCTCTCTCTCCCTACCAAGAAAAACAAACAAAAACAAAAACAGGCAGAGGAGCAAATTTAGAGGGCGCGGGATTGGCCCTAACTCTCTACTCCAGGAGGATCAACGCAGAGATCGATCCACAGACGTCGTCGTCATCACACAGGTTTGGTGTTCGATCTCTGACGAAATCAAATCCCAATCGAAACAAGAACGAAACGCAAAACGTGCAATGACTACTTGTTCCTATCAATCATCATGTCATTATTTCTTCTTCTTCCTAATTCTCTTGGGCTTGGCTTCCACCTCCTTCTCCGCCACCTTCATTTCCAGTAATTATATATATGAACCCGGCTTTGTTTTAAATTAAATTTCTCCAATTCATTATCTCTCTTCTCTTGGTTTAACTAATTAATTTCTACTTTTCTTGATTAGGTTATCTGTTCTTATTAATATTTCCTTGGAAAATTTGTCTCATTTTGCAGATGACATCTTTGAGCCTCCTCGTGAATCCGTTGGACGTTCCCTTCTTCAGGCCACAAAAAGTAATTATCATTTCTATATTTCTCTAGTCTCCATTTACCATTTTAGTTATCACTTCATGCATCCCCACCCACCAATTCAAGGTGCCCAAAACGTGTTTGTGTATATGGTTTCTTTTAAGATTTGCTGAAGCTAATTATTCCTTTAATTATCATGTCTTTCTCCTCTTTGATATAATCGCAATGAATTCAGGTCATTATTCTTGGTATATATAACTGGATTGAAGTCCCTTATTATAGTAGAGATATATTTTCAAGTTGAATAGGTTAAAGGAATCGATGTACGTGGTTATTACGCAGACTATGAGATGCATAAATAAATCAATATATATGGACGGATTAAATTAGGCACAGTGACCATGTTGTAGCCAGGGCATTGCTTTGTTCTGAGATTTCGATTTTGTATAACGATATTCCATTATCAATCTCACATATTATATATGTGCAGATTGCCCTGTGAACTTTGAGAATCAGAACTACACAATCATTACAAGCAAGTGCAAAGGACCAAATTACCCACCGAAGATCTGTTGTGATGCTTTGAAGGAATTTGCCTGCCCTTTCGCAGATGAAGTTAGCGACTTAAAAACTGATTGTGCTACAACCATGTTTAGCTACATAAACATCTATGGGAAATACCCTCCTGGCCTCTTTGCATCTCAATGTCGCGAACAGAAAGAAGGTCTCAAATGTGCAGATGCTGAGCCGCCAAAACCCAGCAGCGCTTCCTCTCGGATGGCAGCATCAGCTACTCGCTTAGCGCTCGCCACTGCCTTCCTACTATTATCTTTACATTTCTTTTGAGCTGCTGCTGCTGCTGCTCATCAACTAACTACTTGTAACCCAATCCGATTCAATTATTTCTTGCTTTATTCCACCAATTTGTATACTAATTCATTTACTTAATTAACTCTAACTAAAAGTATAAATTTGTTACATGCTTGCTAGACTGCACACACGCATACTAAAGGTCAGGGAGATAATGAAATTAAGAGTTTAATTTATTGGTCTTTTACCATTTTAGCCTCATTATATATCTGTATTCTTCTAGCATCTTGGGTAATCAAGGGCATTTTTGGGTTTTTCAAAATTGAACTTAACCCGAGTATTCTCATTATATGCATAGATAAACAAGAATTCTTTCCACCTTCTCAATGGGGAGTTCATTTGAGGCAACCTGATGACTAGCAGGAAGAAAGATCAACTTGTACTCACGACTATTTGGTCTAGTGGCATAAGTTTTTATTTTGTAGGTGAGAGACTCTCGTAGTCATCTGCCAGTTGTTGTATAAAAAATAAAAAATAAAAAATAAAAAATAAAAAATAAAATGCATGTACAAGATAACACCACCAATTCTTTATTCCATATGTAGATATAGCCATTGACAAAAGTTTCTAGATCACTTCATCAAATCGCATCCATGAACCAACCACCCATAATCCCATATATCTTCCTCATCAATTCTCGAGGAAGACTAAAAGGTCAATACATGAATTTAACCATGTATTAATATTGCAATTAATGTATGCATGAACTTGACCATGCATCAATTTTCTACGCATGAGTAATTACATGAATGCACAAAACTTACCATGCATTCTTTTTGTGCATTAATTCATCACATGTAAAATATCTCTCAAGAGGGATAAGCACAAAATTCAACATATTTGGTCAAAGGGTATATAAGATTTAACTACCATACCCTTCTTGTTTAATATATAAGATTTTTTTACTATTTTATCTTTACTATATATATATGGTTTGCTTTCTATTGTTTTGCATGTGCTTATTTTTAAGGAAGGACATCTTTGAAAATTTAACCACTGCTAGCTCTTCTTGATTTATATATAAGATCGATCGATCAGATTTTTCTCAAGGTAGAATGAATATGAATATAGGCTTTGGAGGAAGTCGACTGTGCTTGTTTCTCTTGCTTGTCTTTGCCTTAAGCTCTTCTGCCCGGAACTTAATTCCATTTTCAGGTATATATATACACACTAACAGTAATCTGTGTTTTTGGTGTTATCTATTATCGTTTTATATATGTCTTTGTTCGGTTATACTGTAGATGATGAGATGGTAGTGATGAAGAGCACGGAGGGCAGGTCCATGAGACTAGACGACTATGCTGACCCAGGTCCTAATCCTCGGCATAATCCCCCCTCTCCTGCTCATCCACCTAATATTGCTGAATCCGGCAAAGTTCACGGTGTCAACAATGGTGGCATGGCATGGTATCATCGAAAGTGCTAATATATAGAGAGAGCTAGATATTAATAAAAGTCTTGTGTTCAAAAATAGTTATAATAATGATAAATAAAATGAGGGATTTTCTGACATGCTAAAGAAAGCTTTCATGTGGATTACATGCTTAATTTATAGAAGACATTCATTAATTGTGTCTCATTACGTTACTGCAGAGGCAAACTATATGTTGCTAGCTGCAGACCATATAACTAACATGTAATGATCTAATTACATCTATGAATCAAATTATGAATGGTGGCTATATAATTAGATCATTACATGTTAGTCATATGTATGCCAATAGTTTGCGTCTGCGCGTTTATGATTTTACTATCACTATTTCACAAAATATTTTGTTTGAGATGTTGGAGTAAACTAATTAGTCCCTTAAAAATTTAAATTCAACTTATATTATCCAACCACTAAAAGTTTCAAATCTATTTTCAAAGCTTCCTAACTCTCAATTTTTACATTTTTTTTCGTGAAGCCAATGTATTAGCTTCTGACTACTGTGCTCGATTTGCTTGCATTTCTAGACGTTTTTTTCATGGATTGGCGCTCATTCTTTAGAGGTTAGGAGCTGTATTTCCTCTCTTTATAATATTTGATAATTGAATAAAGGTTGTCGAATTTGATAATAATAATAATAAAAAAATCAAAGATGTCGACATTCAATTTTGCAACAAAATCACCAAGTTGGACCCAATCTTACCGGCCACAAACTGTTATGACATGAAGTTAATAGGACTCAATCTTCAACTTATGCCACTAATTGTGATTACTAGCTCGTAATGCCAATCAATATATGGACCTGTTTGGGAACGTTTTTCGGAGACCCAAAAACGCTTTTGAGTTAATTGAAAAAATTAATTATAAATATAAAAAATTTTAAAAAAAATTAAAATTTGTAAATCTCCATTAATATTTTGCCCACAGTAATTATTTTCGTACACGTGTGCACAGTGCACTCTTAGTGTAAACAAAACAGCAGTCAATGCTCGAACAATTTTCAACGGAAATAATTAAATGAATTATTTATTAAATTGAATCATAAAAAATTTACTACAGTTGGAGCAAATTAAACAAAGTATTAATGGCGTACGAAGCTCTACATGAATACAATGAGGCTAGACAACGTACTATAGTAAATCAATTGCAGTGGACAAACTAATTGCTGGTATTGGGATATTGGAGCAAACTAATCTTGATTTTCTTAAAGAACATATTGAGGTCTATCTGTCTATGAATAATTTCCCAAAAAGACAATTCCACAAACAGATTCTTCTCACCTTGAGAAAAAAAGCTTCCAATGAAAATAGCATTTCCACATTAATAGACATTGTCAATAGCATGTCCCTAGATGATCGACCATCTTATAAATAAAAGTAATGAGTGTTGTAATCTGCATGAGTCGTTACCATTGAGAAAGGAAATTGCAAATAGGTTTCGAATTAATCAATATTCTTTCCTACACTAAACAGAAATTACATTATAATAGTGGACAAAAAGAGTATATACATCTGCTTGTGTACATGAATCTAATCTTGTTGAGCTTCATCATATTTTTATACAATTGCCTAAAGTCAAAGTGAAAGTGTATATCTCTGCAAATTTTAAACAACTTTTTAAAATCTAAAACATATCAAGTCAATGGTGAACCTTAAAAAGAAATAGAAAATGTACCAATTGGGATGATCATGATCACTCATACCATCCAAGCATTTGTCTTTGTGTTTCTATTTTGGTATAATTTAGGTCACACACGGGAAGAGAAGAGGGTCTTGTCCAAAGGCAAATCCATGAATGAATGAAAGAGTCAAGCTCACTCATAGAATCAAAGAGTATAAACTTCATGTATACTCATTTTATTATAGTCAAAGTGACTTAAATTGCCTCAATGAGTATAATGACACGACTAAGAAATCGATTTCGAATTATGATCATAATGTTGCAACGTATTCTAACTTTCGCGAAGTTATGAAGTTATTAAGTTATTTAAGCTCCAACAGAGCCTATATGAGATTTATCAATATATATATGGATATTGATATTAATAGCTACTAATGCCGTAATACTTTTGCAATGCTCCGAATATTGCATAAAGGTAAATGTGTCAATTCTTACTCATCTACATTGTTATTTAGCTAAAGTTTTAATATAGCATATATATTACTGTTTGTAACCTTATTATGTAAGGTAAGGTTTAATGAAAATTGTCTAGTTTTGTTAGTATTACTTTTACTTTGCAGGATTATAAATTAATGATGACCCCCTCCACATAAAGCACATGTGGTCTCTCTTCATGATAGACACACCAAACCAATAAACATGGTACATGTACTTTATCACATACATGATTGAAGCTTGTGACAATTAGAATCAGGGGAAGATTCTCATCAGGGGGAGTATCCAAACATATGCTACCTATGACATATGCGCGTTGTACTATTTTCTCCTTCTACCAGGGTTGATTTTATCCCACTTGATTTTTGTTACCTGGCAAGGTTTCGACGAGGCAACATGACGTGACGATAATTTCGCATTGAAAACATGTCTACGTATCGTTGTCAAAGATAGGGGATGATATAGATTAAGGACCGGGGATTGTCGTACCCAAGAGATTGGAAGGCCCAAAATCCACTCGGTAATATGTGGTAACCAAGTTTCCTAGCACTAGAATGATGAGACAAAAAATGGAATGATGCAAAGTGTAGTGGATATACAAATGAGTGTAGTGATATGTTTTTATTATTTTTGGATAAGTGAAGAATGAAAGTAAACAAACAAGTAAACTAACTAAGCAAGAGTGATCGAGCTAACAAACTCAATGCACACTTAAATGTAAGAGGAACATGGAAAGATATAGGAATGGTAGAATGATTGAGTTTTCATAAACAATGTATGACTAGTCTCATGAACATGCAACAAAGTTATAGCAAAGGATCAAATTATGTATCTTAGCAATCTTATTGTTCTAAGACCGGGTCTCATTCGTACTCTCGTGCCAAATTGTGCTCTTAACAACAACTTGAACTCCTACTCAATTAACCTAAGCCGAGTTAAGGTCCCCAAGTTAATCAAGTAAGGCAAAAAACTTCAAAGACTAGAAATTCGAATAAGGCAAACAATATCTTTCATGTCATTTGTGGTTGCACAAATGAACTCCTACCTAGTTAACCTAAGACTTGTTAATGTACTCAAGTTAACTAAATAAGGCAAAGAAATTTCATCTCAACATGTTTAATATTAAATACCTAGCTAAGACAATATGTAGCTAGCATATAATCCTAACAAATCAAGTTCAACACATGATCAAGAATTAGCTAGATTCCTAAACAAGCATTTAACAAAATTGTATTTAGACAATGAACATATCCAAAACTGAATCAATATGCAAATCTAACATGGTTCATCAATCCATCATCAATGAACTAGGGCATACAACCCTAGTCCCCAACCATAAGAATTTATACACACATGCTTGAATAATACATTAATAGTTTCAAGAATTAATTGAACAAAACAAAAGAAAATATAGGTTGAGAGATTCTCATGAAGAAAGCTAGCAGGTCCTTGCTGCCCCAAGAGTTGGCTTGCTGCTCCATGTACCCTCTTCTTCTCCTCACTCCTCCTTGCTCAAAACCTCCAGGATTCTAGATGGTCCTTGTTGTTCTTGATGATTTCAGAGCATGTAAGTGCACAAACGATGGTGAAACTTTGGTCCGTAAGGTAAATGAGGGTCTTAGGAACAACTTTCGTGAAGAATGAAAGTCCAAAAAATGGATAGAACTATGAGAAAATAGACGATTACAGTAGGTGGTGGGACGGCTGTCCTAGAGTGTTTGAGAGCTCTTGGCTGGCTGAATGGATGAATAGAGGTATCTAGGGTTGGTTCCTCCTCAGAATGGAAAGTGTTAAACATATATATAACGCTAATTTGAGGGCCTTGATTAAAGGAAAGTGATCCTAGGGTCCATAAATAAGATGCTAACACATTTGGATGGAAGGCTAAGAGACAAATGATGTTTTGAGCATTAAATGTTTTATCTCTAATTTGAATTTGAATTTGAATTCACCACCAAAATATCTCAACCCATCAAAGGGGGCTCTCTTTTGTGTGCTTGGGAAATTCATGGATGGATTGGAATGTGATGCCTTCGGGTTTGACCTCGGAGTTGACCATGTGTGGGCCCGATTGACTTCGGTTAACTTTCCGGGACCGAAAGTTGACTTTTCGGTTTCTTGGTCATAACTCCGAATCTTTGAGGTGCTTAATTTCCGATGCTTGACTTGAATGATTCTTGATGCTCGAACGGTTGACTTTTGTCCTTTTCTCAAAAATGCTCCAATTGGTCCCGAAATGCATCTTTTTGTGCCGAATTACCTTAACTCACGTGAATGACCTAAAAACATTAAAAAACACAAATTAAATGCAACAAACGGCCTTCGGAGTACCTTAATTCTCGTAGTTAGGAATACGATTTGCGTGTAAAATACGTACAAATCACAACAATAAAGCGTGTCCAACACCATATCATTAGTTGGTGAACATCCAAGGGGGAGTGTTGTAAATATATTATTATATATGGATGTCCACGTAAATACTCATTAGTTATATCCTCATGATGTAAACCCTACCTCTATATAAAGGAGACTAATGAGAATGAATAATACACTTCTATTCCCTCATATCTTATGTCTCTCTATTCCCTCTATGCGTTCTTTATAGTTTATAACAATAAGATGTTGCTAAAGCTTGCAGATTAATTAATGGGCATGTCAATGCTTCTAGTCGCATAGCTTCTGGGCACATGTATAATAACACACAAGACCTTTGTGTGTTGAAAAGGTTTGGTGTTGCTTGTAGGCCCCGTAGTGCTCCTAGAATTTTGGAGGTTAATTGGCACCCACCCGTTATTGGCTGGTTCAAAGTTAATACCGATGGTGCTTGGAAGCGAGGTGAGGACCATTCAGGTTATGGTGGAGTTTTTTGCGATTTTCATGGGGAGGTTGTTGGTGCCTTTTCATCTTCCCTAGATATTCCAAGTTCGGTTGCCGCTGAGGTGATGGCGGTGATTAAGGCAATTGAGCTTGCTTGGGTTCGTGATTGGAAGTATATTTGGCTCGAAGTCGACTCCTCTCTTGTTCTCAATTTCCTCCAATCTCCTCATTTGGTGCCTTGGAAATTACAGGTTGCATGGAATAATTGTATTCATCGAATTTCAATTATGCATTTCCGTTCTTCACATATCTTTAGAGAAGGGAATCAAGTGGCTGATGCTTTGGCCAATTTTGGTTCTTCGTCAACAGACTTCACTTGGTGGGACTCATCTCCAGGTTTCATTAATCACTTTTGTATTAGAGATAAATTGGGTCTTCCTAATTTTCGCTTTAGATGATCTTTGGTTTGGTCATTGGAGTTTCTGCTCCCTAATGGTTTTTTATTTGTATTGAGAATGGCGGGGTTTGTCCGTCCTTCTCCCCCGTTTTTTTTGTTGGGGCAAGGATATGTCTTCCCCTCAATTTTTTCTTTTATTTTAATAAATTTTGCCTCGATTTTCGAGGTTATTATTAAAAAAAAAAAAAATTTAATCGATAAATTTATAAATTATTAATATATCGATCGTTTAATATAGACTAAATTAATAGATTTTCCTTGGTCCCAAGGCTGAAGTTGCCCAAACACTCTTGGAGTCTTGGTAAGGCCTTTTCTAAACTAACTCATCGACTAAAGTCTTGGGATCCGTACGGACCTTGAAGAAGACATCTCTATGACTATTAGAAGAAGCTGACACCGCTTATTAAAATGAGATTGTTATATGTGATTATTTTAGGGACATGGGGCCAAACATTTGTAATTACAGTAGAACTTCGATAATTTAATACCTGCTACATTAATAACTTCGGTTAAATAAATAAAATTTTAACGTACCGGTCCGGACTTGAGGATAATGTGCTAGATTAATAATTTGCTAAATTTATAAGATAATACATTATAAAAAATTCATATAGGTCCACTTAAATGTGTAAATTAATAATTTCTTGATTCAAAATGATTAAGATTCGACTATGAGGCCTTCGTAAAACATGACTCAATCATTGTTTGTTTCTTCTGAAATTGATGTCACCTTGGATCTCATCTCAAACTTTTTTTTAACAAGGTAAGAAGTTCTTGTGTTCTTGAAATAGAGTTTTTTCTTGGTTAAATGTACATAAAATGGAATAATTTAGTACACTGAACAATGTACAATCTATTTTTGGAAAAAATAGGTATATTCGTGAATTTTACTCAGTTAAACAAATACGTAGAATTGTTAGTTCGTAAAACGAGAAACTAAATACAATGTACAATATTTAAGAAAATAAGCGAGAAATTAAATACAATGTACAATATTTAATAAAATAAGGAATACCATGATAAATTAATAAGTTATTAATTAATCGATAAATTTATAAATTATTAATAGATTTTTCGGCTAACGTTAATATCTAGCCGGGAATATACTATACATTTACGATGAGCCTACATATAATGCCTTTTTGAAGTACCAAGCTTAAAAATTGGCAAAGGAAAAAAAACATAAATGGGTAACTCAACTCATGGGTGAAAAATACTTTGAAATATTAGATATATACGTAATAACCACAGTACCGACCTTGAATATATACTCAGATATATAGTGTTAATTTTTTAGAATGCAGACATAATAGGCATCCGCACTGACCTTCAAGTTTGTCAGTGCCAAAACTTGCCAACCCCCATTACCCTTCAACTTTTCAGTGCTAAAACTTCACCAGTGGTAAAACTTGATATTTAAAAGGTGTTGCAATTGATTTGATTTTGCTGAAAACACTCGAGTCGTTTATGAGTTATGATTTTTTTAGTTTTCCGACTTTGGAAAATAATAACACATAAACTACTCAAACTTTTCGAGCAAAGTTAATCGGAACATCTTTTAAAAATAATGTTTGATCATTGGTGAAGGTTTGGCACATTTTGGCATGCCTTGGCACTATACGACACCTCCAAAAGTGTCAAACCATGCCAAACTCTTTTTTTTTTTTTTTAACTTTACCAATGCTAAAACATGATTTTTAAAATCTGTTCCAACTGACTTTGCTCGAAAAACATTTTTAATGAATTTTCTAGTTTTTCGACTTTGGAAAATCGTAAAAAATAAACGAGTCGATATTTTTGCGTTCTGTCAATTTGAGAAGTCCTTTAAAATCATTATTTGAGTGTGGAAAAATTTTGGTGGGAAAATAAAAATATGCGATTTTGGCCAAAAAATCATGTGCTATAACCCACAGATTTGGGTGAAAAACCATGGTTTTGGGGAAAAAAAAATTTCTCAAAACTTCACCATTGGCAAAACATGTCTTTTAAAAAGTGTTTCAATTGACAGAACTCGAAAATCTCGAATTGTTTATTTTTTATGAATTTTTTAATTTTCTGACTTTGAAAAATCGTAAGGGCATGGTTAGCCTCGCTAGCATGGGCATCTTAGCCTCACAAGTAAGGGCATGTAAGCCTCGCAAGCATGGGCATCCTCAGCCTTGCTTTCATAAAATTCAGCAAATTTTTTTTGGGTATCCTAATGGTGGAAGCTTGCTTGCATGGGCATCCTTAGCCTCACTTTCATAATATTCAACAATTTTTTCATTCTCATGGTCGTGCTTGGGCATCTTGCTTAGCCTCACTTTCATAAAATGCAGCAATTTTGTGAAGCAAAGAAAACTGTGTTCCCAAGGTGAAGCGAAGAAAACACAAAGTGTTCTCAAGGTCAAGCAAACACCAAGTGTCCCCAAGTTCAACTCCAACATTAAGTGTGGTAGCCTAGCCTCGCCAGACTAGAGGAAGAAAAACGAAGGATGAAAAGGGGAGGGACAAATCGAAGCAACGCAGGGTTGAATTTCAGTGGATCGTGGCAGCAAGGCCTCTCTGCCATTTACAATACTCCGTCACGTATTTAAATCGTCTGCAAGGATTCTACCCGCCGCTCGGTAGAAATAGTAATTCAAGGCGGCCCTTGCAGCTCGGCCACCGTGAGGGCTTCACCAACGACATGTGCCTTTGGGGGGCCATAGGCCCCTATTGCGGGTCGGCAATCTAATGGCGGGCGCATGCGTCGCTTCTAACCTGGATTCTGACTTAGAGGCGTTCAATCATAATCCAGCGCACGGTAACTGCGCACCACTGACTTTTCAACCAAGAGCGATGACCAATTGTGTGAATCAATGGTTCCTCTCGTACTATGTTGAATTACTATTGCTAGATAGTAGACCTTGTATTCTTGAAATAGAGTCTTGTCTTGGTTAAATGTTCATAAAATGGAATAATTTAGTACATTGAACAATGTACAATCTATTTTTGAAAAAAATAGGTATATTCATGAATTTTACTCGGTTAAACAAATATCTAGAATTGTTAGTTCGTAAAACGAGAAACTAAATATAATGTACAATATTTAAGAAAATATGCGAGAAACTAAATACAATGTACAATTTTTAATAAAATAAGGAATACCATGATAAATTAATAAGTTATTAATTGATCGATAAATTTATAAATTATTAATATATCGATCATTTAATATAGACTAAATTAATTAATTTTCTTTGGTCCCAAGGCTGAAGTTGCCCAAATATTCTTGGAGTCTGGGTAAGGCTTTTTCTAAACCAACTCATCAGCAAAAGTTAATTACACTATATCTACCCGGGAAGATACTGTACAGGTACGATGAGCCTACATATACTGCCTTTTTGAAGTACCAAGCTGAGGCCCAAGCTGCTACTTCAAAATTGGTGAAGGAAAAAACAAAGCATAAATGGGTAACTAAACTCATGGGTGAAACATACTTTGAAATATTGGATATATACGTAATAGCCACAGTACCGACCTTGAATATATACTCGGGTAATGTAGTGTTAATTTTTTAAAAAGCAGACATAATAGGCATATGTACGGACCTTGAACTTTGCTTGTGCCAAAACTTGCCAAACCCCATTACCCTTCAACTTTTTCGTGCCAAAACTTCACCAATGATAAAACTTGATATTTAAAAAGTTTTGCAATTGACTTTTCTGAAAACATTCAAATCGTTTATGAGTTATGATTTTTTTTAGTTTTCCGACTTTGGAAAATCATAACTCATAAATGACTCGAGCTTTTCGAGCAAAGTTAATTGGAGGTTTGATAAATCTTTTAAAAATTATGTTTGATCATTGGTGAAGTTTTGGCACCGGCAAAATTAAAGGTTTGACACGTTTTAGCATGCCATGTCACGCCACGGCACCTCCAAATTAACATGTCAAACTATGCCAACCCCATTTTTTTTTTTAACTTTGCCCATGCCAAAACTTTACCAATGCTAAAATATGATTTTTAAAAGTTGTGTCAACTGACTTTGCTTGAAAATCTCGAGTCGTTTATTTTTAATGAATTTTCTAGTTTTCCAACTTTGGAAAATCGTAAAAAATAAACGAGTCGATATTTTTGCGTTTTATCAATTCGAGAAGTCCTTAAAAATAATTATATGAGTGTGAGATGATTTTGGTGCGAAAATAAGAACATGCGATTTTGGCCAAAAAATCGTGTATTATAACCCACAAATTTGGGTGAAAAACCACGATTTCGGGAAAAAGAATTTTCTCAAAACTTCACCATTGGTAAAACATGTTTTTTAAAAGGTGTTCCAATTGACAGAAACTTGAAAATCTCGAATCGTTTATTTTTTTTTATGAATTTTCTAGTTTTCTGACTTTGAAAAATCGCATGGGCATGGTTAACCTCTCTAGCATGGGCATGGTTAGGCTCCCTAGCATGGGTATCTTAGCCTCGCTAGCATGGGCATCTTAGCCTCGCAAGCATGGCATGCATAGCCTTGCTTTCATAAAATTCAGCAATCTTTTTTTTTGGCATCCTAATGGTGGAAGCTTGCTTGCATGGGAATCCTTAGTCTCACTTTCATAATATTAAGCAATTTTTTCATTCTCATGGTCGTGCTTGGGCATCTTGCTTATCCTCACTTTCATAAAATGCAACAATTTTGTGAAGCAAAGAAAACACCAAGTGTCCCCTGTGGGTGCATGAAAATGTACATCCGGAACCGGGTCTCCAAGTAGGGCAAGATAGTTCTGATGACCTTACGGGTGTCGATTCCCTGTCCTCAGTCCTGGGGCTTAAGCATACGAATTGCCTTAAGAACCTTACGAGTAGATTAGACGGAACGAGATCTATATCCATGAAGCCGGAAGGATACGATTTCATTAAGCCGTAAGTTTAAGGTTCTGGACCGGTAGCTGTGATCCGTAAACTAGGCGACATAAGTATTCCCGGCCCGGCTAGGAATCCTTTATGATTCATGTCTCGATACGCATCTTAGGGCTTGTGGCAATCAATTATCTTGGTTAAGTCCTTGTAGGATAAAGAATCCTTGTATCTCCTTACTTACTAAAGAATCACATGGTAAATCCTAAAAGGATTTACTTTCTCAATTCGGCTTGGATTAGTATTCTCTTAGCCGATTCCTTGTGAAAGACCTTTTCCTATTGCCCCTATATAAGGAGAGCTAATCTCTCTTCTCAGGTAATACATTCTCTAGCTTACAATCGGCCTACTGCTTGCATTGTGATTAACTTGATCGTCAGAGAGTCTTATCTGGTGCCACACCGGGTAATCTTTGTTTTGCAGGTATTCGCTCAAGACCGGAAACACCTTGTGAAGTTCAGGCTCTCACATCCCCAAGTTCAACTCCCACACTAAGTGTGGTAGCCTAGCCTTGCCAGGTTGGAGGAAGAAAAACGAAGGATGGAAAAATGAGGGACGAATCGAAGCGACGCAAGGTTAAATCTTAGTGGATCGTGGCAGCAAGGCCTCTCTGCCATTTACAATACTTCGTTGTGTATTTAAGTCGTCTGCAAAGGATTCTACTCGCCGCTCGGTTGAAATAGTAATTCAAGACGGCCCTCGCAGCTCGTCCGCCGTGAAGGTTTCACCAACGACACATGCCTTTGGGGGCCATAGGCACCTACTGCGGGTCGACAATCGGACCGCGGACGCATGTGTCGCTTCTAGCCAGGATTCTGACTTAGAGGCATTCAGTCATAATCCAGCGCACTGTAGCTCTGCGCCACTGACTTTTCAACCAAGCGCGATTACCAATTGTGTGAATCAACGGTTTCTCTCGTACTAGGTTGAATTACTACTATTGCTAGGTAGTAGACCTTGTGTTTTTGAAATAGAGTTTTTTCTTGGTTAAATGTAAATCCAACGACAATTTAGCATAACTGAGTATAGAATTAATTGAGTAGGTGAACAAGACTCTATATATCAAATTGCAGCCCCGTTCACCTAATCAATGAATTTCTTACTCAGTTGTACTCAACTGCCATTAGATTTAGATCCGAGTGTAGAAAATAATGAGATAGTTGAAATGATTTTATTTACTTTATTGTTCTCCACCATTAGATTAGATCCAAGGGCAATTGATTACAACTGAGTAAGAAATTCAGTTCGTAAAAATTTGTTACCGTTGATAGGCTGGTTTAACTCGATTCAGTCTGACCAGTAGTAAACCGAACCGGTCCGTTGAGTCTTTAATCGACCTTTAGTAGGCCACACTCGTGCTGCCCTGTCCGCTCCAATATACACATCTACTACGTATTGTGGTACATGTGTGTGGTCTTCAATTTTTTCGAGGTCTTTTTTTTTTTGGGACAATTTTTTCGAGGTCACTTGAACAATATTCATTCTTCTAATAGCTAGCTCCTCTAAGATGATTTGAAGTTAGAAGATCCAAATTGTAATTTATTTCATGCAAAAAAAAAAAACTACACAATGATCGTGTGTGGTACGGCTGGCCAATGAGTGCATTTGTAGGTGTAGTGGGGGTGTTTTGGGTATTTCGCTTTAATAAATTAGGGGTAACTTCGGGATATAATCAATGGTTGGTGGGTTTTAATTGGCCAGCCGTACCACACGCGTACGCAAGACTTTCTCATTGTTCAATCGTCCAAGAAGAATGTAGAACCACCTAGAGGGAGCTACAAGGAAGGATAGTGTCACCCAGCATTCACAGAATGCTAAATAACCTGCGCAGCTTGGATACACACTCCGTAAGTCCGTATCACACAATCACTAGACCCAGTAACCACCTGAAAATATCTGTAGCCGTTTATTTTGTCCCTATTCTCGACTCCCTCTAAATATAAATCCAAATATCCCTTTATTAATATATTGGTAAATGGCTTTTAACTAATTACTTGTTCCTCGATCAATCAAGTGCATACTAGCTCTTAATTAACTTTGTGGTATTATTAATTTAATTGTGAAAAACATGCATTGCAAGATATTGGAACTTCTTAATGATACAAAAACCTAAAAAAAAAAAAAACTTCTTTAATGATACTCAAAAATTAACTAATTAACAAACTAATCATGCATGATGGATTTAGATTTAGTTGAGGTCCTTTGCAATTTGATATGACGACTGTATTGTTCTTAAGTTAATTATTTAAGCAGATCAAATAAAATCGAATATGCGCGTCCAATACGTTACAGAAGTTAGTTCAACTCAATTGCTACACATAACACGAAAATTTAACAATTTTCCCTCGTCTCCAAATCGTAGTTGGTCAGACTCTCTCTTAACCATACGGAGCCATGTTAGCATGTATTCACAAATGTTTTGGCAGAAGATTAAAATATGGGGAAAATAGTTTACATTTATATAAAGGACAAAGAGGAGCAAGGCAGACGCAGCAGGAAGCTAGAATATTAGGAGTGACACTACTCATCCAACCCTCGCGTATTTGGAATGAATGGACAGTTGGTCCTTATCAGTTTTGGCATTTTCTCATCCAGCTAGCTATTGCCAACGTCTTCATATTTTCCACTGAAATCACAATTCTCACTCTCACTCTCACTCTCTCTCTCTCCAAATTCTGTGAAGGTAAACCAATCTCTCTCTCTCCAAATTCTGTGAAGGAAAACCAAGTTTTATTCTGCAAGTTTCATTCTTTCTTTCTTGATTCTTAATCTTTTGCATATGTACGTGCATTTGTGTTACAATTTTTCCTTCTAGCTTAATATTCAATGGATATATATATGGCATATCTTTCTCTGTGACTTCTCTCTTTCTTTGCCTTTCTTTGTTTAATGGTTGATACTTACTTTCTCATGAATTTCTGGTTTCATTTCCAGGCCAAGGCAAGAATCTTTCTACCGAAAAACAGAGGAAGCTAGGTATGAGCATCTTCTGAAACCAAGCTTGGTTTAGTATTTGAGCTTTTTCATGAGTGTTTATTCTGCATTAAACCCTTCTCTTCAGATTTAGTATTCAATAAATGGATTTGTAACATTCATTTAATATAGAGCAAACTTAACTGGGTTTTCTTTCCGTGTACACATTTTAGTACAGAATAGCATAATTAGTTTAATTCAAGCTTTTTCGGATGGATTTTTGGTTTTGTATTGACTATTCTTATTCTCTTCAAATTTTGATATTTTTCTTCATTTCCAGGCAAAAGGGTATGAAGTTTTCTAATGTATTGCATGTCTTTATTTGTATGGGAACCCTTCTTTTAATTTTAAAATTTGTGTAGTCTTGCTGGCCTGGCATTCATTTAGAGCAGCAAACTTAACTGAGGTTTTTTTTTTTTTTCTGTGCGCACATTTTAGTATAGTTGGTTTAAATTCAAGCTTTTTGTTTATCTTTCTCTGCAACCAAGTTTTTTTTCTTGAAACTTTGGATGTGTATTGAACCATTCTTATCTTCAAGTTTTGTATCCTTTGGACTTTTATTGAACCGTTTCTTGATTACCAGGCAAAAGGGTATGAGAAACAAAGTATATTTAATTTCAAATTCAAGTTTAAGGACTAAATTAGTGTTGTGTTCATACTAGGGCCTCTGTTTCCAGAGAATAAGTAATGGCGAACCTAAGTGATGATGAATTGCAACATATGGGGAAGGAGCAACTTAAGGAGGCTTTTGAGGAGATTTTCCGTGCAAAGTTGACGCACATTTTGGAGTTTGATCCCAACACCTTTGTTGAAGTTAAGAACGCAAGGAAGATTCTTCAGGTGGTAAATCGTGTGGCAATAACCTATGGCAAAAACTACGTTGCCGAAGACCAGTATCTGTGGGTGTTGACTCGGTGCACTGGTCTTAAGGGGTTTGAGGTGCCAATGGGGCAGCAGAGATGTTTTATTCAGTTGCTGAGAGAATGTGATCCAGAGTCGGAACTGGGCAAGAGATTGGCGGAGATAAAAGATTTAGCAGCTTTGCTCGGGAATAAAGTCTCAGGCTATATTTTGCGCATGATGGTGGTGATGAATGCGGAGAACATAAAGACTAGGATGAACAAGTTCAGAGACTTTGAGCGTCTGTTTCCATTTCTAAAGGATGCTATTAAATGGGAAGGGGAAACTAATGACTTTGGAGTAGTTTATAACAGGATCATTGTTCTTCTGAAACATGCACATAAAGAATTCAGCCTGGTTCACAGATCAGGAATTCCAGAGGAACCGCTTATTCTTAAGAAAATGAGAAATTTAATGGATAAAGAATGTCCTGAAAAATGTCGTGATAGACTTCTTAATGATATTGTCCTACTTATTTCAAAGTTGGAGTCTCTGTTGAGCTTTCCCCTGCTGCCTGATATGCCAAGGTTGAGCACCGCAACTAGATCAATTGAGTGGCTGCTGAAGGAGCTTGTGGTTCTGGAAAAAGAGATGTATTACAGTATTGAAGAAGGTGTAAAAAGTATGTTGCATAAATGTCCAAGGGAAATCAATGGTGTTAGTGCATTTCTCACAAAAATGGAGTTGCCCACAGATAAAATCTGGAATGATTTGGAACAATTGGTGCAAGATGTTGAGGAGTCATTAGCAAGTATACAAGAGGTCCAAGTCGAATCAGACTCTACGTCAGGGGAACCATCCTTGGATACAGGAGGGCGAGTTAGACTCTATGTCAGGGGAACCATCCTTGGATACAAGAGGTGCAAGTCAATTCAGTACCCGAATACCTCTCTGGTTCAGATCGAAGGAGTCAACACCAAGGAGGAAGCTGTGTGGTACGCTGGGAAGCGCATGGCCTTCATCTACAGGGCTAAGGTGATGAAAAATGGGAGCTACTACCACTGCATTTGGGGAAAGGTTTCTAGGCCTCATGGTAACAGTGGCATTGTTCGTGCTAAGTTCAAGTCCAATTTGCCTCCCAAATCCTTGGTATTGTTTTAAACTCAAACTACTGTTCAATATATGTACGTATAATTAATTTTTTTTAGTGGTTACCTTACGGATCATGTTCTTTTGTGGCTTTTGCAGGGTGTGAGGGTGAGGGTATTTCTGTATCCCAGCAATATCTAAGCTAGGTACTCGATATTTACCTGACTTTGTTCAGCATGTAGATATTGTTGTGTATTTGCCTCGTATGCTCAATGTGTATTCCCCCATGATTTTTGAAGTTAGGCCACTGAACTTATATAGAGATTGCAATTATATGTTTGCTTCCACATTCAAATTTGCTATATATGTAATCTTAAGATGTCTATATTGAGTGCTAGCTTTGGTTGGTTCCCATTGAAGAGAAACATTTTGGGAAGTAGGAAAATGAAGTAAAATACAAACAGAAGTGAGAACTGAATATGCTTCCAAGTTGATTATCATAGTATGACTACTAATGCTCTTTGACAAGAGTAACAAAATTGTTTCTGATGAGCTGTTGTACTTAAATGTGTTAATATGGCATGATATGTGTCATTTGATTTGTATCATATCACCCTTCTACTTGAGTTCTTTCTTTTGGCAGCAATACATATTTCAGTTTATCTTTTTGCTTCTTTTATCCAGCTCCATTAATTCGTAGTTTATTACAAGTAATGTTTATACTGTTCTGTAGCCTGATTGAACATTCACATTTTCAAATGATCGATCACTTAGCCAATTATATGTTCTTCCTTCTCCAATCTTGGAAAACAAATTGCATTTTCAAAGACATAGATGCTTTCTACCTATTAGATGGTTCTTATTGGCTTGCTGCTTGGTTTTGTTGGGTTAATAATATTGCTTGTTTTGCTTTCTTGCAGTTGCTCAGGACTTTCTTCTCCAGATGATGCATGGTGATGGGGCTCTTCACTACTGTTTTGAATTTTAGATGTATTGTTCCCTTTAAAGACTCGGTCATTTCTGTTTGGTTTGGATCATGGTTCGACATTGTTCTTTAAGTTTATGTTATCTGACCTTAAGCTTAAAATGTTTATGCGCTTGGTCTATATCAAGTTAAAGTTTGAATGATGTTGAGTTGCTTGCATTGATATATATGCAGTGATCAAGTTAATTTCTTCTTATTTTGGCTACCATATATGCATACTTTGCTTCGGGTTTGTTTTTATTGTTTTTCTTTTCTGGTTAGTTCTTGATGAGTAATTCATCCGTAAGTGAGGAGAGGAAGCTGAGGAGTTGTAAGCATCAGTTTTCTTTCTCATTGTGTTCTTAATTGCTTGATGAGTGAGTTCTGTATCTGCCATATGCATATAGGTTTTTCATCCTTATTTTAAGTTACTTGGTCCCTGGCTAACAGATCGAGTATCAATAATAATGTACATCAAATTAGCTTATCATGCACAAAATGGCGAGAAAAAGAAGAAAATTGACTTTAGGATGCTCATAATGAATAATGTGACACTACAAGAACTGCAAGCATAAGAATTTTTTGCAGCAATGCTTGAAGGAAGCTCACTCGATCATAGCTCGCTTTTAGGAACAGGTGTTGGCAACCACGGGATCACAAATGGGTAGACGTTTGTACTTCCCAAATACGAAGAGCCAAACCAACTATTCAAAAATTTCAAATTGATGGCAGGATCAAATTCTGAAACTATCTCTAGGGTTCTTTCACGCATATTGCACAGAGCAATGCAATTTGGGTGCTCAGTCTCTAAAAACACCACATCCTCATTGTTTGGGTGAAAACTTAGCACCTGAAACCTACGACGTTTCCGCAATTTTTTTTCAGAGATCAAGGGATATTTTAAAACCAGCTGGTTCATGGAAAGACGGTCAACTATCAAGCACCATTTTTGCAACTTGCATCCATTGTCGTCCACCTCTTCTTTCCACTCCCAAACACTTAGGTGACGGTAACCTAAAACTACATTATGAATATCCTTCTGGCACATCCGCAAACGCCCTCGGCAAACACCTAGACACATAAATTCACGTCTGGTCCCGTCGATACCGAAACGACATTGATCAATAACATCACTACTGAACGTTGGATCCAACTCAACAATATTATTTTTACCACCTAACAACCAATACAACATTCCATTGTAAGCAACGACCCCCGTACCACCGCCCAAACACATAAAGCTTGGTGGGCATAGTACAACCAATTGCTTCCACTGACGAGTCTCGGAAGACAAGATCTCCATATGTAATTCAAGCGTTGTTGACATAAAAGGAATTACCATTTGCACAACACTCCACCTATAGTCGGCATTAAGGGTGATACCACTAGTTTGTTCTTCTTTGCCATCCGCAGAGTACTTAAAGTATGGTTCACAGATGAATCCCACGCGTGTGCCACAGTCCAAGGGGACTCGAAGATGGTTCGGAGGAAGAACAACCCACTGCTTGGTATATGGATTACAGATGTAGTAAGAATTGTTGATGTTGTGATACTCCCCATCCTCGTAGGTTTGGTAGGTTTTGCAGCACAAAACTAAGTCATTATATGTTCCTGCCACCAATAGTCGAGCCTCTCGTTCTTTCTCTTCTTGAAAACATGGGAGGAAATCCAGAGAGAAAAGGCTTTCTTTTGTTTTGACCACCGGATGCGCAAGGACTTCAAGTTTGGGTCTGAGTTTGTTCTTAGGGTAGGGTAAAACAGCAACAATACCTGCACCTATAAAGGTATTTCCTTCATCAACACCTTGGAGACTTAAAAAGCGCCTAACAAAAAATGAGTCTGAGAGGAGACTCGACCAACGCTTCGACACACACTTGGCTCGAAATACCATTTTTTTGCAAGGAAGTCGAGCAAGGATTTCAACCAATATAAAGTCGGGGAGATCATCAATTTGAGTAGTCATGGTTGTCTTTTTGAGCTTCAGATTTAAAGCAAGCAAGAACAACTCCACAGTCTCCACCAACATTGCCACCAACGTTGCCACCATCATTGCCACCCACATTGCCACCAACATTGCCGCCACTACCAAGCCAAAGGCATTAACCACAAAGCTGAAGGGAAAGCCGGTAGTCATGGTTGTCTTGGTGATCGATTATGAATTCGATCACGATCAAGGGAGCTAGGGCAGCTTTAATTACTTTGAAACGATGACCAGGTATTTGGGTTTAGGGCTGGAATTGAAACACTGATCGATTGGGATATATGAAATAGCTTATAGCTAGATGGCTGTTTGATGTTGGTTAGGACTCCACTTCATGTATTTTGTTATTTTCCAAACTCTATCTCTTTGTAACAAGTTAATTTCACTCAGGATAATTCTTGGGTCCCTAAACCCTAATCTCCTTGGGTGAACCTGCATATTCACCTTCATTTTGGTCACTCATTCATATGAAATAAACAGACGATTCATCATAATATTAGTAATTGTTGTTAGAACCGCTCATTTGTATCATAAAGTTAGATGGTTGAACGATTAATTTTTTTGTAGAGATAATCTATAAAAGATAATTGACCAAAGATAATTTAAAATATGAACGATTGGATTATGAAATTATAAAGTAAAAATACATTAATCACAATAGGGGGTGAATAGAAGTGTAACTCGGGGGGGGGGGGGGGGGGGGGGGAGGAAACGTAGGCTAAACCCCAATACACTGGAGGAAAAAAGAAAAGATGTGGTTCAATCACAATACAAGGTCACGCCATATGGTAATGTGACGGTTACATCTAAAAATTTCTCGTGTTACAACCTATACATAACAGGAAAATATTCTTCCTCATAACTACAATTAATTACAATATAATCTTCCTCATAACTACGTAATATAATCTTCCTCATAACTATAACATTGTATTAAAATGTAAACCGTCTTATTTCGACGTGTAAGCTAATGATCATAATCGTCTATATTTTAGATATTCCTTCAAAGATCATTAATTTTGACAAAAAAAAAATTTCAAATTTCAAATTATTTAGTCATTTGATTATTATATTCATCGTTTCAGCTTTATTTGACGAACTATATTTTGTCTATAAACTATACAACAAACAAATAACCAAACAATCTCTAATTTGACCGATTTTTTGCAAGGATAATTATTAAAAATAAATCTAAACGATCAGCGGTTTCGATGATTCAGTTATATTGCCAATTGGTCGGGATAAAGAGGTTCACATATTTTAATACAATGTGAATGTTCATACGTAAAGGAGACTATATATATATAGTCCCCTTCACGTGTGGACGTCCACTTTGGAAAAAAAAAATGCAAACATCGTGTTTAAGCCGTTGGATGCATTCATTTAAATCTAATGAACATATGAAGCACTTCGTTAACCCACCTTCTAACCCTGAGTTGAGCCAAGAAAAAAAAAACCTAATCTATTCGATGCTGCAACAGCCAAAGCACGTTCTTCTCCTCCTCCAAATCTTCTGCGTATAGACTCTCTCTCTCTCTCTCTCTCTCTCTCTCTCTCTCTCTCTCTCTCTCTCTCTCTCTCTCTCTCTCTCTCTCTCTCTCTCTCGTTTGTATGGCTTATATGTCCTCAATTTTTTCAGATTTTTTTTTTTTTTTTCAATTGCTGCAATCAAGTTCTCTGTTTGAGCATATGGTAGTACTGTACGTCATGATTTCATGGTTTAATGGTTGCACACTTTGATTGTTTCACAAGGTTTGGAGTTGCAGATCTTTCAAGCAATGGAAGGTCCTGCTCTAATGGCTATGAATCTGTCATCTCTGTTTTCTCTTGATCGAACATATATATATATATATATATATTTTTTTTTTCTGAAAATAGAATATAGGTTATGTTTTCATCGTTTGCCTATCCGATTGCACGTACCTATATGATATTCCGATTGCAATGCCTCAGCCTTTCCGTGTTTTGCACTGAAGTTTATGCAAAAATGCATCACAAAAATAGAGAAATTGGAATACCATCGCAAAACAATAGTAAGAAACTAAGAACCATGTTTAAAAAGATTGCAATAAGTATATAATCAATATCTCCAAACAACATATCATTTTCAAATAAGATCTCACAAATAAATAATTTAATTATTTATTTCTACGTTCTTTCTCTCTTCACCAATAATACGTGCATTGCACATGTATGAGACTAGTATAGATAATTTTATGATCATTATATCACTTGATATATATTTAATTGGTTTGGGACTTTGGGATATTGCAAATTAAACTTAATTGCCTAATACAACTATGAAGAAACACTAGATAGATTTGAGTGAGTGTACTGATGCATGACCAATTATAGATTTTGTAAAGTGTTAATTAACATGTGTGTATGTACGTTCGATACTTCGATACTTAGTAAAAATCAGCTACGACCAATTACAGATTTTGTCAAGGAAATATTGCAAATTAATTAGGTTTCGAATCAATATTGTTTCCTACACTAAACAGAAATTACATTATAATAGTACGTGGACAAAAAGATGTCTACACCTTATGCATCTGTACATGGATCTAATCTTATTGAGCTTCATCATATTTTTATACAATGGCCTAAAGTCAAAGTGAAAGCATATTATCTCTCAAAACAATAAACAACTTTCTAAAATCTAAAGCATATCAAGTCAATGGTGAAACTAAAAAAAAATGGAAAATATGCCAATTTGGATGATCATCATAATCTCTCACAAGCACTTGTCTTTGTCTTTCCCGTTTGGTATAATTTAGGTCACACATGAGAAGAGATCATGAAGAGGGTCTTGTACGTTCATATAAATGTCGAACGTGGTAGCCATGAATGTTCAAATTAAGTTGCACGTAATTGCAATCGTCAACTGTTAATTTTAAACGTACCATATAATTAAAGTGCTGATACTTCTGCATCACACTATAATAATATAATAAATAGAGGAACAATGGTACTCTATGACCTGCTTATATATATTGTGTCTCATCGTAGAGTGAGAGAGAAAGAAAGAGAATGAAAATGGGATTTGGAAGTATTAAGCTGTGCTTGTCTCTCTTGCTGGCCTTTGCTGTAGTCTCTTCTGCTTCCCGGAACACCATTCCCTTTTCAGTTTCAGGTATGTAAATATCTATTAGCTAGCTTGGTTTCTCTACCCATATATATATATATGCATATATCATATATTCTTTCATTAATTAATTAGTTCATGCATGCGCACAGAGAATTAAACTGGGTTGTTTTTCATTAATTTGTGGCCTGGTTTTAGGGGTTCCCATTGATTAATTTGCTCTTCCAATTTAGCCTGCCATTTTTGATAATGAAACGTGCATAAAGTTAACCAAGTCTTCCTAGTAAATTAAGTTAAAATGAATAATGAAGAAATGATTTCATTCAATATATTTTTTCATGATACATTTGCTATGAGGACTAAGATATATATACACCAATGAATAGTAAACCTAGACAACTTTCCCTAAAACACTCCTTAAAACATGGAGACAACTTTTCATCATTCCTTGAAACATTCCAGGATTTGAGGCTTGTCTTACTGCTGGAATGACTCACACTTTAACACTCCCCCTCAAGTTGGAGCATACATATCACGAATGTCCAACTTGCATAGTGAGTCATGAAAGGCCTTGCTTGAAACTGCCTTAGTTAATATATCTGCCAATTGTTCTTCGGATGGAACAAAAGGAAAAGTAATCAACTTTGCCTCCAACTTCTCTTTAATGAAGTGTCGATCCACCTCTACATGTTTAGTGCGATCATGTTGTACTGGATTATGAGATATATCGATAGCTGCTTTATTGTCACAATATAGATTCATCGCCTGTTTGGGTTTAAAACCCAAGTCACGTAGTAAATTCCGCAGCCACAACAATTCACAGACTCCATGAGCCATACCTCTATATTCTGCCTCTGCACTGGAACGAGCTACCACCTTCTGCTTCTTGCTTCTCCAAGTAACAAGATTTCCACCAACAAAAGTGAAGTAGCCAGAGGTAGACTTTCTGTCATTAATACAACCGGCCCAATCTGCGTCTGTGTAACCACTTACTTCAAGGTGATTATGTTTTGAGAACATCAATCCCTTGCCTGGTGCAGACTTTAAATACCTCAAAATCCGTAGAACAGCATCCATATGACATTCACTTGGGTTATGCATAAACTGACTCACAACACTAACAGCATATGCAACATCTGGTCTAGTGTGTGACAAATAAATCAGACGTCCTACTAACCTTTGATATCTGGACTGATTAGTTGGAGTCTGATCGGGATATTCAGCTAAGCGATGATTTTGCTCCATTGGGGTGTTGATGGGCTTACAGTCTAACATGCCAGTTTCTGTCAGCAAGTCTAGTACATACTTTCTTTGACACAGGAATATGCCATCTCTCCCCCTGGCTACCTCAATCCCCAAGAAGTATTTAAGGTTGCCAAGGTCTTTCATCTCAAATTCTGACGCCAATTGTTGTTGCAGTCTATCAATTTCTTCCAAGTCATCTCCAGTAATCACCATATCATCTACATATATTATCAATACTGTAACTCTGCCCTTTCGATGCTTGAAGAACAATGTATGATCAGAATTACTCTGCTTGTATCCAAACTGGCGCATAGACTGTGTGAACCTTCCAAACCAGGCACGTGGTGACTGCTTTAAGCCGTACAAAGACTTTTTTAATTTGCACACTACCTCGGATGATGAGTTAGTTCCATATCCTGGTGGAAGATCCATATAGACTTCTTCAGAGAGATTACCATGGAGAAAGGCATTCTTGACATCGAATTGTTTGAGAGGCCAATCCAAGTTAGCTGCCAGTGACAATAGGACTCTGATGGTGTTCATCTTGGCTACAGGTGCAAAGGTCTCATCATAGTCAATGCCGTATGTTTGAGTAAATCCTTTAGCTACCAACCGTGCTTTGTATCTGCTCACTGAACCGTCTGCATTGTGCTTTACTGTAAAGATCCATCGGCAACCAACTGTCTTCTTCCCACGTGGAGGAGGAACAAGTTCCCATGTGTCATTCTTCTGTAATGCCTCCATCTCTTCCTCCATGGCTTTTGACCACTTCGGATCTCTTAGAGCATCCTGCACTTTATTAGGTACAGATACAGTAGATATTTGATTCACAAATGATTCATATGACTTAGAAAGCCTATGGGTCGACATAAAATTGACAACAGGGTACTTAGCTTTAGCATGAACAGTGGGTTCATACCTTTTAGCAGGCTGACCTCGAGTTAACCGATTGGGTAACATATATTTTGTGGTCTCAGACTCAACAGAAGTGGATTCAATATTAATGTTAGAATCAGACAAGGGTTCTAGAGGTACCTCTGTGTGATCTTCAACACCTTGAGATTCATGGTCAAGAGAAGGGACTGTTACTGAGGGAGGTACAGGAGTGTCATCACCTTGATTGTCAGCCCCTTGATTGTCAATTTCCTGTAAAGGAGGCGATTGGTCGCTAGGGTGCGTGACTGACGGTAATGACTCATGGGATTCAGGTGACTGGTCGCTTGGTATGACGTGACTAGTCACAGGTGCCAATATTTCTCCTCCTTTTTCAACATTTTGATCACCAACTGAAACATCATCCACTGGGCTACTACCACTGAACATCTCGTCAAAGTATCTGAAGTTCTCCCCCTGACGAGAAGTGTCAGTGGGAGAGAAGTAGCAGGCATCCTCATAAAATGTGACATCCATGGTGACATAAAATTTCTGAGTCGGAGGATGGTAACATTTATACCCCTTCTGATTAGTGCCATAACCAACAAATACACATTTCAGGGCACGAGGCTCTAACTTTGATCTCTGATTCTTAGGAATATGAACAAAGGCTATACACCCAAAGATTCTAGCCGGAAGATTATGAAAAGAAGGAATCGAGATATGGGTAGACAAAACTTCAAACGGAATACGACCTTTAAGAACACTAGAGGGAAGACGATTTATGAGATGAGCGGCAGTAAGGACAGCTTCCCCCCACAAGTATTTGGGCATATGGGCACCAAAAAGAATGGATCTAGCCACATCAAGGAGATGACGATTCTTACGTTCCGACACTCCATTTTGTTCAGGTGTTTGAGGACAGGTAGTTTGGTGGATTATCCCATGAGTTTGGAAAAACTGTTGAAAATCATGATTGACATATTCCCCCCCATTATCAGACCGAAAGACTTTGATGTTACCATTGTATTGGGTTTGAATGAGACTCTTGAAAGCTTGAAATGCAGGAAAAACAGCAGACTTAGTTCTTAACAACACTATCCAAGAAAGTCTAGTGCAATCATCAATGAATGATACAAACCAACGCATGCCAGTAGGTGTAGGGAGTTGGGAAGGACCCCAAACATCAGAATGGATGAGTTCAAAAGGAATAGTGCTTTTATTGGAAACGCTTAGAGGGTAACTAACACGATGACTTTTTGCTAGGACACACGTTTCACAATGCAAAGTAGACTCATTAATTCCAATAAACAGAGAAGGCATAGATTTTTTCATGTTGCTAAAGGAAGAATGCCCCAAACGACGGTGCCATAGAAATAACTCACTCAGTTGATCTGAACTTGTAGTCAAAGTAGCTCGGGCGATCTTCCCTGGTTTCTCCCCGGCATACATGTGATCTAGGTGAAACAGTCTCCCCCTCAGATATCCCCGACCAATTATCTCTCGGGTGAGAAGATCCTGAAAAATGACATACATAGGAAAAAATGTGACAGAGCACTTAGACTGAGCATTTAACTGTGGGACAGATATTAAGTGGTGAGATAAAGCAGGAACATATAACACATTATGAAGTTCGAGAGAAGGAGTGACTCGAATAGAACCGCTCCCTAAAACAGGGAATGCTTCTCCGTTGGCATTGGTGACACTAGACACAAGTGGAGAAGACAAATGGGTGAAATAAGATTTATCATAAGTCATATGATCTGAAGCACCTGAATCAATTATCCAACTATCTTCACCAATAAAGTTAGAGGTTTGTAAAGCCATACCAATCTTACCCCAATTTCTACGAGCAATTAACGCAGTATTTTTCCTAGCGTATTTGAGATTCTCAAAGTAGCCAGGTGGGTAGCCAATCAATCGGTAGCAATTTGTCTTGGTGTGTCCAGGTTTTTTGCAGTAGTGGCACATCTCATGTGATATGGATTGATAATCATAGTCGACAAGCGCCATTGAAGGAATTATGCAGCGGAATTACAAATAAAACAGATTGTTAGTAAAAGTAAACAAAATTTACTTTACCACCAAAAATGCAAACGGACTTTTGCAAAGCAAATGTGGGATGGCCAGGCACATGCACTTTACTTTGTTTACTTTTTGTAAAGCAAAAGTAGTCAAAATGTTTTTCTTCTTTCTGCCAAATGAAGGCAAAATTCTCTCTCTTCAATGTCTCTTTTCTTTTCTGTTGACAAAAGAAACCCCTTGCTTTCGGCTGCTTGTTCCACCCTAAGCGCAACTGGGCTGCTATGTGCTATTCTTAAAAAAAAAGAACTAGCAGATTTGGGCGGTCTGGCACGGTGGAGGTGCACGGTGTGGCTGGCAGAGCACAACGTCGGTCAAGGTGAAATTGAAGGTGCCGAGCACGACTTTGGTGAGCTGGGCACCGCAGAGGACTGTGAGCACAGCGGCAGCTGTGTTTGTTGGCTCTGGGATGGAAGAACGACGGCAGCAAGCAGAGAAGCTCGTGATTGCAGGTGATGGTTTGAAGTCCAGTGAAGGACTAGTGCGGCGGCGCAGTTGCGTTCTGGGTAAGGCACGGCTTGCCTTGTGGCTGAGGTTCTTGGCAGAATAACAGAGATGCCGATCAGGTGAGGAAAAAGAGGGAAGATGACCAAGCTTCGTGAGGAAATAGAAGTCCAAAAAATCAATTGCAAGAAACCTCAAAAAGGAACAAATTCCTTGTGCAACAACAAGGAAGACAGAAACAAATAACTCAATCCCAATTACTGGGAAAAAAAGGTTCAAGAGAAGAAAAATATGACAGAGACCTAATCCAATCAATGGATCGATGCTCTGATACCAAGTTAAAATGAATAATGAAGAAATGATTTCATTCAATATATTTTTTCATGATACATTTGCTATGAGGACTAAGATATATATACACCAATGAATAGTAAACCTAGACAACTTTCCCTAAAACACTCCTTAAAACATGGAGACAACTTTTCATCATTCCTTGAAACATTCCAGGATTTGAGGCTTGTCTTACTGCTGGAATGACTCACACTTTAACAAATTAATATGAGGGTAGTAAATATTGATGATCATTTTAGTTAATTTGCCGATGAACAAAGCAGATCATTTTAAGCCGATCGAGATTAGAGGGCTCTGTGTAGAAACTAGAAATTAATAATTGCTTGAAATTGCAGAATTATTATATAATATAATTAGGAGTTAATTAACTCTTCAATTTCCGTTGTCTGCGTTGATTTGATCGAAATCAATGGATGGGAAATTTTGAAGTTCGTGAAACACCAGTTGGATTCATATATATATATATATATCACAGTTTCAAGTGCTATCCAAGTTGCTAGCTAGCACTTTCATCATACATCTCTGTCGATCTCTTATTATAATATGTGTGTGTGTGTAAATATATATATATCACAGTTTCAAGCGCTAGCTAGGGAACCAAAGAGTCACAGACTTGCAACTATGTTTGTAGGTATATACCGTATATATGGAAAATATCCACGGACCAACAATGAGATATTGTCCTTTTCTCTCCTTGAACCTAGCTATAATAATTTATAAAGCATAGTTTTGTATGTATATTCTTCATTTAATTCTTAGTTTATGTAAGACTGACTATTTTAATTAATTTTATTGTGTATTCAATTAATTGAATTACAGATAATGAGATGGTAATGACGATGGAGGGGAGGTCTTTGAAGGTGAGTCTCAACGACTACAGTGAGCCGACTGCGAATCGCGGCCATGATCCGCCGTCTGCCTCCAAGGCCAAACCTGGCAAAGTCGGTGGCCGAAAGGGCTAGCTAATATATATACACATGCATTTCTTTTTTGTTGGTAATTTAATCTGCGCGGCTCTTGTGTTTTGCATTGTATTTGTATGTGAGCAAATTACTTGTATAATACTTGAATATGAAATAATGAAAACTTTAATTGTATTTCTGATCTAGATCTAACTCTTTAATTTATACATTAAGCAATGATTGTTATATATAGCTCAATCAGTTAATCGATAACTTGAACTAGGGGGTGCAGGAGCTAGCCAAATTGAGTATCGATGTACTCAGAATTGGTTTGATTTACATGCATTGAGCTTAGTTAATTTTGTACAAACTGCTTAATTAACACTAAGGCTCATTGGCTAAAACACAATTTTTAATGTCAAATTGATTGAAACGGCCGGTAAACACAGTTAACCAGCATTACAAGAACATTTTAGCTATGTTTCTAATCTTCTGTTGTGTATATAATATACGATTTTTCTGGTCATGTATGTATACTATAAGATTATATTTTTATAATTTTGTTAAAATCGTGATCGATTATATTAAATGAATTTGTGTCAATCATAATCATAATGCATAACATAGGTTCATCCCTTTTACGCAACTACTCACGTTCAACCCACTCTCAATTCACGAATTCACACTTTGCAATTTATAAACATCAAGATTTATAAATCATCTCTATGAAAAACAAGATAAAGAAATATAATTTAAAATTTTTAGTTCAAAATGTGTGTAGGTCAAACCGAATACAAAATAGATTGATTATAAACCGGTTGGCAAACTAGTATTTATACAAATGCATGCAAAGTAACACGACACAAACCCGACCAGGTAACACGAATTGCCACCATACAAAAGAAGGCTTAGGAAAGAACTCATCAAAGCAAAAGACCAAAATAAATCTTGTCTATACGTACTCTTGAAAAAGATAACAAATAAAAAAAAATGACTTTGTAGACTTGTATACAAAGAAAAAAAAACACACACACACACACATCGATAAAAAAGAACTAAGTATATTTTTTATTGACTAAAAACTTATATATACAGGATAAGAAACCGAGTCCTGATCAGTCGAGACCACCGGAGAAGCAAAACGAATAATACTTCTGATGATTCGACCATAAAAATGGACTCTACGACTTGCTGCAGGAGAGAGGCGCTCCGTCGTCATTATCGTGTATGCTTCTGCATATTCCTCTAACAGCTCTGCAACAATGCCTACCCTTATCATTATGTTTAACCAAATCTTTCAAAATCCTAATCAACAGTGTCCATTTGTATGTACCTGATTTTATACTTGTTGTAACGTACGTAGGTTGAGTGGTCTTTAAAAGCCAATTGGATTTTCAAGGTGAAGTATCCAAGTGAAATAAAAAATGAAATCCATATATATGGATAGGGTCTTGTACAATTTTAATCCATGTTTCAATGTATATATGCCACGTATAGAATTGAAGTTACAATTTTCAAAGAAAATTTGATATCTTTCTTTCTATAGAGCTTCAATCAGATACTTTTTCATACTTTTTCTATAATTCCATGATCCTCACCTTTTGTGGTTGTAGCCTTGTAGGCGTATGAAGTGTAAATGTGTAATAGTGTGCATATGTAAGCTTCTTTTGTAAAGTCATTTATTTGGTGAGCTTTTCTGTATCATTACCACACCTGGAGGCTCAACTAACTCAACCACCAGTGGTGGTTATCAAATGGTTGTTATTCTTGAGCAACATGTTACATATGAATAGTTTGTATTACATTACCAAGATTTATTCAACTAGTTTACTTTTTTGATACGAGATATTGGAGTAAATTGATTTAAATTTGTTTAAGTGTTATTATATAAAGAGTGCAGAAGGATAGAAATAAGGGATATTTAGATAAACATCATTTCCACTTTTATTTTCTAAGATATAGTCCATTGATTTTTTTGTTATTAGATTTAATCCAATATTAAATATGAGATGCCACATAAGATATTTTATTGCCATAATTTTTCAATTATTTACAGACTATGCCATAATCAGAAATATTTAAATACAATATCAACATTTAATTTAAATTCCTATAATTAAGCCTAGAATTCAAATTTTAGTTATTACTAATCTATAATAAATGAAAATAAATTCGTATAATAAATTTTATCATTCAAATTTTCATTACCTTAATTAGTTATTGATAGAATAATCGAAAAAGTAAAAGTAAATTACTAAGTTTAAAAATTGTTAATGTATAAAATATGTAACTAAAAAAATGTATAAAACTATATTACTGATTAAGTTTTTCATAAAGAGGTAAATTATTCATAAAAAGAATAGGTAAATATTTGATTCAAAAAGTAGGTAAATTGTTCATTATAAAAAAAAAAGTAGGTAAATTGTTCGTAAAATAGTAGGTACGTACATTATAAAAAAAAGTAATATGTAAATTAGTCATAAAAAAATTAGGTAAATTATTCATGAAAGAGTAGGTAAATTATAAAAAAAGTAGATAAATTGTTCATAAATTAGGTAAATTGTTCATAAAAAAAGTAGGTAAATTAACAAGATATGATACTACAGTGCATCGTTTCAAATTTAACAAGATATTTATGCTACAGTGCATCGTTTCAAATTTAACAAGATATGATACTAAAAGTAACGATAAAAAGTATATAATTTGAAATCAATATGCATCAATTATCTATACCAAAATAAGCAAAGACAATATATATATATACCACAACAAACTAAGAAATATGTACCTATTAATAATATACCAAAGAAAAAATTATGAAACATACCTTGAATATTGAAGAAGATAATCAAAGAATTGCAAGAACCGAAGAACATACAATATATACAGAAAACAAACACTATGAAGATCGAGATGGAAACAAATCCTAATAAATAGTACTATGACTACTATCACATAAATCTGAAACATAGTGTTAAAATTAAAACAAAATGATTATAAATATAATCGAGACTCAATTATAGGGAGGAAATAATTTTATTTCCAAATGAAAAAAGTCAATGTGTGTTTAATGTTTAATTTTAATTTTTAACTTATAATATTTAAGTTAATGAGCATTTTGGGTATAGTATAATTTGCCAAGCTGACTCATCGAACCTAAAATGGAAAAAAATCTACGTGACTCTTGGTCAAAGGACTAAATCTAGGAAAAAAAAGACACTCGAATTTTAATTAAAAAATCAAAAGTGGGAATGGCTTTATCCTAATTTCTCCTAGAAATAATCATTGGTCTAAACTTCACAATTTTGATAATCATTGTTCATTAATATATTGTTGTCTGAATATGTGTTGTTTTATCCGTACAAAAAGAATTGTATTCATACTATACTATATGAGAAGACAATGTTGAGTAGAATTACTGTATCACGTGATACATACGCCCTACTAATTAAATTGTCTAGAATCAAACTCTATATCTATAATTTGTCATACAAAATATCAAAAATATCACTCCAATTTTAAAGTCGAGCAATCTTTCTAATTAGTGGTGCCTTCACTAAATATTCTTCTGATAAATGAAATACTATTCTCTATTCTCAAAGCTGCCTCTATCCATATCCATTTTTGTAAACTCCACCAAACTTGTATATAGTACAACTTGTATCTAGTTGTAACCCATCTATTACCTTGTAATTTTCTCTTGTGTCTAGATAGATGATAGTAAAAGTGAAACTTGTGGAAACAGTAGCTACACGACATAGCTAGATCGATGTCTTGTGATGCATAAATTAGTGTTTGATTCTTTGTTTTACGTATCAACAAGTTAGAAAATTGATAATTCGGACATGAATGAGAAGAAAATGGATAATTCGGACAATTTCCATTTTCTATGCATCAATATCTATTGTAATGACTATTCTCTAGGTGTAAACTCCACCAAACTCCATTTTTGAAATACTATTCTCTATTCTCAAAATTTTTGAACCATCTCAAGTTTAATTTCAAATGTTTAATCAGTTTGTTATATGTGTTTGGCATGAAACTACTACAATAAATTATAATTCTTTTGTATTATGTTGGACTTGAACTCTTTATTTTCGTCAAAAAAAAAATTTGCTTAAATGAAAGAAATTTGTTTTCTCGATTAAAATTGTTGACTCATCAAAAATTAAATCAAATAGTCTAACAACTAAATAGAATATGAACGTGGATGAATGAGTTTAAGGAGCATGAGTGTCTCCTCCCCATTTGGTTTTGTTTAGAGATGGTGTTTAGCAAAAGTAAGAGGGTTTAGTTTGACACACAATGAGGGTTTTGCGAATTAGCGAGTTCAATAGTTAAGAGTATTTAACTAATATGATAAAAGACGGTTCAATTTTCTCCTCTCCAATTCAAATAAATTAATTATTTTTATTAATTACATGGAGTAGGCAACAACATTTGCTGTAACCCAAATTCGAGTCTCAGCTTTTCCACATTTCTCTCACCTCCCTCCCTAATCCAAAAGCCTCCTTGTAACCAAAAAGATTAAACATCATTCAGTGAGTATTAACATCGGTGCCGTAAAAATTTGTTACCGTTGATGGCTTCTCCAAAGTCTACAAACCCACACCGCAAGAAACGGGACCCAATACAAATCCGAAACGTTCTGATCAAGAAACCGCCTAGAAGCGCGACTTGTACCCGCCACGTGGTCACGTGGAGACTTACTCAAATGTTGTAACTAAACACTCATCGCCTCAAATTTAGCAAACCAAAGAAAACGACAGCCGAAATTGTTGGAGCCTCACTGCTTCTTCGCCTTCCCCAAATTCCACATTATAAATGGTTTTTGCTGCAACCAACAGATCAGTCTCTGCTACTTGTCCATTTCCGAAAACGACGCCGTAGAAGAATTCGATGTCTTGGTTCAGAAACCTCATCCGAGTCTCAGCCACCAGAGCCTCATCATCATCAGCCAAGCCCAGAATCAGTGACCCGTTTTCTTACTCTCTGCTCTCATGCTTCTGCACGGAGACCCGACCGGCCCAATACTCGGGTCTACGGCCCACGAAGCCCGGCGAGAAGCCGAGGGTGGTGGTCTTGGGGTCGGGATGGGCCGGCTGTCGGCTCATGAAAGGCTTGGACACTAAGCTCTACGACGTCGTTTGCGTGTCGCCGAGGAATCACATGGTCTTCACGCCGCTGTTGGCTTCCACCTGTGTTGGGACTCTGGAGTTTAGGTCCGTTGCTGAGCCAATTGCGAGGATCCAACCCGCCATTTCAAGGGAACCCGGGTCGTATTTCTTTCTATCCAATTGTATTGCCCTCGATACAGATAAGCATTTGGTACGTTTTTGTTGGTTTCTGGGTTTTTATGCAAACAAATGTGCTTGTGAATATGAAATTGGGTATTTTTGAGATCAATCACTTTGTGGCTAAAGCTCGAAACTTTTGGATAAAGTATGACATGTGTTATTGTTATTGAATTGAAGTATGTCTTTTTCTTAATGGCAAATGTGAGCTAATTAGTCTATGAATTGTAAGTGTGTGGAATTGGAAATGTGAGAGTGGCGTAATGTATCAGTTATATACTGTGCAGTTACAGAGTTAGCCTATATTTGTTGGATAAAGTTTGAAACTTTTGCATGACATTTGTCATTGTTATTGAATTGAAATTTGTCATTTTCTTAAAATGTGAGCTGTGCACCATAACTGTCTAAAATTGACAATGTGATTCTTTTTATGTTTGTGAACAAGTGCTATATCAGTGATATATTGTTCAGTTACAGAGTTAGCCTACTTTTGGTGGATAAAAATATTTGAGATTTGACAATGTCTTAACTTTGGTTTTTTGGGAATTGAAGGTGCAATGCGAGACTGTAACTGATGGACCTGATACCTTGGAGCCATGGAAATTTGAGATTGCTTACGACAAGTTGGTAATTGCATTGGGTGCAGAGCCCACAACTTTTGGAATACAAGGTGTAGTAGAACATGCAGTTTTTCTTCGTGAAGTCTACCATGCCCAGGAAATCCGTAGGAAGCTGCTCCTAAACTTGATGCTGTCGGATGTGCCCGGTATGTTACTGCAATTAGATTGTAATTACTGAAGAACAATAGTATTATTAGCACTTATTCTGTATTTATCTTGGATTTGGGTTTGGAGGCAGGTGTTTCAGAGGAAGAGAAAAGCAGACTCCTACATTGTGTTGTTGTAGGAGGTGGTCCCACCGGCGTTGAATTCAGTGGTGAACTTAGTGACTTTATTCAGAAAGATGTTCGTCAGACATATTCCCATGTGAAAGATTACATTCATGTTACCTTGATTGAGGTGTGTCCATCAAAGCTTATGCTATGAAATATCATACAACCATGTGAATATTCTTGCTAGTCCTAGCCTCTTACAAAAGTTTTGAAAAAAGAAAAGTGAAAGAAAGGTCCTACCGGGAGTCGAACCCAGGTCGCTGGATTCAAAGTCCAGAGTGCTAACCACTACACCATAGAACCCATGTTGTTGTCTAGCCTGTTACGAAAAGACATTAGATATAAATGCAGTCCTGCAAAACTTCTGCTGTCGTAGCTTATTGTAGTGGAAATCGGTCTGAGATAATTTAAATTTGTTTGAACTTTAGTTACATATGCTTGGGAATGCGATAATAGAAAAGCTAAATAACGTTGTTAATATTTTTCTAGTTTTGAATGCTAATTCCACATTTTGAAGTGAAGTGATAAAATTGAACCTTGTTATTGTGTCTGTGTTGCTTTGTATCAGTGTTGTTGTTTATTTATGTCAGATTAGGACAATTGTTACTAGAATGAATCAGAAACATATGTCACTGAGTTACCTTGTTTAAACCAATTTTGTCTTCTTCAGTACTGTCAGGAATTCAAAATTTGTGTACCAAATGATGTGGTCTGTTCTTGCAAGTACTAGCCTTTTACGAAAATTTTGAAAAAAGGATTTAGGAATTAAAGGTCCTACCGGGAGTTGAACCCAGGTTGCTGGATTCAAAGTGCAGAGTGCTAACCACTACACCATAGAACCATGTTGTTCTCTAGTAGCATCTTACAAAAATATCATTGGATACAAAATGGAGCCAATGCAAAAGATATAGCTGTCAACTGTTTATTGCCAAAAATGTTGGAAACAAAATATGGTAATTTATTAATGTTCTTTTCTTCACAGGCGAATGAGATATTGTCTTCATTTGATGATCGCCTGCGGCGCTATGCTACAAAACAGTTGACAAAGGTAAGAGATGTCCTGGTATTAAGCTCGTTGTAGTTATCAATTTGATAGTGCAGTGCCTACTCTCATTGTGGAATCTGGTCTCGTTTTAGATGCATAGAGATGGATTTGAAAATTTGTTTAGAGAAGAAAACTTAACCTACGAATACATGTTCCTGTGTAAAGGAAAAATAAATAAATGCTAATAATGGATATTGGAATGTGGGTTAATAAACCCATCAGATCCATGGAGATGTTAATTATTCACTTGATAGTTTCTCTCAGTCAGGAGTTCGTCTTGTCCGTGGAATTGTGAAGGATGTCAAAGATAAGACGATAGTTCTTAATGATGGCACAGAGGTCCCTTATGGGCTGTTGGTGTGGTCTACAGGGGTTGGTCCATCATCCTTTGTAAACTCTGTGCAACTTCCAAAAGCTCCTGGTGGAAGGTAATTTACCTTCATCTCCTGTTAGTTAAATGAATTTTGTTTTCCTCTCCGCTTTTGGCTCTTGATTTCTGTTCTTCAATATGCCATATTAAGGTGATTTTAATACAGTTTCTCTGACTACAGGATTGGTGTTGATGAGTGGCTACGCGTTCCGTCTGTGCAGGATGTGTTTTCAATTGGTGATTGCAGTGGTTTTCTTGAAAGTACTGGAAAATCAGTCCTTCCAGCTTTGGCCCAGGTTAGGAATGTTCAAGAGTAACTTGTCCTAATCTAGTATATTAAATTGTTTTGGCCTGTAAAAGCATATCTGACTTTTTGTATCTATTCATGATTTATGAGTATTGTGAAAGTCCATAATTTGGATATCAGCATGTGGTCCATTGTATTGACTGCTAGATAAATTATGGTCTTACTAGCCAAACCGGCAACCAATGTAGCAGGTTTCTTTTCCTTAAGAGGTGATTTGATATGCTAAAGGCTAGTGGTGTAAGTATTTTTGTTTTTCTACTGGGCCTTTAAGCATGTCTATTTTAAAATATGTGAAGGTTGCAGAGAGAGAAGGAAAATATCTAGCGAATTTACTGAACAAAATTGGTGAAGCTGGTGGAGGGCATGCCGACAGTGCAAAAGAATATGTATACAAGGAACCTTTTGTGTACAAGCATTTAGGAAGCATGGCAACTGTTGGGAGATACAAAGCTCTTGTGGATCTGAGACAGAGCAAGGTCATTGCAAGTTACTTCTTCCAACCCTTCCCATTTGAGCTTTAGAAGTTTAATGACTGATCTGTGTACCATAAATATGTATGTGTTTGCAGGAGGCAAAAGGTTTATCTTTGGCTGGGTTTGTCAGTTGGTTTATTTGGCGCTCAGCATATTTAACAAGAGTTGTAAGCTGGAGGAACAGATTTTATGTGGCGATTAACTGGCTTACGACTTTGGTGTTTGGGCGTGATATAAGCAGAATTTAGATTTTGACAAGAAAGATACATACATTCTTATATTTTCTTTTTCTTTTTTTGTCTGGTAAAAGAAACAAGTGCTCGACTGCTGGCCCTATGAATGCAATTAAACCTGCATTCATGTATTGGGCCAAATGTTTTTGAATTCTTCTATACTGAGCTAGTATGCTGCAAAGTTTTTCCTTCCTTGTAATGAAAAATGTGATATATTAGTTTATGTATTGCCAGTGAATATGTTTTTGTATCTGTAATTTGATTAATGTTCGTGAACAAGTGATTTAGTATTGATATATTGTAAGATTAGCCTATTCTTGGTGGACAAAATGTTTGGAGATTTGGATTTTACAATGCCTTCAGTGCAAGAAATTTCATTTTGTTTTGGGAAATGTTAGGTTTCCTCCAAGACTCTAGCTGATGGAGCCGATTGTTCTTAAGTATGGAAGTTTGATTTCATACTCGTTGGGAGCTCAGCCCACCACTGTTGGAATAGATGGGGTAGAAGAGCATGTTATGTTAGTTTTCTTCTTCTTCTTCTTCAAGTCTTCCATGCTCAGGAAATCAGTCCAAAGCTGCTCCAAAACTTAAAACCTTCATATTTTGCAGGTAAGCTGCTGCAGTTAGATTTGAATTACTTGAGATTTGAGAACAATAATATGATTTGGGTTCCCACTGTATATTCTTAGATTTTGCCATTTTAGTTTGGGCAGGTATTTGAACGGAAGAGAAAAGCAGACTCCTAAACTGTATTGTTGTAGGATGTGGTGGCCTTCGAATTTTGTAGGTAATCTGTTGCAGTTAGATTCTAATTACTTGAGATTTGAGAACAATAATATGATTTGGGTTCCCACTGTATATTTTTAGATTTTTCCATCTTAGTTTGGGCAGGCATTTGAACAGAAGAGAAAAGCAGACTCCTAAACTGTATTGTTGTAGGAGGTGGTCTCACCCGGCACCGGGTGTGGCAGCGAACTTAGCGACCTTATTGAGAGAGATGTTCGTCAAAGATTACATACATGTTAAAGCTTTTGCTATAAGATATTTACAATCATGTTCAATTTCTAGTCCTAGCCCTATACAAAATTTTTGAAATAAAATAAAATAAGGGAAAGATCCTACTGGGAGTCAAACCCAGGTTGCTATTCAAAGTTCAGAATGCTAACCACTACACTATTGGACCATGTCATTGTCTAGCCTTCTACAAAAGACCATCAGATATAAATGCATTTACGCAAAAACTTTAGCTGTATGTTGACAGATAAAGTTGATGTCTCTTTTGCTCTGTCCATATGTTCATTTTCTATTCTTTAGTTTATCTCAGTGATCAGTTTTTGTTGGCCGTGGGTTGTCAAGGATGTCAAAGATATGACGATAGTTCTTAATGATGGCACAGAGGTCCCTTATGGCCTGTTGGTGTGGTCTTCAGATGTTGGTCCATAACCTTTTGTAAACTCTGTGCAACTTCCACTAGCTCCTGGTGGAAGGTATTTACCTTTGTTTCCTGCTAAGTAAATGAATGTCTTCCTCCTCAAATCTAAGTTTGTAGCAATTGTTATGAATTTACATCTTAAAACCTCATAGAATTTTCATATACGTAAATACCTCGTAGTGAATGCAAATATCTCTTATGTTTGCTAACATTGTCATAATAAGATTCGAGTTTGCTTTTTGCTCATGATTCCCATTCTATTTGTTCCTATTTTCACTACCCACATTGTTAAGTAATTCTTAAAATATGATGTACCTTGTTAGGATGATTTTATAACCCAGTTTCTCTTGTTCAGGATTGATATTGATGAGTGGCTATGCGTCCCTTGCGTGCAGGATGTGTTTTCCATTGGTGATTGCAGTGATTTTCTTGAAAGGTTAGGAATGTCTTGAAGAGTAACTTGTGCCAATCATTTTCACTTGTTGTAGACGTGGAAAGCACATTTTATCCTTTGAATATCTTCATGATTTATGTATTGTTAAAGTCCATAAGTTAGAAGTCAGCAACTCAGCATGGTCCATTTCATTGACTGCTAGATTGAATCTGGTACAACTAAATGCTAGTCTAACAAGCAACCAAACAAACTTCTCCTAGACCATATGAAATTTCACAGGTGTCTGGTAAAGAGTAATTTTAGGCATGTGTTTCATGCGAAGAGAAAAAAAGACTCCTACACTGTGTTGTTGTAGGAGGCAGCCCCACAGGAGTTCAGTAGTAACCTAGTGACATTTAACATTAGTGACTTTTTCAAAGAGATGTTCGTCAGAGATGTTCCCATATGAAAGATTATATCCATGTTACCTTGATGGAGGTTTTGTCCATTAAAGCTTATGCTATGAGATACAACCATGTTGAATATTCTAGTATTCTTGCATGCCCTCCTTGCCTTCTACAAATTTTCAGATAGAAAAAAGAAAAAGAAAAAGGAACGAAAGGTCCTACCGGGAGTCGAACCCAGGTTACTGGATTCAGAGTCCAGAGTGCTAACCACTACACCATAGAACCTTGTTTGTGTCTAGACTTGTACAGATGGTCGCTAGATATAATAAATGTGGTCCATGCAAAATTTTAGCTGTCAATAGTCTATTGTATTAGATTACCATTTAACCATGTAACCTATGCTTTGAATGCCTAATAGCAAGCTAAGTATTGTCACTAGTTTCCAAGTGCTAATTCCACCTTTTAAAGTTAAATGATAAAATTGAACCTTCAATATGTTTGTGCTGCTTTGTACCAGTGTTGTTATTGTATCCTTGATTTTTGTATCATATCAGTATAACCACTACTTGAATGAAGTGAAACATACCTTAGATTTTTGTCACCGAGTTATTGTGAGCCATGTCTGTCTTCTTACTGATAGAAATTCAAAATTTGTTTACCCAATGATGGGGCACGGTTTCATAAGTTGAATGTTCTTGCAAGTCCTATCCCTTTACAAAAGTTTTAAGATAGAAAGAAAAAAAAAATTTAGCAATGGAAGGTCCTACCGGGAGTTGAACCCAGGTCGCTGGATTCAAAGTCCAGAGTGCTAACCACTACACCATAGAACCATGTTGTTGTCTAGTCTTGTACAGAAAACCATTAGATTATGCAGTCCATGCAAAACCTTTACATGTCAATAGTTTGTTGATCGGGAATATATATTTATCATTTCAGACTTAGCAACGTTTGTTTGAATCTTTTGCTATCCCATGTACACCATGCATTGGAATGCATTAATAGCAAGCTATATAATTTTGTTAATACTTTCTAAGTTTAGAATCTGTTCCACATTTTGAAGTTAAATGATGACATTGAAACTTCAATTTATGTTTGGCTTGCTTTTTACTAATGTTGAATTAGTATTTAGATTACCATTTCAGGCTTAACAACATTTGTTTGAAATTTTAGCCATCCCTTTGAAACTATGCATTCCAATGCATTAGTAGTACGCTAATTAATGTTGTTAATACTTTTGATTTCAATGCTAATTCCATATTTGAAGAAAACAAATTATGAAATTTAACCTTCAAATTATTTTTGTTTTGCTTTCTACCAGGTGTTGTAAATTTATCTGTGATTTTTGTGTCACATTGGTAGAATCATTACTTGAATAAATCAGAAACATACTTTACATTTTGGTAGATGCTGTTACCGAGTTATCTTGTGTGAAAAGATTTTTTTTAGTACTGTTATGAATTGAAATTTTGTGTACCAAGTGATGCGGTACTGTTTCATTGAATATTCATGCAAACACTAGTCTTTCACTAAAGTTTTGAAAAAAAAATTAGGAATGAATGGTCCTTCCAGGAGTTGAACCCAGGTCGCTGGATTCAAAGTCCAGAGTGCTAACCACTACACCATAGAACCATGTTGTTGTGTAGTCTCTTACAGAAAGTTATTAGATATAAATGCAGTCCATGCAAAGACTTTCATTTGTTTCATCTGTCAACAGTTTAGGGTAGTGGGAAAATAGATTATAACTTCAGAATTACCAAATGTTTGGAAGATATTATCAAAATGGACTGTTGGTGTGGTCTACAGGTGTTGGTCAAAACTCTGTGCTTTTGTTAAGTAATGCTTAGAAACTGATACACCATGTTAGGATGAACTTTATTACTCAGTTTCTCTTGTTACAGGATAAGTATGATGAGTGTCTGTGCATCCCTTCCTGCAAGACCTGTTTTGTATTTGTGATTGCAATTGGTTTTCTAGAAAAAACTTGAAAACCAGCTCTTCCAGCTTTGGACCAGGTTAGGAAAGTTTTGAAGAATAACTCATGCTAATCTAGTATATTCAATTGTTGTAGACTTGGGAAGCATGTTATATCGTTTGAATATCTACATGATTTAGTGTTGCTAAACTTTTGAAATGTTCATGATTTACTGTTTTATCTTTTGAATATCTTCATGATTTATCTGTTGAATATCTTCATGATTTATCTGTTGAATATCTTCATGATTTAGTGTTATTAAACAGTTAAAGTCCATAGTTTAAATGTCAGCATGGTCCATTTTATTGACAGCTAGATCAAATCATGGTAGTAACTAAATACTAGCCAAAGAAGCAACAAAAACAAACTTTATCCTAGATCGTCAAGTGAGATTTTACAGGCTTCTTTTAAAGAGTAATTCTAGTGATAATGATTTCTTCTATTTGGGGCTTGTGTTTCATACGAAGAGAAACAGACTCCTACACTCTGTTGTTGTAGGAGGCAGTCCCACACGAGTTGAGTTTGGTGGTAATCTAGTGTCTTCTTCAGAGAGATGTTCCCATATGAAAGATTATATCCATGTTCCTTGATTAAGGTTTGTCTATTGAAGATTATGCTATGATATACAACCATGTTGAATATTCTATATCTAAAAATAAAGTAAGGAACAAAAGGTCCTACCGGGAGTCGAACCCAGGTTACTGGATTCAGAGTCCAGAGTGCTAACCACTACACCATAGAACCTTGTTTGTGTCTAGACTTGTACAAAAGGTCGCTAGATATAATAACTGTGGTCCATGCAAAATTTTAGCTGTCAACAGTCTATTGTAGTTGGAAATTAGATTACCATTTAACCATGTAACCTATGCTTTGAATGCCTAATAGCAAGCTAAGTATTGTCACTAGTTTCCAAGTTTTCAATGCTAATTCCACCTTTTAAAGTTAAATGATAAAATTGAACCTTCAATATGTTTGTGCTGCTTTGTACCAGTGTTGTTATTGTATCCTTGATTTTTGTATCATATCAGTATAACCACTACTTGAATGAAGTGAAACATACCTTAGATTTCTGTCACCGAGTTATTGTGAGCCATGTCTGTCTTCTTGCGGATAGAAATTCAAAATTTGTTTACCCAATGATGGGGCACGGTTTCATAAGTTGAATGTTCTTGCAAGTCCTATCCCTTTACAAAAGTTTTAAGATAGAAAGAAAAAAAAATTTAGCAATGGAAGGTCCTACCGGGAGTTGAACCCAGGTCGCTGGATTCAAAGTCCAGAGTGCTAACCACTACACCATAGAACCATGTTGTTGTCTAGTCTTGTACAGAAAACCATTAGATTATGCAGTCCATGCAAAACCTTTACATGTCAATAGTTTGTTGATCGGGAATATATATTTATCATTTCAAACTTAGCAACGTTTGTTTGAATCTTTTGCTATCCCATGTTGAATATGCTATGATATACAACCATGTTGAATATTCTATATCTAAAAAAAAAAAAAGGAACGAAAGGTCCTACCGGGAGTCGAACCCAGGTTACTGGATTCAGAGTCCAGAGTGCTAACCACTACACCATAGAACCGTGTTTGTGTCTAGCCTTTGACAAGAATCATTAGATATAATAAATGCAGTCAGTGGAAAATTTTAGCTCGACAGTTTATTGTAGTGTGAAATTAGATTACCATTTCAAACTTACCGAAAGTGTTTGGATTTTTAGCTATCCCGTATAAACGATGCTTTGAATGCACTAATAGCATACTAAATGTTATCAATAGTTTCCTAAATTTTGCTATTGCCACATTTTAAAGTTAAATGATGAAATTGAACCTTTTGTTATGTTCGTGTTGCTTTGTAGTTTGTACCAATGTTGTTATTGTGTCCTTGATTTATGTCACATTAGTATAATCACTACTTGAATGAAGTGAAACATACCTTAGATTTCTGTCACCTGGCTATCCTCTGTGTTACTGTTAGACATTCAAAATTTGTTTACCAAATGATGGGGCACTGTTTCATTTGTTGAGTGTTGTTGCAAGTCTTATCCCTTTTCAACCATGTTGAATATTCTATCTCTTAAAAAAAATAAGGAACAAATGAAAGGTCCTACCGGGAGTTGAACCCAGGTCGCTGGATTCAAAGTCCAGAGTGCTAACCACTACACCATAGAACCATGTTGTTGTGTAGCCTCTTACAGAAAGTTATTAGATATAAATGCAGTCCATGCAATGGCTTTCATCTTAGGGTAGTGGGAAAATAGATTATAACTTCAGAATTACCAAATGTTTGGTAGATAATATGGTAGCTGAGTATGCTCTTTTCCTTGACAGACAATCGAAATATACCCATCATGCGATGATCGCCTGTGGCACTATGCTACATAACAGTTGACAAAGCTACGAGATGGCTTGGTGTGAAGCTAGTTGTAATAAATGATTTGATAGTGTGCTGCCTGTTCTCATGCTGGAATATCTGGTCTGATTTGATAATGGCTTGGTATGTTTAAAGATGTGTCTTTAGTTATTAATTTAGAAAAGAAAAATTCAAGCGAAGGACCCATGTATCTAAAAATGCTAGCCATGGTGTTGGAATGTAACAGGTACAGTTATTGTCTTTTTGGATTGTGCATGTATTCATTTTTTTTTATTCTTTAGTTTCTCCCAGTTGGGAGTTTTTATTGTCTGTGGGCTTGTCAAGGATGTCAAAGATAAGACAACAGTTCTTAATGATGGCACAGAGGGTCTCTTGTGAATTACTGATGTGGTCTACAGGTGTTGGTTCATAACCTTTTAAACTCTGCAACTTTCAGACGCTCCTGTTGGAAGGTAGATTACCTCTGTTTCCTGCTAAGTGAATTATTCCCTCCTCTCCACCACCGAGTTTTACAAAATTACAACGAATCTAAGTTTGTAGGGATTGTTCTGAATTTACATCTTAAAATCTCATGGAAGTTTTCATATACTTCAGTACCTCATAGTGAATTCTTCATTTTTCTTTTCTCCAAAAACATCTTTCATGTTTGTTATGGTTTTCAACATAAGCTTCCGGTATGCTTTTAGATCATGATTCCCATTTTGTTTGTTCCTATTTTCACTACCCAAATCATTTGAGTAATGCTTAAAAATTGGTGTACCATGTTAGGGATGAAATTTCTTTCCCTTGTTTCTCTGATTACAGGATAGGGTTGATCAATGGCTATGCGTCCCTTCAGTGGAGGATGGGTTTTTTACTGGTGATTGCAGTGGTTTTCTTTAAAGAACTTGAAAACCAATCCTTCCAGCTTTGGTCCAGGTTAGGAATGTCCTGAAGAAGCTTGTGCTAATCTATTATATTTAATTGTTGTAGACTTGGAAAGCATATTTTATCTTTTAAATATCTTAATTACTTATGAGTTGTTAAAATCCATTGTTTAAATGTCTGTATGGTTCATTTTACTGACTGCTAGATTGAATCATTGAAAGGTTATATCCATGTTACCTTAGGTTTGTCCACTAAAGCTTATGCTATGTGATACAACCATGTTGAATATTCTTGCACGCCCTTATAAAAAAATGTTCTTTAAAAAAAAAAAAAGGAATGAAAGGTCTTACCGGGAGTCAAACCCAGGTTACTAGATTCAGAGTCCAGGGTGCTAACCACTACACCATAGAACCTTGTTTGTCTCTAGCCTGTTAAAAACGTCATTGGATATAAATAATGCAGCCCATGCAAAACTTTAGCTGCCAACATTTTATTGTAGTGGGAAATTAGGAAATCATTGCAAACGTGCAAAATTGTTTGAAACTTTAGCTATCCTGTTTTGAATGCACTAATAGCACGCTTAATGTTGTTAATAGTATCCAAGTTTTGAATGCTAATTCCACATTTTGAGGTTAAATGATGAAGTTGAACCTTCTGTTATGTTTGTGTTGCTTTGAACCAATGTTGTTATTCTATGCTTTATTTTTGTCACATTAGTATAATCACTACTTGAATTAAGTGAAACATACTTTAGATTTGTGTCACTAAGTTATCCTGTGTGAACCATTTCTGTCTTCTTACAGTTAGACATTCAAAATTTGTTTACCAAACGATGGGTCACTGTTTCATATGTTGAATGTCCTTGCAAATCATAGCCCTTTGCAAAAGTTTTGAGGGGAAAAAAAAAACCTTAGAAAGGTCCTACTGGGAGTCGAACCCAGGTCGCTGGATTCAAAGTCCAGAGTGCTTACCACTACACCATAGAACCATGTTGTTGTCTAACCTTGAACACAAATCATCAGATCTAAAATTTTAGCTCTCAATAGTTTATTGTATTTGGAAACTAGACTACCGTCTCAGACTTACCAAAATTGATTGAAGCGTAGCTATCCCATAATGCACACCAGGCTAAGTGATGTTGTTAATAGTTTCCTACTTTTGAATGCTAATTCCACGTTTGGAAGTTAAAGGATGAAATTGAACCTTCTATTTGTGTCTGGTGCTTTGTATCATTCTTGTTATTTTATCTTTGATTCTTATCACATTGGTAAAAAAAACCATTACTTGAATGTATCCAGGACATACTTTAGATTTTGATAGATGCTGTCACCAAGTTAGCTTGTGTGAACCAATATTGTCTTCTTCGGTATGGTTAGACGTTCCAAGTTTGTGTGCCAAATGATGTGCTACTGTTCCATTTATTGGTATTCTTGCAAGTGCCCCAAGTCATATACAAAATTTCAAAAAATAAAAAATTAAGAATGAAAGGTCCTACCGGGAGTCGAACCCAGGTCGCTGGATTCAAAGTCCAGAGTGCTAACCACTACACCATAGAACCATGTTATTGTCTAGACAAAATTCTTTAGATATAAACTGCCATACAACACTTAAGCTGTCAACAGTTCTTGGAAAGTAGATTACCATTTCAGAATTACCAAAAATGTTTGAAAGAAAGTCTGGTAATTGAGTAATGTTCTTTGCTTCACAAGCGAAGAAGATATTGACATCATTTAAGGATCCCCTCTCGTGCTACATACAAAACAGTTGACAAAAGGTTAGAGGCAGTCTAGTATTATCTGGTCTTATTTTTTTGAGTTCACTAGCTATTCTCTGTCTGTAATATCTCTTTTGCTTTAGATGTGTAAAATTGTCTTTCTAGTTAAGTAGTTATTAGTTTAAATTTCAAGCAAAGAAGCCCTTCTTGTACTTTCTATTTGGGTCTTTTGAGCGCTATTAATGAATAGCAGGATGTGTTTATTATTCATTCAATGGTTTCTCTCAGCCGGGAGTTTGTCTTGTCTCTGGGATTGTCAAGGGTGTCAAAGATAAGAAGATAATTCCTAATGATGGCAGGTCCTTATGGGGTGTTGGTACTTTGTATGGTCGATGGTATGGCCTTTTGTAAACTCCATGCAACTTCCAAAAGCTCCTTATTTAAGGTAATTTCTTTAGTTTGTTGCTAATCCAATGAATGTGCCCTTATGGCGATTGTTCTAATTTACTACTTAAAAACCCCATACTAGTTTTTGAAATTGTATTCCCTCAATTAGAACTTTTATTTTCTTCCTCTTTAAATCTTAGTTTTAAATTGTTCCATTGGTGGAATTGCCTCCCGTGCATCATCTCTCTTAAAACGGGCCATTCCAGCTTATGCTACTCTAGTATACGGTTTTGTTGTAGACTTTTTGCATGTATTCATAACTGGAATTGTTGTAGACTTTTTGCATCTATCCATGAGTTATGAGTATTGTGGAAGTCCATTATCTGGATGCCAGCAGGGTTGGTTTTTCCCCTGTAGTGAGAAGCAGCCGCTGCATCAAATTTCCTTTAGAAAAATGAAATTGATGATACTAGATCGAGTTGTCGTAGCTAAATATTTGTAAAACAGGCACAACCGAAGTATCATGTTATCTCTTCTGAAAAATGATGTCAGTAGTGATGCTGATTTAGTACTGAATCTTTACAATTCTGTTTTGAATATTTAAAGGTAGGTTGAAGAGGGAAGGAATATCTAGCGAGTTTATGGAACAAAATTGGTGAAGGTGGTGGAGGACATGCCAATAGTGCAAAAAGAATTATGCGTATGGGAAACCATTTGTTGACAAGCATTGAAGAAGCATGGCAACTATTAGGAGGTACAAGGCTCATAAGGACCTCAGAGACATAAGGGGGGGCACTTAAAAGCTTTTCTCTCACATTTTGAAAGCTCAAACGACCAACTTGCGAAGCTAAAGACACTCGCCGGGTTCGTCAGCCTATGACCGCCCTTTGTTGCTCTCACATTTGAACATCTCGAAAATGTAATGTATTCAGTATTCACGGTTCTTAGATGCACAAATTCCAGTACGCTAAAACGACCAAGTCTTGGGATTGCAGCAAAGTGTGTTGCTATATATCTGAATACTGAATGTGACTTGAGCGCTTTACACTAATAGAATCATATTTACGTGGGTACAAAAGAAATGTTAACCACTTAAAACTCCAGATACCCAAGTAAAATGCAAACTCACGTCTCAGTCCTACTCTGAGGAACCACACTAGCGGGTTGTACTGCTAAATGTGAAGTGCATAAATGCAGCGTAACATGAAAAAGCTGTGTGTTGAATTCAAATATTGATCAGAACCAATATGATACTGAAGAAAATGAAACCGTATTAACAAGAATGAGACATCAAATCTGTTTCAAATCTAACCAGTGCCTGTAGCAGAAAGCAATGGAGAATCGGATATCGTACACAAAAGCTATCTGCAAAACATTTTACTAATGTTCGTAATTCTCCGTACAATATTAATGATTAACGAGCCAAGCTAACTCCAAGGTTGAACCAACTTCTAAGTCGCATACATTCAGAGAGCTTGAACCAACTTCTAAGTTGCATACATTCAGACTTTTCCAAGCAGACTAGGTCCATAAATCCCCAGTGCCATCACCTGTGATTCTTGAATTGACCAACTTCTTGCCGATGGCATTTCTTAGTTCAATCTCTCCCGGAAATCTTCCCTCTTGCAGCTTGGAGAAAATCTGCAATAAAAAGGAGCACAGAAGTTAAATAAAAAGGAGCAACTAGCAACAAAATTTAGCTCAAAGCAAGCACATGACAGAAGATAAAAGAAGGTTCACCCACCAATTCATCGTTGAGGGAGACTTCAAAAGCGCCAGTGCCTTGAAGGAAGGACTGGAGAGCATTACCAAGAAGCCAAGTGGATGCCATGGTTCCAAACCTATTCGCACGCAAAGAGTAAAACCAAGAAGGAGGTACCATCCCTACCATAGGGAAAAGTTGCTCACCCGCCATTACAAGCCCAAACATTCCAACTTGAACAACAGGAACTAATTTGCTAAGCAGACGCTTTGGCAAAGCCGGGGGATAGTTTGAAAGAACAACTTCAATTCCAGGAAAAGCAGCCTCTATCATCTTGGTCATTGTTACTGCAGTCCCCCTACCAAAAGCAAATTCTTATATGAGTAAAGATAGCTCAATTCCATGACTCAATCTAACGTAGAGATCATGTATCTCTTTTGAAACCCTATTGGTAGCTAATACAGATGAGTAAATACCATTTTAGGTAGACGGAGAAAACCGAGGTCTAGAAAAACATTCGAATTGATTTTGTAGCAATTCAATACAAACAACAAGTAAGAGAAATACTTCTGAGAGCTAGATTTAAGTTTGATAATCTATCATCTCCCATTGTACACAAATCCACATGATACACACTGCCACTATGCAAATGACCACGTTCTATGGAGCAGGTGAATACGATTTGATATAAAATTGAAGACCCCTTAAGGAACAGAAACACATTCCGATTCCATGTAACATCAAAGACCCAATACAGGAAAAACAGAAAAGAAGTAAGAAGAGCACTTGTAATAGCAAAGATTTTGAATTGGATCATCAATCATCTAGCATTGTAAACATACACACACTCTACACAACAACAAAAAATTAAGGCCCAATACAAGAATAACAGAAAAGAAATTAGAGAATTACTTGTAAGAGCAAGAGGTGCAGAAACTAATCTTGACTGTGTTGCCGAAGCCGAGTCCTCCGGCGCTTGGTTTCTGAGTTGATCAAGAAAATCAAAGAAAGAGGAAGAAAATTAGGACATGAAGTAAAAGGTTCAATTACCGAACGAATTCAAAGCTAGGAAACGAAATAGCACGGAATACCTGTGAGGGGAAGTCTAGGACTTCTTTGGGGACCGGTGGTGGTTGGTTTTGCAGGTGGTCATGGTGATGGTGATGGTGATGGTGGGGAGTCTTATGGGGAGGTGGTGGTGGTCGTAGAGTGAAGATGTTAAGGACGTCGAAGCAGAAGAGGAAGAGTGGTAACCCTAGAAGAACGATCTGTGCGCGATCCATTGCTGCAGAGCTTACACACAGAAAAGAGTGAGAGAGAGTTGGAGACGAAATGCCTCGTCTGTTTGGCTACTTGTTTGGACCTCAATTTCATTTGGGCTCGTGACCAAAGAAGAAAATACCATTTGGGCTGGGTCGTAATCAAATCAGTTTTTGCTTCTGGCCCAAATTAGAAGTGCGAAAAAAATAAAAACAAATTAACAGTCTTGAGAAAATGGACAGAATCGTAATTTTGACTGAATAAAAATCGTTGCATTGAAGCCGTCGATTGAGACTGTGCTCAAAGTCAATACTCTATGATTTAACCCCCAAGTTGAAAAACGCGGCAAAAGCAACCCATGCCCGAACGGCAAACGGAATGACGTCATCCTCCGCCTCCAAGTCGCTGGACTCCATCAACAGCTCCCTCGCCGAGCTCTGCGCCCCTCACTACAACCACTGCTCCTTCGACGTACCTCGCCGCTTCTCCGGCTTCGCTCAGAGGCTCCAGCTGGCACTGAGCCAGCTCACCCGCTCCACGTCATCCCTCGACGCCTTCCCGCCATCCGTACTCACCGCCCTCAAAGGCATAGCCGCCGAACTCGGCGAGGCTCTCAAAACGGTGTCGTGTTACAGAACTAAAGGCAAGATCTTCGTCCTCATCAACTGCATCTCCCTCTGCAAATCCATCAATGAAAAGACCGTCGCCATTTCCGGATGGCTCGCCCTCCTCGACTCCGCCATTGAAGACCTCCCCGATCTCCGGAAAAAAATTGCCGATCTTTCTAGAGACATGAAACAAGCTCAATTCAAAGTAAGCGAAGTAGTCCAAAGACTGTTAATTCCTCACTGTCTTCAAGTTTCTTCAAAATTGAATGTGAAAAATTGAATGAATTTTAGGTTACAGAGAACGAAGAGAGAGTTCAACAAACGCTGCAGAAAGAAGGAGTAGCAACGCAGACAAAGACGAGCAAAGCGGTTGAGAGCGCGATAATCATGGATTTAGCTCGAGCGCTCGGAATTGACCATGAGAATCACGCCGAGCTCTCCAAACAAATCAAGCTCCTGAGAAACGACTTCGCCGGCTCGAATTCGGCGACGGAACGCCGGATTTTGGTGTCGTTAGAAAGGATTCTGGACAATTGGGCTGTACAGCCCAATTTCTCAACGGGCCTGGAATTCGAAGACGACGCTCAAATCTCTCCGTTCAAGAATTTCCTGTGTCCCTTGACGAAAGAGGTCATGAGAGACCCAGTGGTGCTCCAATCGTCGCAGACGTACGAACGGACCGCCATTCAGTACTGGTTTGATCGGTGTTTGGATGACGGCCGAGAGCCGACTTGTCCGGTCACTGGTCAAGTGCTTGAGTCATTGGAGCTGAAACCAAACATTGGACTAGCCGGAGCCATTGAGGAGTGGGTCAATAGGAATGTTGAAATTCTGGTTGAAATTGCGGTTCAAAAGCTCAGTGAAGAGCCTCCATTGGTGGATTGTATAGAGAGAGTATTGGATAATGTTCATAACATCTCAGAAGAGCATCCCAATTGCAGATATAGAGTTAGGAATGCTGGCATTGTTGTGCTTATTGTTAAACTGTTGAGGAACAGTTCCAAGAGTATTGGGACTCATTTGAGAAGCAAAGCTCTCATGGCTTTACTTAGCATGGCCAAAGATGAAGAAAGCAAGGTGGGCTTTTCGCTTTATCTAGTGTTTCCCTCCTAATTAGATCATTGTTATTCCAAATTTTTCTTGTTGACTAGTAATTAGGTGGAGTTATTAGAAATGAAAGAATGGAAATTTAAAGTGATTTTGCCTTTGAATGCTTCTCTTGTGAAAGTGTAGTACTTTTATATCTTCTTGAACGTATATAATGTACAGCTTTTTGTATTTCATGTTTGTGTCTAGTGCGCCGCGCCCCCTTCTGGTGTGAATCATGCTATGTTTCAGATTTTTACTAGTTTCTGATAGAAGTTTTTGAACATTTCTAGGAAATCATGCTTCAAGAAGGTATCACCAGATTGGCCATACATAGTCTTATCGGGAGCTCGGAGAAAGAGAGAGAGTGTGCTGTGAAAATGTTACTTGAGTTCTCTAATGATGAAGCTTGTTGCATTAAAATTGCATCAGAGAAAGGAGCGTTGGTTCTTCTCTCAAGCATGGCAGGGAACATGGAGCATCCTGGTTTATCCAATCTAGCCGAGGAGGTATTAAAGCAGATGGAGAAGGTGGAGGGTATTGTTCAGCATTTGGCCGAGGCAGGGAGATTTGACCCCTTGCTTACTCGACTTTGTGGAGGTACGCCTTCTACTAGTTTTTGCTTTTTCCATCTGAAAATCATTAATTTTAATGGAGTACATATAAAAATCAATCTTGCAAGTTTCTTGGACAAAGTAATGGAATAAGAAGCAGAAAACAGGAGACCTGGGGATTTAGCTTTTTTTTTTGGTTCTCAATAGATTGCAGTGTATGGTGCGATTTTCTATTCTCATGTTATTCTGGAATTGTGTCTTTCTGGAAACAGGTTCTGAAAATGTCAAAATTGAGATGGCATCTATGGTGGGAAGTATGACATTGACAAATAGCAGCAAGGAACAAATAGCTAGGCAAAGTGCAAAAATGCTAGTCGAGATGCTTTCTAATCCAGAAGGAAGAGCAGTGAGCTTGCAAGCATTGTATAACTTGTCAGGTCTAGATGACAATGCAACCATCCTTGTTGATTCTGCTGTGCTTCCCGCTTTAACAGGTATCCTTTTCATAAACCAGGATACTTCGTCAGAACCGAAAGAGTTGGCTGCATCAACCATTGCAAATATAGTATCAAATCCAGGGCACTGGGAATTGGCTTCGGCTGACAAAGAAGGGAACTCTATGCAGTCAGAAAAATTTATATATAATCTTTTGGGGGTTTTACCTCTTGTATCTCTTCCATGTCAAATGTCAATTCTCCATATCCTATATGGAATTGCATCCTCTCCCCAAGCATCAGGTAATTTTTCCTTTAGTTTGTGTTTTAAGGTATTAAGTGAGATTCTTTCATTAATCATGGAACGATGGCCTTCCTGCTTAAACACATATACTTAGAACTTGCCTGCATTTATTTTGTGTTCACTGCTTAGTAAGTTAGTTTATTCCTTCTTTTGTTTGTTCTGGAGATCAAATCAGGACAATATAATTGCTGTAGTTCAAATGGAGTATCTTGTTCCTAAAGAAAGTTGGGTTTAACGAGAAGTGGCTGAAGAATGTCTCCCCAAATAACTTTTGTTTTTTGGTTTGGGATTACTTTCAAAAGCTACCTATATTTTTGTGCTGCAGTAGTAGCAGGACCAGGGCTTAAATGAAGTTTTTATTTTCTAAAACCACAATGACAGTGGTTATCTTTGTTTCTCTTCTCATCTACATCGTAGCCTCAAGATTTTAAATTCTATTCTAAAAATTATTTTATTCTAAATTGCAAAACCATAAGGTCCAAGAGAAAGCCATTGTAGGTGGAATTGCTGCAGAAAAAGGGTTTTTTATTTTCTAGCTACATTTTATGGTTGTGAAATTTAGCTCTTTTTTATGCATAAGAGCAGTTCTCATAAAATAATCATGTTCTAACAGGGTACCCATGCTTTATTGTTTCTATTTGCAGAGTCGGTAGCACGTCATATAAAATCTGGGGAAGGGATTAAAACCATTTTACCATTTCTTGAGCACCCAGAAGTAGAACACAGAATTCAAGCTTTTAGGCTTACAAGACTACTCTCAGAGAGGTTTGGTCAAGATATTGCTGATGAGCTAAGGCCTTTTAACAAGCTTTCCCTGTTCAAAGACAAACTATTAGACAACCAATCGACAGATAGTGAGAAATCTGATGCTGCATGCATACTTGCAAACCTTTCACTCTCGGAAGACGAAGTGAAGACACTCCTAGAAGTTAGTTTTGTTAGATGGATAGCTACTACTGTTAGAAACCAGCATCAAACTTCGAATGGGAGGATTTCTCGATCTGCATCAAGCATGTTGGAAGGTCTTCTTGGTCTTTTACTTCACATTTCAAGGAACCTCAATCCCCAAACTCTTAGTACACTCAAAGAGCATAGCCTTATTACTATTTTCCATCATCAGCTTAATTATCCTTCAAACCCAAAAGTGAAACAACTAGCCATCATTGGGTTGAAAAACTTGTCTGGATATGGAAGGTCACTAGCTGCTATGGAGTCAGAACGACAACCTCCCGATGGATTATGTTCTCATTTGATGTTCATGTGTGGAAGATCTTCTCTAGAACCTTCCACGTGCCCGATACACAACATTCCATGCCAAGAAGATGGTCAGTTGTGTTTGCTAAAGAGCGACTGCATCAAACCCCTGGTTGATCTACTTACAGACAAGGACACTAGTGTTCAGATTGCTGCTGTGGAGGCACTATCCACTCTAGTAATAGACACTTCTAGTTCTACCAACTTCAAAAGAGCAGTTGACGAACTTGAGCAATTGGGTGTTATTGAAGCTGTGATTTCTCTTTTCACAGAAGCTCGACCTGGCGAGCTTCAAGAGAGAACAGTTTGGATCATTGAGAGGATATTGAGAGTCGAGAACCATAAGCATTCACTCAACCAGTCTTTGGTGTGGGCATTGGTGGAAGCCTTTAAGCATGGCAATGCCAACACAAAGAGACATGCTCAAGATGCTCTTACTAGTCTGAAGCAGTTATCAGGGGTTAGTGGAACACGAAGATCAGTATAGCCGTATACAATTTTTATCGTAAGTTTCCTCGATTCACATTCAAACTGTATACGGTCTGTATAGTTGTGCTATTCTCACTCTCAGTTTTATACAGTAAATTGTAAGAAATCAAAGAGGCACGGTGTTCTGAATTATGAACTTGGCATTTACACTAGAATTGGAGGCAATTAGGGTATAAAGTGGCAATGTTGAGTCCATTACATTGTTCAGAATTGTCTTCTTCTTTTTGCCATTTTTGATGTACATGCAGCTCCTCTTCATTAAATTATTATAATACATTTGAAAAGTAAAGTTAGAGTACTGTACGTAACATTTTTGATAGCTTTAGCACTAGCTTAGCAGTCCAAAAAGGGAAAAGATAGAAAGCTAAAAGCCAAACCAACCGTCTCTGTTGAAAAGTCCAAACAATATACGCGTTTAGTGATGATGAAAACTCCATAATGAGATTACATAAACGACACTACCTTCATTATTTAAGTTGATCACAACCTAACTTGATGACCAAAAAGGCAAAAAATAGACCCAACTTATTTGTTATTTCCTTACATAAAATGTGATTTTGGTGCCTTCCTGGTATGTAAGTATATACCAGAGATGCCATCTCTACTCTTTAATTAGATACCCCCCTTGAAAATCTATCAAATTTTCATTCTACTTGCAAAATATCTTCTCCTCTTATTATGGTCTCCGTCGTAATTTCCATCTCAAGTACATTTTTTTAGACTAGATCATTTAGTATTTTATTGTTAATTAGCATAATTAGTGTACTCGTAAGGCATTTCGTTTGGTTTATGAAAAAAAAAAAAAAAGGAAATTAATTCCTTTCCCTTTCCAAAGGCATGTGAAATCCAAATTCCCTTTAACTTTCCTTTCAAGTGTTTGGCAACACTAAGAAAATGAATCAATAAATAATAATATATGAAATAAAATTAATATTTATAATTTTATAAATAATTATTTTAATCATAAAAGTAATGTAATTAATGTTAAATTAGTGTAATAAATGCAGGAAAGTAAGTAGGGAAAATGATTCCCTTGGAGTAGGAGAGGAACCAATTTCCCCCCTATTTTCCCTTCCTTCAGGAAAGTATTTCCTTTCCTTTTGCATTCCAAACGCTGGAAAGGATTGAGTTTTCTTTTCCTTGGCCTCAATTCCGCGAATCAAACGAGACCTAACTGTTGATTGAAGGCTCGAGTAAAAATAAATAGTACAGGGAACATGATGTTTTTTTGCCTTCCAGGCATGCATGCAGTTAAACACCAATTAATGCATGAATCAATAAAGCTTTGATAGTGATTAATGATGATGTTGCAAGGCAATCAAGGTTTAGTAGGTGATGATTCTGTTTCGGAAGTTAATGACATATTTGGGACATGTTGATTATGACTCATAAAATTAATTAACACTTTTGGTCTTTTACTATTTTGCTTTGCAATTAAGTAAAAAAGGGTTTAATCACTTTGTACCCTAAACCCTAAACAAGAAACACCGACCAATTTGACTCGGAACAAAAAGGTCTAGAGCTGAGATGAATTATTGAAAATGGTACAGCATATGTTATAGCAAAAAAAATAGTAATACAAAAAAAATTTTAGCAATTGCAAGAATCAAACGTGTATGTATGACTTTAACCGTTGGGTTTGATTACTTTAAAAAAAAAAAATTCAACAATGAGATATATATGAATTGTAGGTTTAGATTCAAGTGCGATCGGTTACTATATGAGCTCATCGATTTAATGGATTTGTAATTTTGTATGGACGCCATATATAGCCTTTCCCTACCTCACATCATACATGCGCGAGTATAACTGACCAAATGATAATGTGACCAAACGAAGTATATATATTGTGTGTGACTGTGTGTGTCACAATTTAGTCCCAAAACCACAAAATAACAATAATTTTCCACCATTTAGAGTTTCACAATCTAAATTCAAAATAGATGATGAGCAAAACCCATAACTAAAACAAAAACATTGACCACGTTTTCATCAAAACATTAATTGCTAAACATCAAAATAAATACTCGATCCTTTGCTTATATTTTTTGTGCATCGTATTAAGTTTTTATGTACTTTTATTTAACGTTAAATGTTGATCGAACATGTACTTACCTTAAAACTTAAAGAAGAAAATTAAAAAACCGTAATTTCGAACATAAACACAATATTTCTACAAAATATATCACGATCGATGATCAGTTTTTGCTTGGTATCTCGATCTAGTATATATGTGCAACTATGCATTCATTGCCATGCATGCAATCTGTTAGGCTGTGCAGGTTTAATTAATCTATGAAAATGCTTCGACAACATTTAGTTTTCAGATTCTAGTTGAGGCTAGCTATAGCAGAAGAATGTATGAATGAAAATGAATAGCAGTCTTCATCGATCTATATCGGTCAGTCTCTATCATGGTGACATGGTTGATGATAAAGACTGACCGATCGATATACGTACGTACATATATATTTGAATCGAATGAATGAAAATGAATAGCAATCTTCATCGATCTATATATACAGAAACTGGGAAAATGATAGAAGAGTAGTGAAAGGTTGGGAAAGCAAGGACGAGAGGTCCCAATAATAATAGCTAGCTAGGGATTCAAATATATATATATGGACACAAAAACTTATCACTTGGAAAGGGATAAGTGAGTACGTGACATGGCCCATGCAATCATGCATGCACACAACTGCTAGTACTGGCTAGCTTCATCTATACCTCTTGATAATTCCACTTGCAGCTCCAAAACAGTCATGAACAAGTCGATGGACCATATACCAGGGTCTTTCTGATAAGATTATAGATTATATATGAAAAAATTTACAAATCTATTAGGGTTTTTTCTTTTTTTTAACTACTATTTTGGGTCAATTACATAAAGGTGGTTAGAATTAATTAATTTTGTGAGAGAAACCCTATGCTTCTTTAGAGTTTTAGAGTATGTTTCTTTTCATTTCAGTATTTTCTTTTTTCTCGTCATGGGCATGGGCGTCAAGGACCCTTTCTTCATCGGATCAATCGGACCTTATTTCATTCATCTTTGGGTCGCGACATGATGGAGGGGCCAAACATTCAGCTGCGGCTTATTTTGGTGGTGATATAAGGCTGTTGCAGCCTTTTTGAGCTTGTAGTTCTCACTCGAGGGCTATTCTACGAAAACCTACCATATTTGCAAGCTCGAAGGTTCCTATTCCGATTTGGCCAAAAAAAAAAAGATTCCTCTTCCGAGTGAAATCTTACTCTTTGTGAGGACTTAGATGATCATATTTAGAGCGTGATCGTAAATAACGTAAAGGGATTAAATTATGTTTACCACCTTGAACTTATGATAAAAAATCATGTCAGTCCTTGCTCTTTCAATTTCATCAACAAAACCTTTGTACTTACCAATTTAATCAATTTAGTCCAACTGTTATCCAATCAGTTAATTTTGACCGTTAAATGCTGACATGGCACAAATGTGACTCATTATTTGGTGACTTGGTAGCGACGTAGAATGACCAGTCAACTCTTAACGGTCAAAATTAATAGATTGGCTAACAATTGAGATTTCCATATCATCGCCACATCATCAAAATGTAGATCCCATTTGTGTCACGTCAGCACTTAACGGTCAAAATTAACATATTGACTAACGGTTGCACAAAACTGATTAAATTGGTAAGTATAAGGGTATTACTGATAAAATTAAAAAAGCAGAAACTAACATGATTTTCGGTCTAAAGTTTATGGTGGTAAACTGAATTTAGTCCCTTGTAAAGAGTTAATTGCAACATATTGATCTAGTTATTTCCAGGATTGAAAATGTCACTTTAATTGGACACAAGCTTAATCCATTATAACGCTCTGCCTCCTCAACATAAAAAAAAATAAAAAATAAATCCATTATAACGTTCCTCTTTTATTAATTTGGTCTTCAATAATGTTAACGTCAGTTGTTTCTTTTAAAAAAAAAAAAAAATTTAAGTTGATTAGAACTTTTAAGTATATATTCGTATTAGGGTATGCAAAGAAAGACACTGTATCACAATTAACCTACATGTTAAAGTGACCCTCACCTTTTCAACAAGAACATGATGGTGCTAATGACATTAATTTCATCCTTATTTAAGGTGTTAAACTAGGTGTGGATCGTCTCATAAACTTAGGTTAATTAGTGACTATTGGAACATATAAATGTTAAGTGAAGGCGTAATGACAACAAAATGTTGACAAAGATGTCAAATTCGAGTCTCTCCTCTTTTGATTAAAAAAATGAAAAAGAAATGCACTCCTTATAAGAGTTTACATTTTATAAGCAAAAAATTTGAATTGAACCAATCTTTCGTCAAAATTGTTGAAAATATTTTCCAAACGATGCACTTGCGTGTTTGATATGGTATTCTTTCCGTTCTGCACACAAAAAACATAAAATCTGATTTTGGCAGAGAAAATAAATAATCCCAACGTGAAGACTGGAACGAGTTATTTGTCACACTCACACTCACCTTTATTAAAATCTTTTTGTTTCTGTTTTTATTCCATTTTCTTTTTTCTGGGAATGGGTGCACTGCAGACCTCACCTTTAATATATACTGTCGTATTTTTTCTCTTGTTTTATCAATTGTCTCCATGTATGCATCCCTAGGATTCCCTTTCCAATTCAGTAATTTCAAAAATTATATTTTCCATAATTAATTAACTTTAGAAAAAAAAATGAATTAAAAACAAAAATAGGCTCTTGTTTTGTCACAACGGACATCAGCCAGCTGATGAGCTTCAGGTCAGATATCAAAATATTATTGTATAAGAGGTCTACTTCTCATGATCTTATTTTAATTCCAGATTTTGGGATATTTAGGGGATGTTGATGTAGGCGTTCTTGTGTGTACGTGTCACTCTTTTTTCTTGAGAGGCTAGATGCGACGTATTTGTTTGCACAAAAAAATGATAAGAAAGTAAGTGAGATTGACTCGTAAAAAGGCTTTGTACGTGATTTTGTTCAATAAGTGGGACAAACATAATAAACTAATATGTGAACTTCTTCAACTCGCCGTAAGTCCGTAACAAAGAAAATTATTGAATTCGCCACTTCCAAATATATGTGTATACGATAAGTATATATGCAAATGTGTTTAATTAGTTTTGTCTTCATTTAATTGTTAAGACAAAAGGCATGGGAGAACAAAACATAATTAATTGTCCTTTCTTTTTTTATGCCTAGATGTTTTCCTTCTCTTTATTGTTTTAATTTTGTCAAATGTCCCGATCGAAGGACCATTCTCTGTTTTGAGATTTACATTTTTCATATGTTCAAGGCTTTAATGGTTTATTTTTCTTCCGTATGTGACAAACCAAGCAAAGTAGTTAAATATGTCACGATTGCTTCAAAGAGATTAAAACTATTGTCAATTGGTTTTGGCTGTGATGTTCAAATTACATTATCCTAGTATCCCAGGTTCGCCCACGCTTGAAAACCCAACAGCCACATGCACTCCACGTCACCTAATATATTTTGTCCACAACGTTGCAAATGTGTTTAATAAGGGTATGGTTTCTTGCTTTCAATAACTTATTTTTTATAATGTTTGTCGCTAACAAAAAATAAAAGTAAACGCATAATTGTATATCATCCAGAATAGAGAAATTAATATATGCTACTTGACTACTTGTTATGTGATTATGTTCTTGTAGCACTTAAGAAGATTATTGAGAAGAGGGCCTCTTCCTTTTATTCTTTTAACCTTCCCAACACTTTTTTCCAAGTGGATTCTGTAAAATCTCTGAGCAAATGGAAATAACTGCCGACCAAAGGCTGCAATACTTGACAATGAAGCATGCCCAAGTTCCTATGCCTTTTTCCTTTTAGTTAGGTTCTTTCTTTTGGGTAGACTTTAAAGTTTATTCCTTTTTTTTGACAAAAAAAGTTTATTCCTTTTTTTTGACAAAAAAAGTTTATTCCTTTTTTTTGACAAAAAAAGTTTATTCCTTTTTTTTTGACAAAAAAATGTTTATTCCTTTAACTAAATATCTGTTAGTTTTTTTTTCTCACATCGTGAAAGTTGAAATCATCATGGTCCTCATTTATTGGCCATGCTATTTGACCCAAAACCTTTTGTTCATTCAATCCGGCATTGCATTATTGAACTATTCAATAATGTTTCTAGTCCTTTTATTTATTGGAATTTTAATCAAGAATTTCTAGCTACATAAAAATTTTAAAAGAGTGGAATACATTTCCTTTTCAGTTATACTAATATTGGTACTTAAGATTTAAGTTGTTAATTTATTTACTTATTTTGAGCAAAAACATTAATATTATTAATTAAAGCGATATTACATATAATGACTCAATCATATAAATAAGTTGTTTGCTTATTTATTTGATCATAATTGAGATAAGTGAGATCACTGGTTTAAAACTTTTGTTTGACTGGATCAGTTTTGGTTGTCCAGTCTCTTTATATATTCGTCCTATCAGCATCGGATGGATGAGCTTATCAATATTTAGATGCATAGATCACATTCTCCAAAATCATTCCCCACTCTCATCTTCGCCCTAATACCTATGACAATATATCGATGATTCCTCGTCTCCGTTAGAAATTAGGTCCGCATACTCACCCCGACTCCCTGTTAATAAATATTAATTGCTAGTTTATTTTAACAAGTTATAGAAGAATACAAAACAATTATTCATCCATAAGTCGAACTCAAGACTTCTCACTTTTACAGAGGAAACTTATGTCACTAGACCAAATGATACTTTGAATTCAATTCATTATTTTATATGAATATTTATTTATTTATTTTAAAAAAATCATACAAAATATTGTGAAAATATAAATATGCAATATGTACATATTTTTTATTTTGTTAAAAAAAATTGATTACTATAAGGGTGGATATGAGTATCGGTATGCCAATATCATCCCAACACCATAACAAATTTGAGAAATCAAAAGATCAAGGATCACTGTTACCCGATGTCCCCCAAATTTCTTCCCATTAGGGTCAATTACTCGATGAGTACCCTATGTCCTTACCCATTCCAACTTAATTTGTGGTTGGATTTTACTTGATTTTTTACGGCGGCATCAATGTATGTGTTCTGATTTAGTTTCCTTTTTTTTTTAAATGGTCCAAATTAACTATTACATTGTGGAATGATAATATGGGTGGTTTTAACTCTAGGTTTAGGGCATTTTCTTGCTTTCGTTTTCTTTGACACATTTTCCTCAAGATTTTCATTAATCACACATATATATATATATCAAGTACATTAAATTATTTCTTCTCTTAGATTAAGAGGTTAGATAATGTTTACACATCATTTGTCGAAAACCACTTTCTACGGAATTTGAAACTTCACTCTAATTAATCAATTAAAAGATTTTCAAAAGCACATGAATGTTTGGTCATTTGAAATTTCAAATGTGGACTAGCCCAAAAAAGAAAAAAGAAAAAACAATTTCAAATGTGGAGTTGGCAATGGAGGAAACCTTCCTAATTAGGTTTCCATCATTTTGAAAACTTCGCACACGCTGTTTGTTCATATACATTGTCCCACACGGCAAAGTATCCGGAAAAACTTGGGATGCAATAACAGTAGCCAGAAAAATTGGTATTACCAACCGTTAGAGAATACCTAAAATTGTGTTTGGCATGATATATGTGTGGTCCGCCTGAATGGACACTTTTCAGGCCACACCATTCATACGTTTCATATTCTTTTTCCAGCGCTACCTGTTTGGGCAAATATTGGACCAAACAGGTCACCCTCCACAGCTGGCCTTCAACTGCACATGGTTGGTGTTTTTGGACTCACATTAGTCCAATGCTTGTAACTAAAGGTCAAGTAAAACTTGTTGATTTTTCTTAGTCTTTGATTTGGTGTCACACATTCAATAGGTGATGAATAGGTGCCCTAGGAAAGCGAAAATTCTTGTTTCTTAGTCCTCTTTTTGGTGTCACACAATCAATAGGTAATGAATAGGCGCCCTAGGAAAACCAAGAAATGTTGTATGCACCTTCTCACTCTTCTTTTTGGTGTCACACAATCAATAGGTGCCCTAGGAGGCAAACAAGAAATATTGTATGCATCTTCTTAGTCTTCTTTTTGGTGTCACACATTCAATAGGTGATGAATAGGTGCCCTAGGAATGCAAAAATTCTTGTTTCTTAGTCTTCTTTTTGGTGTCACACAATCAATAGGTAATGAATAGGCGCCCTAGGAAAACCAAGAAATGTTGTATGCACCTTCGCACTCTTCTTTTTGGTGTCACATAATCAATAGGTGCCCTAGGAGGCAAACAAGAAATGTTTTATGCATCTTCTTAGTCTTCTTTTTGGTGTCACACATTCAATAGGTGATCAATAGGTGCCCTAGGGAAAACAAAACTTGTATGCATCTTAGAATGTAGATTCCTCGAAATTTCGTACATTGCATATTTAGAAAATTCGAAAATAATTATTTCTTTGTGTTTAGTTAGTGCAAATACGAAAAAAAAAAAAAGGCATGTTGCACGAAATATACCTTAAAATGAGGAAATTGAAATCTTCAACCTCTTTATGTTTGAGTGACATTCTTTCGGAAAGTTGAATCATTCTAAGTTCTCTAAGATGTATCTCGGAAATAAAGAAATTAAAACCCTTCGATTCCATTCGGTTTGATTGCATTTTTTTTTTCGTCAAGAAATTGAATCACGACTCTCAAAGTCTCTCTTAAAACACATAATTTTGAAGAGGAAGCTTCGTATAAAATGGTAGTAACTGGGAATTTATAGTGCGCACAGATAAAAAATATTGTGTGTATTGTATGCGTGTAGAGACTACAGTGTACCGTTGCACGGTGCACCCATCATTGCCTCTCTCTCCTTTCAGCTTATAAATATTAAGCCCTGCCCTTAACCTCGGTGCCTGCAGCAGCTAGCCCTCTTTGTCCGCTTTCTCAGTGGACGCAAAGAGATTTGTGAACCAGAGGTTACTCCCCCAATAAAGGAATCAACTTTAGCTACAATGGAGGGTCATGAAGCCACACCCATGAATGGTGTCAATGGGATCCACAACCCCAACAAAGAAGACGATGCAGATTTCGACCCAAGTGCTCCTCCTCCGTTCAAAATAGCTGAGATCCGAGCTGCCATTCCCAAACACTGTTGGGTCAAGAACCCATGGAGGTCATTGAGCTATGTTTTCAGGGACATCCTTGTCATATTTGCAATGGCAGCTGCAGCCATTTACTTCAACAATTGGTATGTCTGGCCACTCTACTGGGCTGCTCAGGGAACCATGTTCTGGGCTCTATTTGTTCTTGGACATGATTGGTAATTCCTCATTTGACTCAGCTGCTTCTGCATTTTGTACCCTTTTGTGCATTTTCTGCATCTGCTTACTGTTTAATTGGAATGAGCTTTGGGTAGGCAGAGCATATAAAGATTGTATCTTTTCTGATGTATTTGATTTTGGATTGAACACAGTGGCCATGGAAGCTTTTCAGACAGTCGCGGGCTCAATAGTGTTGTGGGGCATTTTCTGCATTCTGCAATTCTTGTACCTTATAATGGATGGTGGGTTCCTCTGTCTTGTTCTCTGTTAAATGCTTATTACCTCAAAATATTGTATCTTTACCTTGTCCTGTGAAAATGTTGTTGATGTGTGGCTGAAATTGGATTGCATTACATATGTTTTGATTGATTTTACAGGAGAATCAGCCACAGAACTCACCACCAGAACCATGGTCATGTTGAGAATGATGAGTCCTGGGTTCCTGTATGTGCTTCTTCATAGAATTCACAATGCTAAGCCTTAACATTTTGTTAGTGCTGACGTCTTAGTTGTTTAGTCTTCAATTAGTTGTTAACCGTATCTCCCTTTTGCTATCTTTATTAGCTGACTGAGAAGGTCTATACAAATTTGGATGAAAGTACAAGAAAGTTTAGATTCAGAGTGCCTTACCCCATTTTTGCCTACCCTTTCTATCTGGTGAGGAAACCCATCTTTCATTGAGCTAATGCTTATTGGTTCAAGATTGTTTTTTTTTTTTTGATGGTTCAATTCTCTAATATGTTTTCTCTACTGGGTTGGTTTTCAGTGGACTAGAAGTCCAGGAAAGCAAGGTTCACATTTCAACCCTTACAGTGACTTGTTTGCCCCAAATGAAAGGAAAGATGTGATAACCTCAACTGTCTGTTGGACTATGATGCTTGCCTTGCTTGTCTGTATGTCCTTTATAGTAGGACCTGTCCAAGTCTTGAAGATCTATGGTGTCCCTTACTGGGTTAGTCCAATTTTCTTCATGATAATAACAGTACCTTCAGACAGTTTATTTCCTAATTTTTTATTCGCTTTTACTTGCAGATTTTCGTAATGTGGTTGGACATGGTTACATATTTGCATCACCATGGTTATGATGAGCATAAACTTCCTTGGTACCGCGGCAAGGTATTGATGGATACATGAATTTAATTATTGTTACTTGGATGTCAACAGACTTATATGCTGAAACTGAAGAACTTAGTACTCAATAAGAGACTTTGTCAAAAGGGTTTGGTTACTTGAGGGGAAATTTTATCTTGCTCGATTTTCTATCCGGAAGATTATAGATAGATTCTTATTGGTAACTAATCAAGAAGCCTTCTTTTTCCTCGTGGTTTCATTTTGCAGGAATGGAGTTATCTAAGAGGAGGTCTCACAACCGTCGATCGTGACTATGGATTGATTAACAACATCCACCATGACATTGGCACCCATGTCATCCATCATCTCTTCCCTCAAATTCCACACTATCATCTAGTGGAAGCAGTATGTTCTCCCTCACCTCAACCAAACTAATGTCCTGTTCATTATTTACATGTGCAATCTATTAGGATTTCAGATTACTTGATAATTCTGATGGTGGCATTGACATACTTGTATTGCAGACCAAGTCAGCCAAACATGTTCTGGGGAAGTATTACCGGGAGCCAAAAAAATCCGGGCCATTTCCGTTTCACTTGATCAACAATCTTGTGGCAAGCATGAGCAATGACCACTATGTCAGTGACACTGGAGATATAGTATACTACCAGACTGACCCCAAGCTTTACAAAAGCCTCAAGAGCAAGTTGATTTGATTTTCTTGTTAGCTTAATTGAAATGGCAGATATGAATTGTTTTCTGTATTGCATCATCTGCTGTTGAAAACCTTGAGAAGGAAAGCTGTATTTGATCATTTGTTTTTTTTTGATCATTTGTTAGTTTCTACAAAATAAACAATGTTTTGGTGGCTTCTTTTAACTTCTTTTCGGATATTTTAGAAATTTACAGAATATTATGTTATGCACGCCCAAATTTCCGATTGCGTTAAACTGAGAATATACTTATATACAGCCTACGATAACAATTCAAAAATCTGGAAGACAAAAGGCTTTAGTAGCAGGACTCATTTTGCAACACTTATTAATCTTCTGAAAGTTTTAAGGATTGAGAGAGAAAGAGAAGTGAGAAGTAATTCAGAAAAAGTTGTCTCTCCTACTTCCTCAGATTTTAATGCTAACTATGTTTTAACCAAAATCCATCCAAAAATTGTTAGAAGTGGAGCTCGAACTTGTTCCGTCAAGGAAACAACCTAGCACCCCAACCAATCCAACTGATTGGTTCCTTGGTATATATATAACATGTTTAATAACCAACTTTTTTTTTTAGAATAATTAGTAACCAACTTATAAATATTTAATTACTAATTAACTTATAACTTTTAAATTTACCTACACTTCTCTTTCAAATAATTTTCAACCAACTTTCAAAAATTTAACACTATAAATATGAATTTTTTTTATGTATTCACTACTATTTCATTTCTTTACTATAATTATTTTTCACTCTAATGCAAAAATTAGACATTGTGAGAATGTGGAGTGTTGTCCCACATTAGAAAATAGGGACATTGTAAATGTGTTTATAAAGATTTGAGCATCTTCAACCATTGTCAATTAGTTTTGGTTGTGACCCAGATTACTTTATCATGGTATCAGAGCCAGGTTCGCCCACGTGTGAGGCTAAGTGGCCACACGTGCTCCATGTCACCCAATATAAGTTATCCACGTGTATGGCTTGAAAATTCGCCACGCGTGCGGGGGCGTGTGAGAATGTGGAGTGTTGTCCCACATTGGAAAATATGGACCTTACAAATGTGTTTATAAGGATTTGAGCCTCTCCAACCATTGTCAATTGGTTTTGGTTGTGACGCCCAGATTACTTTATCATATATGTGATTACTCTATATCACTAAGTATATGGTTTTTATAATTTATTAAGTATAAAAGAATTAACATGTATTAAGTTAAATTCAATAATTGTTGTTTGTCAGAGACTGAATGTATACTAATTCACCCTCAATCACTACAAGTTATTATGGAATAAAGTTTGTTCCATATTTTCTTTTGAAATAGAGTTGATAATTGATCAAATAAACATCTCATAAAGTTTCATTTAAAATTTCTATGTTTTTCTTCAAATTTCCATCATTTCTCTCGAATATTTACCGATATCGATATTTCCTCAATATTTTCGTCAAAATTTCTATTTTTTAGACCGTTGATATTTCATCGAAATCCGAAATTTTGGTCCTTGAATTGCAAGCAATGATGTGAAATTAAAGACAAAGAAAACTGGTAGTTAGGGATAATGAATATTTTTCTGAATTGTATAGGTAATCATACCTCCTGTTTAAATGGTGAAAATTTAAGAGACAAGGACAAATTTATATTAAGAAAAATTAACTCTAATTTTTATTTTTTAAACAGATAAATATTATTTTAAAGGAGGCGATAATCAATAATACCCTTTCATTAGTTTCTGTAAATCCACATGACACTATGTTCATATGAGAACCCTAGCCTAGGAGCCGCTCCTAGGCGGCATAACTTCTCTAGGGATGACAATGGGGTGGGTTGGGGACGGGGATGACAATCCCATCCCCATCCTTGTGGTCATTTTTCGTCTCCATCCCCTCCTCAATTCCCAATAAAAATTATCCCATCCCCATCCCCGTTGGGGATTAGGCCCCTATACCTGTCCCAAATTTCCGATGAAAATGCATAAAAAATTAAAAAAAACATAATAAATTCATAATTTATAAAATACAAAACATAAATGATATGATAAATTATCTCAATCTTACATAATAAAAACAAGACTTAAAAAAAACTACAAGAAGAAACAAAATGTCCACAAGACTTAAAAAAAAACACAAGAGACTAAACAAAATGTCCACAATATATATATTTAAATAAAAATTAATTATCTACTATCGGGGCGGGTTTAAATGGAGATGGGGATCACAATCCCATCCCATCTCCACCCCATACCCGATCTTAGTAAGCGGGTATCTGGTCTCCCCGTCCCCGTTCCCCATTTGTCCCTGAATTCCTCCCCCCGTTAAGATCAGAGCTCCAATGGGACCCGTCCCGTTGGGGATTTCTGCCAACCCTAAACTTCTCGTTATTAGAAGATGCATCTTAGACTCGTTAAGCAACAATAATTTTATCTAAACTTACTTGGACAAAACATTATATGGTTAAATTATAGAACTTAGCATGCATTTAACTATCTCTTTTAGAAGCACACTGTGACATCCTCATTAGAACTAAAAGTTACATTATTGAAGAGAATTTTTGTTGGTTTTCAATAGATGATAACAAAACCTAGCTATACAGGTAAATATGAAGAAGAGTCATTGTAATCAACAATATCATTTATTAAAGCTTTAGTGCTTTACCAAACTTATCTATACGTACTTCTTAACAAATAATTAAAAATAGATTAGTAATGGCTAGTAACTTACATAACATAATCCTTTCTTCCTCTAACAAGATTTGTAAGATAAGTTTGGAAGGAATCTGTAATGAACAAATGAAATGGGTCCATGAAAAAGTTTGGGTGTTTAAAAGTTTAAGAGAAAAATCGATAGGTGTATAGGCTTATTTACCTTATTATCCTATCTAAGCCTATAGCCAGTCATGTGCTTGTTGCCAATTATTAATACAATTTGGTCATTTTTCATGCATGTGCTCGGTTTTGCAAATATTGATCATATTTATTAAAAATTGTATTTACTTTTTAATGTAATTGGTTGCAAATCATTATCATCTTTACTAAGAACATCTTTAGCAATGCTAGCTATTGTTTAACTAAATTTGAGCTAAAGTAGCTAAAAAGCTATTTTGGCTAGTCAGTTTGAAAATACTTTTACACTAATGCTCTCTAGTCTTTACTTTAGCTATTATTGAATTTAAATCATTTTATTAATGAATAAAAAATAGTTTAAAAAATTAGCCATAAGGCCACTTTGGGTGACCTTATTATTCAAAAAGCCACCAAACATTTTTTTCTGAAATAAAGCCACTAATATTTACAAAAATGCCACCGCACTATTTACAAAAATGCCACCGCATTTTTTTTGCTATTATTTACAAAAATACCATTGGATACGAAAAAATCAATAAAGCTACTGTCAAAGACCAATAAAGCTATTGTCGAAGACCACTAAAACTATTGTCGAAGACCACTAAAGCTACTGTCAAAGAACAAAGAACACTTTTGCATCACAATAAAACAAAGAACACTAAAGCTACTTTCCAAGAACAATAAAGCTACTGTCCACGAACAATAAAGCTACTGTCCAATACTGGATACGAAAAAACCAATAAAGCTATTGTCAAAGACCAATAAAGCTACTGTCCAAGAACAATAAAGCTACTGTCCACGAACAATAAAGCTACTGTCCACGAACAATAAAGCTACTGTCCAAGCACAATAAAGTTACTGTCCAAGAACACTAAAGCTACTGTGGCCTTATTTCAGTAAAAAATATTAGGTGGCCTTTTGAAAAATAAGGTCACCCAAAATGACCTTATGTCTAATTGGCTCAAAATAGTTTTAGTGTATTTAATAATTACACAAAACAACTAAAAATGAATGTTTTAAATTAATAAAAATAATAGAGAGGCTCATCTCGCTCTCTATATTTATGAGCCATATAGCTAAAAGCTAAAATAGAGAGCCACTTAGGAGGCTGGTGCAGCTGCTAAAATAGCTTAAAAACTAAACATGTTCTCTAAAATAGCTAAGGAACTAACATAGAGAGTCTGCTAAAGATGCTATTACCTATCTATTGATGAGGACTTCAACTTTCTCTTCACATACATTGCATACAAATTTATGGTGTTGAAATATGATCTATTGATGAGGACCTGAACGTACTACTGCCTCTTCACAAGCATTGCTTAAATGTTTATAATGATGAGATATTTTAATCTTTTATCCATTTTGCCCATCTCTAATCTAATCTAATAGTACTCTATGGAGATTGTGATAGACAAGTGAATATGAGTCACATATATAAAATTTAACGACTGAGATTATAAAAACTTAAATAACACTAATTTCACTAAGTTATTCAACCAATTAATTGTGAGAGTGACTTCTAACCAAAGTGTTTTTTATTTGAGTAATTATTATATTGTCTCGGACTACAACGTGACATTGCCAAGTACATTATCAACACTTGGACTTGCTCATTACATGGGGCAGGAAAATATTATATAAAGTGGACCCATTAAAAACAAACACATTACCGCGTGGACCTAGACCACGAATATGTGGTTCTCCAAGTTTATATAATAGCCGAAAGCTAGAGCAGTACAGGCACCAAATTTGAAACCTCCAGTGTTAATTAGTATCTCATGTTAGGGGCTCACCATTGGCAAATAAAGATAGAGCATACATACGCTAAAAATACTGCATCGAAGCAAAATCTAAGTAGATTGCTAAAAAAAAAAAAGCAAAATCTAAGTAGGCCAAATTCTCTTAGTCTATATAGACCTGAGTAAACCCTATTAAGCATCCTCAATCCCTAGCCTTTCCCATTCAGGGTTAGAAGGATATGTAATCCGAGAAAGACTAGAGAACCCTCATTATTATGAATTAAGATTGGTACGTGTAATTGTTATTGCCTCATTAGTTTTTTGAAGGGCTTAATGAGGATTAGAACAAGCTTAATTCAATTTTTTTTTTTATACATCGGAGGAGAGCGAACCTCTGACATTCTGACAAGCGTAATTCAATAGTTATAACGCTTAGAAACCAATTAGCATTGATAAAAAGCATCTTTATGCATATCGATATTAATTAACGACAAAGGGAGCAAAATCAAATATCCCTCGAGGTCGGTCATACCAATCAAAATTCAAAACTTAATTTGATCGTCATGCGTGGTCTTAAAAAACAACATGGCCAATATCAGATCGAGCGCTACCGGATGTAGAACCTGATCATTAATTATTTGGCTCTTTACCTAAATTAAGATGTTGAATGCAACAAATATGAATAGAAGTTTACAAATTAATATATACTATAATGTACGTAATTTCAAAAAAAACCAAAGGAAAAACGAAATATAATGGATTCACTAACTCTCTGAAACATGTAACAACGTACAATGCATGAAAAGAATTCTAGTATTCATAATTTGATAAGTTATCAATTGGAGAACTATAAATGTGTGGTACCCTACATGTGTTCGAACGCTTACTGTGCATCACAATCTTTGATTTAACTAGCTATTGCTAATCGTGTATATATTTTGGTTTTGCCTTTTGAATTTTTTTCTTTTCTTATAGGTATTTTGGCTTCATGTCCCCCCTAGTTGTTCTCTTTTTCAATTAATAAACTCTTTTAATTTTATCCAAAAAAAACTGAAGAAGAAGTGGAGATTTCAAGCTCGTGATCAGACGATATGAAAAGATATTGAGGAACTTCAGGCCCTCATAAAATTGGGGATAAAAAAACATGTGGTTTTGATCCTTCAATTGTATAACTTTGATAAATTTTTGGCTCTCGTTAATTGCATATGATTTGGAGAACATCATATCTCAATCTTTGGTTATTGTATAATCTTGAGGAACATGAGGTTCTCAGATAATTGGATCAAGAAACATGTGGTTTCGATCTCTTGTCATTATATAATAACTTCTAGAAGAACTTCAGGTCCTCATATAATCGGATCAAGAAATATGTGGTCAAGAAATATGTGGTCAAGAAATATTTATAGCCACATGCATGTGAATTTATTATATCAATTGGTCATAATGGAATCATAAGAAAAATAAATCAAAACAAGATGATTAAACAATATATATATATACCAAAATAAGATTAGGCATGCTACGTACGTACCGATCGAGGATTCATAATCTCATGGCCTCAAGTTCATAAGAACAAGTACACGAATTCCATTGTGAGGTTAGTAAAATAGCCACTGAATACATATAAAGTCGGGCAGTAACAGATCCTAATTATGCTTTCATCAGACCAATATTGATTAATTATACATGGGATTGGAGAATTATGCGGTCAATAAGCAACCCCTGTATAGGTAGAATCATTAGTTAATCATACCATGATTCTCTAAATCTAGAGCAATGATCAAGACCTGCATGTTAATCAATTCAGAAAACAAATAGGAACGCGTCTAAAAAAAAATTTTGGGCAGTATATATAGAATCATAAAGATATGATTGATGCCTCAAAAATATGTCCAAGAAGCAAGTGTGTATGAATAAGAATATTATGTTTAAAGTGATTAGAAAATCACAACCCACTCGCACAATGAAAACAATAGATGCAATTGCATCATTCAATTTGTGCATATCTTCGTGGTAGTGAGACTATCGTGTTGATAATGTGTTATAAACTAGAGAAGAATACAAAGAGAAAATATAGAGGCATAACATATGAGAGAATAAAAGTGTATTATTCAATCTCATTAGCCTCCTTTATGTAGAGATAATTAAGGTTTACATAATAATGATCTAACTAATGAAGTAATGAGTATTTATATGGACAACTACATATAATAATATATTTATAACATATATATAATAATATATATATATATACATATATATATATATGAATTGGATCCTTTTTTTTTTTTGAAAATAAATTTATTAAATCATTAACGATTACAATCGATCGTTTAGAATAACATCCCTTATAAAGTTGGGAGCGTGACCAAACCAAGTTTGGTTAATATCTGAAAACATTGTCGAACGAGCCAAAAGGTGAGCTACCCCATTCGCTCGCCGATTTACATAAAAAATCTTATAATCGTGGTTTTCCATGAGGAAAAGCCTCACATCCTCAACAATGAAGCCCAAAATAGAATGATCAATGACTGTAGCCTGAAGAGCTTGTACCAAAAGAAGACAATCTTGTGTATTGGATCTTGTGTATATATGAATTGGATCTTGTGCAGTGCATAGCTTTTTTTTTTTTTTTTTTGGTCGAAGGATCTTGTGTATTGCTAGCTAGGAGTTGAAGCAGGTTATTGGGACCGGCCGGCCACCTCCTCTTATTAAAAAGTATTCTAATCCATTATTAATTTATCACTTTTTCCAAAAGTTTAACTCCTGTCCAATTTTTACGAGAAAAATCTCTTTGCATCTTGTGCAAGTATATTAAACATTTAAACGTACCCATGAGGAGTAGGATTATATTCCAACTACTTACTTTTTCTGCAAGGTTTCTGGCTCCTTCTTAATTGTCCTGGAATTAGGGTTGCATTGATCGAAGTCTCTATAAATACCAACCTCTCAATACATCTCTAGCTTATATGTATTAATCGTAGGGCGTAGAAAGTTAAAAACAGAACAAAAGATATGGGTCAAGGATTAGGAACTCCGGGTGGTCAAAACCAACAGGGCGACCAAAACCCTAATGGCGACAAGAAGGAGAAGAAGTACGAGCCGGCAGCTCCATCAGCTCGAGTGGGCAAAAAACAGCGCAAGCAGAAGGGCCCTGAAGCTGCGAATCGGCTTCCAACGGTGACGCCTCTCACCAAATGCAAGCTCCGGCTACTGAAGCTGGAGAGGGTGAAAGATTATCTGTTAATGGAGGAGGAGTTTGTATCGAACCAGGAGCGACTCAAACCCGAGGAGACAGCCGAGGAAGACAGGTCCAAGGTCCTCGAAGATCTCCGAGGCTCGCCTCTGTGCGTTGGGAATCTCGAAGAGCTCATCGACGACAATCACGCAATCGTGTCGTCCTCGTCCGGGACACACTACGTTGGGATCATGTCGTTTGTGGACAAGGAGCAGCTGGAGCCAGGCTGTGCCGTTTTACTGCACAACAAGGTCCATTCTGTGGTTGGGCTTCTTCAAGATGAAGTTGATCCTATGGTGTCGGTAATGAAGGTCGAAAAAGCTCCGGTGGAGTCTTACGCCGACATTGGGGGGTTAGATTCCCAAATACAGGAGATCAAAGAAGCCGTTGAGCTCCCACTCACGCATCCCGAGCTATATGAAGACATTGGCATCAAGCCTCCAAAGGGTGTCATATTATACGGAGAGCCTGGAACAGGTAAGACCTTGCTTGCGAAAGCGGTGGCGAATTCGACGTCAGCAACTTTCCTGCGGGTTGTTGGGAGTGAGTTGATTCAGAAGTACTTGGGAGACGGTCCGAGGCTCGTCAGGGAGATCTTTAGGGTTGCGGATGAGCTCTCGCCCTCGATTGTGTTCATAGATGAAGTCGATGCAGTTGGTACGAAGAGGTACGATGCGCATTCCGGCGGGGAGCGTGAGATTCAGAGAACCATGCTGGAGTTGCTCAACCAGTTAGATGGTTTCGATTCCAGAGGAGATGTGAAGGTGATTCTGGCGACTAATAAAATTGAGAGTCTTGACCCAGCCTTGCTTCGACCTGGGAGGATAGACAGGAAGATTGAGTTCCCGCTTCCTGATATCCAAACAAGGAGGCGAATTTTTCATATTCACACGTCGAGGATGTCGTTAGCTGACGATGTTAATCTGGAGGAACTGGTGATGACGAAAGATGACTACTCCGGGGCGGACATAAAGGCCATATGCACTGAAGCCGGGTTGCTTGCGTTGAGGGAGCGGCGGATGAAGGTAGTCCATGGGGATTTCAAGAAGGCAAAAGAGAAAGTCATGTACAAGAAGAAACAAGGGGTTCCCGAGGGCCTTTATTTGTGAGCAAATCTAGCTACTTAATTAATTCATTTTGTGCTTTAGATTTATTTCTATTTCAAAGTTCCTCGCGTAGATGATCAAGTTGATATTGTGTATGTGTAACCAAAAAAAAAAAGTTGATATTGTGTTTGTTCAATTCGAATTAATATCAACTTTTTTGATCACATATTGGGAATATTCAAATTAATTCCAAACCATTGTAATTCTCAATACTCCCCACCATCTTTATAATCCAAGTACAATCAAGGACTACGGCCGGAAAATAACAATAACAAAGTAAACCGTACCGAAATCCTTGAACACAATCGAATTTAAGAAACACATAAATAACAATAACACAGCTAACTTCTTTATTTCCAACTTGATCTCCAATTGATATTCAAAATTTTCTTGAGCCTTCTGGACAAGACCATTTCCCTTTTCTCCCTTATCAGCAGCTACACCCTCTCCAAACCACAAAACCTAGTCATCTCATCTAGTGCACTGGCACCGTTTACGAAATGGAGAGGAGATGGAGAGCATCTCACTGAGCTCAAGCTCCTATACAGATACCTAGTTCTACTCCACTTTAACCCAATTATCTTAGCCGCCGAGAATCAAAACTCTGACATTTATTGCCGGAAATTGATGACCATCTGGGTCCTTTAATGTAGGATAAGAAACATGTCAATTTAGCCTTAAAATGGTAAAAAGAAAGAAGCGGCACATATTAAGAATATGATAAATTTTACAAATGGTCACTCAACTATAACAATTTCGACACTTTGGTCACTATACCTTTAAAATAGTGCATTATGCGCGCATTTACGTGTTTCTTAGTTACTAAATATTGCTATGTTTAATTGAAGAAAAATTATCAAACACAAGGATCTTTAACCCATCAGCCTCAACAAAAGCATTCTGTCTAAGGCCCAACATTTGGTGCAATATTTGAAAACTTGTAATATTAAATAGTAAATCAAACAAAGTGGGAAATACCGAGTTCGACTCAAAAACGATAATTGTTTTGTAATGAAAATAAAAACATTGCACATCAATTTTGCAACTCTGATAGCAACATATTGAGTGTGCTTTGATAGTGACACTTTTATAGTATGACGAACCGTAAAGGTTTGGAAGTCTAGGAATAAGGTTGTTAATCTCCATCATATATGAGCTTTAGGATAAGAATGATGAGGTCTACGGGTAGGAAGTTTAGACTCGTGTTTTACAATTCATATTCAACTTTTTCAAGTTCAGCAGCTATTTTTGATAATTTAGACCTGTGGTGCTCGGATATTTCAGACGGCCGGAGTACTCCGATGCTTTCCAATTTCAGACGGTTGTTTTGAAATCGTGTCTTTTAATTTAGCAAGAAGCTCTGAATTTTCAACATCATCCTGAATTGAAAAGAGATCACCATGTCGTAGGGATGAGCGAATGGCAGATGAAGTTTTAAAAGGCAAATGAGATGGGACAAGCGAATAAGAAGGATCTTCTTCTTCATCACCTTGAACTCCAACTTGGACTAGTAAAATTAAAACCATAATAACCTTCATGATTAAGGTCTTTTGTGCTAATAGTTTTCAGAAATAATTCGAGTTCCTTTGTTAAATTTTTTGGTATTTATAATGATTATAACTTGTTCTGTTTCATTTCAAAAAGTAAAATAAAGAGTAAAGTACGTTGTTTAAAATTCACCCAAGAGTCATAGTGTTTGAAAATTCACCAAAGTAAAATAAATCTTTAAAGTTGTTAAGTGACTCTTTGGTGAGATAATATTATTAGTCAATCCACCGAATTTTGTTTATATATTAAATTGAGTTTTATACTATATTTGATAGTATGTATTAAAGACTTTAAAGTTAAAGTTTCTCTTACAAAATAGAAAAACAAAGGGGTGACTTTCAATGTTTTACACACTAGAAAAATGGCTACTAACATATAAGGGCATGACAAATATATTAATGTATTTGTAATTTAATTTTTAACGATCCAACCGTTTATGTATTATAACATAATATATATATATATATATAAATGGCATTGAGACCTCGTTGTGTTAAAGGTTTTACTCCAATCTGGACTAATCCGATGTGGAGGAAGTTAGGACTATCTTTTCTATGTTTTTTGATTGACTCTGGACTAAATAATTGACATGTTTCATGTTGTTTACTGAGTGCATAAATTTGTTCGACTGTTTTGACATGGTGTTCACTTTTAAAAGAAGCAATTGACCAGTTTTTCTTAACATATATATATATATATATATATATATATATATATATATATATATAATATGCAAAAAATCAATCAATTTGGAGATCTTTTGTTCACTCAATCAATTGGAAGTGAATATGCAAGTTCACCCAGAACCCCCCAAGAATTATCCCCACATAATTAACTTTTGTTTTTCAAAGACTCTACTTTGTGGCTAGCGCAATAATTACGGAGATTGAGTGCGTTTGGAGGCTGAAACTTTGGGTTGTGGTTAGCTCTGATCTTCTCCTTATATTTCTTTTATATTTCATATATTCCCAGCAAATTGGTAGATGTCATCTTCTATTGTTTCAATGAGTTTCAGTTAGACTACTGTCCTATGAGCACCATAATTGAGTGTATTGGCCCGTAGCACAACCCGTTTTTCTGAAAAACGGAAAATAAACCTTAGAACATAAGCAGAACTGGGAATATTAATTTGAGCTCCTCTTTTTGTTAGCGGGGATTAATTTGATCAAACGTATGTGCTGGCCATGAACATTTTTTGTTCTCACTTACAAGAAATCGATTGTAGACCGAGAGTAATCACTTTATATCAGCTGCTCAATCATTTTGATCGATGCTTAATTGATTATATATCTTATTGATTGGACCCTATTGTAGATTGTAGAGATCGATTTGTGGTAACCAGAGCAAGAAGTAGACAACGTACTTAACCACAATGAGTACATGAACTAAGTTACAATCTGGACAAGTATATTTAAATAGATAATTCATATCATAATAGCCATAGCCAAGCCAATTCAAAGAATACCAAAACTATTACAAACAGTTTTGACTGAGCTTGTATAGGAGACAAAATCAAATCTCATGCACGTACATAGCAGAACATTGATCAAAATCAAAACTCACCGGCCTTATCTACACAAATCTGTGCTAAAATTAAACGAATATATGACAACAATTACTATTCTTTTATGGTGACACTGTACATTTGGGATGAACTGAAAAGTTAGGAAGTGAAGTGGCTAGGGTCTTCAACCTAACCTCCATATAATTCGTTGGCAGTGTTTGGATGAGGGTTTTATAGGGGGAATATGACAATTTGGGGGAATTTAGAAATCCCTCGACCAAGGTCTCTCGTTTGGCTAAATTTTCACTACTAGAATTATGCTGTTAGACACCACCTAAAAGAAATCGGTTCGAATTGCACATGATGTAATAGAGCGTTTTTACATCGTGTAAACAGATAACCGTTGTATTTCATTATATGTAACATCGATTGTTAAAATGACCGATGTCTCCAAATTGATTTCAATTCTGCGGGAACCTCCAAATTGTAAAACACGGAGGCGCTAAATGAAATTTTGTTTCCCCCTCCTCCCAAATCACAGTTGTACCAAAAAAACAAAACATTGCCTACGAAATGAATCTCTCATCATCTCGACCTAAATTCTTTGCCTTCTCTCTCTCCCTCTCGCCGTTCTCTCTCTCCTGCTCTTCTCACATCTCGACCTAGATTCATCGCCTTCAACCTCTCTCTCTCTTGCTCTCTCCTTCTCTTCTCAGTTGTTTTTGCCATCGAACCTAAAGCACAGAAAACCCTAAAAATACAAATTTCCAAATCTCTTATTTCCGCATAGGCAAAGTTGCTGGGAAGTGGCTCATGGAGAAGTGGTGGTGGAACCCCAAGTTTCCAATTAGGGCTTGCAGAGCCTAATCGTAAACCTATCTTGGTCTCACAGTAATTTAGGTCTGCGGAGGACGAGGTCAATTATACAAATAGACTATAAAGGTTAGGGCTTTGAAAAATCTCAGGCTTGCGATCACTGCAGAGGTCGAAAGGAGGACTCTTTTATCAGGTAAGTAAGTAGATTTGGTTATGAGGGTCGAGTAAATTTCTGTTCTACTGCGTAAGTTTTCTAATTCATCAATGTTTTCTACTATGATTTAGGTTGAGGGGCTTACTATTATGTTTCACAGATGCAGTCTGGGGCAGATATGCACTTCTAATAGGTAAGCAGCTCATGCCCATTTCTCATTTTACAATATATGGTTTGGGTTCTAATTATTATTTTTTTATGTAGTTTTCTCGTTTTTCTGTGATAGATATTTGTCTGATCAATTCTACCTTCGGTTTTAATCTTATTGTTCATAATCTGAAATACTTGGTATGAGTGACTGAAGTTCTTGATTGGCTGCTTTCTGAGTTCCATTTTTGGCTCCTCATAGTCTGGTAACAACTCTCACCTTGGGTTTATGTATTAGAGATATAGAGATTATTCCATTGTGGTTTGGTTCATTTCCTTCTTTGTCATTTCCATTTAGATTGAGTTATTATCTAGTTATCTCCATCTATCTGCAAGGGTAAATTCTTCTCCACTTTTTTTTTTTTTTTTAAAGTTCTTCTCCACTTGGTCTGGTAATATTAAAGTAGTACATTAATAATCTTGATGCAGTGATTTTTGAAGAGATTAATCAATGATTGTTGTGAAAATGCACACAGGTCTATGAAATCCTTGAAGATGCTTCACGGCTTTGTAATTGTCGATCTGTAGATGTGTTTACTGCTAACCATTGAACTACTTTACATGCAGGTAAGGTGTTTGCTTAAATGTCTATTTTGTGTTTTGCCATTTCTGTTTTATAACTACCCAAGACCTACTTAACACAAATTAATCTGCTAGTAATTGTTTTGCCGCCTTGTTGATTGTGTTTGGTATTGGACAATTAATTGTTGGGAGGTGCATGAAATGCGGGTAACCCTTGCCATTAATATTTATATGTTTGCAAGATCCATTATTGATCATATGGATTTAGAGGTATGAAATTCAATATAGCTTTACTCTATTTATCTGTTGTGCTACTCTGTTTCCTTGTGTCAGTAGTGAAAGCATCATCTTCTTGATTGTTATTTTGCAGTGAATGCACTTTTCAACAGTTGTCGTTTGGCTTCTATATTTGGATATACTGCTGTCTATTGTTCAAAGAGAAAAAAGGTATAACTCTCGACTAATTTTGTGCTAATGTCAATTTGATATGTTTATTAAGATACTAAGATGCTTATTTGAAAAGAAAATATGGAATCTTCTGATGATATGTGCTCTTCTTTTTTGTGAAATGATGATATGCGAACTTTAAATTTAAAACAATTGATAACTTTTACATTTTGTATAGAGCTCTAAGCTTTGTTGATACTTGATACATGCTTTGGTTGTTGCTTGTTTCCCAATTGTGAAAATTACCTTCTTCTCTACTTGTATAATATATTTGTTGCTAGTAAATGTTTAGATTTTAATATTTGTTTCCATTTTTTTTTCAGGTATACTTTCAGCAGTGCTTAATGCAGTTCTGCAAACTGCAAACTGCAATCTGCTTGGCTACAATTTGTGTAGTAGGCGATTTTATACTTATTGTTCTTTTATTTCGTTGTATTAGGAGAAGTTAAGGCTTTATGTCCTCTTCTCCATATTTTTTGTACTCATTCTTTTGATCAATAGTAAATTCTCTTTTCCTCCCTATTAGTATCTTCATTTTGATGATTTCTACAACTCTTCTCAAGTTCTCATGAATAACTAATGTATGTAGATAGAAAGCAAACCACTTTTAATCTGGAAACTGAAGTAAAAGAAAGAAAAATAAAACAGGTTGAAACAATAAACTGATATTATAGAAGAATTAGTACATCGAAATGTAGGGTAAAATCGATGTTCCTTATATCAGTGAACATTGAAACGTAAGGTAAAATCGATGTCCATTATGTCAGTGGATATCGAAACATAATGTAAAAACGATGTACATATGCTTCTTAGACATCGGCTAACAACCGATGTCTAAACTTTTTGATATTTTACTACACCCACAAAGACATCGGTCGAGAATTTTTTTTACATCGGTGTCTGGCCGATGTCTGATGGCATAATTCTAGTAGTGTTTCCTAAGGGACTCCAAACTGACGGAAGTTTGACAAGGGATATTAACAAGGGATTGTTTAGTTAAACACTCGATCCCTTCCCAAAATAACGCCTGGATAGGCGTCATTTCAAAATTCCTCTAGCGCGGCTGCGCGAGAGCCGATCGTTTTCCCCGGCCGTTCAACCAACTCAATCTCTCTCATCCAAATTCTTCTAGCTTTTAAGCTTTGATTCACAGCTTTCTGAACCTGCACATCTCTGGGTTTCAAATAATTCCCTCTCTGTCTCTCTCTCTCATCCAAATGATTCTAGCTTTAATCAGAGCTTTCAAGCTTTGATTCATAGCTTTCTGAACATGCACATCTCTGGCTTCAAGCCTTCAACCAATTCTCTCTCTCTCTCTCTCTCTCTCTCTCTCTCTCTCTCTCATCGAAATTCAAAAAGATTAGAGTCTGGGTGTGTAATTTGAAGAATGATTTTCCCAATTGATCAATTTCAGACAAGCACCCAATCATTAATCTGAATAATTTGATGCAGATGATGATGAATGATTCAATTTTTTTTGTTCATAATTAGAATGGTTCATGTCCATATGTGCAGTAGCCAGTAGGTCGATGACAATTTGCAATAGTTTTTTTTTTCTTTTTTGTCATAATCCCATCAAACCAAATATTTTACCCAAACAAGTCACTTCATAGTTCCATCATTTAACTCCCTTCACCTTAAAGTCCCATTACCTCAAACTCCCATTACCTCAAACTCCCTTTACTTCAAACTCCCATCACCTTAAAATTCCTTGGTACCTTCAACTCCCTTATCCAAACACCCCCTAAGACGGACTTAAACAAGAATGAATGTTTGGGCAGACATTGGAATTTCGAACTTAATACTACGCTGATCGTGCTGGCTTTCATTATTTTACTTCAGGCTAAACTTGGTGCTAAATTTTGAGATTTGTAGGGTAGAATTACCAGTAAGCTTATATAGCTAATGGAATGATAAACGTAAATACAAGAATATCCTGTTTCCTTGAGATGCCATGGACAGAAATATCCGGTTTTGATAGATTATATGCTGACAATTATTTCCTTGAGACTTTTCTTCAACATGGACTGGACGACGTTCCCTTCCTAATCAACTAGGTAATTAACCCACATTCTTGCGTGATTACATCTTCTCTATTCTATTTGATTAGATTTTCATGTATATCATTCTATCCTGTCCAACAAAGCTCTTCCAGTATTAATTTAGTGGAAAAGTCTATCTTACCAATTTTTTTCTTGTGAAAATTAAACGTATGATAAAGATGAAACTATCTTGCTGTTTACGTATGTGGAAAATATGAACACAAAATTAAGAAAAAATGTCATTTAGGGATAGACTTCGATCGATGAGGAAGATGTACATGTCAAATTTGGCTCAATACCTCATATCACTTCGACTCCTCCATCAATCTCCTTACCTTTCCTCGCTCTATATAACCTCATCAATTTCCTCACTATCCAAAACACAACCATACACCAAAAACCAACATTTTCATAAAATGAGCTTTCTCAAAATTAGCCTCTCAGTTTTGTCCATCCTATGGGTCACCACCCTTTGCATTACTCCTTCAACCACTAGGGCAGCCATATTCGATATCTGAAACAACTGCCCCTTCATTGTCTGGGCCGGAGCGGTGCTAGGCGGAGGCAGGCAGCTCAATGAGGGAGAATCGTGGGCCCTAGATGTAAACGCGGGCACTACGGGAGGCCGCGTTTGGGCAAGAACCGGATGCAACTTCGACGCATCCGGACATGGTAGCTGTCAGACCGGTGACTGCGGAGGCTCCTCGAATGCCAAGCCTACGGTCAGCCCCCTAACACCCTCGCTGAATACGGGCTTAACCAGTTTAACGGCTTGGATTTTGTCACGCCCCGGACCCGGTGTCGGTGGATTTTAGGCACCTAAACCCAAATCCGAGGTGTGAGCGTTAAAAAGTAAAACAAACAAAACCTTACAAAGAGAAGTTACACCTTCTTCTACGTTCTAACTCACTCTCGTCTTGTCTAAACATTCTGAAACTCGTAAGTTGTACCTGAAAAACAAACCTATTGTAGGGGTGAGCTTTCGTCCTCGCTGCTCAGTAGGGACATAAACCTTTAAGAAAAATGCATTATAACTAAAATAACTACAATGAAATTGATGCATGAATGTCAAATGAGCTTCACTTATCTACCCGTTAGTCCATATAACAAAACAAGCAGAGCCTACACGTCCCATACCGTGTATTTTACCAACCGGGGGTGACTCTAAATGTTTCAATATATGATCTAACACCCGTAACAATTCAACCCACATATCCATTTTGCTAGTCATCTTGCCCAACCTCGATCTCCAGTTCCGCACAGCTCTATTAGCCCACATGAAATCTGGTCCCTACGAGTCAGACTCAACTACACAAAAGCTATTTCCCATATATTCCATTATTTCCATATCCATCCACCATTCTCAAATCATAATCAAATTCCTTCCCGACTATCAGATCCTTCTATATGCCATGATGCATCATCATAATATGTCATTAGCAATATGCATTTAAACATATAATTTATGCTTGCAGATAATATATCAATCACCGTATATCAAACAAGCATGCTATTCAAACATCGCAAGCAAACAAATCATTTAAAAAGGTTCCCCAAGATCCCCTACCTTGATTCCAGCACTAATGTAGCTCTACGTTAGCTCCATTTCACGTCAAGTCTCATTCGAGAATTCCAAACCAAATCAAGCTCCACAAACTTCGAGACTAGACAAAATCAAACCAAACAAATACGCTCGATCACTACTTAACACTTACACAACTTAAATAAAACAAAACAAGCCAAAACGAATAGAAAACCTAAAATCACCGCTGCTCACGGCGGAGCCACGGTGGCCGGAGGCGGCAGGAAGTGGCCAGAACCCAACGTTAACCAAAATCTACAAAGTTATACCCAAAAGAAAGCTCTTGAAGAGACTAACAACTTTATACCTTCGGGTTTTCCCAAATAACCGACGGTTTGGCCGGAATTTGAAGAATAAGCCGGCGGAGGTCCAAAACGTTCCGATCTAAAATTCGGCGACAAGAGGAAGAGATTGACATCGGGTCTTTAGGGGTTTTGTAGGGTTTTCCAAGATAAACAAAGCCCAATAAGTATCCCCTCCCAATTTGGCCGGAGTTGGCCGGAATTTAGAAAATAGGCCGGAAAGAGTCGATTCTTTCTAGCTTCGATTCGTTGTGTACGGTAAAAAGTAGGATGAAAGACTTATATGGATAGAAAGATCGTTCCAAGACGAAGAAAAAGAGACCGGTATCATGACCTAAGGTGGCCGGAAGAGACGGCGGCGAAGCGGTGAAGCTCCGGCGACCAAATGGGTTTGCTGCCCTTTTGGGTCGGTTTCCAGAAATGGAAACTTTCATTTCTGGAAAGTTTCCGGAAATGGACTTGCTATTTATAGTATACGAAGTTCCAGAAATTACAAAACTGCCACTAACTTCTAATGCCTATAACTTCTTCGTTACAACTCCGATTTTCGCCTTCTTCGTGGCTACGAACTCGTAGTGACGTGTACTTTCTAATTGTGACCTCAAAAATAAAATTTGACCAACTTTAAAATTCGGGATCTCACAGATTTCTTCGATATCTCTCTCGTCGACGAGTTCAATGTAGCCATGGACTTTAGCCCCACGACTCCGTGCGACCGGGGGATCCAGTGTATGGCTGATATCAACGGGCAGTGCCCGAATGAACTGAAAGCTCCGGGTGGCTGTAACAATCCTTGCACTGTGTTCAAAACTGATGAGTATTGCTGCAATTCTGGGAGCTGTGGGACCACGAATTTCTCTAAGTTTTTTAAGGACCGGTGCCCGGATGCTTAGTTGCTTACAGTTACCCTAAGGATGATGCAACCAGCACATTTACTTGCCCCGGTGGGACTAACTATAGAGTTGTGTTCTGCCCATAAATCGATCTACAATATTATAGCTAGTTATTTACAACAATAATGGTAAGAGAGTTGTGATGCAATAAGTAAAATTTGAGGGACTGGGAGCACACTTAATGGTGTGCATCATGTAACTCAGTTTATTGTGTGATTAATAATTATCCAAGCTACTTATTGAGTATTGACTCAAATTTTTTACGGATTAATTGGGAGCACACAGAATGGTGTACATCTTTCTTTCTTTCTTTCTCATTTTTTTTCTTCTAGAAATCGTAGATATTGACTCAATCGAGTTGTATGGTCAGTATATCTTTGGGATATTCAGCAGGAAAAAAAAAAAAAAAAGATAAACCATTTCCTCATAGGCTCGTAGCTCGTAGCTACGGTTTCATCCTTTGTGCATGTGTTTAAAAACATTTACCCTGAGGTCTTAATATGATGATGAAATTATCATAAAGAGCTAGCCTACTCCAACATTCCAAGGATTTTTTTTTGGACAATGAAGTTCCAAGGAATTTGAGATTTCCATCAGGATTTTCTTTTGGTAAAATACTCATGGCCGGCATTAATTTGTCCTCAGTCAAGTCATCAATATAATCAACATATATAGTTCCCCCTGCCCAACTTTCTTGATTATTTATATGTGGTAACGTCCTCATCAGATCCGGCTTGCGCGATCGAGCATTTCGAACGCATTAATGCAGCCTCTAAGTAGGGGTGGTCGATCATCGGATCCTGCTGTGTGATCTCATTTCTACAGAACCGGATCTAAGATGAGAAGGGATACGGCATTTAGAGTAGTAACTAGTAAGACTTCATTTTGGTCAAGTAGCTACATTTAGAGTGGGGAAGAATTGTATGTGAGCAATCGATGGGTGGGAATAATTAATAATATGCCAGAATATCTATCCCTCTTGGGACTTTTCTTCCACCTCAAGTTATTGGCCTTTCCTGATATCTTTTTTTTTTTTTTTTTTTTTTTTAATAAAGAGGGCTTTATCATTCATAAATAAAGGAAGTCAGATACAAACTTACAAAGAAAGATGAGATGACGCAAAGACAAAAGCAACAGAGCTGCCAATGACAAAAACACAAAAACAGAGAGAACTAAACATCAAGTTACTTAAAACGGTAGGAGGCCATCATGATCTGATCATGGGCATAAAAGGCCTGGGCAAGAGATGGAACAGTAGGCCACCAAAAATAAGCATCGTTCTCGGCACCATAATTTGCAAGAACATCAGCAATACGGTTGCCTTCGCGATAAATGTGAGATACGAAAAAAGACATTTGACTAATCTGCCATAAGCAATTCTCCCAATCCACCTGCAAAAACCAAGGAACCACCATTGTAGTTGAATTGAGCAAATGAACTACAAGGGCAGAGTCTGTTTCAAGCCAAACATTATGCCAATCACGAACCCAGGCGATACGAATAGCCTCAATGACAGCAAGAATCTCTGCTGCAATAGAGCTAGCAAAATACGAATGTTATATATTCTATGAGTAATCACACAATAAACTGTGTTACATGATCGATGCCTTTCCTGATATCTTACTTTATCAGCAATTTTTTTTACCACACGAGTAAGATATTCTATGAGTAATCACACAACACAGTTTTTTTTTTTACCTTTATTCTATGAGTATTGGCTCCCCACCATTAATGTTATATATATATTGGCCCCCCTCACTAGATTTATCTAGCTCCGCCCCTGCCTGCATGCCATTGTGAGGTGGGTGAGGTGGGCTTACTCTTCACCATACATGCTCGATCGATCGACTGCTCGTAGTCAAGCCCAAACAGACCGCTGGTTTACAAATCTTGCGGAAAAAGAATGATCGGAAAGAAGAAATGGTCGAGCCGTTCAGTAATTTCCACATACTAATTGAACCTGATGTCATTTTGGGGATGGAGAGTGATGTCATTTGGTGCCATCCCCAGCTCTATATAACCTCATGAACCTCTTCACATTTCTAAACACAACCACACCAAGAACCAGTAGCAATATAATAATTTCTTGTAAGCCCCAAAATCATGAGCCTCCTCAAAGCCCACCATGCTGTTCTGCACATCCTATGGATGAGTACCCTCTACTTTGCTGCATCAACCGTTAATGCAGCTACATTCAATATCCGAAACAACTGTCCCTTCACTGTTTGGGCTGCCGCTGTGCCAGGCGGCGGCAGACAGCTTGCCAATGGCCAAACATGGAACCTAAACGTAAACCCTGGAACTAAAGGGGCTCGTGTTTGGGCCCGAACCAATTGCAACTTTGATGGAGCCGGACGTGGAAGATGCCAGACTGGTGACTGCGGCGGTCTCCTCCAATGTCAAGGCTATGGTCAACCCCCAAACACCCTCGCTGAATATGCACTTAACCAATTCAACAACTTGGATTTCTTTGATATCTCTCTGGTTGATGGGTTTAATGTCCCAATGGACTTTAGTCCCACGTCTGGGTGCGCTAGGGGGATCAGATGTACGGCGGATATAAACGGACAGTGCCCCGGCCAGTTGAGGGCTCCGGGTGGCTGTAACAACCCCTGCACCGTGTTCAAAACTGATCAGTATTGCTGTAATTCTGGGAACTGCGGGCCCACCGATTTCTCAAGGTTTTTTAAGACCCGGTGCCCGGATGCTTACAGTTACCCTAAGGATGATGCAACCAGCACATTTACTTGCCCTGGTGGTACTAACTATAGAGTTGTGTTCTGCCCATGAAGCTAGCAAGTATGAGTTCTAGAAGGCATATATGTATGCATAGCTCTTCTAACTAATAAGGATATGTTTGAGATGCAATAAGAGTCTGAGGGCTCATAACTTTGTGATCAGCACACTTAATGATGTGCATTATGTAACGCAAGGTTTTAATAATCATCCAAGCAACTATGTTTCCTTAATGTGTTGTTCTCAGTCGAAGCACTCCTTAAATTAAGCTTTCCAGGTTTATTATTTTGTACGAATTGTTCCAACTTTTTTCTGAAGTTCTAACAATTTTTTTACAAAATGAGGTACCCAGTCAAGGTAGGAGGCGTCACCTCAAGCCATTATTATTATTATTATTATTATTATTATTATTATTATTATTATTATTATTATTATTTAAAAAGCATATATACTGTAGAAATTGAACCAATAGTCCAATACCCCGAAACATAGAGGTTTCAAAACAAATCAGGTCTAATGCAATTCATGGGCCAATTAGTGTTACCACAATATCTATGGTGAGGCTTAAGTCAACTTGACACATGTCATCAATAGGTTGGTTGGGAAGATTAGAGACAGATGGTTTAGCAATATTAGATATTAGTCTCAGTTGTTGGGACGACTTGTAGTTTGACTACGTACACATATATTAGGCAGCTCGTGTAATGGTTCAGAAGACTCTGTGACAATGCAACTAGTTAATTTTCTCCTTGAATTCTTTTTTGATTTTCTGTTTACTCTATGATATATACAGAATCTTAGCAATTAGGCCTATTCTTTAACCAAAAGAAAAGATCCTGCTCACAAACACTAAAGCTGACAATCTTATGAACTACCTCATTATATTTACGAGATTATGAAAAATTTGAGATACATGTAACCGAACCATGAGCTCTCAAATTTCTGCAGCAAAACATATATAGTTCAGCTGAATTACGTAGAGTGACCCCCTTGTAGACAATCTAACTCCACTAAGAGAGGAAAGAAAAAACTATCAAAAGTGCAAATTCTAGTCCTGCCTTAATCTCAAGCATTAATCCATGAAGAGGTCTTGTACTTTAAGGTCTACATTTAAGCTTTATGTTATGATTTTTTACTTTAAGATTTACATTGCTTTTATAGTTACTTCCTTCAAACGGCACGTTTGAATATTCAAGATGCCATGCATATACTTCTTGGTGCATCCTTGCCTAACCAAATTAAAAGCTCGAAACGAAACCTCTTTCATATGTACTAGGTACCGGTCTGATTTTCTTAAGTGTGGAGACTGGCCTAACTTTCTTATTTATAGCTTTAAATTATAGCAAAATCTAGAATACTATAAGTAAGGGTAGTGAACTCAATTTATTGTGTCGACCAGATCATTACTAGATGGTGTGGATCACTGGCGGACCGAGCATAGGCCTAGGGGGGGATTAAGCCCCCACTGACTTTTTTTGCCTAATGTATTTAATTTAGTAATATTATAGACTTAGATCAAATATGAAGATTTAATTAAGGTATAAGCCCCTAGAGCTGCTCAGACTTTGGCTTAAAATAAAATAAAAAACTATTCTTCCGCCCCCGCCCACAAACCAACATGGCCTGATGGGCATGGCCACATGTTTTAGTTTTTTCTTTTTATTTAAGAGGATCAAAAGATTTCACTCCTACCCCCATGATAACTCGAACCTATGACTTTGATCTTAAGTAGTGGGTGCTCTAACCTATGGCCACATGTTTTAGTTTTAAACTCACAATCTTTTAGTTTTAAACTATCTAAAAATATTCAATATAATTATATAATTGATGAAGTTTAAAAAAATAAGTCTAGAGAGCTGCGATCTTGAGGCAAACTCACCAACCAAAAAATCATTGTTGGGATGTTGTCGACTCTATTCTGTACTAAATTCTTCTTACACTCTAATCAGAGTCAGACCAAATTCTTCTTGTTCATCTCCTCCTCTCCTCGAGACGTCGACACCATTTTTAGCTTAAAAGAAGCTCAACTACCATGTTTTCAACACGAAACCCCCTTAGCCCAAAAAACAAAATTTTCGCGCAAAAAAAAAAAGGGTTTTTATCATCAATGGGGTCTGAACTTTTCGTGACCGGACAAATTAGGGTCTGGACTTACAAAACAATCAATTAGGTGCCTGAACTTAAAAACACAAGTCATTTAGGTACTTCCGTTATATTTTGTTTAAACTAAGGCAAAAACAAGGGTAAATTAGGCATTTCACAATATTTTTTATAAAAAATAAAAACACTCCAACATTTTGTATAACGCAAGGTTCGATCTCCTAACCTCCCAATTACCAACTTGTAAATTAACCACCAAAGCATAAGTTTTTCTTGTTAGGTATATGCAAATATGATATTTAACTACTATAAAATAATTTCCCAACACATTTCTTCATTTAATTCTCTCTCATTTTCATTTTTCCTTTTCTTTCTTTCCTTCTCTATTCTAGTCTTCTTCGACCTTCGTTCCCAGTTCTCTTTTTTTTTTTTTTTTCTTTTCTTCTCTCTTCTCATTCTCCCTCTGTAAGTCCTCTATTCTCTTTGTCAAAAAAAAAAAATTCCTCTATTCTCTCATTCTTCCTCTTTCTTCTTCCTTAGCTTCCAAATCCCCAATTCTACAAACCCTATCGAAGTGGATTAAGAATCCGGCAGCCATACGCGGCGGACCTGCTACTCTAGCTTAACGCGCGCACAACGGCGTCGAATTGCGATGGAGTTACAGGGTTTTGGCTCGGGTTTTAAAGTGCGCTGGAAATTACAGAGGAGGTTTGGCTAAGGACTGGGTGCCACTCGACGGTGGCCGGAGGCCATGGTTACCGGTGGTGATAGAGTGAGGACTTAGTTAGAGAGAGAGAGAGAGAGAGAGAGATTGGGGAGAGAAGAGGGATCGGGGAGTATACAAAAAAACATAGTAATTAATTTTTTTTTGAAAGGAACGAGGCCATAAAAGTAATTTCATTATGAAAAGTATTGTGAAATGCCTAATTTACCCTTCTTTTTGACGGAGTTTAAACAGAAATATAACGGAAGTACCTAAATGACATGTGTTTTTAAGTTCAGGCACCTAATTGATTGTTTTGTAAGTTCAGACCCTATTTTGTCCGGTCACGAAAAGTTCATTGTCCGGTCACGAAAAGTTCATTGTCCGGTCACGAAAAGTTCAGACCCCATTGATGATAAAAACCCAAAAAAAAATTGCCGCCCCCACTAATTAGAAATCATGCGTCCGCCGCTGATGTGGATTAGTATTCAATCTTAATAAGATGTTCCTGAATTGAAACAAAGTAGGCGTGGCGGTCCATCCCTTTTTTGAGTCATATATATCGATCATTAGAAAACATTTTCTTTTTATCACTTTAACTTTCTACATTTCTCTTTTTTTTAACTTTATCTAAAATTTACTACCAATCTCCATCTATTATACATTTCGACTCAGGAATGGATAAGCCTATCATTCAATATCCCATCATTCAATTGAAAGTCTTAATTGGAAACTGAAATCTTCTCGTGTGTTGATTTTTCAAACCATACACGTGGGTAACCTACAAATCATTATAAACTCTATTTGAAAGTTATATTTTTCTAATGTGGGAATCACATTCTCAATATTCTTTTCTCTCTTTACAAAAAAGAAAGACTTGATGGCTTTTCAAAGCATTTTCCATAATTAATATAAGTAGGGCTACAAGAATTAGAGATATTGGCTTGGAGGATTGGATCTCAGGCTCTCCAAGTATATGAGTACTGTTAACCATTACACATAGTCAGTTACAAAGCCCTATAAATATATATATTAATGTATCGATTATTAAGTAGACTAATTCAATATAAAGGTAGATTAATTCGAAATTAAGCCAAGATAGTCTACCAATACATGAAGCTAGTATACTTCTATATCGAACTAGTTTACTTGATGTATTAATATATTAATATACTGTAGCTAGAACTTTTCTATATATATATGTGTGTGAGAGAAAAAGAAAGAAAAAAGAGATGAATATGGAGAGACATTGATTTACCATATGTGGCGTGCATGAAGAAAATGGTTCGATCGAGTCTGTGTAATCAGGAACAGCTGGTGCTTACGTAGAAGAAGCAAATTAGAATTTGTCCTATCTACATTATGATTAAAATTACACAGCTAGGCGCAATTACGTAGCCGCCTCCTCCTTTCACTGAAAATGTCCACTTGTAATTATCTACATCAATACAAAAGCCTGCCTCACTCTATCTATATAAACACCTTCACAATAGTTCTCCAAAACACCAAGTTCTAGCCATTAATTATGAGGTCCTTAGCCAACTTTCATATGTCCCTTCTCTTCTTCTTGAGTGCCCTCTTCTTCATTATCTCCTCCCATGCAGCTACTTTCCAAATCCGTAACGAATGCCCTTACACCGTCTGGGCGGCCGCCTCTCCTGGTGGTGGCCGCCGCCTAGACCGCGGCCAAAGCTGGACTCTCAATGTTGCGGCGGGGACGGCCATGGCCCGCATATGGGGCCGTACCAATTGCAACTTTGATGGTAGTGGCCGCGGCGGTTGTGCCACGGGAGATTGTGGGGGTGTCCTAGAGTGCAAGGGATGGGGTGTCCCTCCCAACACCTTGGCGGAATACGCCCTTAATCAATTCGGCAACATGGACTTCATCGACATTTCCTTGGTCGATGGCTTCAACATTCCTATGGACTTCAGCCCGACTACAGGCGGGTGTAGGGGAATTCGGTGCACCGCGGACATCAACGGGCAGTGTCCTGGAGAGTTGAGGGTGCCAAGTGGGTGCCAAAACCCTTGTACTGTTTTCAAGACCAATGAATATTGCTGCACAAATGGGCAGGGGAGCTGTGGACCGACCAATTTCTCAAGGTTTTTCAAGACTAGGTGCCCGGATGCTTATAGTTACCCTCAGGATGATCCTACTAGCACATTTACATGCCCTGGTGGGACTAACTATAGGGTTGTATTTTGCCCAGGAGGAAACCCTCGTAATTATTTCCCTTTGGAGATGGTAAGTGACAAGAGTGAGGAGTAATTGAGGGTCCAATATTTGTTGATATATTGGCCTATGAATAATGTTTGTTTCTACTTTATTGTTCTTGTTGTATGTTGTGGTACGTACTTAGGTGTACTGTGCAGCAAAAATGACTTCAAATAAATGCGCGCGTCTTCTACAAATTTTGATTGTCACGTTGATGTATTTTTAACATATGGATGCGGAAATGACTGATTTAATGTTACGACATGCTTGTTTAAACTTTAAAATTTATTGTCTACTTTCAAAAAATGTTCAGAACAAAAAACTTCTAATATTAATTCAACGCTGCATTCTCCGAAGATTGGGTGACAAAGATATATTAAGAGAAAAATTTATCCCAAAAAACAATTAGTAGTTACATCCAAACACAAACTACGTAGACCAATCATTTAAATATCAGATGACAAATTTTGTACCCCAGAGACATTTATAAAATTTTAGCGAGTTTCCAACATATATGCATGTCAACATCATTGCTCCGTAATTTACACGATTAGAACGTAGAAAAGTGATGCATTAGCGATTTGACTGAGCATAGCTCAAATTAATATATTGGTAGGCATAAAGTTACAATGTCTCATGTCGCCACTTTATGTCAAACTCTTGGATAAAGAAAAACAAAGTAAAATGTAATGATGTATTTTCTAATACTGCTTGAATACAATGAATTTGATTAGTGCTACTATTGGGCGTTGAAAGAGCAAACACAAGGATCTTTAACCCATCAGCCTCAACAAAAGCATTCTGTCTAAGGCCCAACATTTGGTGCAATATTTGAAAACTTGTAATATTAAATAGTAAATCAAATAAAGTGGGAAATACGGAGTTCGACTCAAAAACGATAATTGTTTTGTAATGAAAATAAAAACATTGTACATCAATTTTGCAACTCAGATAGCAACATATTGAGTGTGCTTTGATAGTGACACTTTTATAGTATGACGAACCGTAAAGGTTTGGAAGTCTAGGAATAAGGTGGTTAATCTCCATCATATATGAGCTTTAGGATAAGAATGATGAGGTCTACGGGTAGGAAGTTTAGACTCGTGTTTTACAATTTCATATTCAACTTTTTCAAGTTCAGCAGCTATTTTTGATAATTTAGACCTGTGGTGCTCGGATATTTCAGACGGCCGGAGTACTCCGATGCTTTCCAATTTCAGACGGTTGTTTTGAAATCGTGTCTTTTAATTTAGCAAGAAGCTCTGAATTTTCAACATCATCCTGAATTGAAAAGAGATCACCATGTCGTAGGGATGAGCGAATGGCAGATGAAGTTTTAAAAGGCAAATGAGATGGGACAAGCGAATAAGAAGGATCTTCTTCTTCATCACCTTGAACTCCAACTTGGACAAGTAAAATTAAAACCATAATAACCTTCATGATTAAGGTCTTTTGTGCTAATAGTTTTCAGAAATAATTCGAGTTCCTTTGTTAAATTTTTTGGTATTTATAGTGATTATAACTTGTTCTGTTTCATTTCAAAAAGTAAAATAAAGAGTAAAGTACGTTGTTTAAAATTCACCCAAGAGTCATAGTGTTTGAAAATTCACCAAAGTAAAATAAATCTTTAAAGTTGTTAAGTGACTCTTTGGTGAGATAATATTATTAGTCAATCCACCGAATTTTGTTTATATATTAAATTGAGTTTTATACTATATTTGATAGTATGTATTAAAGTTAAAGTTTCTCTTACAAAATAGAAAAACAAAGGGGTGACTTTCGATGTTTTACACACTAGAAAAATGGCTACTAACATATAAGGGCATGACAAATATATTAATGTATTTTTAATTTAATTTTTAACGATCCAACCGTAACCGTTCATGTATTATAACACAATATATATGGCATTGAGACCTCGTTGTGTTAAAGGTTTTACTCCAATCTGGACTAATCCAATCCGATGTCGAGGAAGTTATGACCATATTTTCTATGTTTTTTGATTGACTTTGGACTAAATAATTGACATGTTTCATGTTGTTTACTAAGTGCATAAACTTGTTCGACTGTTTTGACATGGTGTTCACTTTTAAAAGAAGCAATTGACAAGTTTTTCTTAACATATATATATATATATATATATATATATATATATATATATATATATCACATATGCAAAAAATCAATCAATTTGGAGATCTTTTGTTCACTCAATCAATTGGAAGTGAATATGCAAGTTCACCCAGAACCCCCCAAGAATTATCCCAACATAATTAACTTTTGTTTTTCAAATGCTCTACTTTGTGACTAGCGCAATAATTACGGAGATTGAGTGCGTTTGGAGGCTGAAATTTTGGGTCGTGGTTAGCTCTGATCTTCTCCTTATATTTCTTTTATATTTTATTCCCTGCAAATTGGTAGAGGTCATCCTCTATTGATTCAATGAGTTTCAGTTGGACTACTGTCCTATGAGCACCATAATTGAGTGTACTGGCCAGCAGCTAGCACAACCCTTTTTTCTGAAAAACGAGAAATAACCTTAGAACATAAGCAGAATTGGGAATATTAATTTGAGCTCCTCTTTTTGTTAGCGTGGATTAATTTGATCAAATGTATGTGCTGGTCATGAATATTTTTTGTTCTCACTTACAAGAAATCGATTGTAGACCGAGAGTAATCACTTTATATCAGCTGCTCAATCATTTTGATCGATTGGGTGCAAAGAAATGCTGCCATTGGTTTTATAATTCGAGATGATGTTGGCAACCCTCTTGTTGTGGGTGCAAAGAAATCTTACTCGCTTAATGTTCCGGTTACGAAAGCTTTTGCTCTGCGCGAAGGCCTTTTTACTGCTCTTCAAAAAGGCCTTGCGAAGATCCAAGTTGAAGGTGATTCTAAGTTGGTTATCGACTGTGTTCGTGGTTGCATTCCTATTCCTTGGCAGCTCAAAAGTCTTGTGATGGATGTTATTTCTCTTGCCAAGCAATTTGAGTCAATCTCTTTCTCGCATATTTACCGTGAAGCTAACTTTGCAGCTGATTCGGCCGCTTCTCTTGGCCACTCATATCAAGATTTGATGCTTTGGTTCAACGGTTTACCATTCCAAGTCTTGCAAGCACATAAGTTTGATTTATTCAATTGTGGTTGTATTAGAGGCTTTAGGTTGTAATTTTCCTTTTTTTATAAAAAAAAAAAATCATTTTGATCGATGCTTAATTGCTTATATATCTTATTGATTGGACCCTATTGTAGATTGTAGAGATCGATTTGTGGTAACCAGTGCAAGAAGTAAACAACGTACTTAACCACAATGAGTACATGAACTAAGTTACAATCTGGAGAAATATATTTAAATAGATAATTCATATCATAATAGCCATAGCCAAGCCAATTCAAAGAACACCAAAACTATTACAAACAGTTTTGACCGAGCTTGTATAGGAGACAAAATCAAATCTCACATAGCAGAACATTGATCAAAATCAAAACTCACCGGCCCTTATCTACACAAATCTGTACTAAAATTAAACGAATATATGACAACAATAACTATGCTTTTATGGTGACACTTGTACATTTGGGATGAACTGAAAAGTTAGGAAGTGAAGTAGCTAGCTAGGGTCTTCAACCTAACCTCCATAATTCGTTTAAGGATATTAAGAATGAACTTTAGGATGAGTAGGAATTTTAGGCTCGTGTTTTTCAAGTACAGACTCGAGTCTTTAATTTCACTTCAGCGTGAATTTTTGATAATTCGGACTGACGGTTTTCAATCTCAGAGGGAGTCCTATGATTTCCAATTTCAGACCAGTGCATGTTTTTCCAGTTGTGAGATTATGACTTGTAAGATTAATCTAGCAAGAAACTCAGAACGTCCGCCATGGTTATGAATTGTTAACGTATCACCGTGTGAAATTGTAGAAAGGAAATCAGATGGAGCAAGGGAAGAAGAAGGAGCTCCTTCCTCATCACCTTGAATTCCAACCAGGACAAGTAAAATCAAAACCATCGTAATCTTCATAATGAGCGCCATAGTGCTAAATTGCTAATAGCTTCTGGATATAATTTGGCTTTCTATGTTAATCGCATGATTATTTATATTGTAGCCTGTGTTGGTTCAATTCATACAATGAAAATAAAATTTAAATAATGCATGGTTTTTTTTAGATAAATAGTTATTCACATGGAAAGAGGAACAAGTTAAACACCAAACGACCATCATACACCCTTTAAACAAAACTACATAATCGAATACCGAGGGTCTCAAAACTCACCAGATACATATTGCAGTATAACTGCAAGCTCTAGATTCTTAATTCTTCTTGAAGATTTGTTTGTAATTTATTTATTTATTTTTATTGGAGTTTATCTTATGAGGAGGTTCACGGTACAAAGCCTTTACACTATGCAAACCCCCAAAGGATGTTTGATCCTTTTTTTTTATAATATTTTTGGTAAAATCGGAGGGAATTGAACTCCTGACCTACTTTAATTTTAACCAAATTTCTCACTACTCCTCGATCACCACTTGGGCTAACCCCAAAGGCTTGATAATATTGGATCATCTTTCGTTTCAAAAATTGTTGGGATGTTTTTATTTAGGTAATGATTTTAGCACTCCACATTACCATATATATATATATATATATATATATATATATATATATATATTGTCCCATGCTGCTAAAAAAAAAAGCACTACACATTACCATATATTTTCTCAATTGCACCCCATTTTTAACTACATAAAAGTGGAGTGTCAAAATCACTATCCTTTTATATAATAAATCCACGCTTCGCTATGATATTTTGTGTTTTGATAGCATTTAGAAAAAGTTCAAATAAAATACAATTTGATCCTTTGAAGGATCTGGATGTGTATGCCATCTACCTTTGGTTTTCTTTGTCTTTTTGATAATTGCCATCTACTGGTTAGTACCTTCATATATTTATCTCATCTACTGCTCAATGATTTTTTAATTTTTTTTCTTCTTTTGTGCATCAGTTAATATTCTTTTTTCTTGATCTCATGATCTACAGGCAACTGGAATAAATCTTAATTTGGGAGAGGAGAGTTGACCAAAAAGAAAATCTGCGAGAGGAATGAAGCCAACGTCACTAATTGCGATCACCTTATAAGTAATCTAGGGGACGGTGGTTCGAGGAGTGAGAGCTAAGTGGATGAAGTTTCTTCTTATCTCTAAGTCAATGACTTAAATATCGAGGGTTTGAAAGAAAATGTAGATACGGGCATACGGCAACATTATTTTTGATATCGATGGAAATTATATGAAAATTTTAACTAAATTATTAAAAATATACTATGACAGAATACTGAAATATGTCGTACGTAGTTTGATAAGTTTCGAGGAAATTTCAAAGATATAGTCGACAGTAGATCTAAACAATAATTATTTCACTTGGAGATGCATGTGAAGAAATAATAAGTTATTCCATGATTTGTTTAGCATTTGTAAGTTTACAAATGTAAATGACATTCTCTAACCAAATATGTAGACCACGTTGTCACTATTATGAGCAACCTTATTACACTTTCTGGATGCACAAAACTTAGGCAAAACACTATTTTCCAATCACCTGATAGTGAAATCAAGACTTGTTGTACAGTATTATGGTGGCAAAGGTTATATCCGACGCAATATTTGAAGTGTGCAAAATGTAATTAGCCCTAGGTGTCACATTTCAATGGAGGAAGAAGTACGTTCCTCCGAAGAATAACCTAAAACAAAGAATGAGCATCGACCTTTCCAAATTTGAATGGTTACAAACAACATCTTCCCGAGTGATTGTGATTTGTGATGGAATTGGGACCAAAGGTGAAGGAAGTAGACATCTCACAGCAAGGCCGGTCGGGTTGAACACTAGATTTACTCAACCATCCCCAACACTTGTGTATATGTTTTCTCTCATATATCGAGTTTGAAAACGAGCTCAGAAAAAGGTCAGCATCTTCGGCTGCAAATCCCCAAAAATAATTTCATCAATAAGACTTCTCCCACTGTCAAACCCCACATCATCGTAATGTCTCCAACCCAAATAGTGATTTTGATAAGTTCCAAAATGGACCACAACTCCACAACTCATTTGTTCATAAGATCTTTCACTAATATATAATTTTCTTTTTAACCTAAATCACATGTATTTTAAAGGCGTTAAGAGCTGGCTACCAATGTTCTGTTTTTGTTCAATTTGCAAATTGCATAGAATAATCATTTTCTCATGTTTGGGATGATAAAAAGGAGGAAATTGAAGCCCTTTGAGGCTTCATTGGTGTGCGGAACGAAATTGTTTGAAACTATTCCTTGTTTTCCTGCGAAAATTCTGGGGTACACCGAAGTATATATACACTTGATACTTTTTAATATAAAATTTTAAATCGAAGCCGTCCATTGCGTCCCTATTAAATCCGGCCGTCCATTGCATCGTCAGTCAAAGTTAACAGCTAACAACCCCCGACCATCAACTATGGCATTTCTGCATGACAACTTCACCACCATCATCAATTCATCTCATCATCACCGCCGTCTCACTTCATTACCATGGCTGCTCTGCCATCAGCATAAACTCAATCACAGCAACACCATCATCTTTAGAAGACCAAACCTCTTCTATGGGCACCCATTCTCTTGCTCCATCACTTACCGCCGGCTTCCCATCAGCCGAGCCTGTGATCGTCTCTTCTCTCACCTGCAGCCGCCGCCGATGCCACTGCTGATGCAGGCCCAGCTGCCAAGCTGCCGACAAACCTGATGCCGCCGCTTCTTCTCTGCCCCGCCAGGGCCCAGTTCCGGCGTCCTCTCATCACAGCCACCACCACAATCCCAGCCATGGAATCACACAACCCATCTCTCTCCAAGCTCGGAATCAAAAGCCAAACGCCGCCAATGTCGCCGCTACAACACCAAGAACCCAGCGCCAAAGCCACTGCACTTCAGCCGTGTTTCCACCCAGACTAATTCAAGCCGCCCCTGCGTTGTTCTGCATTTCCAGCCGCCGAGAATCTCAACCTCAAGCCCAGCTACGCCGCCGCTTGAAACAATTGAAACAAGAAACCCGAATTCAAATTCAGGCCTAGAAAACAGATGAATAACAATAATCAGGAAAAAGAACAAGAACATACCATTTAAATTCGGATTCAACTCCACATCTCCAAAGATCCGGTTGGAGATGGTGATTCGAACAGGTAGACCAATCGAGGCGGCTCTCGACTCTAAGCACCACGGGTTCAACTCCACATCTCCCTATCTGATCTGTTTGGTCTTCAGAATTTCTTGTTGACCAGCTGGTTGACTAACAGAGCAACAACTAACGTTGGCCAAAGACTAACAGGAGCGTGTCACTCACGCGTCACTCACTACTCACGTGTACCTACACTTTGGTGTATACAAGACACTCTCGTTTTCCTGTAGGGATGTCCCTTTGCAATTGTTGTTCCTTGTCTTCTATACACCGAAGTATATATGCACCGAACCTCACGTGGGAGCGTGTAATACACGCGCCCCGTTACTATTGTTCAAATCGTTAGTTGGTCACCCGTTAGCAACGGTAGTAAATTTGCCGCCCAACTCATACAAAATTGACACGTGTATCTAGGGACTACTCCCTGAAATTTTTTATTCTCTCTTCTTCTTCCTTCACTGAAACCAACCCAGCAAAAAACAAAAACTTTATTCTCTCTCACTAGAATTTCAAATCCTAGAGCCTCCCAATCTAAAGAATAATTGATGGAGGAGGTTGGTGGCGCTGGGTTCGCCGTGAAGAGAGCATCAAAACCCACTGGGTCTAGCCTGTCGATTTGGCCTGAAACGAGATAGACGATCGGAGAACAATTCAACTGTTCATGTTTCGATTGTCCTTCGACACTGAGCGTCGGTTCTGATTTTGGTGGTTGTGTTGTCCGATCGTGATCAGACGGAAAAGAAGAGAAGTTGAGAATTTTTTTTTTTGTAAGAGAGAAGAGAAGTTGCAGAAGAAGAGAAACGAAGGGAAGGAGAAGAAGAAGCGAGAGAGAGAGAGAGAGAGAGAGAGAGAGAAAGAGAAGAGTGCACGTGGGTGCACATGGGTGAGAAAAAAGAAAGAAAGGGAAAGAGAGAGAAGAAGTGTGCGGTGGGTATGGGTAAAGAAGAAAAAGAATAATTTAATTAACCAAAATGGTTGGAGTAGGATTAATAAATAAATACAACTTTTATACAAAATGTTAACAAATAAGAGGATTGGTTTAGTGGAAAATCAACTTAATATTGCTCTAAATGATAAGGGTCTGATCATTAGCTTTACCAAATATATTTTTGAATTAATTATGATTTTTGGTTTTTTAATTATTTGTATTTAATTATATATTATTTTATTTACGTTTCCTTACTGTATCGTTTCCTATAATTTTTAAAATTTGTCGTTTTCCCGTTTCGTTTCGTACCTGAAACGGAAACGCATTTCCGTTTTCGTGCAAGTGTGCAATAAAACAAAAAAAATTAACCAAAGTTAACAAGAACACATGACAGTCTTACAATTGGTGGAAACATCTCAAGGTGGACCAGACTTGTTTCTCATCAATCATCAGCTTTTGTCATCTCGAAAACTAACATAATTTTTTTATTAAATTCTAAGCATGTATCCCAAATCTCAAACCATAGTGAAACAATTAATAACCTTAAAATAAATTCCCCAAACCCCTAGCCTAAACCCTAAACCTCAAACCCTAAACTACAAACCCCAAACCCTAAATCCTAAACCCCAAACCCTAAACTCCAAACTCTTAAACCCCAAACCGTCCAATATTTTTTACGTAGGTAGACATAGCTGATAGCTCGACCCCACGAGAGTGAGAGCAAACGGCTCGCCAAATATAGTTGTGCCGAAGTGGTTACAAACATTTTAGTGTGAGGGTATTTAAGTTACTGTGGTTAACTAGATAGATCGATCTCGAAACGATGACAAAAGCGGTTAATTTTTTTAGCATAAGCATTTTGCCCCACAACGATCACAATCAACGGTTGGATCGTCCAATTTATTTTTTCAACATCTAGTTGGTTCTAAAATGTATACTTTTCTATATAACTAACAAACAAGTTATACCACACTAGTAGGCATATAGACATTTTGTGCAATCCGCAAAATCAAAAATGAAAATGGGTAGATTCGACGTTAACCTTGTATTTTATGCGTAGTAATATGTACTATGTGAAAAAATTAGTCACATTCCTCGTCGTTTCGGCTTAGGTCAAGGTGGTCAATCTCTATTTACGGTCGTTTACCAAAATATCATATTTACTAAACTGCTTGTAATACCTCCGCTATAACTCCAATTTGCAAGTTGTTTAATATCATTATGGAATGAGTAAGGTATTTCATATATGAATATAAACTGATAATGGTTTGAAAATAAATTGGACCGATATACCTCGATGAGTTTTCGATTAGTGCTTACTCAAAATTTATTTTTTGATTCATTATTTTTTTAAGAAAATTAATGTAGACAACATCATTGCGAGTTTATAGACATCTGGCACGCGTAATTCCGAGATCGTATGAGGCATTTATAGTCAGAGGAAGTTTGATAATTTTTTCGGAAGTTTAGAAAATTGAAATTAAGTCATTTTAATAATTTTAAGAAGGCGCAATATTAACCTCATGTGCAAAAATGAAAAATAGTAGATTCGACGTTACCCTTGTATTTTTTGCTTAGTAATATGTATTATGTGAAAAAAAAAATTAGTCACATTTATTTTCGTTTCGGCCTAGGTCAAGGTGGTAAAGCCATATTTATGAACATTTACGAAAATATCATCTTCACTAAAATGCTTGTAAATTGTAATAGCTCTGTCACAACTCTGATTTGCGAGTTGTTTCTGTCCACATTCTTCCATGACCGAGATCCATATACCCACTTCAAAAGTTTGAATTTAGCAACTTGTCACAATTAAGTTGTTCTTAAAAATATCAAATTAAAAAATAAAAAGGGTAATTAATATTGATATCCTTATGGAATGAGTGAGGTGTTTTATAAGTGAAATATGAACTAATGATGGTTTGAAAACAAATTTGACCGAAATACCTCGATGAGTTTCAATTAGTGTTTACTCAAATATTTTTTTTTTTGATTTGTTATTTTTTTTAAGAAAACTAATGTAGACAACGTCATTACGAGTTCATAAACACCTGACACGCGTAATCTCGAGATCGTATGAGGCAGTTATAGTCAGCGGAAATTTGATTATTTTTTCGAAAGTTTAGAGAATTAAAATTAAGTCATTCTAATAATTTCTAAAGGGCGCAATACTATTCGTTGGATCTTCAACCATTGCATCTAGACTGTTAAAAGTTTATGTTAGTTTATTACCCAAAAAGAGGGATGATGACTTTTTAGTTGATGATCGTTAAAAAAAAAAACACAAAAGCTGATGATTGATGATTTATGAGAGACACATCTGGCCCAAATTCTTCCCCCTACTTTTTTTTTTTATCGATCTGGGCTCCTCTCCCCCTTCTTCTTTTTCCGCTCTTCTCTCTCTTCTTCTTCTCTCCTTTCCGGCCAGCTATCATCTCTCTCTTCTCTTTCCGGTCAACCCAGCCCTCTCTCTCACTCTCTCTTCTCTGGGAATCCACACCCGAGCCCGTGCTCTTTGTCCTTCGAAGCCAGCGCCGCTGCGGACCCACCCATCTCTGCCGCATCTCTCTCTGCTCTGCCGCGTCTCTGCTGGAGCGGCGCAGCTGGGCTTGATTTGGGTGAGCGGCAGGGGCGTTGCAGGTGCTGAAGCCTGGGCTTGGTGAAAGCTCATTGGAGTGGGTCTGATTCGGTCGCCGGCGATGGACAGCGGCGGCAGCTATGATTGTGATGATTGTGATGATTGTGATTGTTCTTGTTGTAGATTGCAGGTGTGCCGTGTGCCTGTGAACTGGTTATGTTGAGTTTGATTGCTTGATTGTCTGCGATTGGTTTGTGATTGGTGTGCCGATGTCGAAAACCGGCGTCGAAGTTCACAGAGGTGTAGAGGAGAGAGAGAGAGAGAGGAGCAAAAGCAGAAACCGGGAACAGGCTAAACCCTTCCCATGACTCACGTTGACTGTTAACTATAACTAACGACATAATGGAGGGTTGGATCATAAGTACGGCTGAGATTGAAAACTGACTATTAAAATATTCAAAAGGGGGTCAAGTGCATATATACTGTGGTGTATGCCAGAATTTTCGGTTTTGTCTCATATATCGAGTTTGAAAACGAGCTCAGAAAAAGGTCAGCATCTTCGGCTGCAAATCCCCAAAAATAATTTCATCAATAAGACTTCTCCCACTGTCAAACCCCACATCATCGTAATGTCTCCAACCCAAATAGTGATTTTGATAAGTTCCAAAATGGACCACAACTCCACAACTCATTTGTTCATAAGATCTTTCACTAATATATAATTTTCTTTTTAACCTAAATCACATGTATTTTAAAGGCGTTAAGAGCTGGCTACCAATGTTCTGTTTTTGTTCAATTTGCAAATTGCATAGAATAATCATTTTCTCATGTTTGGGATGATAAAAAGGAGGAAATTGAAGCCCTTTGAGGCTTCATTGGTGTGCGGAACGAAATTGTTTGAAACTATTCCTTGTTTTCCTGCGAAAATTCTGGGGTACACCGAAGTATATATACACTTGATACTTTTTAATATAAAATTTTAAATCGAAGCCGTCCATTGCGTCCCTATTAAATCCGGCCGTCCATTGCATCGTCAGTCAAAGTTAACAGCTAACAACCCCCGACCATCAACTATGGCATTTCTGCATGACAACTTCACCACCATCATCAATTCATCTCATCATCACCGCCGTCTCACTTCATTACCATGGCTGCTCTGCCATCAGCATAAACTCAATCACAGCAACACCATCATCTTTAGAAGACCAAACCTCTTCTATGGGCACCCATTCTCTTGCTCCATCACTTACCGCCGGCTTCCCATCAGCCGAGCCTGTGATCGTCTCTTCTCTCACCTGCAGCCGCCGCCGATGCCACTGCTGATGCAGGCCCAGCTGCCAAGCTGCCGACAAACCTGATGCCGCCGCTTCTTCTCTGCCCCGCCAGGGCCCAGTTCCGGCGTCCTCTCATCACAGCCACCACCACAATCCCAGCCATGGAATCACACAACCCATCTCTCTCCAAGCTCGGAATCAAAAGCCAAACGCCGCCAATGTCGCCGCTACAACACCAAGAACCCAGCGCCAAAGCCACTGCACTTCAGCCGTGTTTCCACCCAGACTAATTCAAGCCGCCCCTGCGTTGTTCTGCATTTCCAGCCGCCGAGAATCTCAACCTCAAGCCCAGCTACGCCGCCGCTTGAAACAATTGAAACAAGAAACCCGAATTCAAATTCAGGCCTAGAAAACAGATGAATAACAATAATCAGGAAAAAGAACAAGAACATACCATTTAAATTCGGATTCAACTCCACATCTCCAAAGATCCGGTTGGAGATGGTGATTCGAACAGGTAGACCAATCGAGGCGGCTCTCGACTCTAAGCACCACGGGTTCAACTCCACATCTCCCTATCTGATCTGTTTGGTCTTCAGAATTTCTTGTTGACCAGCTGGTTGACTAACAGAGCAACAACTAACGTTGGCCAAAGACTAACAGGAGCGTGTCACTCACGCGTCACTCACTACTCACGTGTACCTACACTTTGGTGTATACAAGACACTCTCGTTTTCCTGTAGGGATGTCCCTTTGCAATTGTTGTTCCTTGTCTTCTATACACCGAAGTATATATGCACCGAACCTCACGTGGGAGCGTGTAATACACGCGCCCCGTTACTATTGTTCAAATCGTTAGTTGGTCACCCGTTAGCAACGGTAGTAAATTTGCCGCCCAACTCATACAAAATTGACACGTGTATCTAGGGACTACTCCCTGAAATTTTTTATTCTCTCTTCTTCTTCCTTCACTGAAACCAACCCAGCAAAAAACAAAAACTTTATTCTCTCTCACTAGAATTTCAAATCCTAGAGCCTCCCAATCTAAAGAATAATTGATGGAGGAGGTTGGTGGCGCTGGGTTCGCCGTGAAGAGAGCATCAAAACCCACTGGGTCTAGCCTGTCGATTTGGCCTGAAACGAGATAGACGATCGGAGAACAATTCAACTGTTCATGTTTCGATTGTCCTTCGACACTGAGCGTCGGTTCTGATTTTGGTGGTTGTGTTGTCCGATCGTGATCAGACGGAAAAGAAGAGAAGTTGAGAATTTTTTTTTTTGTAAGAGAGAAGAGAAGTTGCAGAAGAAGAGAAACGAAGGGAAGGAGAAGAAGAAGCGAGAGAGAGAGAGAGAGAGAGAGAGAGAGAAAGAGAAGAGTGCACGTGGGTGCACATGGGTGAGAAAAAAGAAAGAAAGGGAAAGAGAGAGAAGAAGTGTGCGGTGGGTATGGGTAAAGAAGAAAAAGAATAATTTAATTAACCAAAATGGTTGGAGTAGGATTAATAAATAAATACAACTTTTATACAAAATGTTAACAAATAAGAGGATTGGTTTAGTGGAAAATCAACTTAATATTGCTCTAAATGATAAGGGTCTGATCATTAGCTTTACCAAATATATTTTTGAATTAATTATGATTTTTGGTTTTTTAATTATTTGTATTTAATTATATATTATTTTATTTACGTTTCCTTACTGTATCGTTTCCTATAATTTTTAAAATTTGTCGTTTTCCCGTTTCGTTTCGTACCTGAAACGGAAACGCATTTCCGTTTTCGTGCAAGTGTGCAATAAAACAAAAAAAATTAACCAAAGTTAACAAGAACACATGACAGTCTTACAATTGGTGGAAACATCTCAAGGTGGACCAGACTTGTTTCTCATCAATCATCAGCTTTTGTCATCTCGAAAACTAACATAATTTTTTTATTAAATTCTAAGCATGTATCCCAAATCTCAAACCATAGTGAAACAATTAATAACCTTAAAATAAATTCCCCAAACCCCTAGCCTAAACCCTAAACCTCAAACCCTAAACTACAAACCCCAAACCCTAAATCCTAAACCCCAAACCCTAAACTCCAAACTCTTAAACCCCAAACCGTCCAATATTTTTTACGTAGGTAGACATAGCTGATAGCTCGACCCCACGAGAGTGAGAGCAAACGGCTCGCCAAATATAGTTGTGCCGAAGTGGTTACAAACATTTTAGTGTGAGGGTATTTAAGTTACTGTGGTTAACTAGATAGATCGATCTCGAAACGATGACAAAAGTTGTGTGGATTATGGAAGTAGCAAAGTAGAAAAAAATGGTGGGAAGCAAATTAGGAGTTTGCCATAGTAACAAAAGAAACTTACTAGTGTTACCCTCATACCTTATCCTTGTGCCTTATTCTGTACAATAATGGGAGTCCCAAATTGACTTTACAAGGCGCGTGGAAACATATTCCTGAACAAACCCACATCATCTACTTTGTTGCCCCCATTCAAATCCAGATCCCGCCACTTCTCTTCACTCTGTTCACCACTCCTTTTGCATCTTTGCTACTACAAAACAAATTTGAATCTCTCTCTTTTCTTCTCTGCCACTGCTTTTTCTTGTCCCTCACACTATTTCTTTTTTCACTTTTGTTTTCAACTTGAAAGTTGCAGCAACCTCCACTAACCCAACGACTCATAATCCACTGTGTATCTTCTCACAGAACAAAACCCCCTTGCCATTATCGGCTCAACTTCAACATGAAGTTGCTATCTTCTTCTGAATCGTCTCCTTTTTCTTCTTTTTCTTCATGTTCATCATCTACCATCACTACTACCACCACTTTTGATGCTACCTATCCGAAAAGTGCTAGTGCTGGATGCCTTGCTGGCATTTTGCGCAGAATTCTCTGCTATGGTAGCTTACCTACATACCCTTCTGATCATATCCCAGAAGCAACCAATTCCATTGGTCAATCTCAAAATGATCGAGATTTCAAGCCGAAAGAGAAAACTGAGGAAACAGAGTCCTCTGCCACTCCAAGCTTAGTGGCAAGGCTAATGGGGTTGGAGTCAATTCCAGATACCAACTTGGTCTCGACCCCAAATTCAATTTCCCGCAGCCTGTCCATGAATTCCGTGGAACGGCTTTTGGGAGACCATGATCCAATTGAGCGTCGACGAGTCAAGTCGTTTAGAGAGATGCCAACGTTTCTTGAAAATGAGGAATTCCTTATTCTTAGTTTTGAGAATGGGAGTGAAAACAAAGAAAGGAGATCGAAAGGGAGGAAACGTGATACGGGCCACGGAGAATTGAGGAAGACAAAAGCAGGAAAGAGCAGAAACAAGGAAAACAGAACCGAAAGAGAGCTTGAGAAGGAAAAGAAGCAAGTTGAAAAGAGCACAAGGGTTTTGAAAGATTTGAATGGGAGGGAAATGCTGAGAAGCAAAACCTCTCATAAACCCAAGAAAGATACCATTTGTGATGTGCTTAAGAATGTAGAATCTGATTCTACCTTTGAAGATTTAAGCCCGGTTTCTATCCTTGATTGTGGCCGGTTTCTTGTTGATCATGAAGTTCCTACAACAGGTTTGCCCCCTCAATTAAGCTTGAAATAGTTGTTCCATTCAATTATATTTTATACTATGCTCTAACTAACCTTGAAATTTGGTGCACCAGAAGAAGATTCAGTCTTAACCAGTTCATTTCCGATAAGAAAAGACGACTGTTTAACTTGTGATGCAAGAAAAGCAAAGAAAATTGAAGGCAAATGTCTTGGATCAAAGAAGAAAGAGTATCATACTGCAGAGTACTTAGAGATTTTGGATGAAATTTGTAGGGTGACTGAAGCTGAATTGGTGGGATCAAATTGGATCATACGCAAAAGCATGTGGAATAATCATGAAGGTTCTGCAGGAATTGCTGCAGAATTTGAGTCACAGATTCTTGGCCAATTAATAGAGGAGCTCGTAGATCAATTTGCTGACTTTCCTACTGAAAAATCGAAAACTGTAAGATTTACAACCATTGTAAATTTGGCATTACAATAAATTAAAGCCACTAACAAACTATTGTATTACTTCTTTTACTGTACTAACAAGAAGCATAACTCAAAAGGGTTCGAATTCAAACCCGTGTTATATGTACTTTCAGCACTCTTTGGCTCTTTGCCATCAAACGGATTCAAGTTCAAACTTCAAACCAATGGGGTCCGTTCTAGGATTATTTTAATCAAGCCATGTTCATGATTGAAAGTCATGGTTCTAGACTAGTAGGTATGTCATAAAAGGACTAGCTCCCACTCTTTCCGTTCAACTTTGTGTTCTTCTTGTTTCTTTTAATGTGAAAGAAAATTATTGTAAATTTTTCAACTTTGCATTCAAAACTGATTGCATATTAGCACCCCTTTGTTAAAGGACGTTTTTGACAACTAATAAATCGAAAAGTCTATCATACGCACCCTTTGAATCGAAGAATTCACCGTTTCCTTCGAGTTTCATTTGATTTGTATACCATACACTACTGCAGAAGCGCATGAGTTACACAGGATAACGCTCCCCTAAAAATGTGCTTTCAGTGGGTACAACACACAACTGAGGCATATCAAATTATTACAGAGGAAGTGTTGGAGACTTATGGGCCAAGCAAGACATCACTAGCTGGTGGTACAAAGGCACTACTCTTTCTTCTCTAGTGCTGATACCACTAGCAAATACATATTCACCAAAAAAGACAAATACCCAACTACACTCAACTACAAAAGGTCAAAAGTAGACCAAGACAAAAGAAAGTAGAGCTAGTAGGTCTGCCATTTTCCTGTCTGTGCTCAACAAATATCACAGAGTAATATGCAAATTCCCAAAAAGAAATCAACCCCATGACAGTTACCACTAACCAGGGATAGAAAAAGTGAAAGAGAAATCAAACCAAATAAATCTAAATCGATGTCCAATTGGTTCTAATTAGAAAATGCAGATGAGAACTTTGAAGTCCAACAGCAATCTAAATGGCAAAGGCAACCCAGTATGGTGAAATGAGCAAGAGTTCTCAAGACATGAAAAACTGAAAAAGACATTTTTATTAAGTAGGAAATTATACAATAGAATCTACATGAGAACATACAGTTGGCCCAATTGATATGAACATCATCAACCAATGATTAATGCATCAGTATCAGTGTAACAGACCAACCATATCTGAATTAAATCTATTAATAATGATCTCATTGATGAAAGGCTATCACAATTCCAGCATCTTTCAGTTCGAGTTCAAAATAGATACTTCAATGAAGATTACAAAATAAAAAGAAACGGTAAGAGCAGAACTTGCATCCTGCACGACTTATCTTTTTTCTCCTTCGGGTTATTTCCCCCATTCTCCAGTTCCTTCGACCTAAATATGATGAATATCAATAAAAATTTAACAAATGGCAAAAAAATTATAGTTAAAGGTTAACCAAGGAGCAATCCATGGGATTTGAATTCAGATTTAAGCCACCATCTGCTCCTGCTCCAAGTACAGCTGCTCCACCCAAGCAGGGAGTATCTCTGAATCTCCATTGTCGAGGTGACACTGCTGCTGGTCTTCAAAACCAAGTGGTCCAGGTCTCGAAGGTGGTGGTGCATCCTTGACAAGGGTGTTTACCCAAGATACATCAGGCTCATCAACAGTTGAAAAGTTGCTTCCATTGTTTCGGTATCCAAAAGAAGCAGATTTCCTCAGCTTGTTCAGCTCTTCACCCTGGATACCCCAGTCTAGCTTTCCATTAGGAGCGCCCCAATTTGAAAGGTTAGAGGGCTTTAAAGTTCCCGAATCGGCAGGTGAGGAAAACCCATAATTTTGTGTTGCAGCACTACGCTCAATGAAGCTCTGGCTCCGCTGCTTTGCAAATGCAGCTGACCTGGAACTCAATACTGCAGCTGCACTAGATGCATCAAACCCATCAAACCCATGCAATGGAGAACCCCTTACAGGAGAGGGGCTGCCTGAGTAACTCGATCGGAGTTGCATGTTCATATTTTGGCGCATCTGGATACCAGTTGGGGATTGCAACTGGGATGCGGTGGTATCCCGTGAAAGCCCCTGTAATTGAGGCAACATTGCAGGATCAATTGATCCAAAAGCATCTTCAAGGTTAGTAGGCCTCACTCCTCCAATCCTATTCAATTCCCCTATTCGATTCCCAGAGGCAGCAAAAGCTGAAGGACTTGATAAGCCATTGTTCCAGCCGGATGAGGGACTGGACAACTCATCTATCAAGCGCTGCCTGCGGCGATGATTTTCCAGGCTAAGAAACTCCATGTCTAAATCCATATCTCTAGCACTTAGAGTAGACTTCAACCTGCTACCTTGAAGCTGCAAGGTGGGGGGTGCAATATTTGACTGGTTTTGCCACATGTTTCCGTTCATAGGGGAAGAACCTCCGGTGGGAGTCATAGGTGGAGTTGAAACAGAAGGAATTAGGACAGACGGAGAGTTGAGGGAAAGTGGACTCAATGATCCCATGTCCATAGAAGCACCAGCAGAAAATGATCGGGGAGAAGGCACAGCCGAACCTGTCGAAGCATACAAGGGACGAAGCTCTTCTGTCTTGTGAGCAAAGAAACAGACCCTTCTTGTGCATCCAGTCTCATCCTTGCAAAGACGAGTGCGGTACTGAGCAGGGTGAAGCCAACATTCAAAAATACCATGTGCATATTCACAAGCATCCCCTTGCCTGCAAGTCCCCTTTCTAAACTCTGGGCAAGGAACGCAGCTATAATGATATTTCCTTGGATCACGCCGCCTTGCATTTTCCCCTGGGTGGACAAATGGGCACTCTGTCCAATCGTGTGAGTAAGCCCTAGAGCAAGGCTTAACCTTGAAAGTATACATTCTAAACTCATCTGTGCTATAAATCCCGTTCTTGATGTCTGGAAGGGAAAGATCAACAGGATATTCTTTCCTCTCCGTCCCATCCTTTGAGGCACGAGGAGTTGTAATCTCTTGCTGATCTTGCCCTTCTGTTTCACTAACCATTTGCTCAGAGAAATCAAAAGCTTCTTCTAAACCGGAAACACCCTTGAGCATGACCACCAAAGCTTTCTTCCTCGAATTGAAGGCTGAACTATAAGCAGGTGCAATCAAGTCACCTGCTTGGTTTCCATTAACATCAAAAGAACTGGCATCAGCAGAAGCCGCAAGCAAGAGCTTGACAACCTCAGCTGAAGCAGCAGAGCCACCAGCAGCAGCACAATGAAGAGCCGTGGCTCTGTCTGAACCGCAGGCTCTATTAACATCAACCTGACATGTTTGGAGGATATAATTCAACACATTCATGCTGCCGAACATAGCAGCGATCATGAGGGGTGTTCTCTCTTCAAACCCCATCTTCTTCGAGCCAATACGCCTCCCATACCAATAACTTGCCTCATCAACATCATGGCCATCTTCTTCCACAGCACTTTTGAACCCATCGAGATCATCGAAGGCCGCCAACTCGAGCAAAATTGAAAAGCTATACCTCATCCCTTCCTGTTTCTCATGCTCCATGATTGAATCAGTGGAAGAAGGTTTCCTCTTCGAACCGCTGCACATGGAGATCGGTCTTCAACGATCGCAAGACAATCTCTTTCTACAAAAATACAACACAAAATTAATTCCAAGACCCTCTCTCAGCCATAACAGATATGGATTACCTTCTGATAGACCAGTATTCAATTTTATAAAGAGGATTCATATTAAGGGCTTCAAAAAGGTGTACAAGGCATAGGATTCCAGAATCAATATGTTACCCAATTTCAAGCAAAAACGAAACAGAAATCTGTTACAGACCCAACAACCAAAACCACATAACAAACACATCCTCTTGCCAGGAAACTGGGAAAAGAGAAACACAAACAACTACCCTTTCTAGTTTACCATTCAAATTCACCTCTACACACACAGTTCTTCCAACAAATAAACAATTCCATCCAAAAGAACTAAACTTTAAACTCCCCACCTTCTCCATAATTCCACAAACTTTCAGAAGATTAAAGAAAACCCAAGTAGAATCATTCAATAAAACACAGAAACAAGAAAAAGAACTGAAATTTCAGAGAGAGAGAGAGAAGCAGGGGAGTACCTTACAACCAAGAAATAGAGGAGCAGAAGTCAGAGTAGCTCAGAGAACCCAACCCCTCTTGTTTAATTTAACTAGCCGGGCCAAAACTGAAGCAAAGACAGAGACTTTTCCTTTTCTTCTTTGATGGGTTTTGAGTCAAAAAGACGAGCCTATATCTATATGAGCACCTACCCTCCTCCTTCGTCTTCGTCTCGTCCCCAAATTTCTTTTCTCTTTCTTATATTTTTCCCTTTCTTTTCTCCGTAAAATCCCAAATTGCAAAATCTTTTTAAATTCGGGGTGGGTCCCGGTGTCTTTAATATCAAACCGCCTTCGATTTACAGATCGCCACGTGTTTGTGATCCTCTGGAGCCGACCTCACCAAGGTGCGCTATTCCGATTCCCGGATTATCACGCTTTTCGCGTTGTTTGTCTTTGGCGGATGACGTGGACGCACCAGCACCGTCTGTGAGTTGTGGAAAATATGAACCACTCCGTCACTCGATCATGCTAACTGTACCGCCCGTCACAATACTAGACATGACAGGCGAATCGTTTCTGTTTAGTCAGTCTTTGCGTAGTCTCATATCTGAAGGACAATTTGGCTGTTATCCTTGTGCGTTGGGAGTGCCTGTGACGTTATCATTTCTGTTTTGGATGTTGATGCGTTGGAGTTCTTGAAGGGATCGACTGGTGGACGAATCAGAGGGCGTTTCGGTGATTTCTAGAAGGATCCCTTACGCCAGCAAAACGGCATTTGATTTCTTCGTCCGATTAATGGCGTAATATTATAGACGTAAGGTGAATAATAAATAATTGAGCAAAAAGTCCAAAAACGTGGGCCGCTTGCGTTTTTTCTTTTGGAAAATTTCCTATATATATTTTTTCGTGTTTTCAACATTTTCTACAACAGTTCCTATCAAAAAAAAACATTTTCTACAACAGTCCTTTTCAGAAATTAAATTTATGGTTGCAACATTTATCTAAAGGATCGCAATCTTCTGTAGTCAACTTAGGAAACTTAATTTCTGTAATTAATTATGCTTTTTGGGAATTTAGTTGAGCAATTTTTCTACACTAATAATAACAATGTACATTTTGCGACCATAGCATGGCAGAACCATATAACCAAATAGACAACAATAAAGATCATGCAAGTATGGTATGGGCAACGTTTAACCGTAAGAAACTTACATCCAAATTATTTTCGCTTAATTTGTTTTTCTCACCTCTTTTGTGGTTGACGGAAGAACCTGATTGGTTCATGAGTTGTATTAAAATGATTTTTTGTAACCTCTAATATTGGTTAGATGTTGCTTTTGTTATATGAGTCTTATTTTATAGTGATATAACGTGAGAATCTAGTCTCCCAACTTGAGTTTTCAATTTTTTTGTGTAATAAAAAAAAAATTCAAACAATTTGTCAAACAGATTTCCATTAACATCTAGGCAAACTCATCAATCATCACTCTCTCTCTCTCTCTCTTTCCACTCTAACTAAGCATCTTTCATTCATTCAACAAACATCTTCTTATCTTCTTCAAATAAGTCTCTTTCGGACATGTTAACAAACATTTTGTTTTTGAACCGTCTTACAAAAGAAACTATATCACATAGAACTAATCAATTAACCTATAATTGTCCAAAAAAAATCAATTAACCTAGAAAGAATCTTGGCTCCACGCTCATTGAAGAGTCATAGGTTATTAAATTTATGTACATGAACCATAAATATCATATATATATATATATATATATATATATGTATGAAGTTGAGCTAGCTCCAAGACAAGGACTAAAGACAATTCATGAATAAGTGGATAAAAGCAGAAAGACCCAGTTTCTGGATGCTACTTCTCAAAGAGAACAATTCCAACTTCAACAAAAGGAGACAATCCGACGGTCCTCAATTTCTTTCTACGGCATAGTGGACGATCCAACGGCTAAAACTGTGTCCCAAAGCCACAGCCAAATTTGACTAATAAAAATTTAGCATCATTCCCCGTTCAGATTGAAAAGTCCAGGTTCGAATACGACTCCACTGAGGCGTAAACGACATAAAGGATATGAGGAAATTTGTTTTGGCAAATTAAAAGGGGGTCTGAATGACTTGGTGTCGTTTTCTTGGGTGGAAAGAGACATTTTATGTGTTATGGTCACATTTCACACCACTTCCTCCTTATCAGTATCAAAGTTTTCGATTCTCATTCAATGATGGTACGCGGACGGTGGATGTTTTTTTCGCTCTTCTCATATGTGTTCTACATTTTCATGCGAAAGTTGAACCATTGATTAATACTAGAGGCATCAATTATTATCTTATATTTTCAAAATGATTGATGCGATTCATGTTATAAAGAGTATAACGATTGTAATAAGTTCAGATAAAAGTGTATTAAATGCCTACCACATTAGTCGATATTCAAAAATTTTAAATTATAATTAATAACAAATATTACTGATTAAGAAATTAAAAAAAACCACAAATAACGTTAACAGTTACTTACGTAATAAGATCAAGGGTTTTTTTCAGCAACAGTGTCTGAACTCTTGTGCCCCGGCCAAAATGATACCCAACTTTTAAAAAGAGTCAATGTGGTACCTGGACTCTAAATTTCTTATCAACATCATACTTCCGTCAAATTTTTGTTAACTCTCAGTTAAGAACCCACGTGTCGGTCACGTGGGGGTATTAATTTTTATTTTTTTTTTCTGTTCCATTCCTCCTTTTCTTTTTCTTTTTTCTTTTTTTTTCTTTTCTTTTTGCTCAGAGTACTTGCAGACTGTGGTCAACTTAGTTTTTTCCACAAGTAGATTTTTCTTTTCCAAAATCTCCAAAACTTCTAGTCTTGGTTTAAGCCTGCGCTCAACACTATACATAAGCAACTCTGGATTATTGATTACAAATGGGATATCAAACTTCCCAGCACTGAGCAGCAGCTCCGCTACCTCCTTAATTTTTCTCTCAGATATACCAAACACCAGCGGCGTCCTCCTAAACATAGCCAAGATATCCTTCTCCAAAAACGCCAAACTCCGAAAAAGCTTCAACTTCAGTTCCCAGGTCTCCACCTTCATGGAACTCATGATCCCAATTGCTGATATGAACATCCTGGAGTTCCTATCAAAACCCATTTTATCAACCCTTTCAACAAATTCCAAAATGGAAGTGTCAAGATTTGCACATAGAATTCTGGGGATCCTTTTAATCACTCCCTCGAGATGGGTTTTGGAGAAACCGCTATCCTTGAGAAACGAAAGCACCAAATCCGAGTCTGCTGGGTTTTTGAGATAAGCGATGGTTGATGAGGCCTTAAAAGCGGCTTCTGGGGAAAACTGGTGCTGGTTAATTAAGTATTCAGCTGTGGGATTTGATTCTGAGCTTTTGGATTGGGAGGAGGAGTAAAAGAAGAGTGAGATTGAGTTGTTCCATTCCTCCTTTTGTTTTTCTGGGTTGCCATAGTTTTTGGGGTTTTGGTAATTTATGGATAATTTGGGGTTGTGTGATGGTGGCCGGAGCATGGAGCCTCGACGGCAACAGTGAGGCAAGGGAGAGACAGAGAGTTTGTGCGGGGAAGGAGAAAGAAAGAAAAGAAAAAAAGAAAAGAAAAGGAGGAATGGAACAGAAAAAAAAAAAAAAAATTAATACCCCCACGTGACCGACACGTGAGTTTTTAACTGAGAGTTAACAAAAATTTAACGGAAGTATGATGTTGATAAGAAATTTAGAGTCCAGGTACCACATTGACTCTTTTTAAAAGTTGGGTATCATTTTGGCCGGGGCACAAGAGTTCAGACACTGTTGCTGAAAAAAACCCTAAGATCAAATACGAAGAATAATTCATCATGATTTGAGATGATGAAAAAGTAAAGAAGAATCTTAGTTAGAAGATCGAATTGGCTTTATGTGAATTCCTTTTTTTTTTTTTTGAAGAAAATCAACTCAAGAAAAATGAGCTCAATTGTGCTACTTTTTCAGAAAGTGGAATTGCAATCACTTTCTTCCCAACTTTCAAATGCTGGTTTATCTTTTTCATAAAGTAGGGAATATATTGTCAATGAAAAGTTGGATTGAGGAACAATAGGACAATCCTCATGGTACTAGTGGGAAGGTGTCACAACTATATGTGTACCTTTCTTCTTTTCTTGCTGTTTACTTTTTTTCTTTTTTGAATAAGTGGGCTACAAGCTCAGCACTCCACAAATTTGGGGTAAATAATTCATTGTATATGAAAGCCCAACAGAATAAGCCTGTCATACTACAATAGTGTTATGTAGTTCAAGCATTCACCAATTTGTTACCTTTAAGTCAGAGTTGAGAACAAGAACATGGTGAAATAACTTGAGGTTGAAAAACTAGATTTACTACATCATGAGCCAAACAATGTAGGATACAAGTTACAACCTAGAAAACTAACTCTCCAAGATCGATCTAGAGGGATTTGTACATTCTTACAAATAGGTCAAACAACACAGAATAATTTACCCAAAAAATCATAGGATTGATTAGAAAAGCAAAATGCCAAATGCTATATGCTAAGAGCTACATTATACATGTAATTACAGAAAGCACAGTGAGCACAAAATTAGTTCAGACTAATTCTAGCAGGAAGGCAAACACTAGGACTTTGCTCTTGCACTGAAAGTGCTCCACCGGCAACCAATTTTATTACAGAAGAAGCAGTGAGATGATACCTCTGACGCGCTCCAACGAAGCTTCTGGAGAGAACCTGTTCAATCCACTCCTCCACTGCTTTATTCTTGTCTGATAACCAACAAGCTGCAAGTATTTGCACCATGACTCCGAAGTCAATCTCCAGCTGATCCTCAGATCCAAAGACTTTCTTAAATTCTTGGTTGATTTCCTTCACTATTTTCTCAGCAAGTGCATCGAAATTAAATGGTTTCAAAAGCACTGTTTCATCTACTTGATCAAGGAAGTCTTCCATCCAAGCTTCTGAGTTTTCGGAGATGGAGTCACTGTCATAGTCTCCAGAATTCATTCCCTCATCTATCTCCTCTACAGGCAGATTCAAATCCAGAAAGGACCTTGATGCCTTGTTGGCCCGTTTCTGTTCCGAGGTTTCCTCTATAAAGGCACTGCTGTCAGTCAGCTTTCTTTTATTTACACAAGATGGGTTTAAGGTTCCTTCTCTTGGTGCAATCTTCACATTCACGCCCTTGATTTGGCTGGCATCCCCAGTATTCAGTATTTGCATTTGACTTCTCTTGGCGCCAAGTATTATCTCCTCTGAGAATTTAAGGGGTTCATTCTCTAAATAGTGATTTTTGCTGCACTTTGTGATAGCTGAAGTCGTCACAAAGATCATGTTGTTAACACTGATTTCTCTTCCGTGAGAGTCTGGAAACTTGCCAGTCCTAATGGCCTGGGACAAGTTACTCTGGGCCAGAAAATCAGCCTTATCTACATTTTCAAGGAAGACAACTGAATGGGGTCTCCTGCTTAACTCCCCAGCAACGTAATCAACAGCCGTCTTACCCCTAAACTTCACATCATAATCATCTTGGGATTCCCATTGAAAAATCGAGTCAGATTGGCATCCCCTCTCTCCCATGTCAACAGAGATTAGGCTTTCCCTGTTGCCAAACATTAATTCGGCAAGTGCTATAGCAATTTTCTTCTTTCCAACTCTGTCGGGTCCAACCAGAGTCAACCATATATCTCCTCTGGCTTTTGAACCGCGATTCCTTCCACCACCAGACCTGCACCGGGATACAGCTTGACTAATAGTGCATATTGCTTCATCTTGCCAGCCAACCTTTTCTGTGAGAACTCTCCTAAGTGATTTGAAATCTCTTGGATCAAACTGCCCACCAAAACTAGGTCCAGAGCAGGAAGACTGGGCTATTTGGTGTGAACTATTGTCACTTAATGCATCAAATTCAGCAGAAATGGAACCAGAGCGACGCTCTCTATGATCTTGTAACTTGGGGCTTCTTGGTCCCTGACTAGTTGATTGATATAATGTTCCCAATCCTAAATCTGTAGTCACAGAAGTGACAGATGAGGGTGATGCGTGGTCTGTAAGAAGATTCACAGTGGGGATAGGGAAAGGTGAACGGCAGGGGCTTCCCAGTTCAAGTTGCTGATCCTTTGAATCTTTGACCAATAGCTTGGATTGGACACCAGCATTCTCAGTATCAGAAGCTACTTGTATCAGTAAGTTCTGTTTTGACAGACAATTCTTTTCCATGTCCATCGGAAGGCAGTGATATTTTGCACATCGGCTTTCATTTATAGATGAATCATCACCACTGCTTTCCCTTCGATCTGCAACTATGTGAGAGCCCTCAGGAGATGCAAGATGAGACCGTGCTTGATAATTGTCCATCTTAGAGACTGGTTGAGCATGATGAATTTTTAGGCAGATATCATTCCATTTCTTTTGCAGTCCTGATACTGTAGCACTCAATGTTGTATTATCATCTTTGGTCTGCACTGAATAATGAATCACACTCTTACTCGTATATTTTCACAATTTATTCGATGAATAACAGATTAAAATCTAACCAATTACGAGAAGCATGTGTTAAGCTCCATGTATGTGCGTGCGTGCGTGCTTGTGTCCACAAACTTTATGCCAACTTGAGCCATAGAATTAAACTTTGAAGGGTTTACACACCTTTGCGAGATCCACTCCCTTGCCAGTGTCAAGTTCAGCCATTTGCAACCAAGAAGGCGAGCTTTCTGAGCACCGATCACCTACTGTCATAGCTGATCCTACTTTCCGAATAGAAGCAACTTCTTGCTCATACTTCTCTGTGCACAGATGACAGCGTATAAAAGATTGATTTGTGCTGCTCAATGGATTTGTAAAGTCGGATGGCCCAGAGAAGAATCCCCCAAATGGAACGAAGGACCCCATCAAGCTGTAAGTATATCATGAGCACGGAACTGTGAGATCCAACGGGCACAAAACAGTTAGAAGCTAAAGCGTATGCCTTGAAGCCTACATTTATACATGCAAGCATGCATGCATACATAGCTTGCAATAGCACTAGCAAATTAAACGTCATAGCATACAGCAGATACAGCATAAGGTACATACTACATACGTACATGGATTAAATAAACTCACTCTGAAACTAGTAAATTCTGCATCATTAACCCCATACTGAGGGGTCCTCAGCTTCAAACCCACACTTATATCTCGAGATAGAGCAACTAACAACGCATAGAAATTATAGCTACTGCAGAAAAATTATAGTGCTAAACCCGAAAATATTACAATCAAGTGAAAGCTGTCATACTAGTCAGTAAAAGTTAGTATCCAATCAATGACTGAAAGGCATGAATGAAACACACACTTTGAGCTCAATAAAACCATCCCTGCAAATTTGGGAAGCAAGAGCGACTATCCAGATATTTTGTCATCGTGAATCTTCAAGCAGGATAAAAGTCCCACTGAAACTTGACTTGCATATGTAGTTTACTTGTTCTATAATGCTCTGTACAGACCTCACATTTATATTAAATGACTAAACAGTCATTGATCAACAATCACTGACCCTGATCATGGTTAGATAATGCAAAATTCTTAGAGGACCACTAGAAAATGTTTCTCATAGCAAATCTTGCATAATTATCAATCTTATATCACATGAACAAGCTTTTTATCTCAAACTTGAAGCAATAAAATCACCGACCCTGATCATGGTTAGATAATGCAAAATTCTGGAAAACACGTTTCTCATGGGAAAATCTTGCATAATCATCAATCTTATATAACAAGAAACGAGCTTTTCATCTCAAAGTTGAGACGATAACAATCACGGACCCTGAACATGGTTAGAAAATGCAAAATTCTTGACCACGACTGAAAACGTTTCTAGTAGCAGAACCTTGCATAATTATCACTCTTATATAATATGAAACGAGCTTTTCATCTCAAACTTGAGGCAATAACTATGTGATTCAGAAAAATGTATGTGTGTGATGTAATGAAGTAAAATATTACATTTCATAAAATGAAATCAATAGACAGTGGACATCATAGTAAAACTAGAATCATTGATTATGTAAAATAAATGCAGCAACCACTACATGACAAAAGGAAAAAGACTTGCAAGTATTAGTAATCTATTCAGAGGCAAAGTTATTGTCCAAAAAATATATTCACAGGCAAAGTTGTTCCTCTTTCTTTTTGGGGGTCCTTTAGAAGGCAAAAAATGTTTACAACCTAAAAACCAGAGTGATGAAATCAAGCAATACTTGTCTTTTCTAGACAAACATCCAAAATTTCACACATTATACACAACAATAACAATTTTATGTAGAGAAGGAACACAAAACAAAATCAAGAGTTAGACCAGCACCTGGATTTGGAGTAAACTCCATCCACTGAAGCTTTAGAAGAGCTAATGGGAAGGAGATGAAGGTCCCAATCCTTCTCTATCGCCGGAAATCGAGCTAAAAGCTTCATATACAGGTCGTAACTCCCCGCCGCGCCGATCAACCACAATCTCCCACTATGAATCTCTAGCAAGCTCTTTAACTGCAGCACCACAAAGCTCAAAGTATCACCCACCACACCCTCATTAACTAAAGCCTTCATTTCCCCAAAGTTGACTATAACTCCAGCTCCATCTCCAGAACACTGCTCAGCCAAATGACCCACCTCCTTGAACTTGACACCCATCTTCTCTTCACTCCCAGCATCAACAACAAACTCAGAAATCTCTTTTTCAATACTAACTGCACTAAAGCTAGTGATTTCAGGAGGGAAAAACCCTCCTTTGCCTTTCTCTACAGAATCAATGAAGCTTCTGAGAGCTTCGCTGGCAGAAACGCCAATCAGTAACGGATTTTTCCCGCTCTTTCTAACTAACACGTCACCGATTCTTTTGCAATTCTCGTCCCTGTCTTGGAATCCCGAGAAGGGGAAAGGGAATCTCCGACGAGAGGGGTCCGAATCCGTTAGATTGCATAAGAAAATGGGCGGGCAGAGGGTCCGCGAAAACCGGGTCGATTGCGTCACTGGCGGGTGAACGATCGCGAGCTTTATGTCACAGCTCCGAAACCCGGCCTCCCCAAACACCCGACTCACAATCGGGTCGTCCAAAATGGACAAAATGAAGTGCTTGAGCTCGACCTTCAAAAGCGACGCCGTTTGCTGCTGGCTGTGAATCTGGTGCAAGTGGAAGCTCTCCGGGTGCCGCCTCTGATTCGCCTGCGACCGCTTGATCGCCGCCATGAGCGAATTCGACACCGGCGGCTCGTCCAGAGCCTTGGACGACGGCAATCGATCCAACGAAACTCCGACTGACAGCTCCAGCGCCCGGAACTGGAGGCGTGGAGAGTACGCGCTGCTCCTGGCGCGTGCGCAGGCGTCGCGTAGAGCAGACGAGGGCAGGGAGAGCAAGGCAGACACAGCATGAAGCGACGTCGTCTGCGCGTGACTCCGCCTACGCGCCACAGCGACGGCGTCGTCCAACGCACGCGCTGCGTCGTCCGTCAAGCATTGCCTCGCTGCATTGACCGGCGTCGGCATCGCCGGCTAGCGTTGTTTTATGTTGATATAAATATAAAGTACGAGTCTTTAATTTGTTGAGGGTGCAAAACCCACAAATAAAATAAAATAAAATATAGGTAAGAGTATTTATATAATCAGAAAGTTATAGTGAATAAAGTATTCAATCAGAGAAGTTGGACAAGAAGAAGATGATGATGGATATAAAGAGGGAGAGACAGAGAGAGAGAGATTTGGTGGTGGTGTTAGGCTGTTAGGCTGTTAGCTGAATGCTGCGGCAATAGAAACACAAGTTGGTTATACTACTAGCTAGTATCAATATCAAGTGTGTGCTTGGGAGTGGTGGTGGGGACTGCGGACATGGCTTTGGAATTGGGATATAATACAAATACAAGGTCAGAGCATAGCATAGATTCTCTTCTTCTTCTTCTTCTTCTTCTTTCTAATTACTTTGGGTTTCTTTTTTTTATTATTATTTAAAATTTAACTTTGAATATTGGTGTTTTTGGGAACGTTTTCTGGGATTTGGCCATTTGGGGGATTGGTACAGATGCCGTGTCCACCTATACAAGGGTATGGTGGTGTCAGCCGTCGCTGTCATAACTTTGGAGAGGAGAAAAAGCCTTTGCGCTCCTCCTTCAAACTGAGAGCTTTATCGCAGCAGCAGCAGATGATAAGTTGAGTCGATTTACGCTTTATCTCTGCCTAATTTTACCCGGTAAGTTTTAATAAGAATCTTTTAACCTCCGTCGTAGATTTAGAAATTGATCATCATCATTGAAAGCTTAATTTATTATCTCTAGTTTTCTATTCCCTAATGTAACAAATAATGCAGATATCGAGGGAAGTGCTGGATTATTTGAATGTTTTGATACTTGGCTACCAAAAAGAAAGGAAAGTCTTTAATGAGTAACTTACAATAAACACTTATTTATGACTTTTAAATCAACGGTTAGATGAGTCTAGTTGATATTTTTAATTTTGAAACAGTATTTCAGTCATCCAACCGTTAATTTGAAAATTCTCATTAAGTTTTTATTATTATAAGGTACTCATTAGAGAGAACCTTTCAAAATGAGATTACCTTGGGATTATAAAAAGTAAAATCTATCCGTGAAAGTCGCTAGGGTTTGGGTTTCACAAAAAATTGGTTATTGCTTGTCCGGCGGCTCTTCCACGCTAGCGATGGCGCCATGCCTCGCCAACGTGTGACGGGTGCAGCTGGACGGGCTTGTAGTTCTCTTCTTCTTTTGGTGTTGTTCTCTCCAGCGGTTTTGGTTCTCTTCTTCTGGGGGTGGGCTGTTCGGAACTCTTGCTCTCTCTCTTGGGGGTCGATGGCGGTGGGCTGGTTAGTTGCTTCGGATTGGATCAAATAAATGGGGGCGCGATCTTGGGTGCGTTTGTTTGGCTGGATCGCGGCGGCGTTTGTTCTGGTTCAAGTTGTGTTGCGGCGGTTGGGATGGCAGGATCATAGACCTCATGCGCTAGGTTATTGTGGCTTGGCTATTTGAATTTGATATGGTATAGGCAAGGTGGGAGGACCGTTGTTGTTTCTCAGGGTTGGTAGCGACGGAGTGTTGAGGTTGATTTGGTTTGTTGGTGGTGGTCTCGTGGTTGGTGGTGGTGGAGGTTTAACGTTGATCTGGGTTATTGGAAGTGGTGTGACGGGGTTTCTTTGGGTTGTTGGTGGGAAACTCTAGATTGGTGGTGGTGGAGGGTTGGCGGACAACGGGGAAGGTGGTGGCTCTTACCAAGATGGTCTTTGGGGGTGAGCTCTATGTAGGTCATAATTGACTTGGGGGAAACTGGTTGTGTTTGTCCTATACCGATGTTGGGGCCTATTGGAAGTCTGGTGCCAACTCATAGGAGGAGGGAAGTGGTTCGCGACAGTCCTTTTTCTTTCGTTATTAGGGTCTTGTTTTTTTTATTTAGTTTATTGGTTAGGTTTAATAAGTCCCTACTCTTTTGAGCTAGGGTTAGGTCTTAAGGTGGAGCCATGGTTATGGCGTTTCTCTCGGGGACTAATTGTTTCAACTTTGGTATGCTATGCTTTTGTCGTCAATATGCTGACAAGCGATCCTTGCATGTGGTCTGGTACGATTGGCACACGGTGTGGAAGAGGACGTTTGTTTTTCTGGCAGTTGTCTATGAGGCGTTATCGAGACTCTCGGGATTTTCCTTGGTAGCCCGCGGGCATAAAGGTTGGTTAGGGGTTGGGCTCATTCGGCTCATGTATGTCATTGATAGTGATGGACCCGTAACTATTGTTCTTAGTAGGAATGTGTGTCGTGGTTTTAAGGTCACAACCGGTCATTCCATTGCGCTGTAATCGTTTAGTTTATTAATAAAGTTTTTTCTTCTCAAAAAAAAAAAGAAAAGAAGTAAAATCTATCTACTCTCATAAGATTAAGATGAAAAAGTAATCTGATAAAATATTAGAGCTATAAGGTGAAAAAATAATCTAATTAAGATGAAGTGTAGATTGTAAAATTGAGAGTTCTCTCAAGCGCGCTACACGTTAGAGCATCTCCAACAGATAACTTATTTTAAAATAAATTTAAAAACTAGTTAAATTTAAGGTAAAACCTAGCTTCAACAGATTACCTAAACAAAAATTATAAGTTGACGTATAACTAAATTATGTCACTTCTTTAATCAGTATTAGTTAAGTCATACTTATCTTCTAATAACATACACCAATCACACTGCTCACACAAGGTGTACATAATTAAATGGATAAAGCTTCCGAAGACTAACGTGATTAAGATAAACATGGACACACCTAATCGTATCCAGAAAAGCAAGAGGCATATATTATATATGAGATCTAGAGGGAGGTGACCCAAGATCAAAGAGTACGTCATTATTCTCAGAGAAACCCCACTCGACCCACTTGGCAAAGGACTTGGGCGTAGTACGTCGCTGTTGCTAGGGTTTTTTTAATTGGTTCCTCTCTTTTCAGCTTTAATTTCTGGTTTTCTGCTCTGAACCCTCAACCAGAAAACCAGAAAACCAGTACGATCATACATAATTCATAACCTGAAGCCATGGTGAGAAACTAACTATGAATAATGATATAACTCCAAAGGAAACACAACCAAAACAAAAGGATGCTGGTGAGGGGTCGAGCTGGAGGAAGAGAATTATGTGTGATCTGAAATTTGGAAACAAAAAAAGAAAGGTGTCTGATTTGACGTGCCCTTTTGTTTTCGTGTGGGGTTGTCTTTTCATTCCACAAACCCTCGATCATTTTCCCTTGCGGGTCTTTCACTCTTTTCTGTTTCCTTCGTAATATTCTCTCTTTCAAAGATGTTGATATCAGTACATTTTCAAGAGGTCCAATTCTAGTTTTGATTTCCAAATCTACTCACAAGTTACCTTTTTAGGTTTCAAACTTTCAATTCATATTTTGTATTCTTGTTTTTTTTTTTTAATTTAATAATATATATTTCATTTCACAATACATAAATTCAAAATTGTTTTAACAGTAGGACAACATATACTTGTTATAGTACGATGTTGTCTAATAAAATTGTTTGAACAACATTTATATCCGAGATAGATTTTTTACTATATATGACGTACAATTTGATCAAATTCCAGTAAAGATCGATGGTCTGTTTTTGGTAAACATGAAACTTTATATTGGTTTAAAAAATCACTTAATTAGTTAATTTTAGTTACGGAAAAATATCAAACTAGTTTACCCACAAACCAAACGCTGTTTTTTTCCATCCCTAGCTCTCTCCGAGTTTACCGGACCCTAACAAAAAAAATAACTTTTTCCACAACAACTAGATTTACATCCATGCAACTTTAAAAAAAATATTATGTCTATGACTCAAACTTAAGATCTTTTACTTACAAATGAGAGACTTATGCTACTAAATTAAATAATTATGGACACTCGATAATGAAGTTTATAAATTTATGGAATGTCATTATTACTACATTAAAATTAGAGCGTCATTTTCGTTTCTTTAAAATTAACGAGTGAGAACATAAAATTTAATAATTCACGGCGCAAGACCAATGATTGTCCTACAAGCTGTTTCTATCCTAAAATTTTGAGTTTCGCTCATCTTTTTCCAGGACATAAACCTACCCTAGAAGCAAACTAACTTAAAATCATGGACATAAACCATTCATGTGAACATTAATCGCTATCAACATCTTTATTCATATCACCCTTTCATTCCTTCTCTCTCCTATAATGTTGGAGTTGATGTTAATGGATCCAATGGCTCTTATTGCACACATCACAATCACTTTCGTCTATTGGCCATGACCCTTTCACTAACTAAAGAGTCACCCGATTCACCCTACCACACAAAAAGATCTTTGCTCGTGACAGCTTATTTGGAGTGCATGATTCAACTTGCAAACCCTAGCAATTGTTCCAAGCGTGTGTGTGTGTATATATATATATATATTCACCTCCCAAAAGGATTCGTATAGATTTGCGCATTAGTCTATTTAAATATTCCTTTCGATCTCGTTTTAATTTTCTTTATCAATTTTCTCCCGTCAATTTGATAGAAGTTGGATAGCTAAACAATTTTTATTAGTTTATTTATAAAAATGATGATATTCAACCGAAATACGCATAAAGATACATAGCGAGATTCACATGCATCAACTAACGGTCGAGAATTGCACAAAGGCAACTGTCACTAGCCTTTTCTCTAGCTTTTGGTGAAGCCTAAGGGCATGCGCAAGTAGGCATTTGGATGCATTTTCTCAGTTGGTAGTGACTGGTGACAATAATGGTGAAAGCGTGTCTCAATGGGACTGAGATTTCTCATTTGAGAGCTGAGATTTTTTATATCGGATTGGTCATGAATCTCACTTTCTACACAAAAGGTGGCTTTTGCTTAATTTGGAATACCTGCACTTGTTCCACTTCCATTAAAACAACCACATCAATTTGCTTTTTTTTTTCTACTAAAGCTACTTCTCTTCTTCTCTTTTAAGCCCAAACAAGACAAGCAACTATTTTGGGTTTTTTCCTTCTTCTTTTTTACAATGGTTCTGTGGGACTAGCTAGTTCTTTAATCATGCAAAGAAAACTTCAATTACCCAATTACACAAAAGTAAAGGAAAAAGATTGGTTTGGTCATTTGGTGTGGTTTCTTTTCTTTTCTTTTCAAACAAGTGATTAAAGATATAGGTTGGTGTTGCAAAAGTGATGATGTTGACTATTCCTTGTGCAAAAAGTCAGAGGTTTGCATTCATATTATTTGTTCAAACCACAAGGTTCTAATTAGTGTGTTTGATACTTTGTTCAATAATGAACAAGTACTCAATAAGGCTGCAAGCTACCAGAGAATCCAGCCAGGTGGTATTTATCAACAGCAAAATTCTGCCATGCCAGGTGCTAAAGCTTTTTGCTTGAGTAATCACAAAATCTAGATGATTAGTTCTAACTTTTCAAGGAAAGAAAAATATAATAAAAGGAATTACCATCAAATTAAATATAATTTCAGACAAACAAAATCAAATTAAATATAATCTTATTTTAAAATAGGTAATGAAAAAAAACACAGTATTACATTTGATATAGAATATCCAAATATAATTCAATTTAATTTTAAAAAGTGATCTTGAGCGGCTTTTGTTCTTCAATAATTAATCTAAATATCATAACTCAACTTTAATAAAGAAATATCTTGCTTTATCTCTGAAAACGAGAAAACCTCTAGCGTTGCTTCCACTTGAAGATTGTGAGCACAAAAAGGGCAGCCTAGGCTGCCTTTGCCCATTCGTGTAGTCTAGTCTACACATTGTCATAGCTTCAGCGCGGCTCTCTTGTTGGTTCATAGTCTTTAGTTTCGACCAGCCACGCATCACATCTAACCAAAAAGCGACTGCAAAATAAGACCGAATCTGAGAATGATTCTATCTCCAACAATCTAACTGCGCACAATAGCGATTATCCAACAAACTCCCTCTAAACTCATAATAATTTGGATCTAACAAAAATGGTCAAAAACACCTGAACCATAAAATAACAAAATTCTTCAACTCGAGGTGAGAACTAAATTTAGGAAAAATAAAAAATCTTAGAAATTGAATTTTAGGGGAAAGATTTAACTGAGGAAAAAATTGAAAAGAGATGATGAGATACTTAGATCTGAGCATTACTCATATCAAATTATCCTTAGAGGCTTGTTAATTTATTATTCACCACAAGGGACTAAAACAAGAAAAAAAATTTAACAAAACAAAAAGTTAAAGAACTTTCAGATTCGAGAAAGACAAAAAAAAAGAACTCTCTTCTGGCCTCTTACGAACTCGAAACTAGTCTTGAAGCACCCAAAAGTAGTTTAATTTGTTAAGACTAAAATTTTAATTAGATTTGTTTGTGTATTACACCATTAGATTAATATCAACCCGTGCTAATAGAATAATAGTTGAAGTAACCTGCCAATCACATATGATGAAAGTGATTTCATGAGAAAAGAACTTGAAAACAAACTTAATCACCAATCTGAATTAAACTTCATTTATTTATTTGTAGTGTCTACTCATTACTTAAAAGGATTTTTGCCTCACATATTACACTTCCTTGCACCCAGGAACAAATTAAAGCTATGCTGATCGATCCATAATAGTTCATAAAGGGGTGTAAAAGAAGAGTACAAAAGTGGGTGATAATCCTTTTTTTTTTTAATTTACCAAAGAGTGATAATCCTTTATCTGTCATTTTCTAATAAGAAATATAGGAAATAAATTGAAAGCTTTGAACCATACGATATACAAGTGAATAAATCTAATTAGAACAAAAATAATAAAATAGAAAAAACTTATTATATATCAATACTCGTAGAAAGTCATTTATATTCTAAGCATCTTTAACAAAAAAAGTTCTACGGTACATTAATGTATCAATACATCAAGTAGACTAGTTCCATATAGAAGTAGACTGGATCCATGTATTGGTAGACTTGCTTGACTTAATCTCGAACTAATTTACCTCTGTATCAAACTAGTTTACTTGATGTATCGGTATATTAATGTACAGTATACAAATTCCTCTGACAAAGTAGTTAAATTGAGATTTTAGCAATATTTTGAATAATTTTGCATGAAAAAACAACTCTAGCAGATTACCTATAATAAAATGAAATTTGCCATATAGTGTTAGAGTATCTCTAACAAAGTAACTAAATTAACATTTTATCAATATCTAACTAGTTTTTCAATAAAATATCAACTCCAAAATACCCAAAACAAAATCAAATATCACTTTTTGTTAAAACAAAATCAACAGTGAACCATCCATAGCTAAAACTTTTTCTATCTTTCTCTCTCGTATATGTTTCAAAAACACACATCGTGTCAATCTCTTAAATAATTAAAATAATTAAAAATTCTATGTTAGCTAAAATAACTAGACACTACTAGAGTAGAATTGTTAAACAAGTAAGTATATTTCACTTTTTTTTTTGGCTATTTTAACTTTAAAAATGACTATTATTATTAGAGATACTTAGCCCAACTGGTGAGGAAAAGTTGAGAATTTAGTTAGGATTAGACTAGGTCAGTTTCGCTCCCCTCTAATGTAACAAAAAAGAAAGTGAAATTTAACTTTTGGCAAAACATAACTTTTGGTCACTCAAATTTGACATATTCGACACTTTGGTCACTATAGTTTCAAAAATATAACTTTGGTCACTCAAGTTTGAAATTGTTTTTCACTTTGGCGACTATAAGTAAAAAAAAGTGTACCAAAAAGACTAAAGTGAAACACGATTTAAAACTTGAGTGACCAAAGTGATATTTTTGAAACTATAGTGACCAAAATATCGAGTGTGTCAAATTTGCGTAATCAAAAGTGATTTTTTTCCTTAATTTTGTGTCAAATGGCTAGTAATATTAACTACTATACAATGGCTTGTCAATGCTAAACTTCCTTTTATCTTTCTCTTTCCTATGGTTTTCAAACATACACTACGTGTCAATCTCTGAAAGAATCAAATAAAGGATGCATGTTAGCTAAAATTACAAGCATTGCTGGAATTAATAGAATCGTGAAAGTTCTAACGATCTTCTTGTAACCAAGGTTAGTTCTTCTAGTTCCAGGGATGTGCATAGTTCTTTCATCACCCGAGTTATGGGTGAGGAAGTAACTATAGCTTGTCGCTCCCATTTATTGTAATTCTCAGTTATGAATAAAGGTTTCCTATTCTCAAAAAAGAAATAATAGAATCGTGAAACAAGTAGACATACTTCACACTTTGTTTGTGGCTATTTTAACCTAAAGAAAAAAAATCATTATTAAAAATGCTCTTGTTACTAATTTTGAATTTCAAACCATTACTCAGAAAACCTAATTCTTATGAGGGAAAAAAAGAAAACCCTAGTCACCATCACAAGGGGAGGAACCTCATTTCTCTTAATCTTGTTAAATTTTCTTCTTGTTAGTCCCTTGTGGTGAATAATAAGACCCTAAGGGTGATTTAATATGAATTATGCTCAGATCTAAGTACCACATCACCACTTTTTCAACTTTCTCTCGTCACATTTTTCCTCTAAAACTCACTATCTAAGATTTCTTGTATTTCCTAAATATAGTTATCTCCTCGAGTTGAAGAATATCATTGTTATTTGTCCAGGTGTTTTTGGTCATCTTTGTCAGATCCTGATTATTATGGATTTAGAGAGAGTTTGTTGGGTAATTCGCTATTATGCACAGTTGGATCGTTGGAGACATGTTCACTCTCAGACCTACCTCATGTTCTACAGTTGCTTCTTGATTAGATGTAGTGGTATCTATGTCGACATTGCTTCAGTTCGTGGTGATAATCATGATTTAGGTTTATGAATTTTTTTAGGGTTTTTGTTGTTTTGGGTTGTGTGAAATTGACTAAGATTTAATATTTATTTTGGTGATGTGGGATTAAAGTTATTAGTTTAGCTTTTGTCCGCTGTAGTTTTGCCATGTTGGCTTTGTTAATGTTGTTGTTATGTTAAAGTTAGCATCTTTGCTGATAGCCTTTGCTAAGTCGATTTTGATGTAATATTGAAGTTTATCTAATGCAATTGGTTGATGTGATAAAAAAAATTTGAATTTTCAAATACTTATAGTGAGTTCAGAGGCTTACATAATGATTTTCTAAAAATGCCAATTGCATTGCTATTTGAAGCAACTAATTTTAAAAGAAGAAAAGAGGGATCAGGGATGTGATAAAAAAAAAATTTGAATTTTCAAATACTTATAGTGAGTTCAGAGGCATACATAATGATTTTCTAAAAATGATAATTGCATTGCTTGAAGCAACTAATTTTAAAAGAAGAAAAGATGTATTTTATTTTATTTTTGCTTGTTCTCCATCTAGTTTGCTCCTCATTGTGATAGTTACTCATTCAACTACTGTGCGAGCAAAAAAAAAAATCTCCAGTATAGAATGGTGGAGGGACAACTTCGATTCTGAGTGTTCGTTTTGGGACAGAGACACCATATTATTAACTCCTGCTAGACATATTTTTTTACTTGTGCTATGAAAGTTTACAATTTGCACATTAGTTTATTGTCTTTGGCAACTAAATTCTTGTTACTGCTTTGTACTTTAGGGATCTAAAATTCAGTCTCTGAACTTCTAATATGTCCTAAAGTACAGGGACTGAACACTAGTGCATGTCCTCTTGGTTCCAAGGGCGTAGCTAGGGGTGGTCGAGGAGGGTCAATTGACCCCTCTGACATTTGTTTTTATGTTTTATTAGTTGGATATTTCTAACTCCACAAAACTTCTAAAACTTTCGTTGATCCCTCTATATTTTTCAATTTCTATAATTTTCCATTATCTTTTATTTGCGTTTTGGTAAAACCTCTTATCTAACATATTTCAGCTACAATTGTATGAAAATTTATCTATTAAGTTTCATTTTTATCTTATTTGATATAATAAAGTGATAAAATTACAATTCATTGTTTACAAGTTCAATTTTTCTCTACATAAAATAGTAAACTGTTCAAACTATATTCTTGACCCCCTTTGATACAATTTATGGCTACGCCACTGCTTGGTTCCCCTACCAAATGGAAAAGTTCGGTATCTACTCAACCAAATCATGAAAGTAGGGTTATATTCAAAGTTTCAAACACTAGGGTCATCTCTTGGTGTAGCAAATTATAAAGTCAGGGTGACATTCATGGAATGTGGGGGAAACTGCAATATATGATCCAAATTCCAAACACAGTGAATAACTCAGTAGTCAGTAAATCTGTAAATGTTCTGTGTTCTTGCCATTATAAGCTCCCAAACTTGAAAGATGAGATTAGGCTTCAATCATGATTTGACACCATTGTGATCTTGTCGTTGTAAAAAGGATTTGATCGGTGACTGCAAAGAGTGAAGTGGGGAAGAAAATAATGGAAGATCTTAATGGGTCAGTGTGTGAGGGGACCCGACCCTAATTTCTTCTCACAGAGAAAGAGGTCTCCCAAATATATGATGGATTTCCAAATTATGCAAGATTCTTCATGAACATATTCAACCTCCCACTCACTATGTGACTGAAAACTACCAATCACCATTGCCCAAGTAGTGCCTAACCCTATTCCATTTTATCTCTTATCATGATAGGAATCCCTAATTAGATTTGGTAACATTGTTTTTTTCTTAACGTGTACATAGCTACAGATGTACTACAGCATCATGCTAATAATATGTATAATTTTTTGGGTACACTAAATTTTGAACATGCTCGTTTATTTTACTTGTGATTAACAAATTTTTATTTTATACTTGCATGATTCAAACAATTTATTTTGGGGCTTTTATCATGAACATCACTTGACATTCGAACTATTTATCACTTTAGTACCAGACATATAAAAACTATCACATTACCTGATATTTGAAATTCGACCAAATTTTGATACTCACCATTAATAACTCTATTTAACCCACGTCCAGGTGACTTTTTTCTATGAGTATTTTTCGTCTCTCTCTCTCTCTCTCTCTGGGCCTTTAGTAACTATTCCGAAAGCGGCAAGGACAACGGTGAATAGAAGTTCGAAATAAAGAGAGAGGAAAAAGAGAGGAAGAGAAAGAAAAAAGAAAACAAAAGAGGAAGTAGAACTGAAGAAGAGGAGAAATAAAGAAAAGGGAAAGGAAGAGTGGGGCAGAGAGAGAGAGAGAGAGAATGAAGGCAAAAAAACAAGGGAAGGAAGAAAGTACCCATGGAAAATAGATTTATATTACATAATCAACTTAGGATTTTAATCTCTAAATATTCAAGATTAAATATGCGAAAAATTATAAAAATAATTTTGTTTTTAGTGATTAGGATTTATATATTTTTATTTTTTAATATAATTTAGTGCCAGGTGGTTTTATTATTAAAATTTAAAAGAAAAATAAATTATATTATTTTTTAATATAATAAAACCACCTACATAGCAATGAATTATATTAAAAAAATATAAATAATTTTTCTCATCTTTAGTCTTGAATATTTGAGGATTTTTACCCTAATTTGATTTTGTTAATATAAATTTCCTTTGGTATAATTTTTTTTTTATTTTTAAAATTTATTTAGGGAATTGAATATAAATGGAATAACTGTTTTGCCCATGCCACATAAATAATTTAACATAATATTTTATAGAGGTACTATAATGACAAACATATGAATAGTTCAGGTACCAGTAGATTCTTTATGAAAATTTAGACATAAAAAATTGCATTTGGCTATAATTCAGATACCATATGGAGTTTTGTCTTTTAAAAGTTAAATGATCTGAGACAGAATATAGTACTTATCCAAAATTCCTAATGGATAGATAGCAACACATGCAATTAATGACAATCCATAACAGAAGAGTATCAAGGAGACCAAAACGAAAACTATTCTTTCACTTCGTTGTACATCACTAATAATGTACAGCTATCATTATCAGTGAAGTATTATGTGACATTTGGCTTGAATTATGACTAGCCTTCCTACACGCGCCTTGCGCGTGTGGAAGACGGCGTTCGTGTGTGAGAGAAACGTTATCGTTTATTTAGTTTTTTTCGCATTATTTGTTCTTCGGTTTTGTAATAAAAAATAAAAAATAAAAAATAATAATAATAATAAATAGGCAAGTGGGCAAGTTTGTGTGGGGTCTTCATAAATATGGTTTTAATTTTCTTTATTATGCTATTTACTGTTTTGCCATTACTTTATTTAAGTTTATATATTGGCTAATATAGTTTAGCAGGGACAAATCTTGAATTTTTGAATGTTTACAAAAAACTCAAGTTTTCTCATTATATATATATAGATGATAAAAAAGAACAAGAGAAATTCTATTAGGACCTCCAAATTTGCTTACCTGACATCTTATACTCTTTGCACCTCCTTTTTGCTTTTAAAATACAATATTTGCTTACTAAACCTCTTCTAAATTCCTAAAATAACCGTGATGATATAATTCACATTAAATATACAAAATTACTACTATAATTCTAAATTTACTCACCACACATCCATAAATTAATTTCTAATCAACAAGAAAATATTTTAGCATGAACTATTCTTTGTTTTTTTTTTAATCTTTTTTAAACTATTTTTTTCTCTTTTAGTTGTGCAATAAAAAAAATAATCATTTATTCTTACTGTTTATTTTTTTCATCTATTTTTTGTACCTCATGATTAAATATTTTATGTATTTTTTTAATTGCTATTTTTTTTTGCAAATATAATGGATAGACTTAGATTTAGGTCATAGTAGAATTTCTTTTGTTCTCTATCACCAATATGCGTTCAACAAATGATACAAATTTTTATGTCATATGATCTATTATAGTTTTAATTTTTATTAAATATATATAAATTTTTTAATGAGTATGTAGTGAAATTGGAAAATAAAAATAGATAAGGAAAATAATAAAGAATGCAATCTAATATTATTGAATTGGAAACTCTAGAGAAAATAAACATGATATCTTTTTGGTATAATTATTGTCCTTAATAGTCATTTTATAGGAGGTTATAAATGTCATTTAATAATTCATAATGGAGTGAGGTCAAATGAGCAAATTTGGAGGTCCCAATAGAAACACTCAAAGAACAAATGCCATTACAAAAAAAAAAAAACACATTTGGTTTGATTTCTTGGTTGTTAAGGCCCAATTTCTCAAGCCCAGTGATTGATTTCTTGCTTGTTAGGCCCAACTGGCAACAATGACTCTGTAACTTTTGTTCTCGTTGAAGAAGCCCTAAGAAAACATATCCGACCTCTCTCTCCCTCTCCACTCCTTCGTGCTCGTCAGTCCCTGCAGGTATCTTCTGTTTAAAGTTTTGATCTTTGTGAGTTGGGTCCTTGAATTTTGAACAAATATTTCTTAATTTTGCATCTAAGCTTGTTTTACTTCTGTTTAGCTTACTGGGCATTTCTGAATTCTTCATTTGATGTTCATTTCAGGCATTCTTTCTGTCTTCTTCATTATGCTTGCTCATTTGTTTTCGTGAGAATTGGGTTTGTTCAGAAAATGCGATAAAGTTACTTCTGCCTGCTGTACTGTATTAGTGAATAGCTTATTAAGTTGGTCTAAAGTTCATAGAAAGTTTACTGATTTATAATTTTGATGTGCATTTGGTTCTTTTGGTCGATGGGTTTTGATGCATATCCAAGGTGCTACAGATTTTTTTGACGGATCGAAACAAATAGCTCAATTTGTTAGTTGATTTTTTTTGGTTGAAGTTGAAGTTTGATATCACAAATTAAGCAGTGAGTTTTTGGGCTCGGAAGTATAAAACTTAGTTCTTGTTTTACAAGTGAATGCAGTGGAATAGTTCCATTTAGGGAGTAAGAACTTTAGATTTTGGGGTCGGAAGTAAAAAGATTATTCTTCTTTTCTTCTTTTACTAGTTGCTTTTGCTGCCGGATTTTTTTGCCTTCATTCACATATATTTTAGGCTTCTTCCTATTTGCATGAAAAGAGGACCTGTTGAGATTTCAAAATATTATTATTGGTACGTTGTCATACAAAGAAGTGCTAAAGTTGAATTGTTAATGCTTTTTCGAGCTCCATTACCAGCAGTTCCAATTTGCACACCCTCACCAACTTTTTTTTGTGGCAGAAATGAAAGTTTTTCGACTTGCTCTACGATCCTTCAATGATGGTGTATCACGCCAGTTTCATCAGTCACACACTGTGAGAACTCTCTCCACACATGCACTCTCAGGTACTTTTCCGCATAACTCCATGGCGTAACTCTTTCTGTTAGCTCCATTTTCCATGAACTTTGTGATCATTGATAATGTTAAAACTTTGCTTGAATCTCTGTGGAATAGTAGAGAAATAGATTTTGGTGTTGGGTTTGTTTGGAGTTCAACTTGGGGTTTGATTTGTTTAGCTTATAAAGTAGCTTTTCCTTTGCTGTCCATTATTTAATCTAGATAAAACTGAAAGCTTAAATGTTTCAAATTTGATCACGCAATATCATTTTTTCTGTCTCAGGTGATGGAATGAATGATAAGCAGAACTCTAATTCCTTTGAATCTGCTGATGATTTTGAGGCGAGGATTTTCAGTAAAACTTCTGGAGGGAATTCCAAAACAGATTCCTTTTTCGCTAAACTTGATAGGCTCGGGAAGACTCGTGATGGATATGCTTCGAATCTGCCTGGAGGAAGTGGAAGTGGTTCCCATGTACTCGATGGCTTAGATGAAAGTTTTAATACCTTGTCAGATGGAATGGATGGAAAATTAAAGAAAGCAGCCATGTACTTTGAATATGATCCCGAGGAAGTGGATATAGAGGGTTATGCCTTCAGACCAGATACAAGATTTCACCTAGGAGGGACTTATGAGCTTAAAGTATGTAAAGGAGCAAGTGACCTCTTTGTTTACAGCTTTTGCACTTTTCTGTTATTGTCGTTATTATTATTACTAGTATTGATCTGCAGTGTTATAACCTGCTTCTGAACTTTCTTGTTTGTCCTGTGCGGCAAATGTATACAAGTCAGCCTGTCCTGCTTGATCACTGAACCATATGTTTATGTTGCACTTTTCATGCTTTCTTTATACATGTCTGTCTCATTTAAGACGTGGCTGTCTGCAGGATCTTGATCTGACTAAGCCTGGAGTTCGTAAACCTCCCAAAAAGAATGAGTTTGAAGTAACTACAAAGGAAGTTCTTCAAAAAGCTGATTTCAGGGTATGCATTCCTGTTAGTTTCTCAATACATTGCATTTTAAGGAATGCATAAAGATATATATATATATATATATATATATATATAAAGTTAGATATGTAAGATTCCAGTTGCTTTGTATTGGTAAGGTCAAATCTTAGTTATTGGTTTTATTGTTGATTTCTCTGATCCCATATTCCCTGCTCTACATGAATAACAATTGAGACCTGTAAGTTTTGCAAAACTAGATTTACCCTAATGCTGGCCCATTGGTTTGATATGAGCTGTGGATTGGTGGTTTATTCCACTTGATTGTCCCAGGTTTTCTTAGAGATGGTTCTTTATTACATCATCAAATTGCAACTAATTTGATTGTTAGACAACTTAAATTTGGGAAAAGTAAAGGCTTCAGCAGGTTCTCTTGATTTCACTGTTACTCTCTTCTGCTTCCAGACATTTTTAAATATCAGTTTTAGATCCCCCTTTTAAACCCTGAGCATCCATTGAAGCCTGAAATCTTGTTTTGCTGCTTCTATAAGTGTGATTATATTTATAATGTCAAGTTCAGTGGTGTATCCTTTTATTTCCGATGCTTTGGACTGTGTTCTTACATTAAATGCACTATTGTGTGCAGAATGTGAGATTCCTTGCAAATTTCATAACTGAGGCTGGAGTTATTATCAAAAGAAGCAAGGTAAGAATGAGTGCATGTGCAGCAGTGAGTTAAACTTTGCTGAACCTTCATTGTAATATGTTATGTTCCCCTGCTCATTGTGTAGACTAAGATTAGCGCCAAGGCCCAGAGAAAGGTTGCGAGGGAAATTAAGACATCTAGAGCTTTCGGTTTGATGCCTTTCACAACAATGGGGACAAAATCATTTGTTTTTGGAAAAACTATGGAGAGTCTTGATGAAGACTTCGAATACGAAAGTTTTGATAACCCTACAGCTGATGACGATGAAAGAAATCCTCTGGGATACTAAAAGCTTGTTGTAAGGGCTTGAATATGTAGAAAATTTAGTTGACAGCGCAGCTACAGACTGGCCTCTACCCCTGAAGAGTACAACGAAAGAGATAGAAATGATGGGAAAGATGGTACTTGCCTACTTGGTAAGCTGAATCCCATTGCATGTAACTCCATGTTTTTGTTATAAGTAGGTTATTCAGTTTTCCATTTTGTGGTTGGGTATGCACAGCCAATGCCATTTTCCTTGGTATGTCAAGCTCATTGGGTTTTTTTCCCCTCCTTATCTAGCATAAGTCTGGATTAGAGAAAGATGAATAAAAGTAATGACATAGCCAAAGAACTATATTTTGATTCTAGGGTTGGAACCCATATCTGAATCAGTATGCATGAACTTTTTTCTTATTTCTTTCCAAAATTTTCCTCACTTTTGAAATTAAGTTTATGCAAGTTTGTGCTGAGACTATTTTGCCATTACTGTAAAGTCAAAGATTATGCTGTGAGGAATGTGATGAATTGATGGACCATGCAATATTTTCTTTTTAGACTGATTATATGATATATAAATATTTATTCTGAACAGATTGCCATTGTCTTTTGAGATGCAAATATGATTCTCTAAGAAAATTAAAGTTATCAGACAAATGCATAAATACAATGAAAAAGCTTTTACAATATGGATAGTATTTTCTCTTTACATTTTACCCTAGTTTTCTCACTTCCTGTAGTTGTGGTACTTGTATATGTAAGCGTTGCACATTATTTTGAACATTACACAAAAGAAACAAATGACAACGAATCAAACCTGAGTTGTCTTTTGTCAGCAGCCTTTATATTTTAAGAGTGGAGGGTTAAGGGTTCCTTTCTTGGTTCAATTTTCTGAGGGATTATTGATTATTCTCATCATCTATTAAAAAGAATAAAGATATAGAAGAGAGAAAGAAACTTAACCCATAAAGAGTAATCCAAGTAATCCTTCTTATTAATCCTCAATATTCTTTAACGAAGTTGAGATTCGATTCTGTTATACGATTAGAAGAAACCAAACTAGCTAGCTGGCAAGAACAAGTCGACTCTATCCCATTCCATCTCAATTCAAATACCAAGTTTGATTATGTACCACTAGTAGAGAAAGCCTTGCAACAAGACATAAATTTGGCTTGCCTTCAAAACGTTTTCATGAACTTCTATTTTGATAAGATTCGGAAGATTCAGAACCACACACAGTTAGAGGAGGAATTTATGATTCAAATTATAGTCTAACAATGTTCCATCTTAAACACAACAGTTGCATAATCACAAGTTCAAATCGAACAGTCTAGTATGGTCATATTCCTAACCATAGTTTGGTTATCTTTAGTTCAAATCGACAATCTAACAATATATCATCTCAAATCAATAGCGGATTCAAGCCCTCGCTTCAACTTCTGTTCGCTCATTAAACTAATCGGTCTGTGTACATGTTGTATTAGTTTTCGTAAAAGTGAGGGGCTAAAGGATTGACGAATCGTCTCAAATAGACCGAGTTTAGAACAACTAGGCAGCAAAGCGAGCTAGTGCATGAGGTTCTTGCAATCTCGTAGACTTAAAAATCATCTTGTAACAAAACTAGTGAAACATTGTCAAATAGTCAAAGCTTTAGGAAAAAAGAAAGGTTAAAAAGACTGTTTCTAAACCATGGCAGCAGTACAAGTCCTGAGATACAGAGTGATGAATTTTCAATTAACAATGGGTGTTTCTCTCTTTTGCTGGGCAACAACCACAGCGTAACCAATTCTAACGAGACCCCACACGCTTCACACCCTCCATATTCTTCTCCTCTCTCTTATTTTAATCATTCCCTTCGTGCTTTCACTTTCTTCCACGACTCTTTTCCAATCCCCGCTTTAACCAAAAAAAAAAAAAAAACTTTCTTCCACGACTCAAACCTGAAACATTTCTCTCTCTGTCTCTCCCAAATGAAGAAGAAAAAGCCAGAAACATTCACTTGCCCATGACCCAAATTGCCTTAAATGACACTTGTATATATCTTCATCTTCTTCACAACCTTCATAACTTCGCTGGCACCCAATAGAGTGGTTGTCAATGGCCTTGGATTGGCTTCTACGACTGCCATAACATATGGCACAGCAACTGTTTGTGGCATTGTAGCTGATCACCAAACGCAGTTTATACAATGCTACCAAAACAACCGGACTATTTTAGTCCAACCCAATGTTTCCTTTGAAGCCATCTCTGGTGGGAAGACCTTCTTTTGTGGTCTCAGGTCAGGTGGCTTTAGCCTTCTCTGCTGGGACACCAGCTCAGTTAGCTTCAATCGTAGACGTATATACCAAAGTGATGATGTAGCGTTGACTGATCTAACGGTTGGTGATGCCCAAGTTTGTGCCAGAGAGGTCAACTCTAGCATAGTCAGGTGCTGGAGAGGAGGGCCTTTGTTTCAGTCACCTGGAGAGGCATTGAAGTTCAAGACAATCACATCTGGAAGTGGGTTTACATGTGGGATTTTGATGAATGGTAGCAGAGTCCTCTGTTGGGGTAGTAATGATGTTGGAGCTGAGATTCAAAAAGGGTTCGAGAATATGTCAATGTCAAGCTTGATTGCTGGACAGTCTCATGCTTGTGGGTTAAGCAAAATTGGAACTTTGGTCTGCAAAGGGAACAATGATTCCGGGCAATTGAATGTACCTTATGGTGCTTCATCTTTCGCGTTTTCAGGCCTTGCATTGGGAGCAAATTTTACTTGTGCTGTAAGGCAAAGCAATGGCTTTGTTGTATGCTGGGGTCATAGTGATGTTATCGAAAATGTTTCGTTTGAGTCCATTGTTGCAGGTTTGGATTTTGTATGTGGATTAACAAGAAGTAATCTATCGCTGGTTTGTTGGGGACCAGGATGGTGTTCTCAAAATGATGTTCCTTTGGGATGGATCATTCCGGGTCCATGTTTACAAACTCCGTGTAGCAGCTGCGGTGTGTACCCGAATTCGGAGACTCTTTGTGGTGGGTCGGGGAATATATGCACCTCATGCCAGACCGAGCTTCCAGTTGCAGTGCCTTTGCTTCCAACAAATCTGCCGCGACAAGGTTCTTCATCATCCATAGGAAGAAATAAGCTTTTGTTGGCTTTAGTGATAGTTGGATCAATTGGGGCTTTTGCTGGACTTTGCACTATTATCTTCTGCCTATGGATTGGTCTATGTAGTTCTTGGTTTAACAATCCCGAGTCTGTGCAACTCACAAGTGCTGTTGATCCCAATGTAGGCGCTCCTGTAAGGATCGAAAATGTTCCTAATGCTCCATTTCAGCAACTTAGAAGTGGTTCATCATCAAAGCATGCAGACAAGACTAAAGAATTTGTATTAGCAGAGCTTTCTGCTGCCACTAAGCATTTCTCAACCCAAAACAAGATTGGTGCTGGGAGCTTTGGTATTGTCTACAAAGGCAAGCTCTCCGATGGTCGCGAAGTGGCCATCAAGAGAGGGGATACTAGTACAAAAACCAAGAAAGTTCAGGAGAAAGAAAGTGCATTCGATTCCGAACTTGCGTTGCTGTCTCGGCTTCACCACAAGCACTTGGTGAAGCTAGTGGGATCCTGTGAAGATAAAGACGAGAGGCTTTTGGTTTACGAGTACATGAGCAATGGCTCACTTCATGATCACTTGCATAACAAGAAGAATGTGGAGAAAAGTAGCAGCATTGTAAATTCTTGGAAAATGAGGATGAGAATTGCATTGGATGCCGCAAGGGGGATTGAGTATCTTCACAACTATGCAGTGCCACCAATAATTCACCGAGACATCAAGTCTTCTAACATTCTCTTGGACGCAAATTGGACTGCAAGAGTATCCGATTTCGGGCTGTCATTGTTGGGGCCGGAGTCTGATCAAGAGATCATGGCATCCAAGGCGGTTGGGACAGTAGGGTACATTGATCCCGAGTACTTTGTACTAAATGTTTTGACAGCAAAGAGCGATGTCTATGGCTTCGGAGTGGTGTTGTTGGAGCTTTTGACAGGGAAGAGGGCTGTTTTCAGTGACAGTGAAGAGGGAACAGGTCCAATGGGTGTTGTGGAATATGCAGGGCCAAGGATAATGGCAGGAGAGCTTCAAAGCTTGTTGGATAAAAGGGTGGGGCAGCCGGAACCAAACGAGGCAGAAGCAGTTCAGCTGGTGGCTTATACTGCTATGCATTGTGTGAATTTGGAGGGGAAGGAAAGGCCTTGTATGACTGACATTGTTGCCAATTTGGAGAAAGCAGTTACTCTTTGTGAAGAGGAACCTGTTAGCTTCTCTACCTCCACAATTTCCCTTCCTTCATTCTGAAATTAATTGATCCAAAAACCACATTCATTTCTTTACTTTTTTTTCCTTATTAATTACTTTCATATACACCAATTTATTCTTTCTCATTTGCGGCTTTACCCTAATCCTAGTCTTAATAGGAAAAATCATGTTACTAGCATCATAAAACTGATCCAAGGTGGAAGGAGACACATCCATATAGAAGCATAGTAATCATCTAATCTCTTTCATAATCTAATTAAGTGGAGCAACACGTGATGAGTAGTTGTAAACAACGTATTAAATTGTCTCACCCTAACACTATTGCTAAACTCTAACATAGGCATTAAATTATTTGGCATTAAACCTAATAACATTTTGTAAAGAAAAACTTCTTGGTCTGTGAGACATGGGAACATGAAGATATTTGTTAGAGATTTCATTCAGATCTTAGAAAGGGCTATTTTGGTCTTTGCAATCTTCACATCAGTAATCGCTGTGGCAAACCGCGGCTTTGGAGTAGCACACTCGAAATAGTTTTGGACATTTTTGTCCCCCTCGTTTAGAAAGCGGGGCCAACGGCGGCTGTACCGTTTGTATCACAGGACACAGCCTGTACAAGAACAGGGCCTGTTGATGATTAACGTGGGATTATAAATTATTAACTTCTGATTAATAGTTAATTAATTAGGTAACAAATGCTATTTGGTTCACGAGCTAAGTGAACTAATAGTCATTGTGCGTTGTATTGACTATTGAGTTGTGCTAGCTAGGTAGCTTTGTTATATGAAAACCAATAGTACGTGGGTTTACTAAACTTAACAAAATATTAAGGTCAATTGCTAATCTAAGTGAAAGAGGGATCTTCTACTTACTGTTCTAATTACTGTTCTAATTATTATATCATGATGGTGAATGTTTAGCAGTGTATTAGTCAAAGAGCTTGGGGGGCTTTTGGTTCGTGCTAATGTTCGATTGTTGGGTACATATCAAGATTCAAGAGTGTATAACGTGGTATATATCATTGCACGCTGTTATGTATTGTGGCATGGATGCATCTAAATGTGGTTAGAGAATAGGCCTCTTTGGCTCATGAAATTGGAACACGTAATAATCTTATTAGAACTGATGTTTCTTCTTGGAGTTTGGTAAGTATATTTCCCTTTCATATGCATTAATAGATGTAAAAACTTCAACCCATCTAGACGATTCAAACACATGGTGATCAGCACAAGAAATTTCTTTGAGACCTTAATTAATGTTTAGCACAAGGTTTTCTCATTTTTCTTTTTCAATACAAATAGCCTCCATTCAAAAGTCAGATGGTAGTTTAATATAAAAAATAAAAGTCCAACCTTGGTGACCTTTTTTATTTTAAAGCCAGAAAATTTGTTGCAGACCTTCTGTTTATTTCCTTATTTCCAGTATGGAAGGTATTTAATAATGGAAACACAGTTAATGTACTGTAGTTGATTTAGTGTTTTCATATGTAAATAGATTACAGTAGAGGCAGAGTATGAGAAACCATGCATATCTTTCACTGGGGACTTTCAAACTCAAATCTCATAAGAAGCTTCACTGATTTATACTTTATCCCTCTTTTATTATGCAGAGGAACTGCTCTGAACCCAGTTTTGAGCTCTGATATTGGCAGACATGTTTGACCCCCAAAGTCATGATTTCCAGTATTGTCATACTCTTTAACTTGAATTCTAAGCACAGCCAATTCCGGAACACTCAATGGGAAGTTGAACTCCTCATTCCACACTGGAATCCACTCGTCCTCGACTGGCTTAGTCTCCAGCATTATTGTGTCCTTTGGGACTCCTGCAATTCCAACCTACAAAAACACCACCACATGACACTTATATATTAGTTACTATTTAAAAGGTAATACTCTATTGTCAGGTAATACACTTATATAGAACCAATAGTGTATCCGATGAATAGTGTCATAACAGAATTTCGCACTCATAAGGAATCTACATATGAATGAACTTTTTGTCGACTTACCCTCACAAAAAAGTCCGGTGGAGAAAAACGATCAAAGTGTGTGCGGTGGAAATCTGAATGCCATCCTTCTCCCATGTAAACTTTTACCTGTTTGTCCACAAGAGAGGTTATGGAGCTAGCTAGCTACACACTTCTTAAACATCATGCATCTAAATAATGAAAGTGACTGACATGGTTACAGGTTCAAACAGATATTCAACACACCTTTAAGTTTTGCCTAACTTGATACGATTTTTCCGGATTAAAAATCTCATTATCTGGGCCACTGGTAAGTAAAAAATCAGGTTTTTTCACATAACCACAGCCTCCATTAGCTCTGAACATTCCTTCCATTATCGTAAGATGCTTTCCATGTCCCTTTGAGAAATACACAATAGTACGTAAGGTAATTAAGGCAGAAGAAGAACTTCCAATACAAGTAAAAGTGGATTACTTAAGAAGCAAGCAAATTAAATTACAAAATAAACAAGTCTAACCTGCATATTGAATGCGACCATTTGAGCTCCATGGCTCCATCCAAGCATAGGGTTATAATTTGATGAGTCCAAACGTGTACCCTTAGGATATATCCTTAACAAATTTCTTTGTGTAAACCTAGAAAAAGAGTTGAGCAAATTTGATCATTTAGATGGTGAAAAACAATTAAGAGTAACATGAATTCAGGCATGGTGAACCCCAAAACTTAAATTGCAGAGAGAATGAGTCAACAATGTATATATCAAGCTAACTAATGTACGTAAACATTACCTGACAATATCTGTTCCACGAGTTTTTGATGCATTTTCCAACTGTTGCTCGCTCAAGCTAAGACGTCTTACTTTCATGGGATCAATATGCCACATATCCAAACCGTTTTTTGGTTTTCCAGCATGGATTGCAATTAACTGCTTATATTGTAGAGCAGCATTCTCCTCATCTTCATCCTGATCATCTTGGTCACTATCCTGCATATGTTCAAGTGGGTAATTTGTGGTACATTAAGTAGGTGGATTAAGCATATGATTAGCACAATGTACACTATACTACTAGTTCATATGCACCTTATTATCAGAGGCTCCAAATTCCTTGTGTCTCTGAGGTTCATGATACTCCGGTGGCTTGGTTGAAATCAAAACTTTTCTCTTTAATATTTCAGGTGAAGGGAGTTCCATTAAAAATTCCGAGTTAGGGACGTAGAGCATGTCTCCAAATGTTTCAGTCACCATCTATCATCACAAATTTTATTTATTGTCATAAAAAAAAAAGATACATAAATGAAAATAAGTATCGGTAAGGTTATTAAAGGGTTTCACATGTCTCGTATGTCAGAAATCACATTAATGTTATCAGTAAATGTGATACAAACAATTTCATTAATCCAAAATCATAAAATGGGAAAAAGTATAAGCTAGGTGTGAGTAGTTACCTTGGCCACTTTAGCTTGAAGATCTGCAGGTAAGTGATCTTCAAATGTTATAACAACAGGATACTCAGAAGCAGTAAAAGCATTGTCCTTGATAGCTCGCAAGCATTTGATGACATCAACCGGACTAGTCAAAGTCCTAGAAAAGGTTCAAAGAGAATTGCTAATTATTGGACAAAGAATAAAGGGGGTTTGATCAATATCAGCTTTTTAAATCACTGATGTCTATGTTGAAATAATAGGGAAGGTAACCACAAATGAAACTAATCCATACCCTCCATGACGAACCTCGATGCCATTTTTTTTAGAATTAGGCCACAAATCCAATTCAATAACTCGAACACCTCGCAGCAGTGCCTGTATAATTGGGTGGACACTACTGTCACTGCTGAGTTGATTTCCAGTCAAGTATGAGTTATGGCCGGTGAAGAGGAAATAATGAGCCAATGGAGCTTTCATGTCATGGTGCACCTGATTAATCCAAACACATTTTATTATATATTTATATACAATAATAGTTAGAGGATCACTATATAATTCCTGAAATCACAAGGAAATATGAGACTACCTTTGAAGAGATTGGGGGGTTAAGATCACCAAAGAGATATCTAAAGAAGGCATCAAGATGGAGGCCCTTTCTTTGGAAAATGTTGAGATGCTTGAGACTGTTGAAAATGGCCTGAGCATCTTCTTTGGTGGCATCAGCTTCTCCTTGAAAATCAACCAGAAAGCTATGAAGATCATCAAGGGAGATGGTGTCGTTTTCGGCGTACATATCAAACATTTTCTTGATATCTTCAGGAGGCCCTGCCACCTTGAGCCTGAATATTCTTCTGAAACAGAAGCAGACCTTGAAAGACTGCTTATTGCTGGACATCTTTGCCAATAGTTTTGTGTTGGCAATACTTTCTCTAGATTCTGTTCATATGAAGATAGAAATGAAGAACTTAAGCTTTGCTTTCGCCAGTCGTATATTTAAAGAGGAATTTAAATGCATCAACAGTTGATAATTGTTGGAATTTCTTGGAAGATATTAATTGGCTGAAATTCTTAGGACTGGCTTTAAAGCCAAGTCAGAATCTGTGCTCATGCAAACTTTAATGGTCAGTATTCTACATTCCCTCTATTATTATTCCTATGAGATTGCTTCTCTCATATATACCTGTCTCTGTCACTTGTACATTCTCTTTTATCGTTACAAATGAGCAAAAATAACGAGAGCGGAATATTTCCCATTTGCTATTATAATTGGGGGACCCTGCTGTGTGACATTTTCTCTAATGAGTAATGAATAAGCTGAGAAATCCACTAGCAATCAATAACACTCCAATTTACTTTTACAGGTGACTAGAAATCCATATGACTTGTAGCTTTGTAGCTGATCAGCAGCACCTTGCAACCCATGTTCTAGCTGTTGAGTCATAGTCATAGTCAAAGAGTCATAGTCAGATTTTCTGGTTTAGTTTCTTCTTTCCTAGGTTTTATTTGGTCTTCCTTAATCATTAGCATTCATTAGCATTCTTAGGTTTACTTCTTCCTTTTGTAGCTTTTGTTAGTTGGCTGTCCTCTTGCTGCAGCTTGTAATAGTTTATATATAGGCTTCATTGTACAAAGCAATTCATTCAATTAATGAAAGTATAATTCCTTGTTCACTTTGACTTGGTATCAGAGCAGTAATTCGATCTTGAATTCTGACTCTTTGTTCTTTGGTTCTTGACCCTTTATCATTTGTTCCTTGTCCCTTGTTGCCTTTGTTATCTATTTGTTCTTTCCGCTGCATATTCGTCATGGGTGATGATCAAGAAATCTCAACTGTACTCACAAAGGTTGAAGGTGGTGAGAGCTCTCATGAACCTAACAAAATTTCTGTTTCTGTTAAAGATGATTCAACTGGCAGCTATGGAGGTGTCAAGCTCAACGGCACCAATTACCGAACCTGGAAAAAGATGATGGAGGCTCACCTTTGTGGAATTGATAAGGTGGGATATGTCGATGGCTCAATTGTTGAACCACCAATTGAAGCCAACAATTATTCAAAATGGAAGGCTGCAAATGGCTCGGTAACTTCTATCCTTTATAAATCTATGATTGAAGATGTTTCACAGATGATTATGGGATGTAATACAGCTGAAGAAATCTGGGAAAGCCTCAAGGAGATATATTTCAATGGAACAGATTTTTCTGAAGTTTATGAGTTGAGCAATCAAGCAACCCGTATGACTCAAGATGGGAAACCGGTTGCTGTGTTCTTTGCAAAGCTGAAGGGGATTTGGCAAGACATTGATCAGATGCGTCCATGTCGTATGAAGTGCCCAGAAGATGTTAAGATCTATAAGGAAGAGCAGGACCTCATGAGGGTTCATGTTTTCTTGGCTGGCCTAGATACAATATTTGAGAATGCAAGGAGCGAATTGCTTCGCCGAACCACTACACCAACCTTGCAGCAAGCCTTTGCTTATATTCGCAAAGATGAAACTCAGAGGGCTGGCACTAGAGCAATTACTACGGAAGTTGCAGGCCTTGCAATACAATCCAAGTCCAGGCCATTCTCCAGCAATCGCCCATTTACTTCACTACGTCCCTCTTCTCAAGGTCCACCTCCTGGGTTCTCTTCTAATCCCAATGTGACCTGCAATTACTGCAAGAACCCAGGCCACATCAAAGCCAATTGTCATCGGTTGGTTGGTTTTCCAGCTGGCTACTTCAATAAGCCTCGACCTCAAGACAACAAATTCAAGGGAAAAGCTGCTGTCCATCTTGTTCAAGATGGAGACTACTATGCTATGACAGACTCAGACCACACCAATGTTACTGGTAATGGTACCATGTTGGTAAATCATGGTGGTAATGGTAAGATTGGAACTGCTCTACAAATTTCAAACTTTACTGGTAGCAATACTTGGATAATTGATTCTGGAGCATCTGACCATATGACCTATGATCGTAGTTTCTTTATTTCTCTCAGGCCACCTTCTATTTCCTCTGTTATAAATGCCAATGGTGATTCTTTTCCTGTTTTAGGCATAGGGTCTGTTCACCTCACCCCCTCTCTAACACTACATGATGTTCTTTATGTTCCTGACCTCTCTCATCATCTCATATCTGTACCTCAACTCAACACTCAATCTAGATGTTCTGTAACCTTCTTTCCTTTGTATGTAATCTTTCAGGACCTCCTCACCAGGGAAATAATCGGCAGGGGTTATCTGAAGGGTCGACTGTTTCATCTGGATTGCATGTTCGCAGGAATAAAGCCGGAGAAGACAAACCAAGTTGCCTTGGTTTCGACTGGGGTTACTAATCAAGTTGAGGAATTGTGGTTGTGGCATCGGAGATTGGGACATCCTTCCTTTAGTGTCATGAAGAAATCCATGCCCTCCTTGTTTTTGGGCATTGATGAATCCAAGTTGCATTGTGAGTCATGTGTCTTAGCTAAAAGTCATCGTACTAGTTATCCTTTGAGTACTACTAGAAGCACCTTTCCATTCGAGCTCATTCATTCTGATGTATGGGGGCCTTCCCGAGAGTCCACCTTGTCTGGCAAACATTGGTTTGTTTTATTTATTGATGATTTTACTCGTCTTACTTGGGTGTCCTTACTAAAACATAAACATGAAGTCTTTGCTGCTTTCCAAGAATTCTTTACCCTTGTTCACAATCAATTTGGAGCCAACATTAAAGTCTTTCGTTCTGATAATGGGGGGGAGTTTGTCAATTCTCAGTTTAACCAATTCTTTCATTCTCATGGCATTATTCATCAAACAACTTGTCCTCAGACCCCTGAACAAAATGGGGTATCAGAAAGAAAGAACCGTCATGTTCTTGACATTGCTCGTTCTCTTTTGTTTAGCGCTCATATGCCTAAGTATCTTTGGGGAGATGCTATTCTTACTTCTTGTCATTTAATCAATAGACTTCCTTCCTCAGTTCTCAATGGTCAAACACCTTATGCTGCCCTCTCACAGCATGTATCGGTTCCGTCGTTTTCTAATCTTCCAGCTCGTGTCTTTGAGTGTGTTGTTTTTGTCCATGTCCCTAAGAATCAACGATCCAAACTTGATGCCAGGGCCTTAAAGTGTGTGTTTGTGGGCTATGGAATCAATCAGAAAGGCTATAAATGTTTTCATCCTCCTACACAGAAAGTCTATGTTACAATGGATGTCACTTTTTATGAGGATGCTTGTTATTTCTCTCCCACCAATCCTTCCCTTCAGGGGGAGAAACACATGTTTTTGGAAGAGAAGCTTTGTGGGAGTCAGCCAAGGGAAGATGAAGATGTTTTTCATGCCATATCAAGCCCCACGATCGATCGTGACATCCTCCACGATCGATCGCCCGATGAGACAGAAGGTTCCAGTAGCTCCAGTGGTCCATCCACGATCGATCGTGGAAATTACGATCGATCGCCCGACGAGGCAGAAGCTTCCAGTAGCTCCAGTGGTTCATCCACGATCGATCGTGGGAGTTGTCACGATCGATCGCCCGACGAGGCAGAAGCTCCCAGTTTCCGACCGATCGATCGTGTCTCTCCCAGCGATCGATCGCCCGACGAAACAGAGGCGAAAACTCCCAGTGATCCACCCACGATCGATCGCATCATTTCGTGCGATCGATCGCCCGACGAGGCAGAGACAGCAGTTCCCAGTCGCTCATCCACGATCGATCGTGACAGTTCGTACGATCGATCGCCTGACAAGGCAGAGCATGCAATTCAGAATCCAACCAAGGAACAAGAAGGCCAAGCTCCTTCACCCCTTTCAAGAACAGATAACCCTTGTCAAACAATCCCTGAGGAGTGTCATGATCTTGAGGTTAGTGGTGTTGCTTCTAAATCTAATAGTGGTGAAATTGTGTGTGTGTTGCCTCCTAGGTCCACTCGTGGTAAACCATCCCGTCAATATGAACCAAGCTTAAATGTTAAGTCTAAATATGCCATAGCTAACTTTGTCTCAACTCATCGGTTATCCAAATCCCATGCTTCTTTTGTGAATCAAATATCCTCTGTATGTGTTCCCAGTAAAGTGCAGGATGCTCTCAATGATCCCAAATGGTCTCAAGCAATGAATGAAGAGATGGAGGCTTTGGAGAAGAATAATACATGGGAGTTGGTACCACCCCCACAGGGAAAGAAAGCTGTTGGATGTAGATGGGTGTTTACTGTCAAACACAATGCAGATGGTTCAGTTAACAGGTATAAAGCAAGACTTGTTGCAAAAGGGTTTACTCAGACATATGGAGTAGATTATGAAGAGACCTTTGCCCCAGTGGCCAAGATTAATACAGTTCGAGTGTTGATGTCTCTAGCAGCCAATTTAGATTGGCCTCTGCAACAATTTGATGTGAAGAATGCCTTCTTACATGGAGAACTATCTGAAGAAGTATATATGGCTCTACCACCAGGATACGAAGCAAACACAGGAGGGAGTTTTGTGTGCAAGTTGAATAAGTCCTTGTATGGACTTAAACAATCACCACGAGCATGGTTTGGACGATTCTCTCAAGCTATGCGTCGTTTTGGGTACAAACAAAGTAATTCTGATCATACGCTATTTTTGAAACATTGTTCAAGTAGAGTAACTGCCTTGATCATTTATGTGGATGATATGATAATTACTGGTGATGACTCAGCGGAGATTGAAAGATTAAAGGATCTACTTGCATCAGAATTTGAAATGAAAGATCTTGGTTTACTTAAATATTTTTTGGGGATTGAAGTCGCCAGGGGGAGTTCAGGAATTTTCTTGTGCCAAAGAAAATATGTGCTTGATTTGTTGACAGAAACAGGAATGCTGGATTGCAGACCTGTCGATACCCCTATTGAGCAGAATCATAAACTGGCCGAGTATCCTGATCAAACCCCTACAGAGAAGGCACGCTATCAGAGGCTAGTTGGCAGATTAATCTATCTCTCACATACTCGGCCAGATATTGCATATGCAGTAAGTGTTGTGAGTCAATTCATGCATAATCCAAGTGAAACACATATGGAAGCTGTGATCCGTATTCTACGGTATTTGAAGTCTGCACCTGGGAAAGGCCTAATGTTTTCAAAACATAAACATCTTGATATTAGTGGCTATACAGATGCAGATTGGGCAGGCAGTGTTACAGATAGAAAATCCACTTCTGGTTATTTTACTTTTGTAGGTGGTAATCTTGTTACTTGGAGGAGTAAAAAACAGAAGGTCGTGGCTAGATCAAGTGCTGAAGCAGAATATAGAGGTATGGCCCATGGAGTTTGTGAATTGCTATGGTTGAGGAGAGTTCTATGTGATTTGGGATTTAAGCCCAAACGGTCCATGGATTTATATTGTGATAATAAGGCGGCAGTGGACATTGCTCACAATCCAGTACAACATGACAGAACTAAACATGTTGAGGTTGATAGACATTTCATCAGAGAAAAGCTTGATGCTAAGCTTATCTCTTTTCCGTTTGTCCGTTCGGAAGAACAGTTGGCTGATGTTCTCACTAAAGCAGTTTCAAGCAGAGCCTTTTATGACTCACTTGACAAGTTGGGCATTCGTGATTTGTATGCGCCAACTTGAGGGGGAGTGTTGAGTCATAGTCATAGTCAAAGAGTCATAGTCAGATTTTCTGGTTTAGTTTCTTCTTTCCTAGGTTTTATTTGGTCTTCCTTAATCATTAGCATTCATTAGCATTCTTAGGTTTACTTCTTCCTTTTGTAGCTTTTGTTAGTTGGCTGTCCTCTTGCTGCAGCTTGTAATAGTTTATATATAGGCTTCATTGTACAAAGCAATTCATTCAATTAATGAAAGTATAATTCCTTGTTCACTTTGACTCTAGCTACATCAAATAGGCTAGTTTCGGTTTAGAACGATTCAGCTTGGACAATTCAAGTTCAAAGTTGATTTTCAACCTAACATAGATTAAAACGTAAGCATCCTAAAACTAGAGTACAAATTAAAACTCAAGGAGGGGACAAACAAACTACTTCGCAGTTTTCTGACCCTCTGGGGAGATCTGATAACTTTTTGTTAATATCCTTTATCTTTTCTGGTCCCCCTCGAACACCATAGCACCAATTTATAGTCATCTTCTCCAAGACCCTTGCACATTTTAGCAAAATCTTCATTGCATGAAGCTCATCCTCATCTCCACAAAAATTCATAGACATCAATCTCTTCAAGACTATTCAAGAAACAAGGAGGCAGTGACTCCAACACTCCATCTTTTGCATCATCTGAGGACAGGCTATTACCCTAAATCATCAAAACTCAGCTGTTTTAACATCATTAGAGGAAAACGCAACACAAGAGAAAGGACTATGAAGTTACCTCCAAGAATGCAAGAGTTTGGAGACAACTAGACAAGGACAGTTTGGAGCATCATCAATAGTCTAGATTTTCTAGTTCGGTCAATTAGAAGTTGAACAAATAAACCTTATCTAACCATTAGTAAAGCTTAATTTTTAGAAAGTTTTTCAATTGATCAAATATATTTTTTTTTTACGAACTTTGGAAAATCGTTAAAAAAAATCGGGTCAAGATTTTTGCGTTCCGTCAGTTTAAAAAGTGCTTAAAAATCATGATTTGAGGGTGGAAAGATTATCCTGAGAAAATAATATCATCCAATTTTGGCCAAAAAACCGTGTGCTGTCCACAGTTTTGGGTGATTTCCTTAAAAAATTACATATAGGAAATTCTCGAGGCCGGCTTGCGTGAGCGTTCAAAAATATTTTAGAGTCTCAATTAAACATAACTGGAGATCTTACAAGCACCAGAAGTGCTATTTTTTTTTAATTCGTCAAATTATATGTAAGAAAAAAAATTTAGGAACACTTGTAGCTACGAACGGTTCGTCGCTACAACTTGTTCAAAATAAACATTTTTGTAATTAAAATTTGAACAAATAAACTTTGTCAACACCATTTTTTCTTGAAAATTTCCTCTACCATAATCTAACTATTAGTAAAGCTTGATTTTTAGAAGGTTTTCCTATTGATGGAATTAGAAAATTTCGACTTTTTTTTCTAAAATTTTCATTGTATTTCGAATTTAGATTATCGTTAAAAAAAAAATCAGGTCGAGATTTTTGCGTTCCGTCATTTTGAGGAGTGATTAAAAATCATTATTTGAATGTGGGAAGATTTTGGTGAGAAAATAAAATCATGCGATTTTGGCCAAAAAACCGTGTGCTATAGTCCACAATTTTTGATGATTTCTTTAAAAAAAATTGCATTTTTAAAATTCTTGAAGCCGGTTTGCGTGAGTGTTCAAAATTATTTTAGTTTCCAATTAAACCTAACTAGATATCTTACAAGCACCGAAAATGCTTCATTTTTAATTGGTCACATTAAATGTAAGAAAAAAAATTTAGAAACACTTTTAGCGACGAACCATTCGTCGCTACAAGTTGTTCAAAATAAACATTCTTTTAATTAGAATTTGAACAAATAAACTTTTTCTTGAAATTTGCTTCTGCCATAATCTAACCATTGGTAAAGCTTGAGTTTTAGAAGGTTTTCCAATTGACGGAATAGAAAATCTCAATTATTTTTTTTCTTTCAAATTTTCTTGTATTCCGAATTTGAAAAACCGTTAAAAAAAAATTAGGTCGAGATTTTTGCGTTCCGTTAGTTTGAGAAGTGATTAAAAATTATGATTTGAATGTGAAAAGATTTTGGTGAGAAAATAAGATCATGCGATTTTGACAAAAAAACTGTGTATAGTCCACAGTTTTGGGTGATTTGCTTAAAAAAATTGCATCTTTGAAATTTCAAGGCCGGTTTGCGCGAGTATTCAAAAGTATTTTAGAGTCTCAATGAAGCATAACACAAGACTTTACGAGCTCCGGAAGTGCTTCTCTTTTATTTCGTCAAATTCAAATTAAAAGACATTGTAGGAATACTTGTAGCGACGAACAATTCGTCGCTACAGGTTGTTCAAAAAAAAAAAATTAAAGTAGAATTTGAACAAATAAACCTTATCAACACCATTTTTTCTTGAAATTTGCTTGTGTTGTAATCTAATCATTAGTAAATCTTAATTTTAAGGAGGTTTTCCAATTGACGGAACTTGAAATTTTTTTTTGGCGAATTTTATTGCATATTGACTTTGAAAAATTGTTTAAAAAAATCGGGTCGAAATTTTTGCGTTCTGTCAGTTTAAGAAGTGCTTAAAAATTATGAATTGAGGTTGACAAGATTTTGGTGAGAAAATAAGATCATGACATTTGGGCCAAAAAACAGTGTGCTATAGTTTACAGTTTTGGGTGATTTCTTTAAAAAATTGCATCTTTAAAATTTTCGAACCCAGCTTGCGCGAGTGTCGAAAAATATTTTAGAGTTTCAATTAAACCTAACTGACCTTACAAGCACCGGAAGTGCTTCTTTTTTAATTTGTCTAATTAAAAGTAACAAAAAAAAATTAAGAACACTTGTAGCGACGAACAGGTAGTCGCTAGAGATTGTTTAAAATATACATTTTATTAATTAGAATTTGAACAAATAAACCATGTCAACACCATGTTTTCTTGTAATTTACCTCTGCCATAATCTAACCATTGGTAAAGCTTGATTTTCAAAGGTTTTTCAATTGACGGAATTAGAAAATTTTGATTTTTTTTCTTTCAAATTTTCTTGTATTCTGAATTTGAAAAATTGTTTAAAAAAAATCGAGTCCAAATTTTTGCGTTCTGTCAGTTTGAAAAGTAATAAAAAATTATGAAATTAAATGTGAGAAGATTTTGGTGAGAAATAAGATTATGCGATTTTTGCCAAAAAACTGTGTGCTATAGTCCACAATTTCGGTTGATTTTCTTTAAAAAAATTGCATCTTTGAAATTTTCGAAGCCGGTTTGCGTGAGTATTAAAAGTATTTTAGAGTTTCAATGAAACCTAACTGGAGACCTTACAAGCACTGGAAGTGCTTATTTTTTAATTTGTCAAACTAAAAGTAAGAAAAAAAATTTAGGAACACTTGTAACGACGAACATTTCGTCGGTACAGGTTGTTCAAAATAAGTATTTTTTAAATTAGAATTTGAACAAATAAACCTTGTAAACACCATGTTTTCATGTAATTTACCTCTGCCATAATATAACCATTGGTAAAGCTTGATTTTCAAAGGTTTTTCAATTGAGGGAATTATAAAATTTTGATTTTTTTTTCTTTCAAATTTTCTTGTATTCTGAATTTAGAAAATTGTTTAAAAAAAATCGGGTAGAGATTTTTGCGTTCTGTCAATTTGAAAAGTAATCAAAAATTATGAAATTAAATGTGAGAAGATTTTGGTGAGAAAATAAGATTATGCGATTTTTGCCATAAAACTGCGTGCTATAGTCCACAATTTTGGTTGATATTTTTTTAAAAAATTGCATCTTTGAAATATTCAAAGCCGGTTTGCGTGAGTATTAAAAGTATTTTAGAGTTTCAATGAAACCTAACTAGAGATCTTACAAGCACTAGAAGTGCTTATTTTTTAATTTGTCAAACTAAAAGTAAGAAAAGAAATTTAGGAACACTTGTAGCGACGAACATTTCGTTGCTACAGGTTGTTCAAAATAAGTATTTTATAAATTAGAATTTGAACAAAAAAACCTTGTCAATACCAAGTTTTCTTATAATTTTCCTTTGCCATAATCTAACCATTGGTAAAGCTTGATTTTCAAAGGTTTTTTAATTGACGGAATTAGAAAATTTCGATTTTTTTTTCTTTCTAATTTTCTTGTATTCTGAATTGGGAAAATTGTTTAAAAAAAATCGGGTCGAGATTTTTGCGTTCTGTCAGTTTGAAAAGTAATAAAAAATTATGAAATTAAATGTGAGAAAATTTTGGTGAGAAAATAAGATTATGCGATTTTTGCCAAAAAAACTGTGTGCTATAGTCCATAATTTTGGTTGATTTTCTTATAAAAAATTGCATCTTTGAAATTTTCGAAGCCGGTTTGCGTGAGTATTAAAAGTATTTTAGAGTTTCAATGAAACCTAACTAGAGATCTTACAAGCACTAGAAGTGCTTATTTTTTAATTTGTCAAACTAAAAGTAAGAAAAGAAATTTAGGAACACTCGTAGTGACGAACATTTCGTCGCTACAGGTTGTTTAAAATAAGTATTTGTTTAAATTAGAATTTGAACAAATAAACCTTGTCAACACCAAGTTTTTTGTAATTTTCCTTTGCCATAATCTAACCATTGGTCAAGCTTGATTTTCAAAGGTTTTTTAATTGACGGAATTATAAAATTTCGATTTTTTTTTCTTTCTAATTTTCTTGTATTCTGAATTTGGAAAATTGTTTTAAAAAAATCGGGTCGAGATTTTTGCGTTCTGTCAGTTTGAAAAGTAATAAAAAATTATGAAATTAAATGTGAGAAGATTTTGGTGAGAAAATAAGATTATGCGATTTTTGCTAAAAAACTGTGTGCTATAGGCCACAATTTTGGTTGATTTTCTAGAAAAAATTGCATCTTTGAAATTTTCGAAGCCGGTTTGCGTGAAAGTATTTTAGAGTTTCAATGAAATATAACTGGAGATCTTACAAGCACTGGAAGTGCTTATTTTTTAATTTGTCAAACTAAAAGTAAGAAAAAAAATTTAGAAACACTTGTAGCGACGAAAATTTCGTCACTACAGATTGTTCAGAATAAATATTTTTTAAATTATAATTTGAACAAATAAACCTTGTCAACACCATGTTTTATTGTAATTTACCTCTACCATAATCTAACCATTGGTAAAGCTTGATTTTCAAAGGTTTTTCAATTGACGGAATTAGAAAATTTTGATTTTTTTTTCTTTCAAATTTTCTCGTATTCTGAATTTGGAAAATTGTTTAAAAAAAATCGGGTCGAGATTTTTGCGTTCTGTCAGTTTGAAAAGTAATCAAAAATTATGAAATTAAATGTGAGAAGATTTTGGTGAGAAAATAAGATTATGCGATTTTTGCCAAAAAACTTTGTGCTATAGTCCACAATTTAGGTTGATTTTCTTAGAAAAAATTACATCTTTGAAATTTTCGAAGCCGGTTTGCGTGAGTATTAAAATTATTTTAGAGTTTCAATGAAACCTAACTGGAGACCTTACAAGCACTGGAAGTGCTTATTTTTTTATTTGTCACACTAAAAGTAAGAAAAAAAATTTAGGAACACTTGTAGCGACGAACATTTCGTCGCTACAGGTTGTTCAAAATAAGTATTTTTTAAATTAGAATTTGAACAAATAAACCGTGTCAACACCAAGTTTTCTTGTAATTTCCCTTGCCATAATCAACCATTGGTAAAGCTTGATTTTCAAAGGTTTTTTAATTGACGGAATTAGAAAATTTCGATTTTTTTTTCTTTCAAATTTTCTTGTATTCTGAATTTGGAAAATTGTTTAAAAAAATCGGGTCGAGATTTTTGCGTTCCGTCAGTTTGAAAAGTAATCAAAAATTATGAAATTAAATGTGAGAAGATTTTGGTGAGAAAATAAGATTATGCGATTTTTGCCAAAAAACTGTGTGCTATATAGTCCACAATTTTGGTTGATTTTCTTAGAAAAAATTGCATCTTTGAAATTTTCGAAGCCGGTTTGCGTGAAAGTATTTTAGAGTTTCAATGAAATATAACTGGAGATCTTACAAGCACTGGAAGTTTTTATTTTTTAATTTGTCAAACTAAAAGTAAGAAAAAAAATTTAGGAACACTTGTAGCGACGAAATGTTCGTCGGTACAGGTTGTTTAAAATAAATATTTTTTAAATTAGAATTTGAACAAATAAACCTTTGTCAACTCCAAGTTTTCTTGTAATTTTTCTTTGCCGTAATCTAACCATTGGTAAAGCTTGATTTTCAAAGGTTTTTTAATTGACGGAATTAGAAAATTTCGATTTTTTTTTCTTTCAAATTTTCTTGTATTATGAATTTGTAAAATTGTTTTAAAAAAATCGGGTCGAGATTTTTGCGTTCTGTCAGTTTGAAAAGTAATCAAAAACTATGAAATTAAATGTGAGAAGATTTAGGTGAGAAAATAAGATTATGCGATTTTTTCCAAAAAACGGTGTGTTATAGTCCACAATTTTGGTTGTTTTCTTAGAAAAAATTGCATCTTTCAAATTTTCAAAGCCGGTTTGCTTGAGTATTAAAAGTATTTTAGAGTTTCAATGAAACATAACTGGATACCTTACATGCACTGGAAGTGCTTATTTTTTAATTTGTAACACCAAAAGTAGAAAAAAATTTAGGAACACTTATAGCGACGAACATTTCGTCGGTACAGGTTGTTCAAAATAAGTATTTTTTAAATTAGAATTTGAACAAATAAACCTTTGTCAACTCCAAGTTTTCTTGTAATTTTTCTTTGCCGTAATCTAACCATTGGTAAAGCTTGATTTTCAAAGGTTTTTCAATTGACGGAATTAGAAAATTTCGATTTTTTTTTCTTTCAAATTTTCTTGTATTCTGAATTTGGAAAATTGTTTAAAAAAAATCGGGTCGACATTTTTGCGTTCTGTCAGTTTGAAAAGTAATAAAAAATTATGAAATTAAATGTGAAAAGATTTTGGTGAGAAAATAAGATTATGCCATTTTTGCCAAAAAACTGTGTGGTATAGTCCACAATTTTGGTTGATTTTCTTAGAAAAAATTGCATCTTTGAAATTTTCAAAGCCGGTTTACTTGAGTATTAAAAATATTTTAGAGTTTCAATGAAACCTAACTGGATACCTTACATGCACTGGAAGTGCTTATTTTTTAATTTGTCACACTAAAAGTAGAAAAAAAATTTAGGAACACTTGTAGCGACGAACATGTCGTCGGTACAGGTTGTTCAAAATAAGTATTTTTTAAATTAGAATAAACCTTATCAACACCATATTTTCATGTAATTTACCTCTGCCATAATCTAACCATTGGTAAAGCTTGATTTTCAAAGGTTTTTCAATTGACGGAATTAGAAAATTTCGATTTTTTTTTCTTTCAAATTTTCTTGTATTCTGAATTTGGAAAATTGTTTAAAAAAAATCGGGTCGTGATATTTGCGTTCTGTCAGTTTGAAAAGTAATAAAAAATTATGAAATTAAATGTGAGAATATTTTGGTGAGAAAATAAAATTATTCGATTTTTTCAAAAAACTGTGTGCTATAGTCCACAATTTTGGTTGATTTTCTTAAAAAAAAATTGCAACTTTGAAATTTTCGAAGCCGGTTTGCGTGAGTATTAAAAGTATTTTGGAGTTTCAATGAAACCTAACTGGAGCCCTTACAAGCACTGGAAGTGCTTATTTTTTAATTTGTCACACTAAAAGTAAGAAAAAAAATTTAGGAACACTTTTAGCAACGAACATTTCGTCGCTACAGGTTGTTTAAAACAAGTATTTTTTAAATTAGAATTTGAACAAATAAACCTTGTCAACACCATGTTTTCTTGTAATTTCCCTATGCCATAATCTAACCATTGGTAAAGCTTGATTTTCAAAGGTTTTTGAATTGACGGAATTAGAAAATTTCGATTTTTTTTTCTTTCAAATTTTCTTGTATTATGAATTTGGAAAATTGTTTAAAAAAAATCGGACCAAGATTTTTGCGTTCTGTCAGTTTGAAAAGTAATCAAAAATTATGAAATTAAATGTGAGAAGATTTTGGTGAGAAAATAAGATTATGCGATTTTTGCCAAAAAACTGTGTGCTATAGTCCACAATTTTGGTTGATTTTCTTAGAAAAAATTACATCTTTGAAATTTTCGAAGCCGGTTTGCGTGAGTATTACAAGTATTTTAGTGTTTCAATAAAACCTAACTGGAGACCTTACAAGCACTGGAAGTGCTTTTTTTTTAATTTGTCACACTAAAAGTAAGAAAAAAAATTTAGGAACACTTTTAGCGACGAACATTTCGTCGCTACAGGTAGTTCAAAATAAGTATTTTTTAAATTAGAATTTGAACAAATAAACCTTGTCAACACCATGTTTTCTTGTAATTTCCCTCCGCCATAATCTAACCATTGGTAAATCTTGATTTTCAAAGGTTTTTCAATTGACGGAATTAGAAAATTTTGATTTTTTTTTCTTTCAAATTTTCTTGTATTCTGAATTTGGAAAATTGTTTAAAAAAAATCGGGTCGAGATTTTTGCGTTCTGTCAGTTTGAAAAGTAAGCAAAAATTAAGAAATTAAATGTGAGAAGATTTTGGTGAGAAAATAAGATTATGCGATTTTTGCCAAAAAACTGTGTGCTATAGTCCACAATTTTGTTTGATTTTCTTGAAAAAAATTGCATCTTTGAAATTTTCGAAGCCGGTTTGCGTGAGTATTAAAAGTATTTTAGAGTTTCAATGAAACCTAACTGGAGACCTTACAAGCACTGGAAGTGCTTATTTTTTAATTTGTCAAACTAAAAGTAAGAAAAAAAAATTTAGGAACACTTTTAGCGACGAACATTTCGTCGCTACAGATTGTTCAAAATAAGTATTTTTTAAATTAGAATTTGAACAAATAAACCTTGTGAATACCATTTTTTCTTGAAATTTACCTTAGCCATAATCTAAACCATCGGTAAAGCTTTATTTTTAGAAGGGTTTTCAATAGATATAACTAGAAAATCTCGTGATCTTACTTTCTCACCAAAATCTTTCCGCCCTCAAATCATGCTTTTTAAGTACTTCTTAAACTGACGGAACTCGAAAATCGATCACGAGCAATTATTTTTTTAAGATTTTCCAAAATCGAAAAACTATAAAATTCAGAAGAAAAAAAAATCCGCTCTTGATTTTCAAGTTCCGTGAATTACTACTCTTTCTAAAAATGAAGCTCTACGAATGTAGAGATTATAGCATGGAAAAATTTCAAAAAAAATGCAGTTCACAAGGAGGCATGCGAAGGTGCCCCCCGTCACATCTAAATGTGCCAGACCATGCCAAGATCCATTTTTATTCAAATTTTCTCAGTCTATAATCTCACAATTGATAAAATATGATTTTTAGAAACTTTTCCAATTGGCGGAATTTCAAAATCTCTATACATTTATTTTTTACGATTTTTTCCGTTTTTCGACTTTGGAAATTAAAAAAAAATATACTTCCCATGTCCAAAAAATTCTGAAATATTTTTTAGTAATAGATTACTAACAATCACAATTTATTTTTACCCTATGATGAATGTTTTATGGCTCAGTACATTCTAGTGGCTGAGCATTTGGCTTCGCTTATTTTTGTGGCCAAGCCCCTGCCATCGCCCATTCATATGGCCAAGCCAATGCAAATTCATGTGCCCATTCCAATGCTCTTGTCCATCAATTTAGGGTTAAGGCAAGTACTCTGTGCCCTAATATGTGTCATTTCCATACTCAAACCCTTAACCATGTCCAAACAAGTGAGGCTAACTGTGTCCAATTTTCGTTGTCTAACCACATTGTGTCACCAAACAACGACGTTCTAACACCATGGAGACCAACCCCAAAAACTTTCTCTAAAAAAAAATAAAAATTGAGACCTTGGTTTCTCACCCAAAATGTCCAAAACTGTGGAATTTTTTTTTTCAATTTCGCACAATATATTCATCCAAATTTAGTGAAAACTCAATTTGCATAGACAATTTGTTGCCAAAACTCCTTTGAATTATTTAATTCATTGAGCCCAAAACCAAAACCTTTTACATTTATTCAAATTAAAAAAAAATTATTTTGAACAACTTGTGGCGTTGAACTATTCGTCGCTACATGTGTTTATAATTTTTTTATTTTAATTTGGTGAAATAAAATAGAATCACTTCTGGTGCTTGAATGGTCTAACGTGAGGTTTTATTGAGACTCTAAAATACTTTTGGATACTCACACAAACCAGCTCGAGAATTTCTATTATGCTATTTTTTAATTAATTCATGTGAAAATAAGGAATTTTTCCTCAATTTAGCATCATTCATCCAAACTTAGCGAAACCCACTTTTGTTGGATAATATGGGCCACCGATAATCGGTGACTTGGACACAAAAACACACCGATGAAACCCAACAGTGCCAAAGTGGGCTCAAGAGGACACCAACTCAAATCATTGGCCCAAAACGGTGCCCTATGGCCCTTTTTGTAGTAGTGTTTGCATTGTTTAATCACAGAGTCGAAGAGCCCTAATAACTAAATCTTTTTACATTTGTTCTAATAAAAAAAAATTTGAACAACTTTTAGCGACGAATGATTCGTCGCTAAAGGTGCTCCTATTTTTTTTTTATATAAAAATTGACCAAATTAAAATAGTACTTCCGGTCTCGCGTGGGGTTTTATTGAGCCACTAAAATACTTTTGAACATTTGTGCAAAATGGTCTTTAGAATTTCAAAGACTTCGTTTTTTTCAAGGAAATCATGTGCTATATAATAAGTAAGTTTTCCTCAATTTGGTAAAATTCACCGAATCAGGCGAAAACCCAATTTCAATGGTCAATGTGTTGCCAAAGTTTTTTTGCATTGTTTAATTCATTGAGCCCAAGAGCCCAAAACCAAAACCAAAACCTTTTATATTTATATTTATTCAAATTAAAAAAAATAATTATTTTGAACAACCTGTAGTGACGAAGTATGTTTTTTTTATTTTAATTTGATGAAATAAAAAAGAATCACTTCTAGTGCTCGTAGGGTCTCTCATGTGGTTTCATTGAAACTCTAAAAAACTTTTGACCACTCGTGCAAACCGACCTCGAGAATTTCTAAGATGCTATTTTGTAATTAAATAATATGTTACTATAAGAAATTTTTTCTCAATTTCTCACCGTTCATCCAAACTAAGTGAAACCCCGATTTTGATGTACAATATATTGCCAAAGTTCCTTTGCATTCTTTAATCATATAGTACACGAGCCCTAATAACTAAAACTTTTTACATTTGTTCAAATAAAAAGACATTTATTTTGAAAACTGTGTAGTGACGAATGATTTGTCGCTAAATATGTGTAATACCCCGAAAATTTCACTATTATTTTTATAAAATAGGTCGTGAAATTTGAAGTGAAATGGTGTGATTTCGTATTTTTAGGGGTTTTCGTCGTAAAACGATAATTACGGCGGTAATTACAAGTTACACAAGGTTAATTAAGGTAACTTTTTATCCGTTGAGAATTTTGAAAAACTTCCCTCATGAAAGTTGTAGAGCTCGTCGATACGAGTTCGTGGACATGTGATTCGTCGAAAACGGACATCGTATGAAGAAGTTATGGCCTTCGGAAGTTTGGACAATTTTGTATAAATATTGGGTATTTTTCAGAATTTTCATTTTTGCCCGAAACTTTCCGGAAACTTCCGAAAAAGCTCCCAACGGACAGAAAATGTCGCCGGCGCGTGGCGGCGCGTCCGGTCTCCGATGGTGACGGGTCCGGCGGTGTTGGCTTCGTCTCGTCCTCCTCTTCCTTTCTCCCGAAGGTACCTTCCCCGGATTCCCGACGGAAAACACAGAACCGAAGCCGACAGTTTCGGCCGAAAATGCCGACGACGATTCCGGCCACCTCCGACGACGGGACAACTTGGGTTTTGCTCCCCTCCTCCCCAGCAACCTCCCCATGGTGGTGGATCACGGCGGCACGGCCTAGATCGACGGGATTCAAGTTTTGAACTTTTTGGATTCAAAACGAGTCAACGCCGATTCCGACCACTTCCATTCCGATTCGGACTTCGAGGTAGTTATCAAACTTGATCCTCTTGTTGAGTTCTACATACTGTGAAATTTTGGTGTCAATCGGAGAACTTTTTCCAGGAGCAATTCTTTGCTCCGTTGTGCTTGGTTCGTCGATACGAACAACTTTCGTGTTTACAGTTTTGTCAAATTCGGTCGTTTGATCAATGATCAATTAAGCGATAGTTATGGATCGTTAGATCCGTGATGATCCGACCGTCGGATTGTCACCAATTTTGGATATGATGTTAGGATGCTAGAAATAAGCATGCTGTTGGATTTTGGTGTTGTGGAGTTTCGGTGGGACCCGATCAATGAATAGTAGACGTGAGACCCACGTTGACCGACGGTTGACTTTTGGTCAAACTGTCTCGAATTATGGTTATTGATGTCTAAGAGACATTTGAGAAATATTTGAAGTGATTGGATTTTAGAATCATCAATTTGGAAACTATGATATGCTAAGTGGAAAATTGCATGTTCATAGGTATTTTGGAATCATGAAGCTTTTGGCTAGCATTGTCGATTCCCGGGTATTATTTGAAGACGCAGCAGGAATTAGAGGTGAGTGAATCTCACGATATTTTATATATGAATATTAATTCATATTGTGTTGTTTGCGAAAATAAATAATTATATTTATTTAAATAATTTTGTGATATATAAATTAAATAAATATTTTAATTTGATATATCAGTTATGTGAATTTTGTGGGAAAACAATATTTGAAATTATTCATCTTATTGTTTTAATTGGTGGATTTTGATGGAAAACAATATTTGAAATTATTCATTTTATTGTTTTAATTGTTGGAATTTGTGGGAAAACAATATTTGAAATTATTTATCTTATTGTTTTAATTGGTGGATTTTGATGGAAAACAATATTTGAAATTATTCATTTTATTGTTTTAATTGTTGGAATTTGTGCGAACAATATTTTAAATATACCTCTAAATGAGTTTTGACCCTTCGGGTTGGGGGACATGGTAACATGGTCCATGACAATGGGTGAAAAATGGTAGCCCATTCAGTTAGAGCTCTAGACTGCGTAGCCCGTATTCATTGAAAACAAAGATGAATACTTTATGTAATAAATGAGAAGAACAATGGTATTCTCGCTTTATCCGTCTGATTTTGAATACTTGATGTATTAAAAGGAGAAGAAAAATGGTATTCTCGCTTTTAATCATTTGAAGTTGATCGTGGTTTTGTGTGAGTATGATTTGAATTTGCTTCTTAATATTAAATGAAGCATTGATTTAAATGAATTACAATTCTTGAAAAATATTGAATTGTATTTTGAAGTTTTTACTTCTTTAAAAATTGAAGTAATTATTATGTTGATTTACAATTCTTAAAAAGAATGAAATCAGAAATTTGGGGAATTGATTTTGGGTGAAAGTTTATATTGTTTGATATTCTGGATCACCCTGGTATTAACATACACGTTATGGGACGTGTGGGGTTAAAATACGTGTTATGGGACGCGTAAGTTCAGTATATTTTATAATATGAATTTTTGGGATTTGAATTTTTGAAAAGTATAAGTTACATATATTTGTTTAAAACAAACTATATATGTATATTTGTTAAACGGTTTTAGGGTGAGTAAACTTAGATCACTCATACCAGCTTCATAAGCTGACCGAGTTTGTTGATATAACCCGGTACACTATTCCACGGTGTAGGGGTTATACTTGCAGGATAGGATAACCAGGAGTAAGCAAGGCTGCTTTCATTTGTTGGTTTATAAGACTTCCGCTATTTTATGTTTCGCACTCTGAAGATTTATTTATGTAATATTTTGATGTATCAATTTATTATATAAATATTTGTTATGTAATATTCGACTCTTGTATTGAGTTTGAAATTACATTGTTGGGCATGGAGTGAGTGTGGTTGTATGCCTGAATTAAAAGGAAAAAAAATTCTTGTGCATATTTGTAATTGATATTCCATGCATCACGTTCCCGAATGGTTTGTATTTAAGGGCAAAATGCCTTATTAATTGTTTGGAAAATCGGGGCGTGACAACATGTTTCTAATTGTTTTTTTAAATTGACCAAATAAAAACAAGCACTTCCGATGGTCATAAGGTCTCGTGTTGGATTTCATTAAGCACCGGTACTTATCACTAGCCGTTAGCCAGTGATCAAGATCTCATTGGGAGGCCGCCCTCCCACACTTGCCAAGATGCTTCGTGATAAGCAAATAAGCACAAGAATATGTATTAGCATCTCACATGGAAAAAATGTAAAAGGAGAAGAGACCCCCTTACTTATAAAAGGGACTCATCTCCCACTTAGAAAGGATCTCTAACCTCTTATTTGTATTTTTACTCTTCTCCCTCTCATAGTGAAACATTCTCAAGTGGATATAGCCACCTTTCATGGGAGGTGAACCACTATATATCTTTTGTTACCATGCATGATACCTCTCACTCTCATTACTGCACTTCTGACTAAACCGCATGAGTCTAGACATAAACAACTATAACAGTATAACACACAATTCTTGTGGAAAATGGCATGGTGAAAATCGTTCAATATTTTTTGGATGGATGACTGAAGAAATATTAAGTCTCAAGGAGACAAATCCCACTTGTTTGGCTTCGGGAAGTGATAATTTTTCACTTAAAACAAACATTGGAAGAGAAAAAAAACAAGAACTAATGCAAATGTCGTCGGTAAGGGTCTTTCTTTCAATTTAAGTTTTTTTTTTCATATTTAAGAAATTGAAGAATAAATACAGGAATTAGGACTCCTAAATCTTTGAAAATCATTAGAATTTTGAATACCACTAAAACTGGATGGATATTTTAAAATCGTAATTGAATACTACAAGATTTTAAAGGACTCCTTAAAATTCTAATTGAATACTTGTGGAATTTTAAAATACAAAAAAATCTTATAGATTCTTAATTGAATAAACCCCCCCTAAGTGTTGGTGAGCTTAAATTTTTTGGTCACCAAGTATTGACCGAGTGAAAAGGATCGTTATTCATATATTAGTTGGTTGCATGACACTAAAAATAATACATTGAGACCTCTACCAACACTTTGTGAGAGAAATATATTTCAAAAGGTATTGTTACTAACGCACAGAAAGTCCGTATATATCCTCTTCATTCATGGAAGGCTACCTAGATATCTGAATATTGACAAGAATATATCAACTCAATAGTTTTTGATATTGTACCATGCAGTTTCAAACAAGATCGAATACAATTGGGTATGGGAGGATGAAGAGAAGGATATCAATCTCATGTCGCTAAAAAAACAAAGAACCAAGTCGCAGAAAACAATGCACTCCAAATCGCAGTCTATATGTTCATGAGTTCATCTCTCAGTCTCTCATTCTTCAGCTTGGAGAATTCAAGATCAAAACTATTTATGAACCAAATCACACAGATCACTAAACATCCTTAGGTTTAAAGGGACTTCATGTCAAAGCAAGTTGACGTACGTATATATCAAGCACTAATTAAAAACTCAAGGGATCAGACGACACACAATTTCACAGCTTTCAGACCCTCTTGGGAGATCTGATAACTGTTTGTTAACCTCACTGATCTTCTCTTGTCCCCCTTGGAAATTATGGGAGCAAGTTATACTCATCTTCTTCAAGACCATTGCATTCTTCAGCAAAATCTTTAATGCAGAAAGCTCCTCCTGGTCTCCGCGAAATTGACAGACTTCAATCTCTTCAAGACTTGCAAAGAAACATGGAGGCAGTGGCTCCAACACCCCGTCATCCGAGGACAGGTTAATCCCCTAAATCATCAAAACTCAGCCAATTTTAACAGCATACAAGAGAAAACATTCCAATGACTTTTTTTTCCCTAGTCGGACAACATTCTAGTGCTTATGAAGTTACCTCGACGAATAGCACAGTTTCAAGACAAGGACAGTTTTGGAGCATCCTCAATAGTCCTCTGCTACCAATTTCTACTGGCTCACATTCCAACACCAATGAAGTTAGATTTTTGAACAATGGCATCTGAGCGAGAAGTTCTGGTGAATAAGTCTGAACCACCTAAAACAAGGTGAAGCCAATCATCAAGACAAAGTGATTTTAGACAAGCCATCTTAATGCAACACATGAAGTTTGTGAACAGATCAAATTTTACAATTGTAATCCATAAGAGAAACAAAATACCTCAAAGGAAGTAGCACAGATAGCTAGGAACTTCAGACTAGAGAGCCCTAGAAGAAGCTTATACAACCGGTAACTCATATGTCTTACCGTCTCAAGAGAAGTAACACAAATATGAGCCCCAGATACTGATGAGTCATATAAGCAATAGTCATAAAAACACTCACCCACATAAGAAAAAGATCTAAGACTAACTCCAAAAACCATAATCTGGCAACCATCTGAACCACTGGGAATTTGCAAATCGTTTTCAGTTATGGTCAACTTCAAAAGCTTTGGAGCACAAATACTCACATACTTGAGGTTCGCCCAATTACAATCATGCAGAGTTAATTCTTCAAGGACTGGGCAACCAGAAAACAGCTGCTGGATCGAGCACTCACCAGAAAACGCCACGGATGCAAGAGTTAAGCTCCTTAGACTTGAGAAACAAACATTAGAAGGAACTTTGAAAATGCAGCGCACGTCTAGATCTAAGTTTTTCAGTGTTGGGCAAGTAAAGAAAGCACGAGGCAACGAAAGTTCCTTCAAGGCATACAGGCCGAGAGAAATCTTTTCAACATCGCCCCTTAGTATGGCAGAGACCCAAGAATTAACACGAGATGCATTGCCTTGCACTTCAAACGAAAGAGTGAACTGCTTGACATCAACAGGGCCACGAAGAGCAAGTGCTCTTTCCACAAAATTCACCAAGGGAGTTGTATAATCAGACTTACTATCAAACTTTTTATCATAATTCCACTGAGTAAAATCAAGATTGGGAAGTGATGTCCATAGGTATTCCCATCTTTTAGACAGTATGCTTGTTCTGATAGCATCTCTAGTTGGAAGCAAGGAGAGAATTTTTCCAATAACCACATCGGGTAAATTGCTTAAACTCTTGCCGCCTCCATCCAACTTCTGCTTTTTGGGTTTTCCCATTTGAGAACTTACATCCATAATATACCAAATGATCTGTCATATTAGACATAACACAAAAACCAAATTAAGGCTATGGTAGAAAACATGATCGAGGTGCCAAAACTGAGCTAAAAAGATGAATTGCAGCGAAGGACCTACAAGTTTTGACCATTTAATTACTTTTAGGTTTAGGGTTTACAGAACTACAGCCATCCAACACTTATCTCCCAGAATCAGACAGAAAATTGTAGTCCAATCAGAGATTCTATGGATGGTAACAACTACAGATAATCAAACCCAAGATTCACAATATTACAGATAATCGCATGAAGTATGATTTACATAAAGAAAAGCTAGGTTTGGATTAAAAAGAAAGTAAACGACCGAAGTCCACTGAAAATGTAACAAAATAAAGCAAAACCCAGAAATTGGAGTTGTTTAAATTGAACGAAACCATCCATATCCAAAGCGACAACTTACCTACAATTGGGGCGCCAGATGATGGAGAGAGAGGGAGGTTTTAGTGAACCAGAACAAGGAAGAAGGCGAGAAGGAATATGACTGGTTTTAGACAATTGCGTTTTAGTCCCTGTATTTTCGCTAAATAAATTTTTGGATCTAAGTAGTTTTTTCTTTTTCACAGTTTTGATCATTTTCTTAAATAAACTTTGCAATTTGTTCGTTTTGAGTATTTTGACGATAACATTAACTTGTGTAAATGGTCAGTTTTGTTATTTCATTCAACCTGATATCTATCTCAACCTATATAACATAAACCATTCAAACAAAAAAAATTATATAAGTGCAAAAATTATATACGAAAATTATAAAATACAAAATATACGGACCAAAATTACATTTGTCAAGGACCAAAATTAATTTTTTTTTTTCAATTTTAGGAGTAAAAGGGTTATTCACCTTCACGGTAAGGAGATCAAATTCGTTTCATAATTTCATCACTTAAGATCAAAGAAAAAAACCAATTTCAATCTCCATAAACAATATGAGAGTATAAACCAATGATTATGTGGGATGCCGTATGATTCAGCTTAATAGCTTTATCAACAGCAGTCCTTACAACCCAAGACAGCTCATGATAACACCAAATTGTAGACTATTCATCCTCTCTAGGCTAGTTTGGAAAAGGAATTAAAAACTCAAGGGCTCAAAGAACAAACAACTTCACAGCATTCTGACCCTCTTGGTAGATCTGATAACTCCCTTAACTTCTCCGGTCCCCCTCGAAAAGAATCGGAGAAAGTTATAATCATCTTCTCCAAGACCATTGCATTCTTCAGCAGAATCTTTAATGCATTAAGCTCAACTTGGAATCCATCAAATCCATGGACTTCAATCTTTTTAAGACTTGTCAAGAAACAAGGAGGCAGGGGATCTAACACCCCATCATCTTCTGCATCATTGGAGGACAGTCTAATCCCCTAAATCATCAAAGTTCAGCAATTTTAACATGCATTACAGGAAAACACAATACAAGTAACACACACATACTAGCGCTTATGAAGTTACCTCACTGAATACTAGAGTTTGGAGACAAGGACACTTTTGGAACATCCTCAGTAGTCCTTTACCACCAATATTTACTTGCTCTGCTTTGAATATCAAAGTGGCTAGATTATTATACGAGGGCATCTGGGCGAGAAGTTCTGGTGCATTAGTCTGAACCACCTAATAACAGGGGTAGCCAATCATCAAGAGTAAGCGATTTTGGGCACGCCATTGTGGGAATAGAAAGGCAATGCAAAACGTGCAATTTGTAAACAGAGATTAATAGATCAAATTAAAAGTTGTTACCAATAACACAAAAGCATGTATACCTCAAAGGAAGAAGAAGAGGTAGTTAAGATCTTCATACTAGAGAACTCCCGAAGCAGCTTATACAACCGGTAACTCGTATGTCTCAACCTCGAAGTAGTAGTAAGAATCTCAGCCTTATTGACCAATGAGTTATAAAAGTAATAGTCATTTAAGAACTCACCCTTGTACTGAAAATATTTGAGACTAACTCCAAATACCATAATTTGACAACAACCTCCGGAAATCTGCAAAGGATTACTGGTTTCATGTATGATCAAGCTCAAAAGCTTGGAAGCAGAAATAGTCACAAACTTGAGTTTCACCCAATTGCAATTTAATAGAGATAATTCCTCGAGAACTGGGCAACCAGAAAACAGCTTCTGGGTTGAATAGTCATCAGAAAACACCACAGAGTGCAGAGACAATCTCCTTAGACTTGAGAAACAAACAGTAGAAGGGACTTTCAAGATACCGGTCACATATAGTCCTAAGTCCCTCAATGTTGCACAAGTACATAAACGCAGAGCTAACGAAAATGGTTCCTCGACCCCATATAGGCCAAGATAAAGCTTTTCAACATTGCGCCTTACTGCGGCAGAGATCCACAAATTAACACGAGATGCGTCACCCTGCACTGGAAACGTAAGTCCAAACTCTTTTATATCAGCAGGGCCACGAAGAATAAGTGCTCTTTCCACAGCATTCACAAAAGCAGATCTATTATCAACCGACATTTGAACAAAACTAAGCTTGGGAAACGATGTCCATAGGTATTCCCAATTTTTACACAACACGCTTGTTCTGATAGCATCTTTTGTTGGAAGCAAGGAGAGAATTTTTTCAATAAGCTCATCGGGTAAATTGCCAAAACTCTTGCTGCCTCCTGCAATCTCTTCTCCTCCATCCAATTTCTGCTTCATACTTCAAACCTTTTTCCTACTATGTATACCAATAATCTGTCAGATTATACATAACATACAAACCAACTAATAGGCAATGACAGAGTGAATTGTACCAAAGAACCTAAAAGTTTTACCAATGTGGAGTTTTGAGTATTGTTTTATGTTTTGGCCCAAACATGAGTTCGAGGATTTCGGGAGCGCTAAAATTTCCCTCCGAATCTACATACACATCTACAGACTGTTTACCTACTACTGTATATATTTGGTTATATGTTTATCAATGACAAGAAAAAGTTACTATCTCTGATAAAAAATTCAAAATAAAAATGTAACTTATGATTGTTGGCAGCAGCAATTTTTTGAAGTTGCGTAGATTATTACGGAGTCTATGGAGGTGTGTGGAAGTTGAATTTATCTCTACTAGAACATAAGTTCATCAGAATGTGGACAACAAAATAGAGAGAATAATTACTCTAATGGAAATAACATGCACACTTTTCATGACAGAGAGTCAATCAAAAACATATAAATTAATGCAAGAAATCAAATCAGGCATACAATTCGTGTCTGTCAAACTGCATATCCTATTCAGAAAAACCCTACCAAAACCCTAGAAATCAGCCAATCAGATAATCAAAACCTAAGATTTACACAGACTAAATCCAGGAAAACCCAAATGGACAACTTACCCAGAATGAGAATGATGCGCCACACGATCTAGGGTTTCCAAGTTGTTCAAATTAGCACACCATCTTTAAACACTTGCAATAACAGACCCTAAAGTTTCACTTATTTACACTATTGTTCCCCAACAATACAAAACTTTCCCGCGGCCACGTGGCAATTTATGAAGGGAAAGAGTAACACGCTCCCGCCACTGCCAGGGGTGCTACGCAACTAATCCAACCAATTGGTAATCATTTTTATCAACTTGAAAAATAAAAAGAACTTCAATAATTCCTTATTGGAAATAAAAATTATTTTGAGCTAATTTTTAATATTTTATCAAAACAACAAGACATAACGATTTTGCTCATGACTATTTAGTCTAATGACGTAAGTTTTTTTTTTAATTTATTAATGAGAGATCTTAAGTATGAAATATAGACAACTAGTTGTTGCATAATAATAAATAATAAAACAACATGAAGAATTTATTTTTTGAAACTTCTCCCACGGAAGAAGAGAAATACTAGTTGAAAAAAGATACGATCTTGAGCGAGTAATGAGCTCTTGGAAAACCTTCTCTTTACAAGCCGGTGTTGCAGTGGCGAGTTCTACCTATCGAGGGGAAAGGAAATGAAGAGAACAATATCAAGGCAAATCGGACTCATAGGCACTTTAAGTAAAAATTGGATACTAATTGCAATTAATAATTTTTCACTTTGGATCAAGACGACAATTTTACCTTCCGTTCTCTTTCAAGCTCGAAAAGGGTTTGATAATAGCTCTGTGCCTATGTTACATTCCCAAATGAATTTTAGCTCAACACCAAATAGTAACATATTCATTTTTAATTCTCTAGGAGAGTTCAGATCTGGCATGGACTTTTAGCTTGAAGGATCCGAGATCAAACTAATCATAGGCCAAATAACACATATACATCAGCAAGTTTTAATGGAAGGCATGTCAAAGAAATTTAAAATTTTAAAAGTAAAATTGAAAACTCGATAAGGGCTCAATCAAGAACAACTTCACAGATCTCTGACCCTTTGGGGATATCTAATAGCTGGTTGTTAACATCCCTTTTCTTCTTAGGTCCCCCTTCAAAATTACTGGACCAAGTTATACTCATCTTCTTCAAGACCATTGCATTCTTTAGCAAAATCTTCAATGCATGAATCTCGTTCTGGTCTCCATTGAATGTATTGATTTTAATCAGTTCAAGACTTGCCAAGAAACATGGAGGTCGTGGCTCCAACACCACATCCTCTTCTGCATAATCGGAAGACAGGCTAATCCCCTAAATCGTCAAAGGTCAGCAATTTTAACAACATTTCAGAAAAAACATCACAATAGAAGAGAAAACATTCAATTGATTACAAAGTACCTGACAGAAAACCAGAGTTTGAAGACTAGGACAGTTTTGGAGTATCCTCACTAGTCCGATACTACCAATATCTACGGGTCTGGATTCCAACATTAAAGTGGTTAGATCATTGAACAAGGGCATCTGGTCAAGAAGTTCTGATGCATTAGTCTGGATTGCCTAAAAGGGTGAAGGTGGGAAGATAATCATCAGGACCAAGTGATACTATTTTGTGGCATTAAAAGTGCAATGCATAATTTGGAAACATAAATTGATATATCAATTAACAACAGTAATCAATAAAAAAGAAGCAAACATACCTCAAAGAAAGTATAACAGATGGTTAGGTTCTTCACACTAGAGAGTCCTCTAAGAAGCTTATACAACCGGTAACTGACATGTCTCAAGCTCTTGGTGGGACTAAGATAAATGTCAGCCTCATTAAGTGATGATAAGTTACAAAAGCAAGAGTCATCTAGGAACCAGCCCCCGTAAGAAACATATCTAAGATTGCCTCCAAATACCATAATCTGGCAACCATCTAAACCTCTGCGATATTGTAGATCCATTTCAGTAATGATCAATGTCAAAAGCTTGGGAGCACAAATACTCACAAACTTGAGATTGGCCCAATAGCAATCTTGAAGAGACAAATACTCGAGGACTGGGCAACCAGAAAATAGCTTCTGGGTTGAGTAGTCATCAGAAAACACCAAGGAGGTAAGAGTCAATCTCCTTAGACTTGAGAAACAAACAGGACAAGGAACTTTGAAAATACCGCACAAATCTAGTTCTAATTCCGTCAATGTTGCACAAGTAAATAAAGAACAAGGTAACAACAGTGGTCCCTTGAAGCCATACAGACAAAGCGAAAGCTCCTCAACATTGCGCCTTACTGTGGCAGAAATCCATGCATGAACACGAGACGCATCACCCAGCACTGAAAACGAAAGACTGAACTGCTTAATATCAGCAGGGACACGAAAAAGAAGTGCTCTTTCCACAACATTCACCAAAGAAGTTCTCTTATCGGGCGATGTTTGAGCAAAATCAAGATTGGGAAGTGATGTCCATAGGTATTCCCATCTTTTAGACAGTATGCTTGTCCTGATAGCATCTTCCATAGGAAGAAAAGAGAGAATTTTTCCAATAAGGACATCAGGTAAATTGCTTATACTCTTCCCATCCAGCTTCTGCTTTTTGGGTTTTCCCATTTGAGAACTCGCGTCCATAGTTCACACCGTTTACCCACCCAATGATCTGTCAATTTATCAACAACAACTACAAGTTACTATCTCTAATCGATTTTTGTCTTGGTCTATCTCTAGTGGTAGTGGCTAGAAATGTATACTGATCTCCCAATATGTGCAAAAACAAAAATGCAATATATAATTCTTTGAGCAATTTTTTTTATGGAGTCTATGGAGGTCTGTGGTAGTGGAATACTGAATAAAGGCCAAAAGCTTCAAAGGAAAATCTAACATCACTTTGCTTTCTATAACATATAAGTTCAAGATAATGTGAAAAACTATTCCACCTTTCTGTCCTTTCATGACACAGAGTAAATTATCAACACTTGCTTGATATAAAATGCAAGTAATCAAATCATTATTTAAATTATAAAAATAAAAAAAATCAATTATTCTAATCAGCATAAAATTCATGAGTGTCAAACTGCATATCCAATTCCAATCAGAGAATCCCAATTACAGATTTACAGAACCCTAGATTTACATTTTAATTAGCCAATCAGACCCTAGATTTACATCCCAATCAGCCAAAACCCAAATGGAGAACTTACCCAAAATGATCGAGAATGGTACGCCAAATGATTTAAGGTTATGACTCGTTCCACTTTTTTAGATTTGAGGAGTAAATCATCGCCCCCAAAATCAACAGAATTCGACCGCTCTAATATTTACAAGGTTCATTTCACTATGAAGTATGAACCCTCTCCGTGTTTTTCGTTTGAACAATTTTTCAACACTATAGCCCCCAACTTTAAACAATTTCAATAACAGACACTAAAGTTTAACATATTTACACTTTCGTCACTCCATTGTTTCAAACTTTCCCGCGGCCACGTGGCAAATTATGCAGATTTGGAGGGAAAGAGTAACACGCTCCCGCCATTATCATTATTGAAAAAAAAAATAATAAAAATCAATTGAAACCAGACAACCAGTAGCCTCAAAACCTATCAAGGATACTCTCTCTCGAGATCATCTGGCGCACCAGTTTTAGGTAAGCTCTGTTTTTCGATATGGATGGTTTCGTGAATTTAATCAAGTGGGTTTTCTGGGTTTTGCTTTATTTTGTTACATTTTCAGTGGGATTCATTCCATTCCATTATCCTCTATTGTATATAGCTTTCTGAATCAAACCCCAACCTTTTTATATTGTAAATTCATAGTTGAAGTGATAATCAAATTGGGATGTGAATCTTGAGGTTTAAATATCTGATTGTTTCCATCCAAAGAATTTCTCTGACTGGAATAAGATTTTATGCGTGACATGTTATGAATTTGGGAATTTTAAGATTTGCACTATGATGAGAACAAAATTCCAAAAGGAGGTAACTAGCATTTGTGGAATTGAAATGCACTAGTAAATGTTGTGTTTTGAGGAATAAGTGTTGGATGGCTAATTGTTGTATAATTCATTGTTGAAGTGCAATAAAATTGTCAAACTTTCTAGGTCTTTTCAGCTAAACTTTCGCCTATGATTTAGTTTTTATGTTGTGTATGATATGACAGATCATTTGGTATTCTATGGATGTAAGTTGTCAAATGGTAACACCCAAAAAGCAGAAGTTGGATGGAGGCAGCAAGAGTTTAAGCAATTTACCTGATGTGGTTATTGAAAAAATTCTCTCCTTGCTTTCAACAAAAGATGCCATCAGAACAAGCATACTGTCAAAAAGATGGGAATACCTTTGGACATCAATTCCCAATCTTAAATTTATACAATGGGAGTTTGATAAGAGATCTCCCTTGGTGAATGCCGTGGAAAGAGCGCTTATTCTTCGAGGCCCTGCTGATATAAAAGAGTTCAGTCTTTCGTTTGAAGTGTTGGGGGATGCATCTCGTGTCAATTCGTGGATCTCTGCCATAGTAAGGGGCAATGTCGAAGAGCTTTTTCTTGGCCTGTATACCTTGAAAGAACTTTCTTTGCCTCGTTGTTTATTTACTTGTGCAACACTGAGAGATTTACAACTAGAAGTGCCCTGCATTTTCAAAGTTCCTTCAACTGTTTGTTTGTCAAGTTTAAGGAGCTTAACCCTTACCTCTGTGGTGTTTTCTGATGAGTACTCAACACAGCAGCTGTTTTCTGGTTGCCCAGTCCTTGAGCACTTAGATCTACACGATTGCAATTGGGCGAATCTCAAGTTTGTGAGCATTTGTGCTCCAAAGCTTGTGACATTGTACGTAAATGAAAATGGTTTGCAAATTCCCAGTGGTTCAGATGGTTGCCAGATTATGATATTTGGAGCTAATCTCAAATATTTTTGTTACCGGGGTGGGATTCTAAATGACTACTGCTTTTATAACTCATCACTGTATGAGGCTCAGATTTGTCTTAGTTTTACCAAGAAGTCGAGGCATACGAGTTACCAGTTGTATAAACTTCTTAGAGGGCTCTGTACCGCCACAATCCTAACTATCTGTTCTTCTTCCTTTGAGGTAAGTTGGCTTCTCTCTTGGTGATTACAATTGTGAATTTGATCTATCAATATTTGTTTACGAATTGTATGTGATGCCTTCACTATTTTAGGTGGTCCGGACTAATGCATCAGAACTTCTGTCCCAGATGCCCTTGTTCAATGATCTACTCTCATTGGTTTTGGAATGTGAGTCAGTAGATCTCGGCAGCAAGGGACTACTGAGGATGCTCCAAAACTGTCCTTGTCTTGAAAATCTGCTATTCGATGGGGTAACTTTATAAGCACTAAAATCTTGTATCTTTTTTTTTTTTTGTTACACTAAAGTCTTGTATCTTGATATTGTGTTTCCTGCAATATTGTTAAAATTGCTGAATTTTGATGATTTAGGAGGTTAGCCTGTCCTCAGATTATGCAAGGGAAGGTGTGATGTTGGAGCCACTGCCCAGTTGTTTCTTAACAAGTCTTGAACAGATTGAAGTCTATAAATTTCGTGGAAACCAGGATGAGTTTCATGCATTAAAAATTTTGCTAAAGAATGCCATAGCCTTGAAGAAGATGAGTATAACTTGGGCAGATAATTTTCAAGGGGGGCCAGAGAAGAAGAGGGATATTAACAAACAATTATCAGATCTCCCCAAAGGGTCAGAAAACTGTGAAGTTGTAGTGTTCTCCTGATCAGGTGGAGAATTAAACAACTCAAACTTCAGAATAATGTATCTCTTGCTTGTTTTCCAGCTTTGGATCTAGATCTAAGAGTGACTGACCTGGAGAATACTACTATGTTTTTGATTGAGCCCTTTAATATAATTTGACATGCCTTTTAAACCTGCTGATGTGCAATGATCTTCTATGTTGCTATTTGGTTGATACTTAGTTCTACGTTGTTACACTTTTGTCACAAAATCTGTCATTCAGCTGTGAGGCTTTGTAGCTTAGTGGTTAATATAATTTGCCAGTAAGTCTGAGATCCTGAGCTAACCAGATGAATGACCTGACAATCTGACCTAAACCCCCCTAAAAAAATCAGCTAGAAACACAAAATAGATAATTAGCATATAGCAATTTTCATTTCCCCACCCTAACTATTGATCCTCACAATGCCTAATGGAATTGGAAATGCAATTCCCTTGTCAGAAAAAATTGAGTGAAAAGTTTCCAATTCATATGGTTCCATGGCCCAATAATCATATACTTGATATTCAATCGAACATTTCCTTTGTTGAGTTGCACCACAAGATCAAACCATCCCATAAAACATAACTGAGAAAAAATGGGGAAAATATAAAGGCATTGTAAATGTACATATACAACTCAAGATGTCTCTTAATTAGTGGAAGGCGGGTGCAAAATAAATAAGAAATCATAGCAGCACTAGAGGGAAAAAGAATAAAAATGAAACTTCACCAAAATTCGACAAGCAGAACCAAATCCTCAAGTGAACTCAAATCGCATTAGAAGCCTCACTGAGTTGTATTTCTCTCCTTTACGGTCAAAGAGTGGCACAGCACGAATCCCTTGTCTCAATTCAAAGACTGGCAAACAAGTTTGGCCACCAAAGTCATCTTTCTCAGACATGTCATATTCATGGACCTCAATTCTAAGCAGAGCCAACTCAGGAACTCTCAATGGAAATGTAAACTCTTCTTCCCATACAGGAGTCCAATCATCCTCTTTTTTCTTAGTTTTCTTCATTACCTCATCAGCTGGAACTCCTGCTATGCCAACCTGCATTACAGATTTGACTGTTAAATACAAGCACTAATAAAGAAGCGTACATTACCACATTTTGGAAATCGCCAAGTTAAAAGCATGCATTTGAAGTATTGAGGTACTTGTTTAAATAAGTAAGTGTAGAAGTTAGAAATCGGCAGATCGAGGACCACGACGTTATATATTGTGCAAAGGCTTAGAATTCCCGACATTGAATTATATACTCTCAACATATACAAACACTGATAGTACTGGGTATTCTCTGTAAAGAATACTTTACCCTGGTGTAAAAATCTGGTGGGGAATATGAATCAAAGTGTGTTTGTTTGAAATCCAAATGCCATCCATCTCCCATATATACTTTCACCTGCCATGAAATACAATTCATCTTAGAGTCTTCAAAATGTGAGAGGATAAATAATAAAGCAGTTATGCCTTAACAATTAGCTTTACTTCAACTTCACACTCAGAAAAGGATGGAAGTGCTCACCTTTAAAGTCTTCTTTACTGGCAATTTTGCTTTAGGATCAAAAACCTGCTTATCGTTCATAACAAAATCCGGCTTTTTAACATAACCACAGCCCCCATTGGCTCTAAACATCCCATGCATCAGCCAAAGAGATTTACCATATCCCTGATATTGGACCGAAGAAATGTTGGTTTTATGTCCACAAAATGCAACGAAGAGGTACTTATGATAAAGTAAAATGGTTCATCATAGTCTCCATAATAGGAGGGGGAAATATGAAAAAAAGAATAACGAAAAATATAAGGCTTTCAAATAACCTGCATATTAAATGCAACCATTTGAGCACCATGCATCCAACCAATAAGAGGCTTGTAGTTGGAGGAGTTGAACCGAGTTCCTTTTGGATACACCCTTAAAATGTTCTTCTGGGTGAATCTATGAATGAAAATTTCAAAGTCCAGAGTTGGTCAGTTGGAAAATATACCAATGTAAAAGAAAGATGATCACAAATGAATTCATCATCTTAGATCCTTAGAGAATCATATGGCATGTCATTGTGTAGAAAATAAATTAATACCTAACAACATCAGTTCCATGAGATTCAGCAGCCTTTTCAAGTGCTTGTTCACTCAAACTAAGGCGTCTAACTCTATCAACTTCAACTTTTAGTGCCTCCTTTAAACCACCATTTGGTTTCCCAGCATGGATAGCAATTAGACGTTTGTATGATGCAGGTTCTCCTCCACGATTAGAGTTGTTGCTATCCTCGTAATCCTGATTGTGTTCACTTGCTTCACTTTCACTCTGCAAGCCAATGGAGCAACACTTAATCTCACCTAAGAGGTAGGATATTCAAGATAATTGGAGCTAGCATGTGGTAAGTTCATTTCTCAAACTCACCGTGTCAACATCTTCGTGTTCATCTGTAAGATCTGAAGGTTCCTTCCCCCATGAATCTTCCTCGCTATCTTTTCTCTTATGTAAGTTATCTGCCTTGTCATTGACACTTTTATCCTCAAGATACTCCTTAGGAGGTTTGGTGGAAATAATAATCTGATACTTGAGTTCTTCTGGTGAAGGTAACTCTTTTAAACATTCAGCTTCAGGAACAAACAACATATTCTTAAATGTCTTCATGAGCATCTGGGGAAAAAAAGTTGCAAAGTTAAAACAGAAATTCTAGTACGAATGTGATATATCACTCGCAGAACAGAAGAAGATAAAATACCTTTGCTACTTTAGCTTGAAGATCTGGGGTAAGGTGGTCTTCAAGAGTTATGACAACAGGGTACGGAGATTCAGAAAAAGCATGCTCTTTAATTGATTTCAAGCATTTAATAAGTTCGACAGGGGTTGTCAAGGTCCTAGATCAAAAATGTAAACTTTGAATATCATTCACATGAATTGGAAAATAAGATTATTGATAGAAAATCTACTAGGAAAAGTAACCAAATAACTAGGCTGAAAACGGAGTTCACCTTCAAGGATAAAGTTTGTTGCATAGTCATTAGAAACCAAAGCATGGTTAACAATTTCTTTCAGGCCAGGACAAATTGTACGATGGTAGTGGAATTGATTATCATTTACATTACCAACAAAAAATACACATTATAATCATTAAAAGAACATTTCGTTTTACTTCCTAGTAAAGTTAAGACATCATCCAACAAAAAACCAATTGGAAATGGGTCGAGAGGAATGCAAAGACATAAAATTCGCGATGTGCCATTTGATATTTTCAACATTTCTTGATGTATCAGATACAAGAGTAAGAAAGCCAGTAATGCAGTATGCTTCAAAGAAATTGTGATAGCAAAAATGAAAATTTTGGGAGCTTGGACATGATTAGTAATACCTTCCATGAAGAACATTCACATCGTCCTTTGCCGAATTTGGCCAAAGATCAAGCTCCACCACTCTTACACCTCTCTTCAGTGCCTTTATGATTGGCACATGACTACAGTCACTACTGAGTTGATTTCCAGTAAGGTATGAATTATGTCCAGTATATATGAAGTAATGGGACAATGGAGCTTTCATATCCTGATGAACCTGAAAATATAACACCCAAAATGGCTAAAATTAGAAATTGCCTAAAATTGAACTTCACTTGCCAATAAACTAAAAATGTCTCGGACTCAGTTGACTTCAACATCAAAACAGAGTTTGCAGTTTGCACTGAACTGAACATCCTTATCAGCTTTCCTATACTTTCTCACCAAACAAACATAACCAAAGTACAGAGAAATTGAACTATCCTCAAAGCCTAAAACTTAAAGTCAAACATTAAGTTGACTTTTCGGAAAACAAGAAACAAACAAACACACACTTCCTCAGAAAAATCGGAAACCGAACAACACCTGGTTTTGGATCGGCGGGTTGAGATCGGCCGAGAACAAGTAATGGTGGAAGTCTTCGAGGGTGAGCGTGCGTCTGGTGATCAGCTTGGCAATGTGGTGGTGCCTCTTCTGCAGCACCTGCTCCACGACCCGCTCGGCGTCTGAGGTCGACGCGCCGCCGTCGCACTGGACGTCTGCCAGGAAGCCCCGCAGCTGCTCGGCGGACATGTGGGTGCCGCCCTCGGCGTACTTGGCGAAGTACTCGGTGACGTCACGCGGCGGCTCGGCCTCGGTGATCTTGAACTTGCGAGTGAAGCACACGCACATCCGGTAACTCCCCATTAATGTTTGCGAGAAATGGAATAGGCCGGAGAGTCGGACAAAAAGAGAGAGAGGTTTTCAGGGTTCTGAGGAACGCAAAGCGGTTGAGCTTTTCAGGGTTTATATATAATTTGTGTTCAGAGAAATGAGAATTATTTCTAATCTAATCTAATCAAGTCACACCAGTCTTTCTATATTCTTTTGTCTACGGCTTTTGTTTGGCGCCTCTTTCCTTTTTCTTTTTTGAATTTATTGCTCTTTATGGTTAAAATAATTTTACAACTGTACGAGTTTTCTATTTCTTAATGAGGAAACCCGTTACACTATCTTAATTTCCATAACACTTATCCAAAAATGGTGTGTACGTAATGATCCTTTTCCTATGCAAATAGCCAATCACCTACTTTTCTTTTAGTTTTGTCATTTGCAATCACGTTTATGATGAATGTAATTGGGCAACTCTTTTTTGATCACGAAAAATGCGCTTTTGTCATATTATTCTCATATTTAGATCAAAAAAATAAATCATACACAATTACGTGTATTTTCTTTATTTTTTAAATATGTCTTATTTTTGGCTAGCAGTTTCAACTCTTGATCTGTTCTAAATTAGCTAATAATGATCTTATTATTTCTTGTAGGTACGTATCATTTGTGGGTTAATGAAGCTTAATTAATGCAAGTTGATTTTCATAATTTGACCAAACCCTATGAAGTATATATGACGTGGGAGGATGATATCACAATGTAATTGTTAATGTAACGGTGCAGTTGTAGCTGGACAGGGTGGGATTGAAATGGGAACCATCATCTCATCGATCCTACAGTAGTAAATTGGTCAAAAGATCGAGTGTAAACGCAGGAAGGAACCAAGTCAAGTCCATCGATCTGTCCCCAGGTCATGAATGAATTTGATTCATCATCTTAGATATCACGTGGTTTATTAATTGACTACATTGTACTATGCAATAAAGAAAGACCCATATGCAGTACCCCCTTTCATAATATGAAAATGAAACATCACCCAAAACCAACAGAAGAGGTCCATCTGGGCCGTAGGATACTAGGATGTGGTCAAACCGGAGAAATTATTTTTGCATTGGTTGACTTCACATCAGAGAAGACTTCATTTTGTTGGTGTGAAAAGGTAAGTAACATACTAACATTATCTTTGACATTGATTAATTAAGTAAATTAGAGACATGCAATAGGTACTAGAAGTCATAGAGCTTCATATTAAAAATCGAATAATTATGGTCCACGGTAGAAGTCACAAATGAGAGGTTTTAAGTTCGAACACTCTCTCCCTTAAAAAAAAAAATCGAATATTCTCTAAACTCATAAGTTTGATTAATTTCTTCTTTGATATTATATGGATACACAATTTCGTTATGGTTTAAGATTTAGTTTCTCACTCATTACTTATTAGAGATGATCAAACATTTGACCTAACATAATCTTAACCATATATATTCTTCGGCGTTTATTACTTGGACCGACTCCAAGGGCGGTGAATCAAAGATTTTTATTGAAAGAGAATGAAAGATTGTTAGATAGTAGTGTTATTCTCATATCCTTGCCATCCGCCGTGGACAAAGGAACGAGGTTCTAAGATCAACACAAAATCTGTGGTGACAGCCATGGATTCTGGCTGCTTGTGAGAGTGGATGAGATGTGACTTGTAAAGCGTTTGGTATCAAAATTGACAGCCATATATGGAATTTTGGACGACAAGGTTTCAGGTGTACGTGAGCAACAAGACCTCACTTATGTGGTGCGAAACTGTGAATCACAAACACCAACTACTTGCTTCATTTCGCATTGAACCAGTTTCCCACTTTCGCAAAAGAACCAGTTCATGCTTGAAGAGAAACATCTACTGTTTTTTTTTTTGGCTAAAAAACCAGGGATAAGAGAAGAGAAGCAACTACTGTTCTACACACCAAATTTAGCATTATCCTGTATACACCTAAAACTGTCTACGGCTCCATTGCCGGTGCTCAGGGTAGAAGTTTTGTATAAATGTATCGTCATGCTACCTACGCCATAATTGGCAGACTTCAGGGAACGTACACTGGCATTTGCTAATTATATTAGAAAACCCAGCTATGAAAGCATTTCATAACTGGATAGAGTTTAATCACCCACGTTCTTGAAGCCTTTTTTTCGTACAAAAACTTCTATCTTTCGAGGGAGGAACAAAGGGAAGACATTTTTGATGATAAGTTTAGTTGAAGGACCAAAGAGAGAGACTACGGCGGCCCAGATCAGCAAGAATAGGATTAGCCTAGACTAGCAAGATTAGGAAATCCCTCGACGGCCCTTTTATTTCTCGGGAGTGATTCTTGGTCTTAGTTTGATATGCTTTCCAAACCCACAAGGACGGATTGGATCAGATCAATCATATAGATTCTAGCTTTCACCGAGAACAACTCAACCCAGGTATACCAATGCAGACTAGCAATGATAGAATTGGGTGCAAGAAATGAATGGTCTCAAACCAAAAAATCAGATTCTGGATGTATATATGGATGTCAAACAATGTATGTATCCAGACAGACAGTCGCTGCTTTTTTTCTTACCACACAATCTTTCCGATTCAAGACTCAGACACAGCACCTATATGTACCATGATGCTACTAAATAAGACTTTATTAGCTAGGTCCATCAACTTTAGTTGAAGTTACATTAGGAAAGGGATGGGTAAAGGGTTCAAGTCTCATCTTCATATTAGCTGACAAAGATAGAGTTTCCTACAACTGGTAATTCAGTATCCATCAGCAGCCATCCAAATGAGTGATTGAAAAGGCCTACAAGTAGTATATATCAATTCACATTTTGAGAGCCAATTAACAAGGACATGCATATATGTCAACCATCCAAGCCTTTAACCACTTGTATACTCTTATTCTTCTTTCAGACCAGAAAGTTATACATCATTAGAGCAGCACTCGTCATCATTCATCAATGCTAGCTTCAACAGTCATATACAAGCATCTTGTTTGTTTCCAAATTAATCCATCAATTAATCATGAATATATCTTGCTTGCAACAAAAAAATCAAGTTCAAAACACTCAATTGACAATGGTTTCTAACAGTACTCTTGCCTCAACTACATCTACAAGCAACCAAAAAACACCCAGAGATAAATCTAAAAGAGTAGAATTACTACTCTAATCTTATGAAATCTAAACAACAACATACAGCTCAAATATGAAATATGTATCTATTGGCAAATTCGATCATTTTCTTAATCTAATTCTCGATCTCGATCATCCCTTTGGGCCTTTCAATTTAACTCTTACTCAGACCGATACGCGTACCTCTCAACATTGTTGTCACTGAGATTAATCACCACCATGGCCTCCCCCAATCCGCAGCTCACCTCCGCCAGCACATCCGGGTCACTATAATGGGTCGCCGCCTGCACAATGGCCCGAGCCCGTCGGGCCGGGTCACCGCTCTTGAAAACCCCCGAGCCCACAAACACTCCATCGCACCCCAACTGCATCATCAGCGCCGCGTCCGCCGGCGTCGCCACCCCTCCGGCGGCGAAATGCACCACCGGCAGCCTCCCCATCTGCTTCGTCTGCATGACCATGTCGTACGGCGCCGCGATCTTCTTGGCGAAGGCGAAGACCTCGTCGTCGTCCATATTCCTCAGGACCCGGACCTCGCCCATAACTGACCGCACGTGTCGGACTGCCTCGACGATGTTGCCGGTGCCGGCCTCCCCTTTCGTCCGGATCATGGCGGCGCCCTCCCGGATCCGGCGGAGAGCCTCGCCGAGGTTGCGGCAGCCGCAGACGAAGGGGACCTGGAAGTTGTGCTTGTTGATGTGGTTGTCCTCGTCAGCGACGGTGAGGACCTCGCTCTCGTCAACGTAGTCGACTCCGATGGCCTCGAGGATCTGAGCCTCGGCGAAGTGGCCGATGCGGGCCTTGGCCATGACGGGGATGGTGACGGCGCGCTTGATCTCTTTGATGAGCTGCGGGTCGGACATTCGGGCCACGCCGCCCTGGGCTCGGATGTCTGCGGGGACGCGCTCGAGGGCCATGACGGCGCACGCGCCGGCCTCCTCGGCGATGCGGGCCTGGTCGGCGTTGACGACGTCCATTACGACGCCGCCCCGGAGCATTTGGGCCAGGCCCACTTTGACGGGATACGAGGACTTCTTGGTGCTGGAGGTCTCGTATATGGCGCCCTTGCCGTACACGGTGACGACGCCGCTGTCGGCCATTTGGAGATGATCGCAATCAAATAGCGAGAGAATGAAGAAGGTGGAGAGAAAATGTAGATGGTAGAAATGACGACAGCATTGGGATCGAGTAAGCCAGTAAGGGTACGAAATTAAATCACCCAAAATGAGTCATAATTTCCAATCTCTATTTTTGGCAATCATGATTTTCTGGATTTCCTAATTAAGCAATAATCAATAAATTTTGGATATTTTTACTACAAATATGTGGCATAGTTACTTTTTTATTATGTGATTTTTACCTCATCTAGATACTTGAAATGTCAGCACAACATATACTGTACCTTATATTTATCTTTTGAATTAAATTACGTTGAATTTGGAATTGTAATTCAAAGTAGAGTATAGAAAAAGAAAATGTAAAGAAAAATGTCTTGGCTATTTTAGCTCTAAACAATGAAAGTGCTTAATGAAGGTTTGAGGTTTAGGTTTTATATCCCCCTTGTATTCGGTTTCATTAAAGATTTGAGGGCAGCCGGTTCCTATTATCAAAAAATAATAAAAGTGTTTAATATAATAAGGGCATATTCGCATTTCCTCACACATTAGACGAGTGAGATCCACCACTCCTTCCACAAATCATTAGAAAGTCATGACTTGATGAGTAGTTGTATGTCATTTTGTTATTACTTTAATTTAAAGGGCGAAGATTAACATTAAATAAATAGGCAAGGAGCCATGCGTGCAGACTCAGATCCTCTCCTCTCGGAGAAGTGCTATTTTTTCCTCACGAGTTAATCCTGGCCGTCCAATCTGATCTTGCAGCCAGAATTTGTCTTGTTTTTTTTCTTCTTCTTCTCTCTCTCCCCCTCTCTCTGTCTGCAACTTCTCTTTCTCTCTCGATCTCTCTCTCGATGGAAATTTTCCTCAATCTTGGCCGGGGCTTGCAATCTCTTCTTCCCCAATCCCCGATTCTTCCTCAATCTCTTCTTCCCCTTCAAAACCATAGCTCTAGCTTTTCTCCGATATCGGCCATGGCAACTCCACGGTCTTCTTCCATACACTTTCATCATCCTCGTTCTCTTCCTCCTACTTCCCGACGCCCTTTCACCTCCAGCAACCCCAGTACCCCACGCCTTACTCCGCCGCCGCACCACCAGCCCCTTCAAGGACTCGATCCTGGAAAAAGAAAGGAGAGACAACAAAAAGAGAGGAGAAGAGAGAGAAGAAGATGGAAAAAAAAAAAAGCAAGGCAAATCCTGGCCACAAGATCAAATTAGACGGCCAAGATTAACTTGTGAGGAAAAAATAGCACCTCTCCGTGAGGAGAGGATCCGAGTCCCATGCATGCATGGGTGGAGTCAACCAATGCGAGCTAAGAGACATAATACCATCTCTTCAACACTAGACATTGAAGAAGATGTTTCTCGCAAAAATTCTAAAGAGAGAAAATCCTAGTAGAGTTCTTGAGACTTTTTCGTTCTGAGATTGCAAAAATTCAAAACTATTACATTTTATTATGGGTGCCAAAGTTTAATGGAGAGATTCGAAAATAAGAAAAACACAACCCTAAAATATTGGGATGTACGTCTTCTTCGATCTAGTGCTACTTTATAACGTACAAGTATTGTTGTAGGACACAATGCGTTTGCCAAACATGGTACCGTTTGTGTCCTTAATATCTGCAATGACTAGGATATTAACAACCGTTCGATTTAGGTTTAATGGATATTAGGGTTTCCCACTAAACGAAGATTGACTACCTAAATATTGAACATGTCGATAATGCTAACAACATTATGTAAAATTTCAATTGTGCTTCCAGACTTTGATCAAACACTATATGCAACCATAACTTTTACGTTGTGGTAAACTACTTACTAGACAAATTAAAAACAACTACAACCAAGACTAGCATTCTATAAGCATGGACTAACTTGGGCAATGTACATGGAAGATGTTATTCAGAGATTATATTCCACACCGTACAACCATTTATATGCATTATCGTCCCATCAAAACCCTGAATTTTCAACTACCGGAGAGGGACACAAAACGTAGTTATGAAGATTATTATTTGGTGGAATCACTGTTAAACCACCCACTTATAAGTTATATTTTATTTTTTCACTCTTCTAATGTGGGATCTTCACTCTCCAACACGCCCCTAGTTATGAAGATTATTATTTGGTGGAATCACTGTTTGTCACTCTGCTGATGTGGGATCTTCACTCTCCAACATGCCCCTTCACGTGCAACCTAACTGATTTAGGTCTGCACGTGCAACCAATTAAGAAACCAATTCTCACATAAGAAACTGGGACAAATTTATATACTGGAATGATTCCGCTTAATTCAACGACCCACTCGGGTCCAATGACAAAGGCGACATGATTGGAGATGGACTCGCTCTGATACCATATTAAACAGCGACAATTAAGCATGGCCCGTGGCCCAGTACTGAGCCGATATTGTCCCAACGTAACCACCTATTAGGTGTTGGATTTTATCACAAAAGGCATCGGTGCAATTGTGAGTAAATCACTCACTTATAAGTTATATTTTATTTTGTCACTCTTCTGATGTGGGATCTTCACTCTCTAGTAATCACATGGTGAGCTGTTGTTTGTGGATAAATTTAACATTCAAAACTATAGTCCATATATGGTATTTCTGTATTTCGATAAGATGTGACACATGATGAAGAAGTGGTGAAAGTGAAGGTGCAATTACCTTTTTTTTGTTTTCCATAAGTTCTTGATGGTCTAGTGGCTAGTGCTAAGTTTTTTTTGGCAAAAGAAGTCTGTTATACTTTGAAGATTTAGCCTTGGAGATGGTTTGGCGACCTTTCTAAATAATGGTTTCTTAAACGCTATTGTGGAAGGAGATTCCAAAGTTGTTTTTTTTTTGGGCAAACAGATTCCAAAGTTGCTATTGGGAGAATGAAAGAATGGTTCCCTATAAAAAAAAATCATCTTGTGAATTGGGACACTGTTTGCAGGCCTAAGTCCCTTGGTGGCTTGGGGATTAAGAAAACTTCTGAGATGAATCAGGCGATGCTTGCAAAAGCTAGTTGGAGGGTCTCTCAAAATGATCCTGGTCTGTGGAATCACATCTATAAGGCCAAGTACCTTCGAAAGGATAAGCTGACTTCTGCAAATTACAAACCTCCTTAAGCCTGCTCTAATACCTGGAAAAGTATTTCTCATGGTGCCATATTGCTAAGGCAAAACCTTACTTGGAGAATTGGAGATGCATGTCTGTTTTTGGACTGATCATTGGCTTCATCCTTACCAGCTCTGCAATCAAGCTCTCTCTTCTGCTGTTGTTAACTTGAATGCTAAGGCCTGTGATTAATTTCTGGGACAATCATGGTTGGAATGTCCAGCTTCTCTCTAATTCTCTTCCAGACGCCATTGTTCAGCAAATCCTTTGCACTCTCCCTGGCTTTGAGGGCTGTGGCCCTGACATTCAAATATGGGGAGGTACCTCTAATGGCATTTTTACTGTTAAATCTGCTTTTATTTCTCTTTTCAACTTTTCTGATGAGAACAACTCCCCTTGGAAGATAATTTGGAAGCTTGACATCCCCCCAAGCTTAAAACTTTTATTTGGGTGGTTGCTCATGGAAATTTCTGACTAATGTCCACAGAAAGAAACGTAATCTCACTACGGTTGACTCTTGTTTTTCTTGCCACTCTGATAAGGAAACTTTAGTGCATATGTTCCGAGATTGCCATTCTTCCAATTCTATTTGGGACAGTTTTCATAAGCCTAGTGTTGTCTGCAATATATCTCAGATGCAATGGATTGGTTGGTTCACTGCTAATCTGCAATGCACTCATTTATTTGCTAACCATATCAGATGGTGTGATGCTTTTGTGTTTATACGCTGGTTCATTTGGAAATGGAGGAGCAAAAGAATTTTTGATCCTAGTTTTAAACAACCTTTTAGGCATGATTCTCTTATTCAGGGTGCAATTAATGAATGGTCTGCTGCTCAAATTCAAGCTCAGAGTCACAGAAATTTCTGTTTCAACACTCTTGCTTGGAAAAAACCTCCTGAGGGATTCATGAAATTAAACATTTATGGCTCAAGATTTGGTCAAAATGGGAAGCTTGCTACTGGTGGAGTTATTTGTAATTCCTTTGGCCACTGGATGTGTGGTTTCCAAGCCAACCTTGGTGTTGGTGAAGTCTTTGATGCTGAAACCTGGGGTCTTTTTCATGGTCTTAAGCTCGATGTGGATTGCAATATTACTAACCTTGTTGTGGAATCGGATTCTGCTATCTTGGTTAACTCTCTCCTGACTAGCAATAATGATCTGCATTCTCTTGGCTCTCTCATTTCTTGCTGCAAAAATCTGATGCAACGCTTCCAGTCCTTATCCATCCATCACATCTACCAGGAATGAAACATGGTTGCTGATGCCCTTGCAAAAAATGCTATCAACAATGAGTATGGTGTGATCCTCCTGCACAACCCTCCCTATTATGCTGCTCAAGCTTACTTTGATGACTTGGGGGAAACCTTACAAACCAGAAGGTTGCTTGCAACCAATCTGGCTAGTTGGCCTTTTGTGTTTTTGTTGTTTTGGGTCTTTTAGACCCCCATGTAACCAAAAAAAAAAAAAATGGTTCCCTATCCATACTTTAATATTGTTATCTTTTTCTTTTGATAAGGTTAATATTGTTATTTTTGGTTCTTCAGTTCATTAAAAAAAAATTCTTTGGTTCTATTCTTCCCAAGATTTTCAAAATTCATCATGCCAGTTAATTATACTCTATTGACAGTTTGACACCGAGTAAGCTTATAAATCACTTGCAAGAAAAAGAATCGCCTCACTGCCTCAGCTATATCCCTAGCTTTTAAAGTAGCACTCATAATTTAGATTTCCCAGGCCTCTCCCAAGTCCGTGTTAGTCTACCTTGATTTTCATTTTCCTCACAAACCCTCCAAGCATTAATTAAAAAGGGAAATATCTAATAAATTAGTTTATTGACCTCAATAAAATTTTATTGAGGTCAATAAAATACACAAAGGTGATGCTCCTTTGTTCTTTCCCTCATACTACGGAAAGAATCGATTCCTTAAAATTTTTTATTGAGGTCAATAAAATCTGTCAGTAGCAGCTTCGTAATTTTTGTAAAATGTATAGGACGTAAACGTAAATTGGTCAATTAATGAACCGGGTGGGTACCGTGTTTTTGCATTGTCCTTGATAGTAAATATTTGCCCAATTATGTCCTTATGGGTCAAGAATCTTTTTTTTTTCCTCCCTATGATGTAGATACATTGAATTGTTTGAATTTTGAAATTATTGACCTTTTATGTATGTATTATTTGTGTTAAATGTTTAATAGTTTTAAATGCATGTCTATCATAATTATTTTCCAAATTAGATTTGAAGATGAAGAATTTGAAATTCAAAATTTAAAAATTTAAACTGAAAAGGGAAAATGCCAAATTTAAGGAATTTTAATTTGTTTTCCTTTTTTTTTTCAGGGGCAAAATGGACAAAATAAAAAAGTAATTGGACCGCAATTAACAAAAAAATTTGCTGGACTACAACCAATATTTTTGTAGCAAATTGGACCTCGATTAAAATACCTCTAAAATGAATAGCACAAAATTGATAAAGGACTGGAAACAACTAATTAAGTCAAGTAGTTCACCATTCTCAGTGACATAGAGAACCAGATTGTTGTACTTTTGCTTGATGGATTGCTAAAGGGTACTTGACCGTCCCTAAATGGCTGCCGCCTACTGGAAACAGGAAACTGTTACGATTTTTGTTTTTATGCATGTTTAGCCAAAAATATTAATTTTGCTTCATGAGAAGCAGAAAAATTAAGTTACCACCTGACTTCTGCCTTGTAATATATTTCAACTTTCAAATGGTTTTAGTGATTTATCCATTTCATCGATCATCTATGGATAAGTTATCGTTCTGGCATGGTGACTTATCCATTTCATCTTCTATGGAGAAAACTTATCCATATCCACTAATAGACATTTTTCTCCCACCTGCAACTAACTGAAGAAAACTTTGTAAGATATTTATGGACTTATCACATACTTATCTTAAGTAAATAACAATTGATAAAATACCTTAGACTAAATAATATGAATATGGAAATGGAACTCAATTCTAATAACCTAATTAATGTGTATATCTATTGGTTAGAGATAAAAATCTATTTATCTGATTACTAAGATAATCATAATGATATGATATCTTTAGGATTCTTAGAGTGAAGTTAAGTCTTATTGAACTTCTTTTATGGGAGGGGTTCAAGTCTTAACCTACCTCATATATAAGGATGCAAAAGGTCCCTGCAACCTCTACAACCAAGCATACAGTTCTTGCCCCATTGAAAGATGCTTAAGCTTAGAGGATTGCAGAAGACCTTTAGCTAACAAATGTCTTCAACAAGTATTATGTCTCTGTTCCTCATGTACAAGTTCTAACTTCAATTTATATCTTATTTGATTATCATGTTTAGACGGTAAACAATTGTGTCTATATTATTGTGAATGATCTTGTGGCAACTTTCATGTGTAGTTTTATATGTGGTATCAGAGCCACCTTCACAAAAATATAGATCGGTTGTTTGATAATCGTCTATGCCATTAAGAAAAGTAATACACATTTTTCATAAAACCCAAACAACGAATAGCAGGTCAAGACCTACTGGGTCTACCGGCTTTTATTTTTATGTTTGGTTTTGGTTCTTGATTATCAGACATGACGCGAAATTCGGAAAAATTTCTAAGGTTCCTCCCTACTATCAAGCACGACAAACCAAGGAAGAAGGGTTCAAGACGTAACTCAACTGCCGTCTTCCATGAACCCAAAGTGCATAACAAAACCTTATGAAGGAAGGACAGGGCAGATGAAAACGGTGGAAAATGAATACGTTCAATTTCCAAAGGGGCAGAGCATGCAAATAGCTTGATAAAAAAAAAATTTCTCATTTTAAAATTGAATATTTATTTTTCTTATATTATAGGGAAAAAATCACAAATGGTCACTCATCTTTCACCTATTCGACACTTTAGTCACTCACTTTTGCAAAATATCACTTTGGTCACTCACTTTATACTCTTTCATACACTTTGGTCACTCACATGGGGTTGAAGGGACGAAACTGACCTTGCAAATTTTTTAATGAGAAAGTTGACTGAGTGACCAAAGTGTATGAGATGGTATAAAGTAAGTGACCAAAGTGATATTTTATAAAAGTGAGTAACTAAAGTGTCGAATGGGTGAAAAGTGAGTGACTATTTGTAATAAAAATCCTATATTATATTCAAGCAGAGTGATTAATCCTCAAATTGGTAGTGATCGAATATGTAACAGTGATACTGGGAATGGCTCAATAACACAAACATATACCAGAGGCATCATAAGTTCATAACTATCCAACGGAATACAACGAAGGTGTCCCCTACTGTACAAACCAGACCATGACCAACCCCGACCAATCTCGAGGAATTGTTCTCATCCTTGGGAAGGACCTAGCCATTCTACCCAAAACTGTGATCATGAGCAAATTACAGTCAGATAAGAAAATTTTCTTTTCTTATCTCCTCAAATTCATGGTTATATGTGTTAACAGCATTATTATGGTGCTTGATTAAAGTCTAGAATCTTCATGATCTTCTGTGACACTTGTCATTTTCCTATTCGCTGTTTTATGCTTTTGTTATTTTCCTTGTTGTTGCTGCATCTATAAATAGCTGCTTTCAGTTGTATTAAATGATCGGGTTTTTCATTAATAGAAAAGGGACTTCATCTTTCTCCCAAATACTCTCTTCGTTCTTCATAGTAAACCCTAGGTTTCTCTGATTCCATTATGGTATCAGAGCAATCTCTGATCTGAGACCTGTGTTCTATGCTTCCGCATTCTCTAGTGGAGACGCCGATCAAGTTCTACGTCTGTGCTTGTTCCAGTTTGTTCTGATCTCTCACTCGAGCTAATCTCTACACTCAGAAAACTTCTCTCAGGTGATTAGCGTATGATGCAACAGATATTCTCTTCAATTTCTAACAGATATATGTGTTAATTGTGATTATGGAGCAAATCTTGAGCTAAAAATGATCTTGAGTTAAAATTGAGTTCAGAGCCTATACAAAATTCGTGTATCTACATGAGAAATGTTTGCTTGAGTAAATTGAGTACAAATTCTCTTCAAAAACCGAGCTGAGTTGATGTTGAGCTAAGAACAGTAAGTGTTATATATCAGAGTTGTGGATCGAGTAGTATTGTGGAGCAAACTGTGTTGTAGATCTGAGAATTCGTGTATTTGTTATCAAATGAGATAGAAGGCTCTTATACTGTATTACTGAGTTCCAGGTGTTTGTTAAACAATTGTGAAGCTTCTACATAACTGTGTAAAATTTGCAGTTATTAATGGCATCCCGAACCTCAGTACCTAGTCTCACTCACTCTGATGTGCACTCACTCTTGAGTGTGATCACTATGCGTCTTGGCGAAAGAAATTTCATCAAATGAAGATTTCAATTTCAGTCCTCTCTTGCTGGAAATGGTCTCTTCGGGTACTTTGATGGTACTGAAGTAGCACCACCTCGATATGTGCTAAACTCAGAAGGAGAAGTGATTAATGAGGAGTCTGCAGCTTACAAAGCTTGGAAACAAACAGATATGGCACTGCTAAGCTTACTCATGGCTACATTGGAAGAGGATATCGTTGATGTGATTATTGGAAGTAAATCTTCTCATCAAGCTTGGATGGCTCTTCAAGAGCGCTTTTCTTCTGTATCGAGAGTGAGCATTATGCAATTGAAAACTGAACTACAAACTATTCGGAAAGGAGGTGAAAATATTGAAAAATACTTGCAACGTGTCAAGAGTGCCAAAGATCAACTTCTGTCAGTTGGAGTTGTTATTCCTGAAGAAGACATCATCATTGTGATTCTAAATGGACTTCCTGATGAGTACTCTACCGTAAGGACTGTGGTAGAGGGAAGAGAGACACCAATAACTCTGCGAGACTTGAGAGCACAGCTGCTTTCTGCTGAAAGGAGAATTGAAGGAAGTTTCTCTCTTCACCAAAACATGAATGCTTTAGCTGCCAGAAGAGATAACTATCACACTGAGGATAGAAATAGTAACAACCGTAGCTGGTCTACCAGGTCTGATGACAAAGACAAAAATGTCAAACCAGGAGGGTCTTACACTGAATGTTCTGCTTGTGGAAAAAAGGGCCACCTTGTTGACACATGTTTTAAGATCCATAAGTGCCAAATCTGTGGCAAACATGGACACTTAACAAGTACCTGCTATCAGAACCCAGACTATAAACCTCAGAATACTGCATCTCAGGCTAGAGTCTTGACTAGTAATGGACCATCTCCTGAGTGCCAGATCTGCTCCAAGAAAGGTCATACAGCTTCAAACTGCTTCTACAGGGCTGATGTTGATCCTGGTCATCCATCTCTATCCATTCCGACATGTCAAATCTGTGGTTTGAAGGGACATGTTGCTCTCAATTGTTCTCATCGCACCAACTTTGCTTATCAGGGCAGTGATCCTCCAGCATCTCTCACTGCTTTAACTGCCTCTACTGGGAATTATCATGGTCATCTCACTTCAGTGAACTATAATGGTCATCCTTCTTCTCAAGGTAGTTACTATGTGTCCAATAGCTCCGGATCAAGCTTTCCTGGAGGTTTTCAGTCTAGCAGTGGTGCTTCTACATCTGCTTCTAGCTCAAATGCCCCTGTGGTCAATGAGGTGTGGATTGGAGACTCTGGTGCCACTTACCACATGACATCTGACCTTCGAAACTTGTCTGTTGCTCAACCCTACAATGCTGATAACAAGATCACTATTGGCAATGGAACAGGTTTGAAAGTAGCTCATACTGGTTCTAGCTATATCAAACCTGCTGATCATGTTCTTCAATTGAATACAGTGCTTCATGTTCCCCATCTCACTATGAATTTGTTGTCCTTTACTAAACTTTGTAAAGATAACAACTGTTTTATCACTCTTGATGAACATGATATCATCGTGCAGGACAAGGCAACCAAAACAACCCTTTATCACGGAAAGAGTAGTGAGGAAGGGTTATTTCTCTTCAAGTCTCCACCAATCTCCTCAATACATTCACTGTCTCATGCTGCATTTGTTGGTGCCTCTTCATCCTATCCTGTTTGGCATCAACGACTTGGCCATCCTTCTCATTCTGTTCTGTCAAAGATGTTGTCTGATTCTGCAATAAAGCTACATGGTGTAGCATCTAGTCATGTCTGTACTTCTTGCTTAGATGGTAAGATGCATCGTTTACCTTTCTCCGAGTCCATGTCTCAGTCTACTGTTCCTTTTTCCAAAATTCACTCCGATGTATGGGGACCTGCTCCCTGTCATTCTCTAGAAGGATATAGGTACTATGTGACTTTTATTGACGATTGTACGAAATTCACATGGATTTTTCCTCTTATCAATAAATCTGGTGTGCTTGATCTTTTTGTGAAGTTTTGTGCCTTTGTTCACACTCAATTCAATTCTAACATTACCATTTTTCAAACTGATGGTGGTGGTGAGTTTAATAGCAAAGCTTTTGCTAACTTTCTGGGTTCCAAAGGGATTTTGCATCATGTTACCTGTCCATATACTCCTCAGCAAAATGGAGTGGCTGAAAGAAAGAATAGACATGTTGTGGAGACTGCTCTCTCTCTAATGTCTGTAGCTGGATTGTCCAAACCATTCTGGTTTCATAGTGTTGCTCACTCCTGTTATCTCATTAACCGCATGTCCTGTAAGTCTCTTTCTATGCATTCTCCTTATGAACTCCTCTTTCATAAGCCTCCTACTCTTAGTGCTTTGAAAATCTTTGGCTCCGCTTGTTATCCTTTCATTCGACCCTATAATCATGATAAGCTTGATCCCCGGACAACTCAATGTGTGTTTCTTGGTTTTGCTCTCGGTTATAAGGGTGTCATCTGCTTTAGTCCTAAACACAATAAACTGTGGTTGTCTAGACATGTCATTCATGACGAGACTTGCTTTCCTTTCCTGTCACATACTCAACCTCAGTCATCATTTGTTGATCCTGCTACTTTCTTTCCTTCCACACCATCATCTACTTCCTCCACCCATAGCATGCCTGTCTTAGATAGTCTTGATCACCTCAGTTGTGTCCCTACTGAGTTGATGGGGGACCAAAGTATTCAACCTGTAAGTGTCACTTCTGGAAATGCTAATACTACAAATGTTACTGTGAATTCTAGTGAGAGTAGTGCTCATATCTCTCAAGATACAAATGTTTTTGCTATTGAGAGTGGCAATATTCAGACTCAAGATCCAAATGGAAGCGTCAGTGAGAGTGAGAATGGTGATATTCAGTGTCATGATTCTCACACTGATGATCAATGCATTGTGCACACTGAGGCTGTAAACACTGAAGTCACAGATGATGTTGCTTCTGAGGATAGTGATAATGTTGTCTCTGTTAGTAATGAAGGCACTGTTGTTGCATCTACTGATCAGTCCGGTAATGCTAATATTGAAAGTCTGGAAGGTCTCGATTCTCATATTGTTGATGCAGTTCAACCTGGTGGTCACATTGATAACATCGATAATCTTCCTCAAGAGCTTGATTTCATTGTGCATCAAAATTACAATGATCACTCAATGCTTACCAGAGCCAAAAATGGTGTTATCAAGCAGAAAACTTTTGAGGACTTCTACTGCTTTTCTGCTATTTCTCAACAGAAACTCTATGCAGAATATCCATTTTTTAGTGGGTTCACAGCTGTTGCTGATATTATTGATGCAGTTGAGCCAAAATCTTTTAGGTCTGCTACTGGTAAGGCTGAATGGGATCAAGCCATGCTTGAGGAGATTGAAGCGTTACAGAATCAAGGGACTTGGACACTGGTGCCCTGTCCTCAGTCTAAGAACATAGTAGGCAGTAAATGGATATACAAGATTAAGAAGAATCCTGATGGTACTGTTTCCAGATACAAGGCCAGACTTGTGGCTCAAGGTTTTAGTCAAGCTAAAGGGCTTGATTATGATGAGACATTTAGTCCTGTTGTGAGACACAGCACCGTAAGAGTTATTCTAGCTCTTGCTTCCATGAATCATTGGGAATTGCGGCAACTGGATGTGAAGAATGCTTTTTTGCATGGTGATCTAAAGGAGGAAGTTTACATGTCTCAACCTCAGGGATTTATTGATACTACCCATCCTGAGTATGTTTGTTTGCTGAGGAAGTCCTTATATGGTTTAAAGCAAGCACCTCGTGCATGGAATGAGAAATTTACTAGTTTTCTTCCATCATTGGGTTTTGAGTCTACTCATTCAGATCCAAGCCTTTTTATTAGACATACTTCTGAAGGAATGGTTGCTTTGCTTTTATACGTGGATGATATTGTCATCACAGGTTCGGATAGTTCTGGCATACGTGAAGTCATCTCTGAGCTCAGTATGGTCTTTGACATGAAAGATTTAGGACCCCTGTCTTATTTCCTTGGTCTTGAAGTGACGCACATTCACAATGGTATTCTGTTGAGTCAAACTAAATATGCTACTGACTTGCTTGCTAAGGCTGGAATGAACTCTACCAGGGCGTGTAGCACTCCATGTTTACCTCATCATCAAATGACAAAAGACCAAGGTACTGCTCTTTCAGACCCTACTCAATATCGAAGTATTGTTGGTGCACTTCAATATTTAACTTTTTCCAGACCGGACATAGCCTATGCTGTCAACACTGTATGTCAGTTTATGACTACACCAACAGATGTTCATTTTATAGCAGTCAAACGAATACTTAGGTATTTGCAAGGAACCCTTGAGAAAGGACTGTTCTTTAGTTCTACTGATGCCTTAAAGAATTCTGTCTCGGTTAAAGCATATTGTGATGCAGACTGGGCTGGTGAGGTTATCCAGAGGCGATCTACCACTGGTTTTATTGTCTATCTTGGTCACTGTCCAGTTTCATGGCAGTCTAAGAAACAAGGTACTGTTTCTCGCAGCTCTACTGAGTCTGAGTATCGCAGCCTTGCTAACACAGCAGCCGAAATTTGCTGGATTCGTCACTTGTTGTGTGATCTGAAAATTCAGATTCCTCATGCTCCTTTACTCAAATGTGATAATCTGTCAGCTTTGGCTTTGGCTTCCAATCCTGTGTTTCATTCTCGCATCAAACATCTGGACAATGACTTTCACTTTGTCCGTGAAAGAGTTCAACGTAATGATTTGAAGCTTGAATATGTCTCTACGAAGGAACAAACAGCGGATATTCTAACTAAAGGGCTTCCATCTCCTCTGTTTCACTATCACTGTGTCAATCTCAGACTGGTTACCCGAGCTGAGATTGAGGGAGGGTGTTAACAGCATTATTATGGTGCTTGATTAAAGTCTAGAATCTTCATGATCTTCTGTGACACTTGTCATTTTCCTATTCGCTGTTTTATGCTTTTGTTATTTTCCTTGTTGTTGCTGCATCTATAAATAGCTGCTTTCAGTTGTATTAAATGATCGGGTTTTTCATTAATAGAAAAGGGACTTCATCTTTCTCCCAAATACTCTCTTCGTTCTTCATAGTAAACCCTAGGTTTCTCTGATTCCATTAATATGCTGTATGACAATCATGATTGAATTGATTAAAATTGTCATAGTAATTTTGATGCTTTAAAATCAATTGCGATGAATGAGTGCATTACTATCTTATTCCCTTAACAAGGTTCTTTCTGAAAAAGTTTTCAGTTTCTGCTTCCTAATACAAAGGACTGGAGTAATGCTTAAAACAAGTCATTGTAATTTTGTTTGAGGAATTGTAATCTCCAGGTTAGCGAAATTCTTTAATTATGATTGCAGCATAAGTGGTATGGAATATGCAGTACGTAAGAATATATATATTCTTGTTCCTAATACATAAATATAAGGATAAGCTTGCATTGGACTGTAGTGAAATTGACTGTAAACATGCAATCGTGCTTATGGTAACGTTATATATCTGCATGAATGAAGTATAACAGATGTGATTACATTCATTTTACAGAAGTATAACAGATGTGATTACATTCATTTTGCATGTACAGCTCGTGTTCCAAAAGGCTGTTGTGGAAATATTTGCTGCTTGGCATGTTTATATCAAATTCATCAAGTTTATCATGGTTCTAAGTCTATTGGATTAGATATTGGATTGTGTCCATTTACCATGTTTATTTATTTTTGCTCTTTATATTATAATTTTTCAATTGGTTTTGAATGACTAAGCCACCTTCAGTACGAACATGTCTACTTTGTTACAGAGCAATATATATATGCATAATATTTGATTGGAATGCTAATGATAATGGTCACCTAATACATGTTTTTCAGAGTACCCATCTTGTATGACCGTCTTTTGCCTTGAGCATATATTATTACATAGGTATATATGGACATATGGTGATCATTCATCAATACGTATAACATGGCCATGATTTTTGCTATAAGAAATTTATATCAGTACTTGCATTTTAGCAGTGTGGCACTTTCGCACATCAGTACATATGTTACCTTGGACAAATAGTACGTACGTACGTACATATAGATGAGTGCAACGAAAAAAAAAAAAAAAAAAAAAATATATATATATATATATATATATATATATTGTATATGCATGAAATGCCATATGTGAGTGCATGTATATTAATGATCTTATATTTACGTACTTGATCATATATTCAAATTTGGTACGTATGTCGTTGAGTATTATCAAGTAGCACCTTGATCATCAAACTGATATCTTGCTTGTAAAAGTGATGAAGTACTCAACTGTGTTATATTTGACTGATAAAGCATAGTTGAAATTTCTTTCTTATTTGTTTTGAATTTGATCTATACACTACTGAACAAGTTACTGATTGACTACATGGTAGTCTTGGTTCTAATGTGTTGGGTTTAAATTAAAATTAAGAGGAGTTGGTAGACATTAGCTTCGTTTTTTATTTATATCAAGAAATGTAATTTCGTCAAAATAGCAAACTGATAATGTGGAAAGAAAGGGAAAATGTTTTGTCTTTTATAAACATGAATTCCTTGTTGTATATATTGTCAGTTCTTATTCTATGCAGAGAAAAGAAAATATGTAGGTTTTTATGTGGATATTATTGCATATATAAACACATATGCATATGTTTTACTTGGATCGTATGTGACCAATCTTATGCATTGTTTCAAGTGTTCTTATATATGTTATTAAGCACTTCTGATCATGCTTTTATTTGATGTCAATTTTAAGCTGAATATATTTATTGACTTAAGAATAAAATCTTCAAGGTAACATGATCAATGATTTAGTCAATCACATAAAGAAATTATAGTCATAGGACTATAATTGAAGGTTATTTTTCACGGCTTCATTTTTGAATTAATTTTAAGAAATATGTTATAAGGTGTTTTGGACAGAAACACATATCCTGGATAAAGGTATGTATCTTTTCAATTTCTATTGTGCAATATATGAAGTCGAACATGAAAACATTATCATCTTTCAGATTTGGTTTCAAGTTTCATTTGTCTTTCCTTTTTTTTTAGCCAAGTGGTTCTTTTAAAGTTTAATCTTTTACTTAACCAAGCCTACAGGAAACATATATAGTAAAAGATATTTTTCTCTAAAGAGACCACAAATGGGGAAAGTTTATTATTTCTACTAATGAAAGATTTATGCAATAAAGAATGTGCTTCCAGGTCGGCTTAAGGTATGTTCTTCATGAACTCTTGAATTTTAAGCATTCTGATTATTAATTCTTGCTTAGAGTGTAACATGGATGCATATAGGATATATATACATATATTATGTATAAGCATGCTACCCTGCTTGGTTTGATATTCATTGATTTAACATGTTATAACTATTCTTCAATGGTTTTGTAATCACTAAATATTTATATGCTTTGTGCTTGATTTGATAATTGAATTGTCTAATAATTGTTGCTTGTATGATAAATGACAAGAAAACTCTCCTAATTTAGTCTTGTTGAATAAAATCCACAAGCAACAAAGTTGGTATTCTTTAAAAGAGTTTTTGTCTTTTACTTGGATGAGAACTTAAGAAACCAACTGGTATTTTGGCATGTGACTATTTGATAGTTTTGGTGAGCATGTTGCACACAACAATTCCTTACTAAGATTCTCAAATGGTCTTAAAGTTTAAACAGATCAAAAACTTGTATTTTTATATTTTAGGGCCATGACTGTATCTCCTACAGGAGGATCAACTTTTCATAGTCCTAAAATATAAGAATAGCACACAACAAAGTGACCAAAATCACATTCAGACTCTTAAGTCTTTACTTCTGCCATACAGGTGTTGACTGACTTAGGACTACCATGGTTTTGCTTGCATTGGTTGTGTGATTTAGAACTTCGGAATGCCATGTCTTCTGCCACACAGGTGATGCTGGCATTGTTTAAAGAAAATTTCTATAAGGGGCTTAATACAATATGTATTTTGTATTGTTTTAGTGCTAAGTGTTTGTTTTATTTTCTGTGTTGATTTTGGTCCCATAAAACATGCAGAGAAACTTAGCAAATTGTTTATCTCACTGATATTTTGGTTCCTTGTTATAAAATTTATTCTGAGAATGACAAATTTGAAAACAATCTTGGCTTGACATACTAGAGGTACCCATCTAGTTAAGAATTGTTTCTTATAATTTATGATGAGCTAGTCTTGTAGTCTTGGTTGTTATACTACATGAAGTTACTAGTAATCCACATTGTGGAGGATAATATAATAGACTACAATGCCTTATTTTTGATTTCATTATCATTAAATTTTGATACAAGGTTCAATACTCTTTTGAAATTAAGTTACATCACTGTTTTTCACCATTAATTATCAGATTCTTGATACATGTGTTTTTGGCTGTCTATAGTTTAAGTTTCTAAACGTCGATAAAACTATATTTTTGGGTATATATATTGCCCTAAGAAACATACACCCACTGTATGGTCTTGTGTGCATTTACACACATTGAAGACTGAAGAGTGTTAATCAAAGTTTTCTTCAAAAGCCTTGATTGCAGATTTTTTGCTTTGTCAAAAGAATAACACATAGAATGTATATATATATATACATATATATATATATATATATGTATCTTTATGCATATGGAGACTGTTTTTTGACTATTGTCCTCTATGTGTTACTAGTATCCTTATTGTATAAATAAGTAATAATAATAAAAAAGGGGGGAAAGTATTATATATGTATTTTATTATTATTATTATTAAAGTTTGTTAATTCATTTTTTTTAAATTTGCAAACTCGGTGTTTTTTTTTGTTTTCAATATTTCTCACTGTTATTTGGATTCTTGTATTTTATGTGTTAATCAGGAAAAAAAAAATTAGAATAAGGAACAGTGGGAGTAAAAGATCATATTTTAGTTATCTTTTATGTTTTTTGAAAATCATATTTTGTATAATAGAAACTGAAATTCTAGATGTGTTCTTGTTTTTACATGAACAAGAAAATGTAATTTTATTAAAATTATACATGTAGCCCATAAAGTTTTTTTTTTATGTATTTTGGGTAATTGAATTATTTTGGCTCACAAATGTTCCTTGAGTCTTATTTCAAAATTCCTTAATTGATAAGGATAATTCTTAAAGTGGTGATGTGTGTTTTTAATTTGAGGGCTAAACAACTTTTTCAATCTTTGTTTTATATGCACTCGTATAGAGAAAGTTACAAAAACCTCTTATATTTTGGAGTTGGTGGAGTATGCCAATATGCTATTTGGTTTTCTGCAAATTAAGTTTTACCGAATAGTATTTTGTTTTGGCTATGTACTGTCATTAAATTTTAAGACAATGTTAAAGGCTAGAATTTTCAATGAAATATTTGATAGCCTTAGTGGGAGTTACTAACTTCTACTGATGATTACCTTGTTATTTTTGGTAATGGATTATTACTAAGGGATTTCATAATTTATTTTTGCTGCAACAATATTGTTGTTGACTAAAGCATTATATGCTTTGAATCTAAATAGCTATTTGTTATCAGGTGGATTGAATTGTGCTTTGCACAATACTACAGTAAAGTAACAAACACATTCAGTACATAATCCACCAGTGTTATAGTTGTGTTTGTGGTTTTGATATTCAAAACCATTCAGTTGGACTAAGCATATGTATTACAGGTTTTGATATACAAAACATGTGCTTGAATTTTATCATATCTTGAATTGAGGCTTATGTGAACTGCGGTTGCTGGTATTAGTGATCTTGAAGCAGTATGCTTTGTTAAGGCATATCTTTCTTCTTGGTTCTATATTAGTGCCTGCATTTTGACCAAGTCTGAATAGATTCTGAGAATTTACATATTTTGGTGCACACTTCAGTTGTTATTTAGACTATGTATTTTGGTTCAATTGTTGTATAAACTGTAATAGTCCAAGTGGGAGAATGTAAGATATTTGTGGACTTATCACATGTTTATCTTAAGTAAATAACAATTGATAAAATACTTTACGCTAAATAATATGAATATGGAAATGGAACTCAATTCTAGTAACCTAATCAATGTGTATATCTATTGGTTAGAGATAGAAATCTATTTATCTGATTAATTACTAAGATAATCATAATGATATAATATCTTTAGGATTCTTAGAGTGAAGTTAAGGCTTATTGAACTTCCTTTATGGGAGGGGTTCAAGTCTTAACCTACCTCATATATAAGGATGCAAAAGGTCTCTGCAACCTCTACAACCAAGCATACAGTTCTTGCCCCATTGAAAGATGCTTAAGCTTAGAGGATTGCAGAAAACCTTTAGCTAACAAATGTCTTCAATAGGTATTATGTCTCTGTTCCTCAGGTACAAGTTCTAACTTCAATTTATATCTTATTTGATTATCATGTTTAGACGGTAAACAATTGTGTTTATATTATTGTGAATGATCTTGTGGCAACTTTCATGTTTAGTTTTACAAACTTGACTTTGAAGATGGAATGACTTGAGAGAACAAACGCACAAAAAGTTCTTCTCATGTTTTAATTCTCCCTAGATTTCTCTCCAAAAAAAATTCTTTGTAAATTACTTAATATACTGAGTTGAATACATAAAAAATTAATTCGATCGGTTTGGGCTTAATTGGTAAAAATGCCACATTTTCTTATATATATATATATATATAGGAAAATGATTATTGGCCTCAATTGAGGCTTAACATTTATGGTCTCAATCCTAGGTGTCATGTCACATAACTAAATATCAATTTAAATTTTAAATCCACATAATATAACTGTAATTAATAAACCAAAAAAGTATAAAAGCATTTAAATGCTTTAAATGAGAATCAAAGCTTTTTTTATTTTTTTAGGAAAACATAAATTTCATTAATTAAGAGGGATTCCAATATTTAATATGGACATCCTGAAGATGAGCAATACAGACTACAAAAGTGACATAAATTCTAAACCTAGAATAATACATGCACTGTGTATCACTGCCGTCAGCAATCTCCAGCTCCAACAGAAAAATTCTGGCAAGTATTGTCATTGAGACCAGTAAAACCAATCTTGCTTATGAATGATGACCCATAAGAAAAGAAAGTAAAACCAAATTCTAAACATATTGTAGGAGAAAAAACCACTAATGAAAATAGAAAACCTGAGCCATCCGCAAAAATACGACATGAAGCAAACTCGCGATGTCGCCGCCAAATAAACTCGAGGCCCTTTATTATTAATCTACCAAAATTTTTTTCAAAAAACAAAGAATCTGAAGACTAGAGTAATCCTTAAAATCAAGACAAAAATCAACCGCTTGAAATGGTTTGCAGACGGACAATCTCAAATCATAGTAATTTCCACCGGGATCCCACACTAAAAACCTAGATTGGAAGATCTGAAATCTATCATCGCCAGCCAAATAGGCTTGAAGGCCTAATCCGAGTGAAAACTCATTAGAATCTCGCCAATCATCCTTCCCTTGAAGGTGAAGGGAACGACAACCTAGATCCCAATAAATAAAATTACCACCGTCGAAAAATCATGGTAGATTTGATCTCGCCAAGAGAAAACTTGCACGAGGAATTGATACATCACCACGAGAGCGGTGATGCAATAGTGAAAATTGAATGGGTTGGAGACTGCCACAATCTTTTGGGAGAGAGTGACGGTTAAGGAAAAACCCTAGCAGTCACATCTCTGATTTTTTTCTTGATATGAGAATCGAAACTTGAACAAAGAAAAATGAACCTCTTTAGTGACATGTACCATATTTAATTATATATGTGCATTTATACAGTACTTGATAAAAAAATTAAACAAAACCCAAGCCCAATAATACGTAAGAAAAAAAAAACCCAAGTACAATAGTCTGTGGGCCTAATAATAAGATAGTCTTTTCAAAATGTTATAAGTAATTGGCTTTCAAATAGCGCAGTAGTGGCTTCTCTTCTATTTCTAGGGCTCGATCCGATTCGGTCTCTCTCTCTCTCTCTCTCTCTCTCTCTCTCTCTCTCTCTCTCTCTCTCTCTCTCTCTCTCTCTCTCTCTCTCTCTCTCTCTCTCTCTCTCTCTCTCTCAAATCAGAAACTTGAAGCTTCTCTCTCTTTCTCTACGACAATGCTTTTAGGGGATATACCGCCGAGCCAAACTATATACATTAAGAATCTCAATGAGAAAATAAAAAAGAAGGTAACTCAATCTATGCTTTCTTTCTCTTGCACCATTTGTTCGGTTACTGAGAAACCTTAGTAGACTATAACAGAACTAAATGTTGAATCTTTAACTCAGACTAATAAACACAATCAATTCATTAAAAGCATGCAAAATTAATTGTATTAGGAGGCTCCAATTAGCTAAGAGCATATTTAGCAATGCTAACTATTTTTTAACTAAATTTTAGCTAAAGTAGCTAAAATACTATTTTGGCTAGCCAGTTTGAAAATACGTCTACACCAATGCTCTTTACTTTAGCTAGTATTGAATTTAAATCATTATATTAATGAATAAAAAATAGTTTAAGTGTATTTAATAATTATACAAAACAACTAAAAAGGAATGTTTTAAATTAACAAAAATAATATAGAGTCTTATCTTGCTCTCTATATTTAGGAGCCATATAGCTAAAAGCTAAAATAGAAAGTTACTTAGGCGGCTGGTGCAGCTGCTAAAATAACTGAAAAGTTATACATACTCTCTAAAATAACTAAAGAGCTGCTAAAGATGCTCTAAGCTTCCTTTGTTTTCTGTGTAATTTTGTTTTTAGTTCTTTGTAGCACAAGTTGAGGTTTAGGGTTTTAATTTGAATCAGTGTAGGATAAGGCGAATTTATGAAAAATTGGGCCTAATAGTGGTAGAGGAAGAAACTATACTTATAAATATGTACCCGCAAGTATTGGAAGGACCACTTATAAAAAAAAAAGTATTGGAAGGACCACTTACAGTATTTTTTTTTTTTTAGAAAGGCCGAGCGACCTATTATAGGGTGCTCATATTATTGATAATTTGATAGTATTGAAATGATTGGTCCGCGAGGGGGACGTAGAGCCTAAACCTCGAAAACAATTACAAATATCTTCGTAGATAACGTTCTAAATAATAACAAGAATCTCATCTAACCACAAATCATCTATTCCAGAAGAACAAGCAAAGGAGGCTAACCTAGGAGCCACTCTATTCGCTTCTCTATAGGCATGTCGTACCTGAATGGAGGTAATCTCATCCTTGTAAGCACGACAATCCTCTATCATGCGGCCAACCTCGGAGAAATTTCATGCATCATGAGTCAACGCAGAGACAATGACAGCACAGTCACATTCTAACTCCACTGAGGCCACCTTTGGTGAATAGCGCAAACCCGCACTGCATGCCTCAGCCTCCATATGAAATGCAGACCCAGCATGAGGGAAGTGCGCAAAAGCAGCAATACATTCACCCACAAATCATTCCTTACCAGTTACCACTACACCAATCCCACCGGAGCCATCATCACTACGATATGTCCCGTCTACATTAATTTTGAGCCGCCCACTGGAAGGACCACTTATAAAAGGGAACGAATTAGCTCACCAATTTAATTTGCTGGTGGTATCACCATCACATAGAAAGCTGTCACGTATCACCTTGATTAACTCTAGTTAACACTTTTTAATAAATAATTTGTTTATTTTGTTCTCTCTCCTAGACTGCTTTTCTTCTCTCTCTTTCTTTCATGAGTTCCTCTCTCTCTCGATCTACTGTATCCTTTCTTCTTCTTTCTTAATTCTCTCTGCACCGTCAGCGGCCAGCCACCAAACCCAGATAACCCAATACCATCCCCCATCCCATCTTCTTTGTTGTTTGCTCAATCATCTTATTGTATCTCTGATTTACATTTTCAGATTTTTTTTATTTTAATGGCGTATGATTCAATATGAAAATATAACCAACAAATCAAATTCATAGAGCAACAAACCATTCTATTTTCATCTCACCAGACCAAATTTGTTTTCTTTTGTTCTTCGCCGTTGCTAAACCCATCTCGACCACGCTACCATCTCCGTCGGCGACAAGCTCCCGAAGATGGATTTTTTGCGTCTTATTTTTTTGGACATGGTCATACTTCATTAAAACCCCATACAGACAGAAATATGATAGAAGAAATCAATCATAAATCAAAATAATCGCAGAAAAAGAGCCCCACCTTTGAATTCGATCTGGGCTCTTTCTGAATGGCATCGATTTGGCGTAATTTCGAAGACCGAATACAAACATAACACTTTCAAGAACAAAATTGACCCCTTACCCAGATCGCCAAGAAGATGAAAACTTGGTTATTGGTTTTGGGCTTTTGGCATCGTGATTATGTTGGGGAGATGGTGAAGGGATGACGGCTGGAGGGAGAAAGAGAGAAAAACTTATTATTAATTATTTAAAATGAATTATTAATATTAAATTCAAGTGTTAACCAGAGTTCTTGGCAACAAAAAAAAGTGTTAACTAGAGTTAATCTAGGTAATACGTGGTAGCTTTCTATGTGATGTGATGTACCACCAGCAAATTAAACTGGTGAACAAAATTGTATTGAAACTTTGTAAAGACCAGACTTTAAACATTTAGTTGACATTCCACATTTTTTGTATTAGTTTTTCTTTTTGACAAGATTCACATTTTTTGTATTAGTTGAATCCAACATTTAGTTGACATTCCACATTTTTTGTATTAGTTTTTCTTTTTGACAAGATTCACATGTTTTGTATCAGTTGAATTCAACATTTAGTTGACATTTCACATTTTTTGTATTTGTAAAACGTTACGTATCCTTATTGAATCCGAATCTTATCCTCGGCTCACTCTCATCCTTGTTTCTACTTGACTTTTCATCTCAGCCATAATCTAATTTAAAGGTTACTAGTTGTCTAGCTCAGCAAATGACAATTAATTTCACACAATTAACTTTTTCAACACAAACGACGTTTTTCTTTTTCCGCTATCTTCTCTTTCTCCGTCTCTTGGCCTGTTCTTCTCCTTGTCCATTCTTATATTTCCATTTTTTTTCATTGTTCTAACATCATAAAGGTTTCCAGATCTGACAAGGAATGGTTGTATGTGTTTGTAACCATATTTCTTCAATTAAAATTTTCCTAATAAAAAATAGCCAAGCAAAGCTCTTCCTTCCTCATCCATGTTCTTCAAACCCCACCATCATCTGATGGAAAACTTTCAGAAGAGCCTAATAACGTGAGGATTGACATAATGAAAAAATAAACGTTGTTTGTCATTAAAAAAAGCTAATCTTTGTGTTATTTAAGTGATATTAGATGAGCTGGAGCATTAGTGACCTTTAATTGTGAATTGACAGCTGAGATAGAAAGTCAAAGAAAAACAAAGATGATGGTGAGCTAAGGAGATCCTCCAGTCAGTTAGTTGAAATCCAACATTTTAGGATTCAATTAGGTATATATACTTATATAGTATTAATACTTAAAACAAATAAAATTAATTGACAAAATAAGGTAACATTATTGCTAGGAATATGGATAATAAAAATTGAAATCGATGTTTCATATAAATGACTAGAAATCGTGTCTGCGCTTTGCCGCAGGTTTTGGAGCTAACACAATGTTATTTAAGGACTATATTTAAAAACATAGAAAATATAATTGACATGATCATTAAATTAACAAAAGATTAAGTCTGTTTTACAACAAAAGATGAAGTAGATCATGTCCTAGTAACATCACCACCAGTACAGATGTTGTGATACAGTGTTCAAAAAATAGTCATAGTTTAAGGCTAACTTACTTACAATTGTTGCTGCAACAGTTTGCAAAAAATAGTTGATGATGTCCATTAGCAGGTGTATATCCTCAAAAAGTATTAGCCTATTCATAGCTAGTTATGGAGCATGTCCAAAAAGTTGCTTCCTCCAGTTTTGTTTTTACAAAAAGTGGTATGGCACTTCAGTCATTTTTCTCCTTGCTGATGATCTTTATTGATGATGTTGGTGGTTCAATGTTAGTTTCTCTATTATTGTAAAAGAATAAGCATAGTTAAATGTTTAAAACAATGAATATTATCAAACATAAGGAACACAACTGCAATTATGTCTAATTGGTTGCAGATGAGTGAAGTACTAGACATTTGGCACCAAAGTTGTTAAAGAGTTGCACAAAGTAACAAAAATGTACACAAATATATTTTTCGTAATTCTATCTATGTACATTTAGATTACATCTTATCTATTTAGTTTAAAGTAGTTATGGTCAGTGGCGGAGCCAGGGGGCGAGGTTAGGCAACTGACCCCCCTGGATTTCTCTTGCTTACATAAGGACTATAGAGGATTGGAGCTTGGGCATGGGAAAAAATGGCTGAAAATGGGAAAAATTAGGCAAAAAAGGGGCAAAACCAGGCAAAGGGGAGAGAGAAAGGAAAGAAAAAGAGATGCAGTAGAGAGAATGGAAAGAAAGATGCAGAAGAAGAACATACGAAAGAGAAGAAGAAGAAGAAGAAGAAAAGAAAAGAGGAGTTGCACGTGGGTAAGAGAAAAGAGAGGGAAAAACAAATAAAATATAGGGGTTTACTATCATGTAGTTATACAATAGTTCGTTTGATGATGCATGTATGCATATCTTTGGAGTTTATTTTATCCATGACACATGCATATCTAGATCGGAGTCCATTTTGCTACTCATCTTTCTGCTCAAGAAAAGCCAACCACAAGTATATACTGCGTTAAAGCCTCCCGTATCCGTTATCGGTGACTTTCTAAAGACCGGTACGGTCCTTCACTAAATAAAAGAGAAAAAAAATTTCGCCTGCGACGCCTCTTCTTTTAGCTATTTGTTTTGTGACCCTCCTGGCTATCAATCCTGGCTCTGCCACTGGTTATGGTAGATATTCAACAATAAGTTCCGATTGAGTGTCATGCATATGTAAACCACAAACACACACATTAACTTACTCCCACAAATTGAAAACTACATAGAAGCATTCATGAAACACAAGGATCTTGAAGTTTAAAGAAACAGATTGTAAATAGACCAGACATATCAAACTAAATGAAACATATAGCCCAAATTGGAGAAATCAACAGAGATGGACAGGAAAAATAATATATTCACATCAAATTGGAAAAATGGATTCCATTTTTCATATGTTCTTTCTTTCTAGAGCAAACATCAAAACTAAAATTTGATACTCTAATCCAGATTCCTTTAAATTTCTTTTACCATTTTGGTAGTGATAGAATTCTTTTCTTGCTACCTGTACCAATCTAGCTTCTAGCTTCAAGCTTCAGCTGATTCAGTACTCCTACTATAGCTGGTTGGTTAAATATTTTACAACTACTTTCCTACTGAGTAAGGCTATGGTATGTTGACATTTCTCATACATCATGAAAAGAGAAAGTCCTTGTTAAGGTAAATAATGTCCTCATTAGAGTAAATTAGGTTCTCATTTGAGTAACTAAGTCCTAAAAGTGGTAATTATAATATTTTACAACTTGACGACACATATTACAACTTCGACAACTCATGTGGTAACTATGAAAAAACCCTCGTTAAGGTAAATAAGGTTCTCATTTGTGTAAATAGGTTCTCATTTGAGTAATTAAGTCCTAAAAGTTGTAATTGTACGTATGAGATACGTTAACATACACTAGAATTTTCCCTTTCCTACTAGTATTATAGTAAGGATTTATATAAAGTTTAAAAGAAAATATCAATGTCTCACTACTGACATACAATTGAGATGAAGTAAAAAACTAAAAAAGCCTTCCCTTTCTATAACATACCTCTATTGGCAAATGAAAAACAAAGTGATAAAAGGAAGGAAGAAACTTGAAGCAGAAACTAAAAGTTAAACCAAAATAAGTATAAAAATCAAAGTTGAAATTAACAATAATGCAATGAATAAAGTATTACAATCCTTAAAATTTTAAGATATCAGTAAAAGCTTGAAACAGATCGAAAGAAGTAACAAAGTTTCAAGTTAGAGTATCTTTTGAAGCTCAAGAATAGCTCCTTTTCCTAATTGTCTTCTTCAAATAGCAAAGCTAAGCACACTGCAAAAATTTACTACATATTGTTTAGGAAAATTAGATAGAAAAAGATAAAACCGAAGAACCAAATATCTACTCACTAAATTAAGAATAATAATAAGAATTAAACGGAATTGATCACATAATCGATTCGAGTACTATTTGTTTTATAGCAAAAAATTGAGTGATTTAGAATATTAGTATGTAATTTATAGTTCGCTATTTTTATTTTTTCTGAAAATAAATTTTGTTTTTATAAAAAAAATTCATTTTTATTCCTTCTAAACATTAATTGTTCTATTATATTAATTTAGAATAATAATAATAATTAATGGCAGAATGGTAATTCATGAATAAATGAGGACAAAATCGTAATTTTCTCGGCTAATGGCATAACCGTATTTAATGAATAAATGAGGACAAAAGCGTCATTTTCCTCTCAGATAAACAGTAAAATGAATAGTACAGAAGAAATAGATTATAGTAAATTAGGTATATATCGGCATCATCTTTGTACGTTGAATAGTCATAGACTCATAGGTGTATAGCTATAGTGATTATCTTCCTTCTAGAAGATCTGCACGTGTATATAAATAGGGCAAGACTATGTACCAACCCTTATGCATATCATCAGTTCCCTAATCTAAAACCTTTCTAACTTCTACGTACTCGCACTATCATATGGCAGCCATTATCTTCTACCAATCTCAGTTCTTCTCCTTCCCCTGCATGCTTCCTCTTATTGCAGTAGTCATCTTTATATATTCAATAAAAAAGTACTATTGGCATAATCCCCCTGGCAATAAGAAACCCACACTTCCTCCCAGTCCCAGCTGCCTAAAGCCTTGGCCTATTGTTGGCAACCTCCCTGAAATGCTCTTCAACAAGCCCACATTTCGGTGGATACACAACCTCATGGACAAAATGAACACTGAAATTGCATGCTTCCGTCTCGGCAACGTTCATGTAATTCCGGTCACTAGCCCGAAACTGAGCTGCGAGTTCTTGAAGAAACAGGATGCAGTTTTTGCGACGAGACCTGTTAGCATTTCCACTCGTCTCGTCACTAACGGATACCTAACGACAATTTTGGGGCCCTTTGGAAAACAATGGAAGAAAATGAGGAGGGTAATCACTACTGAATTGCTCTCTCCAGCCAGATATAGGTGGCTTCTCAAGAAAAGGGTCGAAGAGGCCGATCACCTTGTTCACTACGTATACAACCAGTGCTGCATTTCATCCGGTGAAGGTGGCACTGTGAATGTAAGAGTGGCAGCACAGCAATACTGCGCAAACGTGACAAGGAAAATGGTTTTCAATAAGAGGTACTTTGGGGAGGGAATGGAAGATGGAGGACCAGGTTTGGAGGAAGAAGAGCATGTACATGCGGTGTTCACAATCCTCAAATACATATATTCATTTTGTGTATCAGATTACATGCCATGCTTGAGAGGCCTTGACTTGGATGGCCATGAAAAGATAATAAAGGAGGCCCTTGAGATTACAAGAAAATACCATGAACCGTTGATTGAAGAGAGGGTTCGAAAATACAAAGAGGGCTGCAGCAACAAGGAACCAGAGGACTGGCTCGATATTCTAGTCTCGTTGAAAGATGTCAGTGGTGAACCGTTACTCTCACCAGAGGAAATCAAAGCTCAAATTACAGTAAGTTTCTCACTCAAAAGTAACATTGGCAAAAAATTTATATTATTATGTCGGTCACTATAAAAAAAATCGACATAAGTGACTACTCAAAACTCTGTTAAAAAAAGATCAAGAATACAAGTGTCAAGAAAGGGAGTGTACAATACTGATGATTTAAACAGCCAACAGACTATACTTTTCTTGATGGTTTAAAACCGTCAAGATAAACTTTAGGTGACGCTTTAAAACACTTTCCTCAACGTTTTGGAACCATCAAATAATTTACTTTACTTGACGTTTGTTTAGCCGTTAAGACATTACTTTACATATAATATCCTAAACATGTGACAAAATTAACTTGAAATGAATTGGGACCAACCATTTTAAATGAAAAAAAGAATAAATTTTATATTTAACAAAAGCTAATCTTTAGGCTAGGTTCCAAAACTTGATTCTAGCTTAATTAATTAATATAGATATATATATATATAGGTCAAGTTATTCACGTAATCTAATTCTTAAGAATTGAGAGTAACCTAATAGTTCCAATCATATATTTGAAGCACACGAAAATGAAGCAAATCATATATTTGATCTATGTGTTGCAGGAGATAATGATAGCAACAATGGATAATCCCTCAAATGCTGTTGAATGGGCACTGGCAGAGATGATTAACCAACCTGAGCTGCTTCAGAAAGCAACAGAGGAACTGGACGCTGTAGTTGGCAGGGACAGACTAGTCCTTGAATCAGATCTAGCACACCTCAACTACGTAAAAGCATGCGCTAGAGAAGCCTTTCGCCTCCACCCTGTGGCACCCTTTAACGCGCCCCACGTGTCCATCTCCGACACCACAGTTGACAACTACTTCATCCCCAAGGGTAGCCATGTGCTGCTTAGCCGGGTGGGACTCGGCCGCAACCCGAAAGTTTGGGATGAGCCGCTCAAGTTTAGACCCGAGCGGCATCTCAAGGATGATGGGTCTACAGTAGTGCTCATAGAGTCGGATTTGCGCTTCATATCGTTCAGCACCGGAATGCGTGGTTGTGTAGCTACTACGCTGGGGACTACAATGACCGTTATGCTGTTTGCTAGGCTCCTTCATGGGTTTAGTTGGGATGTGCCACATGATCAGTCAAGCATTGACCTCACCGAATCAAGAGATGAACTTACCCTCGCTAGGCCATTGCTTGCTCTTGCAAAGCCGCGTTTACCTCCTCATGTGTACCCGGAAAATTAACTACTGAAGCATGCATGCATATTTGCAAGAAACATTGGACGTACGTATTGGACAATTTGGACTATTAATTATTTATCGTTGGATTGAATAAGTTTAATAATTATTTGGTACGTATTATATGTTTGAAATGCTTTAATATATATTCTATTATCTTGTATAATAGTTTAAAATTAATAAATAATGTCTCCTATTTTCTCTTTAGAGAGGTCTTTAATTTGTTGCTTCTATTCATAAGAGGACTGAACGTTGAATCTTTAACTAATAAGCTCAATCGATTCATTTTAAGTAAGCAAAATTGATCATATTAGGCTCCAATTAGCTGAGCTTCCTTTGTTTTTTGTGTGATTTTGTTTTTAGTTCTTCGTAGCACAAGTTGAGGAGAAATAAACCACTTCTTTGTTCTTATTTCTCCATCTTGAAAAATTAAAAGATTTCCTACCAACAACCAACAATTTATTTCATTCAACAAGACCCAAAAAAACAAGAAAGCAGCAGCTATTTTTCTTAGCAACAATTAATTGTTATTATTTTTGGCAATTAGCAACAATTATTATACGTCATTTGTTTACACATGTATTTTCATTTCATATTACACTGTACAGTGTACACATAATTAACAAGAGTATATTTCCGGGCCATCTAAGACTAAGACCCCCAACTAACGTACACAGCTAAAAGGAGAAATTGATAAACGAACTATGGCATTACCCCAGCAGGTAGAGCATTTAGTATACTCATATCTTCCACAGCCTGAACTGTATCCTCTTTTTCCTTCTTCCATCTGTTGATGAGATTACTATCAGCGGGCTGGAGAGTGCATGGGGGGATAGGAGAAGGGTATGCCGTTGTTCTTTCGAGAAATTGCTTCTGTTTCTTGTCGTCAGCAAGACAAAGCAGGGATTCTCTACACACTTCCATAGCAGAAGGCGGAGGGACTGGCTTGAAGTCCTGCAACTTGGAGTATTCCGTGATGAGGTGAAACATGTAATCGTAGACTCGATCCATGTTTAGGTTTTCCATAAAATCCTGCCCTCTTTTTCCTATTGCCTGAGCCTGTTCAGTCATTTATGAGAGGAACGTACGTTGTAGCCATATATATATATATAATTATGCTTGATCCTTTTCATGAAAAATACTAGACTTGACAGAAAATGTTATTAGCGAGTGAAGCATATATACCTCAGCTTGGTGTCCATGACCCCAGTCAACAGCAGATTTTATGGAAGGGCATATTGCATTAGGAGAAATAGGCCAATAATTAACCTGGGGAATTAGACCCCGGCTGAAGAAATCCTCATATTGCGGGGTTATTACTAGTGCAAGAGAACCACATGATATGATATATTTCAAGCTTACAGACCAAGCATAGCCTTCAGCATAGATCTTATACCTACAAGGCGATATTAATTAGATCAGTACAACACATAGAATTCATCTTCGTCAACCAAGAATAAAGAGGAAACAATTTCATGGGTTGGTTGCAATAACCAAGATCCAGACTTCCAGTTAGATAGGAAGAACACATGCAATAGTGTGTCAAAGATCAAGTTCTCTTTGGAGCTCAATTGGGGGTTCAGAACTTCCAATGAATAAAACTGCACACAGAATCATTTTCATTGATACAGAATAACTGAATGAGATAGGCAAAAGCAAAAGAAAAGATCTGTAAAGACTAAAAAGCAGGATCAACAGACGGACTATGTGACAATCTCTTACAATAATAAATAACAAGCTGTATCTTCTTAGCTAACTGGTCAGACAATCCAATGAGATATATGATGAACAGATGAGAGGACATTACTTATAGAAGCTGTACTTACCGATAATTGCACTGCTTAGATAGTTTGGACTGCTCATAACCAGCTTTTGCTTCGTCATCCCAATTCTATTGTATACATTTAGAGATAATGTCAGGTATGGAATTAAGGCCTATCAGTTCCACAATTAAAGTTGAAAGCAATCGACATTGTAATTTGATCTCAACCTGACGCAGTATCTGCGCTCTATACGTCTTAGAATCATTACAGTTAAGTAACTCAGTACGAACACGGGAGCCAACATCCGGATTTCCTTTCCAATAGGCTAAAAGCTCCTTCTTTCTCCAAGTCGTTTCCTGAGAACCCCGTTTGATATCCTGGAACTGCTCATTCCACGGCTCTATGTTTAGCTCTGGCCTATGCATAATCATAAACTATAATGACAATCAGCAGAAATAAAATCATAACCAGGCATTTGAGGCCAAGATAAATGACAACTTCAATTCAACTAAATACATCAATCTTGGTAAACTCCATCAAGGCTATAGGTAATAAATCCACCGCCAGACTGAAATCACACATCAAACTTTTATGAACAAATATCACTAATCCTACAATGTATACAGAGCAAAATGATCAACAATCAGCTATGATTATAATGTAAATAACGAAGACGAAGAGAGACTGATGATTCTTACCATCCCCAGAAAGACCAATCAGGAAATGGAATATCAAAGTGGTCCTCATTTGTACAATACCGGAACAGCGGCAAAGGCATGGAGGCATGCTCAGTCCGGTTAATGCTGGGCTTGTCCATACAATCAAACATGAAATCCACATCAGGAACCCTACCAGGGTACCTCTTAAGCATCTGCAACAATCCCCAAATCGTAAACATGGCCCGGCTCTGCACACAAGCGTAGTACAAATCCACATACAGCTTCCCTTGAGCAATCACCACCCGAAACGCAGCGTATCTCTTTGCCTCCTCCAAATGGGCCGGGGATATCTTACTCTTGGCCCACGGCTCCAAATCCTGGTGGATCCACCGGAAAAACGCCGGGCATTCCGGTGGTTTCGCACCCGAAGAAGAAGCAGAACGGCGAGGCACTTGTTCGGACTCGTTGCCATTGTTGGTTTTGCTGTGGCGGCAAGCGAGGTAGGAGCACTGGAGGAGCTTGTAGGCTCGGGTGGGCAGGATCTCGTGGTTGAAGGTCTTGGGAGGGAAGAGGTGCCACGGCGTCGGCTCTAGGTTGTGGCCGGCCACTGATTTCGTCTGAGTGGCGAAGTAGTTCACCTGTTCGATGAAATGCCGCAATGAAATTTGAAAAGGAAACATACACACAATGCGACAACAATGCAAAAAAACGACGCGCCGTTTCGATTTACCTTGTAGATAATGAAAAGGATAGAGAGCGAGCACAAGCCGATAACGGAGGGGAGGATGTAAGTGGGTGATCGAGCGGTGGCTCTCGGAGCCGTTCCCATGATGACGATGACGATGATGATGATGAGTTTTGTTGCCGCATTTGGGTCTGTAAATTTTTGGTGACTGTAAATTTGTAATTGGGGGTAATTTTGGCGCTGAGCTCCTGAGCTTTTGATCCATTGGGTCCCACCCGCACGAGTACGCGCCACGTGTTTGGATTTGGTAACTCCTGACACGTGATTGGATTCCAATTATCTCGGTTTGAAACATAGGTCCACTACTTTAGGACCCTACGAGACCTTTCTATTTTGGGGAACGCTATCATCCTCCACAAAAATCATTTATTATTCATTTCACCACAAAAATCATTTATTATTCATTTCACCACAAAAATCATAAAAATTATGCTTTATTTTTCACCAAAAAGAAAATTATGCTTTACTAAAAATTTACCAAGAATAATCCTCCTTTTTGAAAGTGATCTATGGTTGAGTGATTATCTGCATTGTTGATAATGTATTTGTTTAGTATCGTGTCGTTTTTGCATTATTCACCACTAAAGTCACAAGCTTGCACCATCTCGTTCCAAGTAAACTTTTGCTTTTTGATTTTAACAACAGCAATCATTGTTGCTTCCCTCCATGGGAGGAAAGCTCAAGTTAGGGAGGGTGGTCAGCATTTGCTGGATTACTACATAAAACTATTTCGGGAGACTAAACTAAACTACATAGGCATGAAACTTCTTATTCATATGCACAAGTGTCAATGTCACTCTTTAATGGGTGTTATTGTCACTCTTACACAGGAGTAGCAAGCTCCCAATAGAATAGCTCAAAAGAAGAATGATGCAAAACTAGAGTTTTCATCTTCCCGTTGAGTGGGAACTGGGAAGAGATTGTGAAACTTTTGAATTGTACAATATCAACTTCAGTTTATAAACAATTACATCTTTGATTACATTTGCAAACTCAAGCTACAATATACAGATAAAAACCCCAAAACTCAAATCAAGAGAAAGGATACTGCAAAATGTTGACAATCTCTACAAAAGCTTCATCTAAAAACCAGAGCTTATAAATTGTACACAAAAAAGTAATGAGAAAGGCCCATGCAAATTTGGTTCACAAATGTACACAGATCGATTAAAGTCTCAAACTGAAAAAATCTTCCTCACTTTCTTCATCTTCCTACGACATATGGGACAAGTGCCAGCCTCGTCGGAAATCCTGCACCGTGAATCCATTAGAATCTAACTCCTCTCTCAATTAGCAGAAGTTACAATGATTTCATTTTAAAAAAAGATTTGACATGAAAATAAACATCTAACATATAATGGCGGTAATTTCTTAGCAAATAAATGGATTAATGCATCTTGGAAACCAAGTCATTATATCTAAAATTTCAATTTCGGCACTGAAGAAGAGTAAGCATGAGGTAGATTTTTATACCTTGTTCCACAAGTAAAACAGGTAGCACAGTGCCCACATGGAAGAAAGAAGCAGTCTCTTGGACCATCAAAGCAAATGACACAAAGACGCTGAGTATTGTTGTCATTCCCTTCATTTATCGACTTTGATTCAAGGGAACTCACTGCAAGGAACTCTTCCAAATCCTCTTCATCATTTGAAATACATTCATAAGATGAACCCCAACTCAAAGCATCATCGTCTTTGGGTAAAAGCAATGGGGTTTGTACAGGTGACGCCTCCCCTGCTTGAAATTCTGTTCTGTCCTCACCAGCATTTTGGAAAATGTTACAAAATCTAAAGGCCATTAATAGGAGCACAGTCATCACACCTAGATGGCAGATGCAAAGATAGAGGCAGATGTCAATAACTTTAAAAAAAAAATTTCCTTCAATTCTTTTGTGAAGGATACGAAGGCAAACAAAAATTAACCTGATCCAAGAAAATAGATGACCCATCGTGGCCCATAGGACAGTTTGACATACCAGTCATCATCTGGAATACCCTAAAAGAATCACAACGTGCATCCAAATTCAGATATAAAGATCAAATATTTATGATTGGAATTCAAAGAACATTTTATCATGAAAAGTAATGGAAGCTGTATTGATGGCCTGAGATAGACAAAAGGAAAAGAAAACTAGCACATGAGAGAATCCGTTCTTTACCTCTTTAAGACCTGGAGAAGTTAAGACAGCAGAAGTTGAACCTAAGAGGGAAAGCTTTAAGCTACAGTATTGATTATGTATGGAGCACCTGTAATACGCCTGAGTCGTGTTATAAAGAATGGATTTTATGTTGAACTCCAACTCTACCTGCGTAATACAGCAAATTGGAAGCTCAATAAAGTTGTAAACGACTTTTATGGCTATGCAGGACAGATCAAAGTTAAACAATTATTTACCTCAACATCCTCAGGGTTCAAGTTCCCTACTGCAATATAATAATTAGAAGACTCGGAAATTTCCTGTTGGATCTTGCCACTTTCTGTGAAGAAATAAGGTTAATTTATCACAGGGTTAATTGGTGTCAAAAGGGAGACTGTAAAATACTTTCAGTGATGAATCTCACCATAAATTATATTCCAAGACAACGTTGCATTACCATATGATGGATCCTCTATCCATTCAACCAGGCTTTCTCTACCTAAAGGTTAGACAAAAGTATTAATAAGAAATAAATTCAAGTCTAATTTATACAATTACAATAAATGGCATGCAGACAAAAGGCCTATAATTTTAAGGGCAAGATTAAACCTACAGAGACAATAGCCACATGGAAAAGCGGATTGGAACTGCAGGTGTACAAGCAGGAGAGGAAGCAAGACAAAGCCATTGGAGAAGTTTCTAAAGGTCAATGATTGGTTAATTATATCCAAGTACATCATTCTTGCTGATATGTTTCTCACTTCAACACTAGCTACCGGAAGTACGGCTATTCCAATTCTTCAACTATTTAATTTGACATGAATCCTAACTTTGATACCGCTAAGTTTAGAAAATCACAGACAAGGCACTTCAACAAAAAAACAAACAAAACTTCCCAATTTGAAGATCAGAAGTTGGGAATTACCTTGTGCAATCACAAGGGTTAAAGGCGAGGAACCTGAAGGCTTTACATGGTAAAATATATCTATTCTAGACCCTTTGTTTAGAAAGTAAATCCATTCCTGTTACACAAAAGAAATGCAATTTTATGTCATCAATCAAGACATATGATAGAAAAATTTGAGTGAATATACGAGAGGAAAAAAGAAAACAAAGAAGAAATTAACAAGAGATATTGCATGGTAAATGGAGGAAGTCTTGCCTTGTGATAATTGGTTGGTACAAGTGTATCATGTGTTTCAGTCCAAGCTATTTCAACATCTAGAGGAGGAGGTGTGTAGAATCCATATAACATTGGCCCGAAATTCGGCCCCTCAAGTTCCTGTGCCTGTTTACAGCAGAAGAAAGATAAAAGATCAAAGATGAGTTTTTGACCAAGCCAGTTTACCGCACACTTAGCATCTGCAGCAGAAAGGACAAAGCAACAGAAAAGATAACAGATCAAATTAGAATTACAAGATGCCATCAGGTGAATCACCTTAATGGTCTGAACAAAGAACGGATTAGTTCGTATCAGACGTGAGCAATTCGGGCCCAGTTGTAAATCGGCAGATCCAAAGAAACCAAGAATCAAAGTCATGGATGCTGCAGGTGAGGAACATCAAAACCCAAACAAACCAAGTCACCTAGATGCTCAAGTCATTAGCAAGACTGAGTTAACGATGTAACAGCAGAATAAAAACCATGAAAATACAATAGGACAGGTAAAAAAAGTTAACGCTTTTCTTGACTGTTTGCATTATGTAGGAAAAACCCAATTCAGCAAAAACTGAAACTAGGGTAGTTTCAGACCCATTGTATGAAATAAGCAAATTCAACCTCCTCAAATACACACAACATTACCAAATGGGTTGATTGGATATGTCAAGATTTTCATATTTTGTGGCATTCAATTAATGGGTGCATTTGATTTCATGGAAATAACTGATATAAAGTGTTCATTTCATTTATCAAAGTAAAAAAACATGTGAAAATTTGCACAAACAATGAACAATTGGTACTGGTAAATGATGAGTATTAAGAAACTGACCAAAGAACCAAAAAGTGACAAGCACAACAAGGCCAGACCAAAGATCATCCTTCATGTCAAGTGCTGCTACATCAGATATCAATACATTGACGCGGTAAGAGAAAGCACTACTTGAACTACTCTGCTCTGGTTGCTGCTCTGAGTTGTTCCCATTTTCATGCCCACCACCTGTTTGTTCTTGGGCCTGTGAGGTAGATGGTGAGGAAGAAGAAGATGAAGACGAAGAAGGAACAGATTCATGGTGGCTACGATCTGTTTCTGGGTCTTCCATTCTGGATATAAAGATTCAAACTTTGAAGATAATTGGTGACTATCTCTGCATGACAAAGAAGGAAATCAAAAAATATTGAACAAAGTAATATTTATATGGGAAAAGACTAGTTCTTTATGTCTCTCTCAAACTTTTACCTTGGGGATTGTAGTGGGAGTAAGCAGCCATTGAAGATGTAAAGGCGGTGGTGAAGAAGCTTTGACACATACCAAGAAGTCGTCTCTTTCATTTCTGGTTTGGTTTCTTCTTCAGGGGAATGGTAGTTGGGAAGTGACGGTTAGTTGCTTTGTCATTATATTTGCTCTGCTTTATGGATGTTGGTCTTGTGGAGCCACATTTCAGGTTTGGGATAGTCAATAAGTTTTGAGTGATGTAGTCGATGTGGCCCTCAAATTGGACTAGTCAATGAGTTTTGAGTGATGTTGTCGATGTTAATTTTGCTGGTCAACGCTTTCAAGAACCCTAAACGAGGAGAGCACCCTAAATAAGGTAAAATGATAGGAATCTGAACACAGTAATATTGATTGTCCAAAAAAGAAAAGAACATAGTAATATTGAAGGGGAACGTTTTGAGTGCTTTGAGAACTAGTGCTCTATTAGCCAAAAAAAAAAAAAAAAAAAACTAGTGCTCTAGATTTTTTTAAGACCTCACTTATAAGGGGCAAAATAGATATTTACGGATCCAACGATCCAAATTAATGCTGACATGTTTGAGCACTAGTGCTTTGGACATTGTATAATTTTTTCATATTGAAGACACCCTATAAAAAGTTCAAAAATCAAACTTTAAAGGATGTAGGAAGCTAGCAATGATACTCTACATTTTTTTTTTGGGTCTTAAACTCATAACTCTAATACTCTAGTGCTCTTCAGAAATTTTGGGAAAAAAAATTACGTTTATAATAAATAAATGAAGTTCAAAGTGAATTCAATGTATCAAAACAAGGTTAAATCTAAGTAAAAAAAAAAGTATGAAACAGTAATACATATTTTGTTGAGTAAATTTTAGTAGCAAAGTATAATATAACCATATTTTTTTTTTGAAAATAAGGTATAATGTAACCATATAAACTTAACGCATTTTGAAAAGGTCCCTGTATGTTCGACATGAGACCGGGCTGGTGCATTTATCCAAAATATAACTCAAGATAAATGGATTACCAGGTTTCTTTCAGAACCTCACCGCAGGATGAATATCTTTACTCATCCAACTCAGTACTGGTATTTTCCAGTTCCTGTTCAATGATTCACCAACATTCTTCGACTTGAATAGGGCATCTTTTACTTGCTGAGAAAGTGCCAAGTAAATCATAACTAATTATCTGAGAAATAAAATTACTCATGCTCTGTAACTATGTGATCTAGGAAATGACATTGGGTGTTCAAGTGATGAATTAATAGCTAACGTATATAGTCATCCAAGGTTGTCAAAGGTGCAGAAGTCCCACATTTCCTACTCATACTTAGAAAGTTCTGTTTCAAATAGTCAAATCAACTTTATCATGAATCTTTTAACAATGGCAACAAAGCCGGATCTACTTTATCCCTAGACAATAAATCAACTACCAGTTCCATAGTTGATGCATCTGCAGAGAAACCTCTCTCCACCATCTGTTGAATTAATTAGCTTATGTCCACATACCATATTATGTATTGCACCATATAACTGGCAGGTTACAGTTTTCATCTCATTCGTACTCATAGCCAACAGATCTAGTATTCGTCAATAGCAATACGTGAAAAATTGGATATCACATTACTTTAAATGCAAAAGAAATTGGATCACAGCTAAGTAAGTAGGTATGACATTGTTTTCTCAAAAGATGGGTTAATAAATGACATATATAATACATCCAAGGTTGTCAAAGTTGTAGCACAGCAGCAGTCTCAAAGATCCCTCGTCATACTAAGAAAGTTCTGTTTCAAATACTCAAATTAACTTTATACGGATTTGTTTAACAATGGCAACAAAGCTGGATCTACTTTATCCTTAGACAATAAACCAACTATCAATTCCATAGTCCATGCATCTGCAGAGAAACCCCTCTCCACCATTTCTTGAATAAGTCCCATAGCTCTTGATGCCTCATTGCTACCAATAAACCCTCGGATAATTGTGTTGTAGGTACAATCATTTGGAGGACAACCTTTCTCTTCCATTTCTCTAAGCAACTTCTCCGCTTCTCTTAATAGTCCCTCATTACAAATTCCACTGATCATTATAGTATATGTCCACACATTAGGCTGAACTCCTTTTGATGATAAACCAGAGAAAAGATCTCTTGCCGATTCAATATTTCCAGCTTTGCACAAACCTTCAATGATAACAGTGTAAACTACAATATTTAGTTCCAACTTCTTGCCTTCCATCTCTCTAAGCAATTCTATTGCCGTAGAAAGTTGTTGGTTGCTACATAGGCCATCCAGTAAAATGGCACAAGTTTGAGCATCTGGAAGTTGGCCACACTCTTGCATGTGAGAGAACAACTTTTCTGCTTCGTCTATTCTCCCTGCTTTGCAGAAACCGTCAATAAGAGTGTTATACGTAATGGTATCGGGAACAAGTTCCCTGCGAGGCATTTCCTGAAACACCTTCTTGGCCTCATCAATCTTTTTATGTTTACAGTATCCATTTATCAATATGTTACAACTACGAACATTAACCATGGAGCCCTTCCTAACCATTAGATCAAAGACTTTTTTGGCCTCGTCCATCTCTCCTCTCAAACAGTAGCCGTCCATAAGCGAACTGTACGTAATCACATCAGGCTCAATTTCTCTTTGAATCATCATTTCAACCACACTTTTGGCTTCCACAACCATCCCCTCCTTAGAAAATGCATCAACCAAGACAGTGAAGGTGCGTAGATTGGGAAAGATATTTTGACTGACCATTTCATTCAACGACCTTGTAGCTTCTTTCCACTCACCTAATCTGCAAACTCTATAAATCAAAGAGTTGTAGGTAACAACATCTGGGGCAATACCCCTACCAATCATTTCTGAAAACAGGTTCATTGCATCAATAACTAGTGTATCCTTAAAAAGACTGTCAATGATGGTGTTATAGCTAACTGTGTCGGGCTTACAACCTTTTTCTTCCATCTTCCCAAGTAACTGAATAGCTGCATTGTTATTTCCCATCATGCAAAAGCCCTTGATTAGTGTGTTGAAAGTAACCACATTGGGCTTGCAATGACCTCCCTCCATCATTTTGCCGAAAAGCCGTGCTGCCTCGGCCACTCTATTCTCGAGAATATAGCCGTTGATTAGAGTGTTGAAGGTCGGGACAGTTGGTTCAAGACCCAATTTGAAGAATCGTCCCAAGACAGACAAACTCAACCCAGCTTGTTTCAAATGACAGTAGCAATTAATGATAATATTTAGAGTATAAGCATCATGAGCGATTCCGATCTGATCCATTTTCTTATTCAAAGAGATGACTGCCGAATAATGTTTCAATTTGACAAGTTGACCCAAGATTTGAGTGAAACGGACAACCGAAGGCAGAGGACGCCTGTGAAGCATTTCATCGAACACCTTCAAGGCACTCTCAAGAGTAGTGACTTTGGGCTTTCCTAGCTGGGATTTGGTTGGGTTTGAGGATTGAGAATGAAACAAAGCCATGTAATTGGTGACGGGAACAACAAGACTAGTAGAGCGAAGGCAACAAGGCATACCTCTTCGGCTGCTGCTGCTGCTGCAATAAGAATAACAAGACGACGACGTTTTGCGCATCACCTTCAGCATTTCTGAGACTCAATTCAAGAATAGTTGGGAAGAACAACGCTTCAACCTCGAACTGATTTCGTAGAGAAAGCTTCGTCAATTCAACAAAAGTTGCTCGCTTTGAGCTTTGGTTAGTTCCTTTGGGATAGAAGCTTTGTTAGTTTAGTTCCATTCGATAGAAGCTTTGTTTTGTTCTGTTTCCAACAATTTTGTTTATCTAATAATAAATAGATATAATTGAGCTTCTTTTTTATTTGGTAAAGACGAATTTTGAAACATAATTTCGAAAATGAACCGTTTTACTTGTAAAAATATAAAAAATAGTTTTTCAAAGATGATCTCCAAAATGAACAATTGTAATTGTGAGAATACCATGTAAGATGGAAAAAACAACGAAGAAGTGATAAATTATACTCACCAATTTGATAAATTTTCACAATTTTTTGTAGATTTTGAAATTCAACTTGCTCAATCAATAAAATGACCTTAACCTCACTAAATTTACCAACCCTCAAAGGAGGATTTGGATCCTCTCCTAACCTAGTTTTTGCCTAACATACCTAAGTTTTGAAAGAGATGCTGACATGTGACAATTTTTAATCTAATGATTTACAATAAAACTAGTTTAGGAGAGGATCCGGATCCTTCTATATTAGTTTTTAAATAACTTGGGCTGAGTTATTTAGGGGTTATTTGTTAGAGCCTAAATAATAGTTTCATGAAACTATAATTTCTATTTTGGCCAAATTATGAAACTATAATATTTTTTTGGACAATTATGAAACTATTATTTACTAACAAAATAATTTAGGCGCTTAGACATGACTACATGAGTAATTTAGGGAGGCCATGATAGATATTAATTACCCCAGAGCTTAATTTGCTGCATGAACTTCACTATATATCAACTAGAAAGTGATGGGAGTTTATGTTGCAAATCATAATGTTCTGATCGATAATTAAAACACTAATTCTTTTAATTTTTCCTTCATAATCACGTAGTTGTATTTTCTGTTTTCTTTTGTTAGTCATATTTCGCCACCCTTCAAATTTGGGTTCCATAGCCTAAACCTCTGCATCTTCAGTTCCCAATGGGAATTGAAACATATTTAGACAACCAGAGCCGCTCCCAAGTTTCGATCTTCCATAAATGTAGTAAAAGTAACAAGTTTATAAATAAATATATAACACTAGAGTCCAGTAATATCAACATCTGAAGTTCGTGCACTAGGGAAATAGCAAAGCTTTCCTCAGAAAATGAATGTACAACTTACAAAAGACTTGTAACTTCAAATGGTTCATATATTCCGTCCACCGTAGCGCCTCTAAAATTCGGTGTAAGCCAACTTCAGAAGTTGCTGGTTCGCCCCTGAGTGAAAGGAATAGTTTCTACTTTCAACAGATACAAGCTGACCCGAAATAAAGACACCGATTAGTTATCCTGCTCAAAATGATCAGATCTTTATTAAATTAAGATTTTTGATTTTCATGACAAATTATTGTAAGGATTATAGGTATTGACACATTCTTTACCCTCAAACAAGAATCACACTAGTTTGTTGAATTGTGAAGCACCTATGTCCTTCAGGGAATCAGAATTAAACCAAACTGGACTAGATGAAAAAAAATGAAAATATATATGAACATTACGTTCAAAGCCAGAATGAATATGAACATTACATTCTTCAGGTTAAAAAAAAATGAAAATTACACTGTACTATTCTAAATTTCTAGATGACTACAAATTACACTCTACAGGGATGCAGAAACAAAAACCACCATAAATTTGCTTATTTCCACAAAGCCCTAATATGCATATTCATTCATCTACTACTTATAGTGTTCATTAATTTATAGTGTTAGTTAATTTAACTCATAGTCATGGATGAACAAATCTATCTATCTACTACTCTTCAATGGAATGAAACTTAATTCCATTGCCATAGAATGGTAGTATGATGGATTAAAAAATAAGATATATAACACATCCAAAGTTTGTCAAAGGTGCAGCAGTTTCACATCGGGTTGAAGTCGTTGTGATGATAAACGTACCACAGATCGAAGAGATCTCTTGCAGATTGAATTTTCCCAGCTTTGCACAAACCTTCAACAAGAACAGTATAAATTACAATATCTAGTTCCAATTTATTGCGACATTATCCCTTAGGGGGTGTTTGGGTGAGGGAGTTGAATGTCCCAAGGGATTTCAAAGTGAGGGGAGCTTGAAGTGAATGGACCTCAAGGTCATGGGACCTTAAAATGAAAGAATTTAAGTGAAGGAACAAGCAAATACCTTGTTTGGGAATTATTGTGGGATTTATATATACTTTGATTGTATTAATTTTTAGTTTTTAGTTTTTTTTTACTGTAAATAAAAAAAAATATATAGTTGCAAATTATTTTTTGTCAACGACATATGTATGGTGGTATATTTTATTTTTCCAATGTCATTTTTCTTTTCTTAACCATTTATGAAAAAAAAAAAAATCATCATCGTCCTCATCAAATTACCCAGATTCTCCAACAAAAAATTGATTGCAAAATCAAACTTCTTGCAGATCTTCTTGAGGCTATTCAATCCCTCATCATCATATATTCGATCAAGCCTTAATCAAAATTAGTAACCTTTTTGTGCATACCCAGACCCCAATTGTTTTGAATTTGGATGAGAGAGAGAGAGAGAGAGGCTATTCAATCCCTCATCATCATATATATATATTCGACTAGGAGCATCGATCGGCCTTTTATTTTCTCTCTTTCTTCTCCATTTCTCTCTTTCTACTTGTTTCAGATTCGATTTGTAGGGAAGACCGTTGATTAAGAATGGGGAATTGAATTTGGTGTGGAAATTCAAGATCATAATGATTCAGCCAGCCAAATTCCGGCGAAACTCCGACTGACAGTGAAAATGAGTTTTCAAGAATGGAGAGGGAATGGGTTGTAGTGACGGTGATGAGCATGGTGTAGACGCTCTCACACGTCCGAGGGACTGCAAAGTGACGCCTGTATAGGCGGAACTTGGAGACGAAACATTTCTAAAACAATATCCCTCCTCTAGATCCCTCCCCAAGATCCCGGGTTTTTGAAATCCCAATCTCATAATTTGCCAAACAGGGCATTTTGTGTGGGGAATATCAAAGTCCCACCAAATTGTCATCTCCCTCTTATATATCCCTCATTCAAACACTGCCTTAGTATTCCTATATGCAAAATTTTCAAAATTTAGACACCTTAATGTGTTTGATGGGACAAAATTTGGACCCTATTTGTGACATTATCCCTTAGTCTTACTCTGAAGAGCGATAACTTGGAGACCATCGGATTCCACATTATCCCTTGCTAAAGAAGATATAAGAATATCATTGTCTCATCTTTTGCAAGAGAATTGGGAAAAGAATAAGGTTTGAATCAGCTCCTTTACTCAAACAAAAACAAAATATATCAGCTCATTTACATAAGGATGGAGAGCAGACCTTAAACTTTCCATTTGCTAATTAAACACAGGCTAAAGAAATCTTTGATTGACTTGGCCTTTAAAATTATGCTTGAGTTGCTCCTAATAAAAGACACTGATTATTTGTATCCATTGTCTGGATATGGTTGATAGATGACACAGCATCCTTTCAGAATAAGCACTAATTAATCTGGGAATCTATGCAACACGTTTGGGTTAACCATAACTAGTCAAGCAAGAACTGTGTTAGCTCAAACTATTCACAGTAGAATAGTCTCAAATAGTGCCAACCTGTGGATGGTGGATACATTAACACAACTAAAATAGTCTCAAATATCAGGTGGTTCATATTGGTAAATAAAATATATAATACATTTCCTTGTCATACTAAGAAAGTTCTGTTTCAAATATTCAAATCAACTTTATAATGAATCTTTTAACAAGGGCAACAAAGCCGGATCTACTTTATCCTTAGACAATAAATCAATCATCAATTCCATAGTTGATGCATCTGCAGAGAAACCCCTCTCCACCATTTCTTGAACAAGTCCCATAGCCCATGACATCTCATTGTTATTGATAAACCCTCGGATAATGGTGTTATAGGTCCAGCCATCAGGAGAACAGCCTTTCTGTTCCATTTCTCTAAGCAACTTTTCTGCTTCATCTAATAGGCCATTGTCACAAAGTCCATGGATCATTACATTATGTGTCCTCACATTGGGCTGAACTCCTTTTGATGATAAACCAGAGAAGAGATCTCTTGCAGATTCAATATTTCCAGCTTTGCACAAACCTTCAATGATAATATTGTAAATTACAATATTTAGTTCCAATTTCTTGCCTTCCATCTCTCTAAGCAATTCTACTGCAGTAGAAAGTTGTTGGTTGCTACATAGGCCATCAAGTAAAACAGCGTAAGTACGAATATCTGGAAGTTGGCCACAATCTTGCATCTGAGAGAACAACTTTTCTGCTTCCTCTATTCTCCCTGCTTTGCAGAAACCGTCAATAAGAGTGTTATAAGTAATGCTATTTGGAACAAGATCCCTAAGAGGCATTTCCTGAAACACCTTCTTGGCCTCATCAATCATTTTATGTTTACAGTATCCGTTAATCAATATATTACAACTCCGAGCATTGACCATGGAGCCCTTCGTAACCATTAGATTGAAGATTTTTTTGGCCTCGTCCATCTCTCCTCTCAAACAGTAGCCGTCCATAAGCGAATTGTACGTAATCACATCAGGCTCAACATCTCTTTGAATCATCATCTCAACCACACTTCTGGCTTCGACGACCATCCCCTCCTTACAAAGTGCATCAACCAAGACAGTGAAGGTGCGTAGATTGGGAAAGATATTGTGACTCACCATCTCATTCAACAACCTTGTAGCTTCTTTCCAGTTGCCTAATTTGCAAACTCCATCAATTAAGGAGTTATAGGTGATGACGTTTGGGGCAATACCCCTACTAATCATTTCTGAGAAGAGGTTCGCTGCATCAACAACTAGTGTATCCTTAGAAAGACTGTCAATGATGGTGCTGTAGCTAACTATGTTAGGCTTACAACCTGTTTCTTCCATCTTCCCAAGTAATTGAATAGCCGCACTGTTGTTTCCCATCATGCAAAAGCCCTTGATTATTGTGTTGAAAGTAACTACATCCGGCTTACAATGACCTTCCTCCACCATTTTGCGGAAAAGTCGTGCTGCCTCAGCCACTCTATTCTCACGAATGAAGCCGTTGATTAGAGTGGTGAAGGTCGTAACATCTGGTTGGAGGCCCAATTTGAAGAATCGTCCCAAGACAGATAAACTCAACCCAGCTTGTTTCAAATGACAGTAGCAATTAATGATAATAGTTAGAGTATAAGCATCATGAGCGATTCCGACCTGATCCATTTTCTTATTCAAAGAGATGACTGCCGAATAATGTTCCAATTTGGCAAGTTGACCCAAGATTTGAGTGAAACGGACAACCGAAGGCAGAGGACGCCATTGAAGCATTTCATCGAACACCTTCAAGGCATCCTCAAGAGTAGTGACTTTGGGCTTTCGTAGCTGGGATTGGGATTTGGTTGGGTTTGAGGATTGAGAATGAAACAAAGCCATGTAATTGGTGACGGGAACAACAAGACTAGTAGAGCGAAGACAACAAGGCATACCTCTTCGGCTGCTGCTGCAATAAGAATAACGAGACGACGACGTTTTGCGCATCATCTTCAGCATTTCTGAGATTCAAATCGAGGATAGTTGGGAAGAACAACGCTTGAACCTCCAACTGATTTCCTTGTGAAGGCGTTAACACTAGACCAAAGTGCTAGTGAGTAGAAGAAGTTTCATGTTTAAAAAACTTTTCTAATGAAGGTTTAAATGTAAACATGATCTCTTGTTTGTTGGCAAAAAATGAAAACATGGTAAGGTAGGTAAAATTTGCCTTTGAAAGATAATTTCAAAACTGAATCATTTTAGTTATGAAAAAAACAAAAAAGATTTTTAAAAGATGATATTGTAAAAGACAATTGTAATTAATTGAGAAAATACAATGAGGAAGTAATAAATTCAACGTACCAATTTGATAAATTCTCATATTTTTTAGCAGATTTTGAAATTCAACCTCAATCAAGAAAATGACTTTACCTCACCAAATTCACTAACCCCTCAAAGGGTGGTTGCATCGTTCAATATTGAGCAAAATCCCAAGTACGCGCTTGATATCAAAATCCTAAGTTTTATTGGTTAGAACTTTTTTTTTTTGAAATGAAGATAAATAGACTAATTAAATAGACGAACGATTACAATTGCAAACATTGATATCCTGATCAACAATAGAAGCGATGATTAACCAACTATTGGTTAGAACTTTTCTAGTCAAGGCCTTAGCACTATAACAAAATGCTAGTGAGTAGAAGAATTTTTTATTTATTTTTGGTTGGTGCAGAGTAGAAGAAGTTTCTATGTCTAAAACTTTTCTAATGAAGGTTAAAGTATTTGTTGGCGGAAAATGTAAGGTAGGTAAAATTTCTAAACTCGAAGCTAGTCGGCTAGAGAGGCCCAACTGACCATCAGCCCATTTCCATTCACATCCAAGTAGAATGATCCAACTACTTTTGGGACACCAGTCGACGGCAACCTTGAAGCCTCAACCAATCGTATCCTGCCAAAACACCAGAAATTCCAACGTGTCAAAAACCTATTGGTCTAAAAATTTAACCCTTTAAACTCGTATATAAAATGTATACTCTCGTCTGTTCATCAGTGGCAGAGCATTTGATCTGAGAGTGAGACACTGCAGAAGAAGCAAAGAGATGGCTAGAACGACGTCGTTGCTGCTCTGTACTCTGGTCCTCTTCGGAGCCCTAGCTCTAATTGAGGTAAAAATTCAACTAACCGATCCCATCACATCCTCTGGGCTTTATCAATTTTCAGTTTTCTTGGTCGAAATCAGCGTTGGATATCAATCGGGTTCATTTTGTTTCAGGCAAAAAAATCCAAGGAGGATCTGAAGGAAGTGACCACCAAAGTTTACTTTGATGTTGAAATTGCTGGAAAGCCTGCTGGTATGCTTTTACTTAATTGTGAAACAAATTTGATCCATTACTCAATTTCAATGCTATCAACGAACTTCAATACTGTACTCTCAAATTTGATATTGGTATTATGTTAATATGATACAAAACCTAATTGGGAAATGAAAAGGTCGCGACTTTGGTAGATATGCATATAAAGAATTCTGTGTATGATAAAATTTTATGAAAATGCACATTCTTTTTCAGCTATGGTGACTTTTGGGGTGATAAGGGAGACTGATACTAATTTGATCACTTTGTTTCAGGTCGTATTGTCATGGGTCTCTTTGGGAAGGCTGTTCCTAAGACAGCAGGTATTCTTGTGAATGTATCATTTTCTTTGTGGATTCTGGGTTTTTAAAGAAACATGTGAAGAACTTACGAACTTGCTCCTCTGGTTTTCTTTTTACAGAAAATTTCCGAGCTCTTTGCACAGGTAACTAGTTGCTCATCTTCATTCTCTTGTTTTGAGTTTGGTAGTTGATGTGTGTTAAATGATTTGGTGAAGTTTTTAGACTTCAATAACAGCTGAACATGTTAAAGAGGTCAGATATAAATAACTAGTAGATATATATATTAACCTTCCTGTTTTCTGCATTGCTAAGAGTCAACGAGGGAATGATTTCTTGATCTTAGACCTTTGGACATTGTTTTTTATTTTAGAAGTTGCTTCCAAATCTCTTTAATTTGATCTCACGTCCTTTTGTTTTCCATATGATTTCAGGGGAGAAAGGCATTGGAAAGAGCGGAAAAGCTCTCCATTACAAGGGTAGCAAATTTCACAGGATTATTCCCAGCTTCATGCTTCAGGGAGGTGATTTCACACTTGGTGATGGAAGAGGTGGAGAATCAATTTACGGAGAGAAGTTTGCTGATGAGAATTTCAAGCTGAAGCATACCGGACCAGGTAGACAGTTAATCTGTCCTGTTCTACACGTCCTCTTTTTCTCTTTGAGTGACATGGATTTTCACAGCCTAGCATACAATAAAATCTATATGATATCAACAAAAGTTGCTTTACTCTTGGGTACAGGGATTTTGTCGATGGCAAATGCTGGTCCAGACACCAATGGTTCACAGTTCTTCATCACCACTGTGACAACTAACTGGTAATGTTATGTGCATCCATGCATCTTCTACTGCAAATTGCATTGTTTGTGTATCAATTTGTTTTGCACCTTTATTTGCTTGATGCCTGAAAGTCTTTTACCTCAAGCTCAAAGTTTATATGTTTGTGAATCTATATGTTTGCACTTTAATGCATTGATTGTAGATTTAATGCATCTCTACTATTGTTTGTGTATCTATTTGTGTTGCACCTTTATTTGCTTGATGCATGAAAGTCTTTTACCACAAAATGTTTGCACTTTAATGCATTGATTGATTGTAGATTTATATGTTTGCACCTTTATGTTCTTGATGCATCAAATTCTAATAACCTCAAGCTAAAAGTTTCCAGTATCTAACTAACTATACATAGAAATGGGGGTCTTCCTCTAAAATGGAAAGTTCAAACTATGTATTGCAAATAGAACAGTAGCTCTCACTTAAAGTAGGGTTCAACTACCCTCTTTATCAAGAGTTGAACCGAAGATTCTTTCTTAACAAGAATATGCACTACTGCATTATTGAGGCTAAATGATTTTTAACTAATGTATGAATCTGTGATTATAGGTTGGATGGCAGACATGTTGTATTTGGAAAGGTACTGTCTGGCATGGATGTGGTGTACAAGGTTGAAGCTGAAGGAAGTCAGAGTGGAACACCCAAGAGCAAAGTTGTGATTGTTGACAGCGGCGAACTTCCTCTTTAAATGTTCTTCCTTTCTTAGAGTGATAATAAGCTGTTTCTACTTCCCCTTTGTTTTCCCTGTGTGAGAAACCTCAAGACATTGTCATAGGTGTACCAATCGATTTTTGAACTTAAAATGGCTATTTTTAGCGCTCTTCTTTCTGTAACATTCAGTTGTGGTAGATGTTGCTTCTCTCAATGCGCATAAAAATTATATAGTATATTACTTTAGCTTTACTTACGCTCCATAGTTGAGGAGATGATATTCTTGCAAGTTTGTTATCGTGAAGCTAACTTTGTGGCAGATACTCATGCTAGTTTATGAATCATCGCACCCAACATAACTATTAAACAGAATTTTTTAACTGAATTTTGCTAATAGGCTTTTGTTTGATGTTGCAAGTTATCGAAGCATGGCACTCAACCAAAGAAAGAATAAAAAATCATTGATAAGGTCATTTTTGGTGACCTTGTTTTTTTTTAAGCCACCAAATATTTTTTTCTCTCATAAAGCTACCAATATTTACAAAAATGTCACCGCACTTTTAATTTTTATTATTTACGAAAATGCCACTGGATACAAAAACTACTAATAGAGACAAGAAAACTAATGTCAAAGAATAATAAAGCTATTGTCAAAGAACAATAAAGGTACTGTCAAAGAACAATAAAGCTACTGGCGAGTAACAATAAATGTACTTCCAAAGAATAATAAAGCTACTATCGAAGAACAATAAAGCTACTGTCGAAGAACAATAAAACTACTGGCGGTGACATTTTTGTAAATATTAAAATTTGTAATATTTTGGTGGTTTTATGAGAAATAAAAATATTATGTGGCTTTTTGAAAAATATAGGTTATGTAAATGACCTTATTTATAATTGGCTCAAGAAAGAACTCATGTATTGATTCTATTTTAAGAGAGAAAATAAAGATTAAAAACAGGATCAATGCCTCAATGGTACCGTTCTATTTGATTACTTATTTACTTGATGGAAAAGCTAAGTGCTTCCGTGCCCTAAATTGTTGTATGCTTGAATCCCCCACTATATAAACCGCTCTCATCTTCTTCTTCTGCTACATTTCTTAGGTTCACCCCATGACATCTCCCATCTCTATCTCTGAAGAAGAAAACCCACAGTTTGAGTATTGCTAAATCGTTTCAGTTTCTAATTTAATTTTTCATTCTCTGTTTGCAGCAGATATTTGCTGGTCTGGCCTTGAGGAGGAAACCCTCTTTCTCTTTGTTTCGTGTGTTCTTCTCAGCGATGGACGCAATCAGGTCAGAGTTGGATTTTTTTTTGGGGGATACAGTTTATAATTCTGAGATAGACACCAAATTACAGACGTACAATTAAAAATAGGAACATGATTCATAATAGAGCCACTCATCATACTCTCCTCGTTAAAAAGCAATGAAATTTCTGATTCTGTCCTAGCACCATGCAAAAAATCTAGGTAAAAGTGTAGCTTGTCGATCTTAAAGTGTACAAGTCGATGTAGCCCTGCCCAATAATGTTCTGATAGTAAAATATATACATGATTTTCAGTCCATAAAAAAGAGTACATCGATATAAAATAAAAAACAGGGAAAATTGTACATCCTCTCTGTACATGAATCATAAGGTTTTGCACAAGGCAGACGTACAGTTCATCCAAGTTCTTACGAACTAATGTAGGAAAGATGTGCTAAAGAAAATCCTATCCAACGTTCTCTCTGTTGTCCAATGCAACTGTGTATATTCTTAACAGCAGGAAAGCACAATGTCTGCAAAGTCTCACGAGCCGAAACCTAAAGATAAAAGCAAACAACACCAAGATGAAACAGTAAGGAACCTACTATATTATCAGAAGTGTACATATACTTGTGCATGTGTGCAAGAGAGAGTAGTATACCATTCATTTGTTAAGCATCCTTTTCCGCATAATCAACCTTGCCCTCACATAAAGCCAATCATTTAAAACATTCAAGAACCTGAAGTATGAGTATCTCCATGACCGGTTGAATATCAAACTGCCACAAACTCCCCAAAATCCAACAGCAAACCCAAGCCCCATACTGACATAGAATCCATATGTTATAAGCTCATCCTTATCTTCTTTAGGAACTTGTTCTGGCCTTGTTTCCCTTGTAGGACAAGTTTTTTGTAGTGGAAGTCCACAAAGTTGAGGATTTCCTGCATAAGCAGAGGGATCAAAGCTTTGGAGCTGAGTACCTATCGGGATTTTACCCGATAGGTTATTATTCGACAAGTCCAAGAAAGCAAGACGAGATATCTGAGAAAGGCTTGTTGGGATTCTTCCATGGATCTGGTTTCTTGATAAATCAAGGGAATCTAATGACTGCAACTTCCCAATCTGAGGAGGTATTTGACCTGTTAGATAGTTTCTTGATAGATTTAAAGAAACCAATCCCATGAGATCAGTGATTTGACGAGGAATCTCCCCAGTTAATCTATTGCTTGAGAAATCGATGCTCTTAACGAGTCCCAAAGTACTTTTGTACACGGACATTCTTCCTTTCCATATTAAAGATGCATCATCCTCATAATCAATAAGAGAAAAAGTTGATGGTACATAAAAGCTTCTATGGTGTGTGATACTTTGGCTTGAATTTCTTTTTTCACCCATAGTAGTCAGATTATTCAGGCATTGAGGCATAGTACCAGAAATGTAGTTCAGAGAGAAATCCAAAAGTTGAATGTCTTTGAGATGGCATAATTCCAATGGCATGCTTCCACTAAAGTGATTCGATCGAAGAATGAGGATAGCCAACTTTGAAAGGCTAACTCCTATCCATTCAGGTATCAATCCTGTGATATTATTTTCTGCAATATCAAAAACTTTTAAGTTCGTACAATTCTTCAAGGATGAAGGAAGTTCTCCCACAAAATTGTTCTTACTAAGCTTCAATGTTTCGAGAGAAACTAGCGAACCAATTGTAGTAGGAATCTTTCCAGAAAATGCATTGTTACTCAGGTCAAGAATGACTAGATTTTCTAAATGCTTCCAACAATTCGGAAGTTCTCCAGAGAAAGAATTGCTTGATAGATCAAGAAATGTTAAATTCCTAGCTTTGCTTGTACACAAGAAAGACATCAGCCCAACAAGTTTATTATTGGAGAGATCCACAGATGCCACATTTGATGGAAGCAAGTAAATTGGTCCTACCAACTGGTTTGAACTCAAATTCAAAGAACGATACTTTTCCACTTGGTCGTTAGAGAGTTTCATGAAGTTATCTTGAAACCACTTTGGAAAAATATCAGAAATTCCAGCATCAGAAAGATCAAGGTCGTAATAGCTTTTCTGAGTTCGAAGCCATTTTGGGAAAGACGGCCCGATTTTGCAAGACCTTAATCCTATTGAGCCAAGTTGAAAAGGAGGAAGCCAATCAGATCGAATGTTCAAAGTTAGTGAATTGGAAGATAAATCCAAATGTCGTAGTTTGGAGAGTTTTGAGAAATGAGCTTCTGTAATCTCCCCTGTCAAAGAATTCATACTAACATACAAAGCTTTCAAGTTGGACAATGAACCTATTCTTTCTGGTATTCTTCCAGCCAGTTGATTGTCAGAAAGATATAGTTCTTTTAATGAGTTCCGAGCACAGCCAAATAATACTTGCACAAACTCAGAAAACTCTCCACTGTGATTATTTCCTGAAAGGTCCAACGATTGCAAACTACATAACTGGCCAAAGGTTTTTGGGATGTGTCCTTCTATTGAGTTATAGGCAAGACTTAGACGTTGAAGAGAACTCAGGTTGCCAAAAACATCAGGAATTGAACCACTCAAGTGATTGCCGGAAAGGTTAATAGAAACAAGGCTTGTATTGTAGTTTAACAACCAATGGAATATTGAAAAGGTGAGATGGTTGCCAAAGAGATCAACTGAAGAAAGAGATTCAGAAGTGTTTATGTGAGAAAGAGATGAAAGAATTGGAGTAGGAAGATCACAGTCCGATAATGTCAACCATTGTAGTTTAGGGAGCTTATCAACTACTTTTGGCCAATCAAAAACATTACTGAGATTGATCATATCTAGGTGAAAGAATGTTAAAGAAGAAAGATGAGGGAGCCAATTGAGGTTTTTTGGATTAGTAAAGTAATTAAAGCCAAGATCAAGAAATTGCAACTGTGTAAGGTTTCCAAGCTGATATGGTACTTCACCACCAAAATTAGAGTCAGAGAGGAAGAGGAATCTCAGATTGCTTAGAGAACCAATAGACTTCGGAATTTGGTTACGACTGAAGTTGTTGGAACTGAGGTCCAAATATTCCAAATGCTGCAACTCAAAAAGTTTAGGACTAATCTTACCTTGCAGAGGTAACCCTTGCCATGGGGCTTGAAGAGCAAGTTTAGTAACATGACCATTTTGTTTGCTACAGTAGACTCCTTTCCATTTGCAACAATCTGTTGTCATGTTGCTTCCCCATGAAGAAAGTAAACGATTGTCCACAAGACCTTGTTTGAATGCAAGGAGAGCTTGCTTTTCCTTCTCTATGCACCTGCGGCTAACTCCTGAACTGGATCCAACGGGGTTCATGTGCAGCAAAAGCATCATAGTTGCATAAAAAAGTTTGAGGCACATCCTGTCCATGTTGAGCAAAACGCAGAAAAAAGAGGGATGCATCCAACAGTGCAAGTATAGTTGTTTGAGTTCTCAAAATACAAGTGTTAACAAGTGTTATATACTTCATAATAGCTAAAAAAAAATTGGTTGAGTATGGTTTTGATGAACTTTCGTAGCTGCTTACCATAATGCTGGTCTTCCCAGGCAAGTATTTTCTATTGCGTTAGTCATGTATCCACTTGGCTTAGTAATTGGATAGATAAGGAACTTGACAGTTACGAATAGTTTTGTAATTGGTGAGTAATAGTTTAGTATTTTAAGCGACATGTTTTCTTTGTTTTTGATCTGAAAGTATTTTAAGAAATTGAATCTCAGGGTGGTTCTGACTGCCAGATGCCGCAGATCATCAGTGTGTTCCTGTCCCTTTGCTTGGTTTGTTTTCTCTTCCTTTGTTTCGTCATGAATGAGATGTTATTGTCAAATATAAAACCTTGAGTTTGAGTTCAACATTGGGAATTTGACTCTTTCCCTTTGGTTGTGCTTGTTTGTTGTGTTTAAAAATGGAGGCATTGTACTGTATATCTAACGTTCTAAGAGGTTTTCAGGTTCTCCATCAAGAACACAAATAGGCTTTGAAGTTACCTATTTTGTACCACAAAAGAGAGCTGCAAAATTTGATCTAATTAGAAACACAAACATTTCTGGACCTGTATATATGAAGGTCATTGAAGCCAACTTCAAACATGGAGTTAACTTTGAGCCCTTCCTCCCAGATTGACCAGATGAAGAAATTCAAGGTGCTGGTGACAAAATATTGTAAAATTATGAAGGGAAATGAAAAATGACAAATTAAGATACAGCCTTTAGTTTTCTTAGACAGTACTAATTAACATAATTTCTGTTAATTCCTTCAGACGAAAAGATACTTCCTTCCCCCAACTGGCAAATTGTTGTACAAGGTGATATCGGCTTGTGCATATCGGCCAAGCCGATATCACCTCCAAAGTAGAAAGTCTGGGTGAAGCAGTTTTTTCATCCAGAGCGCTATTCAACTATAAGCTGATAAGCATCAGTGTGCAGTGTAATTCGTCTTAAAGAAAAAGACGGTGCAGTCCCCAATTAGCCTTTAATCCCTTTATCCAAGCTCAGGTGGTGTATCGATGATTTCAATACCGATCACCCATGCATGTCTCTCATTAAAGAAGAAGAAGAAATGACAGAGCAGTTCTGATCGTTGGTCATTCTATCGGTTCATGTGCTCTTATTTCCAAATCCTTGCTCAAGTCCTGTTGTTCAGACTAAGCTCATGACTAAAACTAAAACAAATTTTTGGATTTGTTTTATTTTATTTATATTTATTATTCTCATCTTCTTAACCCCGAAGAAGAGGTAAAGGAAAAAGTAAAAACAACATCAAACGAACTAATAGTGTATGCGTGTGATGGACTGTGTCATGTCATTATAAACTAAGATAAATTACACCTTTTAGTTGTCAAGTATATACATGATCCACACAGTACAAAGAGCATCTTGTGATGTGTCTAGTTTCTTTGAAACGAGGTTCGAAGTAATTGTGGACCTATGGAAAGAGATGAATATGGACATCTAAAACCTGGCCATGAACATTACAGGACACGATGACTAAACTAAATAGCAGACTCTATGACAAACATACACGACCTGTGGAGCGTTTAGCAACTCCCTAGTGACTGACAACAAAAGACCAACCTGAGGTGCGTTCTACAGACTAGTTTCTGTTACAATTAACTCACTCGGCATCACTCTCGGAATCCATAAAGTTGAACTCCGTGGGTGAACCTAGCTTAATTAATACAACTCCCTGATTCTCTTCGGTCCATGTAATACCTTCGTTCTCAACAAGCTGTATGACCTGCACAAGCCAAACAAGTGTGTTCTGTAAACATATGAAGCTTACGTCCCAACCAAAACAATATGATACTGATTAAAAACCATAGATTAACACCAAAGCTAGCAAATAAGACTACACCAACAAAGGATAAATAACTAAAACAATCTATCTGCACATACTGATTATCAACTATTCAAGCATTACCAAGATACCCAGGCACTTCCAACCCAACTATTATCCCAAAGAAATTCATGCATTAGGGCAAGACTAAAACCCATACCGATTGTTTCAGCTTTGACTTTCCTAGACCATGCGATCCACATCCTGTGATAACCCTGAGGAATTGAACCGCTGGACCAGAGCAAGATAAGTGATTAAAATGACAGTACCTTTCAAAATTTCGGTAACAAAATTTTCAAGGGAAAATATATATAAAAAAATGCTTACATTGTGTATATGTTCCAAATAGAAGGTGGATTTTCAAAAGCTTCATTGCTTGTTTGACGTGCTGCCCATGCAAATCAATTGTTATCACGTTTTCTATGTCCTTGTTTCTGCAGAATACAACAATCTTAGTTTCACTAAAAAGATCAAAGATAGAGTTGAAAGGACAATGAATATTTACACGCCAACCTAACTTTGTACTAACCTAGCTTTAAAGATTTCCTGGCTTGCCTTTTCATCAGCCTTTTGTGCCAGTTTAGTCTGTACCTTCCCCTAGCCAAATGTAAGATAAAAGTCAGTTCATATCTTAACTTGAATTTAATTTTATAAAATAACGAGAAAAGAGTCGCCCTGGCTTAAACTGACACTCAAATGGCACATAGAAGTAGTGTCAAATATTTACAAAGATGCTTCCCTGGATAGCAAGTCCAAACATCTGGCAACCACGTTGACCCAATCACTCTTCCATCAGTGACTGAAACAATGTGATATGCATGCCTCAAAGCATATCAATACAAACAAAAGAATGAAAGCACTGAAAATGTTAATACAGTCAGAGACCTGCTCAGAAAGGTAACCTGCATGCTCCCGTGATCCCTTTGAATATGCTGTCGCAGCCTGCAGAAAAATGTGCTCTCATCAGTAATTAAAATGACGAAACAAACAAAGTGCTAAAACCACCTTACTTTCTGATAGTATGATTTCATTGAATCCCAGTGCTGCCTTGCAGTTCCTCTAAATGCATGATATTCATCACCTTTAGCTACAAGTAAAATGAAAGAAATAAAGATAAAAGACATGGCTACAGTTTTGGAAACCAACGAAAAAATCAAAACAAAATACAAACCCATTATCAATAAGGGTACCAATCTCCCATCTAAGAGAAAAATAAAGCCTATTTGAGAGTGCTTACTAGACCTGTTATCAATGGATTGAAATTTTGAAAATTAAAGTACTTCCTGTCAATGTACTGAAAGCAATACCACAGGAAGCACCCATCCAGGAAGCACATTTTGCTTCTATGACTCAGAAAAGTGCTTTTAAGCCTTCCATAAGCACGAGTACAAGAGATGATGCATGTATAAAAGTATCATGAGATTGAAATTAAATACCGAAAGTATCTTGTTGTGCTTCTGCAGAGCTTGAACTGCAAACATCAAATTCAGGTCCCAATGACTGCAACTTATTCACTACATTCTTCCAATTCATAGCTCTTGGTTCATATTCAGGACTCTTAGAGATGTTAAACAAAGATTCCAACACCTTTTGTGGGAGATTTGATTCGGTACTACTTTGGCTTATGGGAGAATGAGCTTCCGAACTAGCAAGAACCTCCGCATAATTCCTAAAATGAAGGAAACAATTAAACTTCTAGGATCAAGTTCTACACCAATCAATGAAACTGAGATTGAAAGTTGACATCTAATAGAGGGGAGTAAAACAAGCTTTTATTCATCTTCTTTTACTACATAAAAATGGTATATGACATACTTACAACCATAAGTAGCGCAAACTTTTTTCACTTTATCTGAAATATATCATGAACATCCAAATTGAAACCACACAAGTATATAAAGACACTTTTAAGAGCCAATTAGCGCCTTTCATTGTAGACAAAAATCAAATCAATTTTCTCTCTTCAGAATACCCCAAATGCAAACAAATGAAAGGACTGAAACTCATCAACAACAAGGTTCTCCAAATACACAGGCTCAGCAAGCAAGTTTGAACATAGACTGGATGGTGAGAGTTCAACTCTATGGTCTCCATTAAAAACTAAAGTTTTACGTGTTTCATTTTCAAGGAATCACTAATGATGGTTTTTTTAGACAAATTTTTACGATGAATATCTCTGATGCATGATAGCTAGTGTTCCTAACCATCAAAGCTACACTGCCACCCATCACCTAACAAAACAGAGAAGGGGAGTGCAGAGAAACCCCCAGAAGGTACTGATTTTGCAAAAGTTCTCACAACAAGAATACCCAAAGATGGTGTGGTTGCAAGGGGATAACTTACGGCCCAAGGCTTTAAATGAAATGATTAAGTATTTCAAAAGATCAACAAAGGAAAAAAAAATAGAAAAATCAATAGAAATAATTTACCGGCGAGTATATCCTGAATACCATATATTATCCTCAGATGAATGAGAAGTGCAATCAGATGCCCGATCTGTCAGCTGTCACAAAATTACATAATCAATATATACATAGCACAAAACCAAATAATAAAAATTAAAAAAGCAAAATAAGTGGAAAAATTTAAAGGCCAAATAATGTACATAATTTGGAAAATGAGCAAACTATACTATAAGCCACAGTAAGGCCACTTACCAGTCTCTTACACGAGACAACATAAAAATCTCAAGTTCAGGTAGACATAATACTATCTTACAACAAGGGTAATAACTACAACATATTCCGGTACCAACAACTTGCTCTACATCATGCTTCACCACTGGACAACCATAATAAATAACAAAGTACTCTCTTTGGCGGTTTCAACAACTCCAGGGCAGCATGTTGATCTTAATAAACACAAACTTAGACCAAGAGCACACTATCTGGATCATATAAAACCCCCAAACTCGTTTACATATGTTAATCTATCTTTGGTGCATTGGGGTAGGGCCAGTGGGGGTTGCTAACAAATTCAAACTTCAGATCAGATATGCTTGACATGAGTTGAACCACCCCCAACTCCACAAACTTTGTCTCCCTATTTTTGAAGAAAACAACCAAAGAAGTCATCATTCAACCAACATGTACAGTACGAAACTGCTGGGAAGGGACTGATAAGGATACTATCTTAGCAAAAGACTAGTACAAGAAAGAATCTAGCTGGTCCCGAATAGTATGTAACTAAAGACAATCATACCACCCTAATAGCAAATCAAACGGTGCCAGCAGTTTGCTCATGAGCAATAAACAGTGTGTGTGTATATATATATATGTCCCGAATCGTAAAGTGTGAATCAGGGTATTGAACCAGATACATCATCTGTTGAACCATATTTATGAGCTAACAAAAATGTCTCCACGCAAATCTAGGCAAGAAAATTTATAATACTTACTGAGTCAAACTGTCCACTGGGATATCTACCATCTTCTTTGAAAATGAAACTATAGTTAGAACTACGACTGGACTGTTCAGACGAGGACAAAGATACCTCAAGTAAGTAATCCAAGGCCTGGAAAAGCATATAAATCACCATTAGATTACATCAATGACCAACCTACTACAGGACCGTTCATTGGATGTTAACAAAGTAACAGCTAACCACAACTTGGAAGAGAAAAAAATAAAAGGAAAAAAGAGACGTTTCATCTTACAAAGCTCTTAGTACCTTTTCAACATCATACCCACACTGACCTGCAAAAGCGAACTTTATGGTCATGCAACAGCATACATTACATACTATTCCCACACAACGCTAATCATTGCAACCTTACACATTACAGCTTTTTCTGCTCTAGTCTTGGCTTCATTTAGTATGTAAATCACATTTCATACAACATGAACAATTCAAATAAAATAAAACCCAAAAATAAACAATGGTTACTTACAAAGGACATCTCTAATAACAGCCAAGTTTAGCTCAGAGTCATCTCCAAGCATTGAACAAAGAAATTGTTCTGCCTCCTCCTCCCCAGCAGCAACTCCATTCTTAAAACCCTTGAGCTTCGTCATCCTCGATCTCACGTACTCTTTACCCAAAACATTGGAAACCGTTCCGGCTGATGCAATTACCCTCTTCTGTTTATTCCTAAAACACCTCTCGCTCACCAAATTCTGAACACAGCCCGACTCAAACCCTTCGGACGAACCCGACCCGGAAGTCGAACCCGTATCAGATCCGGAAACACCGCTCGACGAGGAACTTCTGAACGGCTCGTCAGAACCTGTATCAAAACTGGAAACGCCGCTCGATGTGGAACTCGTGAACTGTTCATCGGAAATGTCGGCCAGAGTTTGAACCAGAATATCGGCGGCCTTGTCCGGGTCACCGTTGGCTTCTCGAAGCGCCGAAACGGCGTCCTCGACTGATACCGAAGAGAAGGCCTCGGTTAGAGCGGCTACGGCCTTCTGCTCTGCGTCGTCTTTGGCGGGCTTCGGGTCTGCTGCTGAATTCTTCTTCCTCCTCCTCCTCGTCTGCTTCTTCATTATTACTGATAACAGCTAAGGCTGGAGGTAACTGAAAATGATAACGACGATAATTGAAATAAACCCTAGCTTTGATGAGATTCTCAGAGAATTAGGGTTTCTGAGATTTGGGGAAAAGGGTGGATCAGATCAGAAACCCTAAATTGGAAATTGAAGGTGGGTGCAGATGGAGAATTTGAGAAGGGAACTTGGCTAATTTGGGGAATTCCGAAAATAACAGGAGGTGGTGATCGTCGTGGTGGTTGTGGAATGGTTGTGAAGGATTCATATTTTTGTTTAGACTTTAGACGAGCCAGACAGCCAGTTTTGTGGGGAATAAAGAAAATGAATGGACTTCACGCGCTTATAAAAGTATGTGGGTCCCTCAAAGCCTAAATCATTTGCTGATCCGCCTCTTTTACGTACACGTGGCATGATAAAAGATTAAACATGATCGTTGTATTTTTTTGGCCGACCTTTGACTTGCCACTGTTTTTTTTTTTTGACTTACCACTGTTCTGTTTCATCTTTTTTCCTTTTTTGGTCCATGTTTTGTGAAATTGATTTTTCTCATTGTCTATTTGGAAAACAAAAGCAGACTATTAACAAAAAGAAAAGGGACGCTAATTCACACTACCTTTAGCTATAGTTCGAACTAGAGATAGCTACATAGTTGTATATATATCGTATGATGCAACGATACTGCAAAGAAAATAATATAAAAGACTGGTTAATTGCAGTTCATGAGCACGATCGTGCTAAAACTTCAATAGAAGATGACTCAAGTTGCTCATAGTTCATTCGGGAAATGCTTTTAGCACAAAGATGCAGTCCATACCTCAAAGGTTTAAGTTCGATATTTTTAGAGACATAATTGTATACAACCAGTCACAAAAAAAGAAATACTCTTGAGACCACACCCTCGTCTGTGGCCTAATCTAAGTTGTGTTTGCATGTTATGTTATCAGATCTTGTCAGTCTTGTAAATTTTGAACAACCATGAACAATCTTGTAATAGGCAAACACTCTGAAATTCCTTTAGCAAAAGGCATTTCCTTTTCTTTCTAATCAAAGCGAAGTGATGGAGCAGTCTTTGCCGTTCTACATTACTCTAAAGATGCAGGGCATCTGGGACATACATGTTGCAATTGCGCTATGCAAATACTTTTCTACATTAGACATTATTCGATGCAGAAAACGATACGAGGGAGGAAGTTTGATGCTACTCTATCACGATTCATGGTTTACCGTCCACTGTTTGAATTGGCTCCTCATAGACAGAATCAGGTAAAAGTTTTGGCTGTGTCGTGAAATGAGGGAGGATATTCAAACCCTGCTCCACTGCTCTGGAAGGAGAAATTGGCAGATCCCATTCGCAATCACGAGGAAGGTACCTTGGCATCTGTATAGCTGCTCCAAGGGATGCATGAAACTGTTCATGTCCTGCTACATTCATAAACCTGAACTTCTCGTCTTTTCTTTCGTGGCAGCTGATACACTGTACCTTTCTCTTCTGCACCTCTTCCTGAACTCTCTGCAAAGATACAAGGACAGTGAATGGAATAAGATATTTGTCAAACACAACATTATCAGCTTACAAGGACAAAAGAAGTTTTGTGTGGTACGGCAAGTCGGCAACTAGGAAAAGAAATATACAACAGAATAAGCGTGAGCACAAATATGACCACAGAATCAGACTCTTAACCTGAAATTCTTCACCTCTTTCGTAATGAGTATTACTTAACATAGTTACTTTTCTTTGTTGATGCCCACATTCTCATTTTTCACAATAACCTTTCGGTTAGTATCAGCTTGTACAAAACTGCAGCATTACCTAATGGCACTTTTTAGGTATCCCATAAATCTTTTGTCTGTAAGTTTGGGGCGTCTCCCAAAGACATATAATTCATGACTGTTACAATGAGTAGCATTTAGTTTCCCATAGCAAAAGGTTTCATGAGAATCATATGAAAGTTTAAGCCTTGCATACCGCACAATGCAGCCTATGGATCTCAGAGACACTTTGTATTCATCAATATCTACCTCAACAAGTGGTGAAACATCTCATCTACATAAAACTTAAATTTTCTCAATGCGCCAAAGTTGGATAATATGATATATAGATGAGCTGGATAACCAACATAGGTTGATGCACTGCTTTCAGTAGCCTAACTACATGATCCAGCAGCTATAATCAACTCTATCTATAACAGAAACAGTTCACCAATTCTAACATGTCAAAATACAATTAGCATAGTACATCAGCATATCATAAACCTCATATACTAATTCACAACCACAGTACGACACTCACCACTTTCATGCTATTAAACAAAGCTACAGTTCTGACTAAGATTACAGCTGAAACAAAAACTAAAACAATTAGGAAGAGAAAAGAATTAGTAATGAAAAATCAGACCTGTAGCAACCTCAAGTCGAACTTGGGCAATCCAATTTGCCCAACAGTCAATGACCCAAACAAGTTACCGAGCAATGCAGCGTCAGGCACAGGCAATCCATTAACAAGCCCAGCAACAAACCCACCGAGAAAACTGTCTCCGGCACCGGTCGGATCAACTTGGTTCGCCGGAAACGGCCCAACTTCTACTTCCCCGTCTGTCCAATACACTCTACACCCTCGTTTCCCATTCGTCACAACAACGCAGCAGAGCTTCCTCACCTCCTCAACGTCCATAAACAAAGCCTCCTCCGCCGACGCCTTTAAGAAGCCAATTCGCGGCAAAAGGTGAAAGAAACCACTCTCTTTCAAACCCACAAGCTTCACGGTCCCATCAACGCCATCAAAGGCTCGTATCAGAGCCTGAATGTCCACAAACACAGTGTTGCAAATCTCGACAAGTTTCTCCACCGTCTCAACCGTAATCTCGCCACCGACCCCAACCGCCATTCCGAAATCAAACCTGGATTCGGGCAGATCCGAGGGCCGAATCGGGTCGCAGGCATTTACCCGTTTCAAAACCCGGTCGTGCTGGCCCTCACCCTCGACGCCGGAATCAAAATGCGCGTGGAACAGAGTGGTTCTGCAATTGGGTACGACAATCGGGTCGCGATGAACCGAGTAAGCGAAATCCGAACCGACTTTGGACACCAAACTGTAATTAAGAGATAGGCCATCGAAGACGTTGGAGATGAAGGAGGCAGCCCCGCCGAGAGTCTCGGCGAGAACGACGCCGTCGCGGATGAGAACATCGTGGCAGTAGTTGCCGGCAATCAGGCAGCGGCGAGTGGTGGAATTGGGTAGGCTTCGGTCTCTTCCCATAAGGGGTTTGGCGGGTGGGTTGGGATTCGATTGCGTGATCCGTCGGTGGGTGTTGGGATCATGGGTGAGAGGTTTTTAGGGTTTGAGAGTCGTCATGGGAGAGAGGTATTTAGAGACGGGACGATGGTGGCTGGCTAGAGAATGAAGACAAAGTTGGGTTTTGGGTGGGAGGGTATGTGGCACCAAAAAGAAGACGCGCGCGGCGCACCAGAGAAATGAATATGTAAGCAGAGAGAAAAGTATGGAGGGATGTGAAAATATATGAAGGAAGCATTTTTATAGTGCATGGCAATGGTTGGGATGAGACGAAGGTGGTGCTCACTGGTGACTCTGGAATCATAATCCTCCTCCGTCCTTGTTACTTTGATATGCGGACTGGGGACCATTCGGATTTGTATTTGTTTACCAAACATTTTAATCATGTCTTGGACAAAATTAGTTTGATCCTCCTAACCCTTTTTTCAACAAAGATTTTTTTTTTTTTTTTTTTGTCTTTGCTTCTTTATACAGTATTCCTTACACCTCCTATGGGGTGGTGGTGGTTTTTTCATTTTTCATTTGGCAATTTATGACCAAGACCAAAATCAGTTCTACTTCATAAGTGCATTTTCTTTCAATTTTCTCCCCACTTTTCGAAATCAACCTTACATCTTTGGTAGCAAGACGTTGTATATATACTTGTATCGCACTGTTACATACTGTAGACACATTGTTACATGAAGAATCTAGTGAACACTTGAGAGATAACTCTTGCCTAATCAACAAGATCTCCGCCGTGCCAACAACAACATTGAGAAGAAACATGGCTAGAAGAATGACTTTTGCCACCATAAAATCACTCTTGCCAATCTCGAATAAGAGGAATTCTACCATACGGCAACCGTATTACGGCTTTTGTTTCACAAAAGTGATGGTCCCCACCAGTATGGGTTCTACCTCCATGTGAGAGGCTGCCGTATACGAGAACCCGTACGCAAGAATTAGTCCTCTAATAATTCTTTTTATCACATCAGATGACACATCATTTGGAACTAAAATTTGATTTAAGAATACTCACGACTCATCGGACTAAGTTTCACAAGAGAATAAGGAACCGAAAGTGGATCAGGGAATTGGCCAATTGGGCCACAATTTTGAAATGAAGGCCCTAAATGAGATCCTGATGATATACACACAAACCTCTTCCATTTCGAGCAATAAGGAATACTACAGGAGCCCGCCAGTTTCTGGTAATACTACTACAGGTACCAACTCGCTAACCAGGTAGAGCATTTTTAGACCAAAAGTTGTCATACAATTCACAATAGAATATCCATATGCATCTTCTACACTTCTACAGACTCACCATTGGCTAATACCAATAGTCACTCTACTACACGGCACCTGGGAATGTGATTCCTTTTCATTTACAACCCTTTGAAATGGCCTATCATGTCATTACTCATTAACAATGCTTTAGAATCCGATTCTAATTCCAACTCCAACGATGAACTCTGAGGACACCCCCTTTGGAGACCCACAATAAGTAAGTAGAAAACATCAACGATTGACCCAAAATAAAGGGGGAAAGTAAGTAGACAACATCTTTCACCAAGTTTGTCAACAAAGAAAAACTCATTTTCCTCTCAGGCTTGCTTTTTAAACAGTATTGAATTCGAATTGTATTATAACCATTCAGATAAGATGGATACAACGCACATTCTTATGTTGGCAACTATATCTATAATTTCCTAACAACAGAATACAAATAAGTGGAGGCATATACTATCTGCTGAAAGAAGACATAATGGATTAAGGAAATAATAGCCAACCTAACTCTGGAAAACATGTAAATCAAAATATACTTTATAACTCCCAATTATTACCTCCAATTGCACAAATTACATTTCTGTTTCAGGCAGCATACTTGACGTGCTTTTACGACATAAATTAGAGACTGATTTGACACTGTTCTTGCAGGAAAGTGGGGAAGAGGGAAGTGGACACTGGATAATTGCATAGATTCTAGATTGTTTACTCTACAGTTACAGACAAGACAGTGAATAATCAAGAAACAACAGATCGTAGGTAGCAATGAAGTTCTTAGTTTCTTACAGACATTGCATTAAGCCAAGTTGGCAAGCTAATCAAATTTTCTTATTTACTAGATGTTGGTCAGGATTTTATACCAGGCTAATGCAGGCAACTGCAGCATACCAAGCTTGTCAATCAGAGCGGATACCGCCCATAAAGGTTCTTGGATCAGGGCAGCCTCCATTGAACTGAGCTTGTGAGAAGTCAAAACCAGGGTTCTGCAGAGAACCAAAACAAAAACACACACTTATTACCAGGAAAGTCAGCAAAGGGTAAAGTTGGTTAAGGTTCAACTGATCTGTACATAGCCAAAAATTGTTACTTCTAAGCAATTTGATGACTAATTCATTGTCACAAATGACTGTCTTTCCTCAAAATGAAGGTAATCAGAATGAAACAAATTTGAAGGCCATTAGCAATGACCAAATGCCAAATGTCATAATCAAGTAAATACATTTAATGTAAACATCATGGCCTTTAAGAACCTTCATCGACATTTCATATAGAGAGAAAATCAAAAGGCTTTAAACCTGTCTGGTTATAGGGAAAATGTTGTCCAACACACTATGAATTACACTTTAGTAAGAAATATCTGTACTAATGGAACATATTGGCCAACATAGTGCTGATCTCTGTATCCACCAATATCGGTTACCTCACAATAACGTTTTTGTTCATTCTAACTAGTACCTTTCGCTTAAAATTCTTTAGCTGAAACTTGAGAACTATTACCAACACAGTACTAGACTTGCCCATAAGCAATTAACAGACATTTCTCAGAAACCCCATCCACAATTTACATTCAATTTCCTTAACACGAAATGGAACAAACTCTAGATTATCTGACAGCATAAGTAACACTAGAATAAAATAGGTTCACATTCATTTCATTAGTCCAAACACTAGTAAATACGATGAGAATAAGATTCATAAGTGTAATTTACCTCTTCTTGAAACCTCTGAAGCATAAGGCGCTTCTGTTCAAGATCGGTTGCGTAAGGATCCAGCTGACCCTCACCCACTATAGGTGAAGCCCATGTCTGACCTTTGTCCCTCTTTTGCAGTGTTATGTGCATTATATCATCCTCTACCATATAATCGAAAAAAACAAAATTAGCATAACATAAAGAAAAGAAAAGAAAAGAAAGGGAAGTCATGAAGAACAAGAAACAAACAGTAATCACCTAGTGTCCAGAAAGAACAGTCCGTCTTCACAGGGCTAGTAAGATCATGCTGCACAAGCGAAACGCACCGTTTCATCCAGCTATCGAACTTTTACATTGGAAAAAAAAGAGCCCAAATTGAAGTTACTTACATTGAGGTATGGAGGATTGCCTTTGATGCCGACTTCAACGTGCTTCGACTGAACTTTGCAATAAAATTGCTTTGGAGGAACATTTGGGGGCAGAGTTATGTACATGTTCACCTCCTCTAGGGTTTGATCCCATTCGAATACCTTTTGACCTAAAAAATTGATCCTTGCACAAATTACGGTCACTGTAAATCAAAATCAAATTCAAATTCAAAATCAGTGGAAGGAGAGAGGTTTACCATTGTGAATGAAGCTATGGCGCTTCTCTGGAGCCAATTTCTCGGCCATTTGGTTCACTAGGGTTTGCTTCAGCTGTGCGTTTTGGGTCCCTTGTTCGCGCGCTTATCTTACTCTGGTTTGGTTCTAGCTGCAATTTTATTGTCGTTTTTATATCCGATAGAAGGAATTCATAAAACCGACCCTAACAACAATACAACATAAATGTTACGTTTATATCCCATATTCTTGTGGCATAGAGCTCAGATCTTTTTAGCTCGGTTTTGCCCGCCAACCGAACCAGAACTGGTTTGAGTCGGTTTGGTTATGCCAATTTTCAAAATTGAAACCGAACCACACTAAACTCTATTGGTTCGGTTGGACTCGATTACGACCATACTTATGACAAACCTCATAAGAAAAATGCAACGATTTGTATATGATCAAGGACTCGTTCAATAGCCTAGATTTGCCAGTATTGATATGCTTTCATCAACGAACAACCTCTCATGCACCTACATGGAGATTGAGAAGCTCGGATTCAATCTTCAAAATGGATCCTAACTAGAGAAAAAGACGACGTTGTCATAAATACAAAGAGCTAAACGAGAGGAATGGAACTGAGATAAAGTTATAATCTCATGACTTTGAGCTAATTTCAAGAGTGCAGATTATGAAGACGAGGAGAGGTGCGAAATCTTATGTGTTATTAAGGCCAATAATCATTTTTCTTTCCTAGATAATCAAATCTCTTCATAAAACTTTTTAAACATTACAAGTTGTTGTCCTTGTAAATGATTTTCAAAATGAGGCTATTATATATAGTGGTTCAACTAATACTATTTTTTTTATAGTCGTTTGATTGCATTTTTTATTTTCCAAGAAATTGAGATATTTGAGAAAATTGAATTGAATATGAAGCGATTTCTTTTTGGCTATGATAAGAAGCGATTTTGTCAAAATGTGACTGCATGTAACATATAATTTCTTGAATTTTTCTATTAGAACCTCTTACTAAATGTTCATCTGACAAATTACACATTTTTCCTCTCTTTAAATAATAAGATTTGGTCACTAGATTTCTCTTTAAAGTTTTTAAAATAACCTTAGTCATATAATTCATATACAAAACACCAAATTATTCACTATACTTCCATATTCATTTACTACACCTCCATTTATTTTTCAGATTTTTCTTAATAGATAAAAACTTAAAATTTTTAGAAGTCCTGAAAACCAATATGAAAATGGGGCTGTAAGAGATAGCAATAGAGGATAGCTCTCTGTTAATGTCAATTGCAAGCAGAGTCTATGGTACGTAAAAGCAAGACACAAAATCAAGCCATGGAGCCATATTATTATGGCCAATTTTTTATTTTTAAATCACTAAGTAATTAAGTGATGGACAATTAAATCTTTCTAGAGGTTAGCCAACAAGGGTTGGTTGAGTTGGCATGGGCGGATTTGTGGTTGAGCCCCAACCCATGTTCGATCCCCGCTGTCGACAATCATTTGTTTGGTGGGTAATCTGTAAATTTCTCTGTAAATCCTGGTACAAAAGGTCTGGGGTATGCCCTGACCCTGGGTGTGGGGGCCTCTCCCTCCCCTAAACTTTCATGGATCAAAAAAAAAAAAAAATCTTTCTAGAGTTTAGTACGTTCTTCCACTTTACCAACCTCCATTAGACCAGTTTTTATTGTTGCTACCTCCATCAGTGAATTTTGCCGATTAATTTCTATTTGTTAATTAACTTGTTCAAGCCAGTGCCCATCGATCACTTGTTTGAATTCTCAGTTTAAAAACAGATCGTATGCATAAAAGGAGAGAAAAATAGAAGATTTAAAGTTTATTGAGAAAATATATTTCATTTCATACGAGAATAATACAAACTTGAACGAGATTTGCTTTTGTGTAGGTTTTCTTCAGCTGTGATATGGACGTTGTTAATGCGAACGAAATGAAAGAATTCTTCTACATACAACTTTCTATTCAATTTTTCTTTTTTCGCGTTAAAGAAAGTACCATTATTATGTATAGATGGCTATTATATATTACTTAATTTGGAAAACCATTGATTTAAGAAACATCAAGTTCTACGAATTCTCTATGAGCATTGGACATAGATTCTTGAGAAGACAACGACATCAATGGCATGAATGAAGACATAAACCAAACAAATTAAGAAAGTTGTGCATAATAATGACATAAATGATGGAAATAATGAGTAATAACGACAATTTAATTGAGCTTCTACATGCATGGGATCTTTATGTATTTTTGCTAAATAGATCGAGTAGAAGTTGGTGCTATATATATACATATATATGCATGGCACTACTATACAAAACTTCTCCATTGATCGGAAACTTCGTCAATATATATGTATATTTCTGGTTTTTTCTGTTTGATGAAACTGTGGGAAGAAACGACCAACCGTTTGATATTCTCTTCGAGGAGGGGCTTGAAAATTCCACGAAAGTTCTGACCTTTTGGGTACGACCGGTAAATATGTACTGCCCTAGCTAGCTTCTCTCTCCCTGGCTCATTGCGTACTAGAATTAACAATGCATGTTCTCCAAGTGTTCAATATATTACAAGTTCAGAAATGAGAGCACGTACACTTGGCAAAATAAAATAAAATGTGAGCAAATAGTTTAGACCCTCATATATAGACATTGAAATTAGTGGAAGTGTTCACTTTTCAGATCACTATGTTTCCTTTGTAGTTTGTTTCCTAACATTTTCTGATGCACATATATATAACATCATGCAAGTTCATCTATTAATTTCATTTCATCAAGAGGTAAATTTCATTAATTAAAATTAGAAACCCAACACACTATATATAGCGATCCATTTATAAGAGATTCCATAATTAAGCATACTAAATTTTCACTAGCTATAAATATGAATCGGTCCCTTTTTATGTCTTTATTATCAACTAGCCTTCTTATATTCACCTTGTGCGTGCAAAAGGCGGTGCTCGTGCGTGTGATAAACGTTATCAATTATTTAGTTTTTCTGCATTACTTGCTCCTTATTTTATTATAATAGTTTTGAAATTAAATAATAAATAATAAAAAAAAATAAAAAAATAGACAAGCGGACAAGTTGGTGTGAGAGTACTCATAATAATTTATTTATTTACTATTATGCTATTTTACTGTTTTAACCTTAATATATTTAAGTTTATTTATTATCTAATATAAGTTATGAATGACGTCTAATTTTGAGTTTTTAAAAATTTAAGCACAACTCATATTTTGGTTTTATTAATATAAATTTATAAACAAGCAAACTAAACTCATTTATAACCCAATTAAAGAAGAATTAAATTATGGTAATCAATGAAATGTTGGATATATATATCTTATTCTTAATTGAATAATTATTCTTAATAATATCCATCTGGGATCGAATTTTGACTGATTTATTTTTTCTTGTAATTTGGTCATGTATACATGGCACTTCTTCCAAAAGAGACAATGGTGAAATTGTAAAAAATTAAAAGTTACACTATATATAGGACAATTATTTATAGGTTAACCACATTTTGCACTCTACCTATATGAAATCATAAATCTCACACCTATATATGTTCATATCGAAGAACCAATTTCATTCTCAAAATGACATTCTACTCCAATTGCGGAATTAAGAAACGTGGATTGAGATAGTTATTTGTCGATGCGCACGCAATTTCTCGATCGATCGAGGCACGTACATTAGTATGTGCAAAGACTTTCGTTACGACGTTACATCAAGTATTTAATTAACAATCAAATTAGTACTTCTCCTTGATCTTAGCCAAGACGCCAAGAAATATATGAATCGATACTATGTAAAAATTAGCACATTACACATAGAGCTAGGGTGTGAAAAAACACATTACAGTACGTTAGAGCTAGAAGCTAGGTGCCAATTAGTTATTTTCAATGTTGGGCAACATGTATTTTAACCATTAGTTAATTCCTAACATCTTTAACGTCTTTCTCAAAAAATAAAAAAAACATCTTTAACGTCGACAATGTGGAAAACATACAATAAAGATCCCTTTAATAGTTTAATGCAATGGGTTTTCAGTTTTTTTCCTTAATTCCCGGGTGTTTCAGAATTAATGGTGCTGATTCATTTTTATTTTTCTTCTTCACGCTTCATTTTTTTTTCTAAACAAAAAAAAACAAGAAAGAAAGAAAAGGATATCGTTTCTATGTCAGACTACGTACTCATTCAGACTTATCTGGATGAATATATATGACACCTTTGTGAGTTTGTGCTAGTTTTAATATGCATATATAGAATTAAACGTACTGCTCATATTTTCTCTGCCATCTTTCACCGCTACGACCTGGGACTTCAGGGTTTAAGAAGCTGATCAGTATGTACGTGTAGCTCATGCAAGCATATCCCAACAAAAGCCCGAGAAAATTCCAGGAAGTTGCCTCTTTATGCTTTACCCTAGCTATAGCTTCTTTTAAACCCTTACACCTAAAAAACCCATTTCCACATTCATATATATAACCTCTTAAATTCTCTATCGACACCCAGAAAATCTCGATCGAGTTAGTTCACAGCTCATACACAACGGTTCGTTCGTTGTCGAAAACACTCCCATATTTTTTTTTCATAGACATTATGGGATCACAGGAGGATTTCATCAGCAACAACATTGAGAATGGAATCGGCGACGGTTATAAGGGTTTAGCCGGCAGTAATAACAACGATAGTAACAATAAGGAGCAGTGGAGTGTTGGGAAGACTCCACAGAACTTGTCGTCCTCCATGGTACGGAAAAAGTCCGACCCGATTCTTGTTACTAATGTTCGGTTCCAAATGCTCAGAAATTTTCTCCACAATTTGCAAGAGGTGATCCTTGGAACCAAGCTTGCCGTGCTTTTTCCGGCCATTCCACTCGCCATTGCCGCCGATTTTTATCACTTCGGAAGAGTAAGTGATAGATGAACAAATTTGGTGACTCTACCATTCTTGTTTCAAGTTATTAATATTTGATGATGATCCTAATTTGGGTTTTGAATATTTTTATTGTGCCATGCAGCCTTGGGTTTTTGCTTTGAGTTTGTTGGGACTCACTCCACTTGCTGAACGTGTCAGCTTCCTCACTGAGTAAGCTTGTTAATTTCCTACTAATTAAGTTGTCATTAAAAAAAAAAAGTTGTCATTTTTATATTTTTTCTAGCTAGAACTCACAAAATTTCGCCAAAAGAAAAACAAATAGAGGATATAATCGAAACTCAAAGGGATTGCGGTAGTGGAATCAAAGCCTCTTCAAGCCACTCGAAGGATTTCGATTTAAAAATGAATATTGATCTTACAAAATTAGGTCATCGGTTTTCCACAACCGAGAGATCAAATTCGTTTCACGTGCACTACAAGAAAAACTTCTTAAACGTTGATCACACCCAATATCGGAGGTTGAATCGTCACTAACGACCTTTCTTGGTAATGTGATCGAATCTTTTGATTGATCGCGGAGGAGGGAGTTTAATTTGGGACCTTTCTCAACACTTTGTCGGAGAGAAATTCCTTACTAGTCGGCTTTTGATAGGTTTCAATTTGATTATACAAAAATTTAGTGACCTTAGCATTGTATAAAAATGTGCAAAAATTTCTAACAGTGTTGTTTTCTTCTTTTATTTTCTATTGCAAATCAGACAAATTGCATACTTCACTGGTCCAACAGGTACAATCCTACCTCTAAATTAGAATGATATATTTTTTTCGTGAATATAAAAATTGTCATATCTGTGAATGATCGATATACATAATTGGGTTTAATTTTGATTTAATTTCAGTTGGGGGACTTCTTAATGCAACATGTGGAAATGCAACAGAGATGATAATAGCACTATTTGCTCTTCGTGAGAACAAAATAGATGTTGTCAAGTACTCCTTGTTGGGTTCCATTCTCTCAAACCTCCTCCTTGTTCTTGGTACCTCTCTACTTTGTGGAGGCTTGGCCAATATCAAAAAAGAACAAAGATATGATAGAGTAAGAAAATTAATTAATTAAATTAGGTTATACCATACATAATATATATAATTTGTTTAGTAACAGATCTAATTAATAAGATTTAATTTTGTATCTATTTTTCAGAAACAGGCTGATGTGAATTCATTACTGCTCCTGCTGGGGTTACTATGTCACATGTTGCCACTTTTATTCAGATACGCCTCAGGAGTTGGCAATTCCTATGCCACCTCCACTCTTGAGTTGTCAAGAGCAAGCAGCATTTTTATGCTTATTGCATATGTTGCTTATATCTTCTTCCAGCTAAAAACACACCGCCAGGTGTTTGATTCACAAGAGGTGATTAGCAGTACTATGCCCTTAATATAAAGAGTTCTAAAACAAAATTAAGGGTCCATTTGGATGAAATGAGTTTAAAGAAAGGATTTGGATTTGATAACAGAATGATAATAAGAGAATTAGCTAGATACAATGACCTTGAAATATAACTATAAATACAATAACTCATTTGAAATTCATGTGCTTTTGTTTTTACTAGAGTGACCATATAATTTTGACTAAATCCATAAATTTGGAATCACCCAAAAGGACCCTATTGTCTAAACCCTAAACACATCCATGATATCCAGTTGTAAGAGAAAGTATTATATGGAACAGTGCGTGTGAATTTTAGAATAAGATTAAGACAATGTATAGTTAGCTAGTAGATCGAAATTCTCTTATAGGCATGGAGACAGTGCATGCACATAACATGAGTAATGTTGGAGAGCCATTAAAGCTATGAATGCTTTGTATAATGTTTCTTGTACAACAAGGCAACACCATTCCCCATTTGTCTTGAGGCCAACTCGATCTGTTGGACAGAGGATTAGGATCGATAATCATAGTTTTGGCCCAGTGACTAATTCGTTTCAGTGTACGTAATAAACAGGAAGATGATGAAGATGAAGAGAAAGCAGTGATAGGATTTTGGAGTGCATTCAGTTGGCTGGCTGGTATGACAATTATCATAGCGCTCTTGTCTGAGTATGTTGTGGGTACAATTGAGGTATATATAATAGACCTAGTTAATTACGTACATGTTATATACAAAAACCTTAATTTGAAGGGTTTTCTTGTTAAAGTTCTTTAGCAATTAAGGACTTTATTTCGAAGCATTAGTCAACAATAAGTACCTAATTAACTGATTGATTGTATGCATTCTTAGGCTGCATCAAATTCTTGGGGCATTTCTGTGACCTTTATCAGCATTATTTTGCTACCAATTGTGGGAAATGCAGCAGAACATGCTGGATCGATCATATTTGCTCTCAAGAACAAGTTGGTATGATAATTACATAAATACATTTTCACTATGTTCTTCTTTTGATCATATAATTTTATCTTGGTCTAAATGTCAATATTTTATTTCAATGCAGGACATATCTTTGGGTGTTGCTTTAGGTTCTGCATCTCAGATTTCCATGTTTGTGGTAAGAATGAAGATTAAAGTAAAACAGGGAACATTCAGAAAATTAAATTCTTCAAAATTCTCATATGAAAACCTAATTTGCTATGAATTTTCAGGTACCTTTAAGTGTGATTGTTGCTTGGATAATGGGTATTGAAATGGATCTTGATTTTAGTCTCCTTGAAACTGGTTCTCTTGCTTTCACAATAATCATCACAGCCTTCACATTGCAGGTCTTTCTCCTAATCCAATATACCCTTTTTCATTTTTACTTTTTAATTAAGTTTACAAATGAAAACACATTCTTCTGTTATCACTTTTTCAGGATGGAACTTCACATTATTTGAAAGGAGTCATTCTTTTCCTCTGCTACATTATTATTGCTGCTTGCTTTTTTGTCGACAAAATTCCCATGAGTAAGTAACTACCCTAAATTCTAAAGTACTGAGATGAACTAATATTAAGCTTGTTACTATTTCATACTAATTATTGTGTCATGGATTTCTTGTAGATGATTCAAATGGGACCAATTTGGGAAATGTACTTGAATTATCTTCCAATTATTATGCCGGAGTCTTGTTTGCTTGATTGGCAAGTTATCCCAAATAAAGAATGGTGCATAAGAGATTTATTGGTCACTCTCTATTCCTCCATTTGCTAAAAAAAAAAGCTCGTGATTCCATTTTGGTTTAAGTTGAGATGGGTTTCGGTGTGTTCTCAACAAGCTGAGGACTCTGAGGTTGGACATGAATTACTGGAAGTTCTGTGTGAAGAAGTTTGTATATAACTTCTGCTCTCTCATGTCTGTAATAAGGTTAATTTTGCTTCATTCTGCAAGAAACTGGTAGCATACTGGTTTAATTTTTCATTAAATTTATGTATTTGATTTGAGCAGAAGAAATGCAATTATGTCTTTTTTCTTTTTTCTTTTTGTGATTGCAATAATTTCATGGAAATAAACAACTCTTGATTGGAGTTCAAATTTCCTTGTCTAAATTAATTTATGAATTGTCAGAGGTTTGACAAAGTACATATGGCACCATATATGAGAAAACTATTCACCTTATACATGCATCCTCCTGATTTGTTCTGCATGTTCTAACTTGACTACCACTTAAAGAAAAAAAAAAGTCTGGAGATTGCTTCCCAACATAGAACTAAACTGATCTGAAGTATTTCTATTTTATATGTTTTTCTTGTGCCACTACCAAAGTGTGCCATTCTAACTGAAATTTATCACATGCATTCATTAATAGCACCAACTAATGAAAACCATATATAATTTCAGTTTAAATGTAAGGTTTGTGGTTTAGGGATATTTTGAGAATATTGGTGGGTGGATTGACTTCCATGCTTTCTTAAAGAGAAGAGGTAAGTTGTTTGATGAAATGCTTCATAGCTTGGAGAATGTTGAGGCAAGATGCATGTACGAAAAAAAAAATTATCGGAGCTTCTTTGTCACGGCCAATTATGACAAATAATTGGTTACTTAACTTGTGAATTGTGCAGCGATTATGGGTTTCTAACTCAAGACCTAGCTCTAATACAATGTACGTTAGACAATTATTTGTTTCCAACGTCTTAATCTGGTACGAAATGAATCAACAATGTATATCAAACTAAGATTCGTATCATAAAACTGCTCTATAATATATTTTAAATTTTGTTGTAGCTGTGAAGCCAGCAATATAACGGCCACGGTCACATTCTGCCGGCTGACTTGCCATGTAATAGGCTTTGACGCCGCAATGAACAGCATCCCCAATGATTTAATATAAGCCAAAAGATAGAGTTAACAAAAAAGAAGCCATTAAATAAGTGTGTTGCTCATTTTCATCAGAACTAGCGTCTTATTATAATAATTCAACTAAAGTATATTCTATCTTAAAATGCAAGCTTGAAATTGTGCATATGCATATAATAACTCCAGGCCATTAAAACTTGAGGCAGAGTACCCAATTCTGTGTCAATGGCAGCTGAAGAAACTAACAAACCAGAGGCTGCTGCCATTGAAAATGTTGCAGCCATTTTTGGGGTAACTGGGCTTGTTGGGAAGGTGCTAGCCAGAAAGCTAATCTCAAACCCCAAATGGAAGGTCTACGGGATAGCTCGAAATCATGATCATCAGATCACACCCATTGATCAAGCATCATCAAACTTCCATTTCATCCAATGTGATTTGCTAAACCCTTTGCAAACCCAGAAAAGACTCTCCTTGTTACAAGATGTGACTCATGTGTTTTGGGTCACTTGGGCAAGCCAATACCAATTGGATAGCATCGAGTGTTGTGACCGAAACAAGGCCATGATGTCGAATGCCTTGGATGCCATGATTCTTAATGCCATGGCATTGAGGCATGTTTCTCTTCAGACTGGGATGAAGCATTATGTGTCACTGCAAGGCCCTTTCGATCAAATCAAAGAAGCTCGATACTACAACGAGGAGTGTCCGCGAGTAAATCCAAGCTGCAATTTTTACTATGTTCTTGAAGACTTGCTCAAGGAGAGGCTAAATGGTAAGGTGGGTTGGTCTGTGCATAGGCCTGGTTTGTTAATTGGTAGTTCTTCTAGGACTTTGTATAACTTTATGGGTAGTTTATGTGTTTATGGCACTATTTGTAAGCATTTGAATCTCCCTTTTGTATTTGGAGGGACTAAAAAGTGTTGGGAAGAGACTTGTATTGATGGCTCAGATGCAAGGCTAGTAGCTGATCAGCACATTTGGGCAGCCACCAATGTTGGTTTGGACGATCATGGCCATGAGTTTAATGCGATCAACGGTCCAAGTTTTACATGGAAGGAGATCTGGAAAGATCTTGCAGAAAAGCTTGGAGCACAAGTATCTGAAGAAGGCACATTTTCTGAGGACTTCTGGTATTCAAAAGCCATGGCTGACAAGAAACAAGTTTGGAAACAAATTGTAGCAGAAACAGGGCTGGTTCAAACTGAGATGGACAATTTGGCCAATTGGGCATTCTTGGATGTTCTGTTTCGTTGCCCGGTTAAGATTTTGGGGACTCGAGACAAAGTCGATGGACTTGGTTTTACTGTAAGGTACAAGACAGTGGATTCAATCTTGTATTGGATAGATTGTATGAGAGATGAGAAACTAATACCATAAATTAAGCATGCATGGTTTTGACTTGGCTTAGATTGATTTAAGTGTGGGGAATGTGGAACACCATAAAGTTGACTGCCTATTCTTTGTTGCTTATTTTATGATCATACAGGTGTTTTGGGGTAATTGAATAATACAGATGCATTGTTTTCTTCTCAAGCCTCTCCTGTTTTTACTCATCTTGTCTTGGGGTGTTTTCTTAGGGGGGCTGCACTGTCTATTTATTCATTGTTTTGGATGCATTATCATGTTGTCCTAGTTGAGAGGTTATATATATTTTAAAGGACATTCTAAACATACCTCTAATTGGTTCACAAAACCCCCACAACCAATTTTGTCCTCCCAAATTTTACCCTATTACCTCTAAATCTACAATCTGCTGTGTTCAATGGACCAAATACTCTTCAGTGTTCAGTAGTGGCTGGCCACCTGCTTACTAGACTCCCCATAATTTTTTTTTTGTCAAAAAAATCTGACTTTACCTGCGCAATGTTGGATGTTTGGCTACCAAATGTCATTCATCAGGTTCAGTGGTTTCCTACTGAATTCTGCAATGAAATTTCTAGAATGCAAGGTGCTAACAACTAAAAGGTTTATTCAAGTTAATTAACTTGAACGCATGGCTTCAGCACAGTAGGATTGAATGCAACTACTAATCCTAATTCACTTCAAGTTTTTACCATTTAGTCAAAGAAACATAAACAACATTTTCACACCAATTAAACAAATGCAAGCATAAGTAAATGAACACAGGAAAATGTTGACGCAGTAAAACCCTCCAAAGAGGAAAACAACTGCGGGCACTATGCCGGTAAACAATCCACTATATGAAAGAATTCATAAAGACATTCACAAAACTCAATCTTACTAGACACTTCTAGAAGGCAGTTCAGTCTTTGCAACTCGATCACCAAATGGACTTGATCACCCTTGTCAATCTTGAGATGGCACACCACTGGTCACGGACGTCAATCACCTCAAGGCATAAGTGTTCATCGAACATGCACAAGTACCATTTACAAAAGGTTTGGAGTGGTGTGTTTGACAGGATAACAAAGCAAGCTTTGCATGGAACAGCTTGTGTATCCGTGACTGCTAAGGCTCAGACTCATGGTCTTATATAGGAAGAATAATCTAGCCTATCATCCTTGTTTACAATTAACATATTCACCTTAGTGATTAATGACGAGGATGCAGCTAAGGCTGCAGTCAAGTGGGATTGACGGGGTTTTATCAATCCTGACACATTTGATGGGCTGAGATAATTGTTAATTGAACAGCTTATCTTCATAAGAGAAGTGGAGTGTGCAGACTTGATTCTTCATCTTGAGCAGCATGGGGAGCAGGGACTTCACTTTAATCCATTCTATAGCACATGACCAGCATACTACTAACTTGATTACAAATTACCAATGACCAAAATACATCTTTTAATAATACTCACTCAAGTTGTTTTTGGGCTAGAAAAGTGCCAACAAAACATTGAACTTACATTCTCCCCCTTTGGCCTTTTCTAGACAAAAACCATGATAATAAAAACATCAGTACATAGCTCACAGGATGGGATGTCAATATCCTGTATTCTGCACAACTCAAACAAAACACCTGTGAAGCATGTATGGCATCTGATAATAGAATCAATTAAAAACACCAATATGTATGGCATATCAGAAACACACTTTCTCTCCCCCTTTTTGTCTGGAAAAGACAAAGGTGAACAACACATCTGATCTCCCAATGTTTTAAAACTGAACCCCCTCTACATGTATGCTTATAGGACTGAAAACAACCTGCAATCCTAAAACTTTCAGAACAGAACACATGAAAAACTTTCCTTGATTGATTCTCATTGAGAAAAACTAAGAAAAGATTGGGTACACATTCCCAAAACTGAGGAACCACTTTAGCTTCAGACTTCAAGATTTTTCCAGAAATTCTATAAATGAAGGCCATAGAGAAAACCAAACTCCCCCTAAATATGTGCTCAAGTAAAGAAAATAAAACACGCAGAATGAATGCATGAGATGATTGTTATGCATATCAGAGTATTAGGCATATCATTGAGAGACAATCACAAAGAAGACCACAGAAAACTAAGCAAACAATCAGGTTATTTTAGAGCAAGAGAAAGTTCAAGTAGTATTCCCAATATTATTCATCAATATGCAAACATAACTTCCAAGAACAGATTAAGAGGTAAAGTGAACAAAACTTAAGCAGTGGTTTAAGTAAGAAGAATTGAAGTTCCACTTTCCTTTTTTTTCTTTTTCTTTTTTTTAATACTTGAGAGAGTGTTGCAACCATTGAAATACAACTTGAATTCCAAACCATCCCCGTTTATGATCAATCCTCAATCTGGTTAGGGCTGAGGCCTGTCTACGTTTAGGGATAGCCTGAAAGTACAGATTCTTTGATAAACATATTTTGTGTTTTCTAGATATATATTTTGAATCTGACTCATCTCAAAAACCGTCTCCGTTTTCGACCTGAAATACACTGCTGATTAGGCAGGTGCCTCACCTACATTGAAGACAGTTGAGGAATAACTCTCCATTTAATTATTATTTTTGGAACAAAGCAACCTTTTTACTGCATACCTCACGCAAAGAATTGTGTGCATGTGCAATTGTCAGAACCAATATTCTTGGAACTTGTATTTGAAGAGAAATGAATACCAAAGGCAACACAACGTCCAATCTCTAATATTCCAAAATAAACAAAATAAGCTTACCAAGACATCATGGTTCCCACATGGATGAAATCTCAATCTAAGAGCAAAACATTCTCTGAAGCTTATGCATGAAATGATAAAAAAAAAATGAGAGTAACATGCTTACATGAGACACACACATCAAGCCTGCCACTACTGGAATGCAGAAATATGGAGAAAATGCTTAAACGTACCAAGCTGTGATGAAAACTAATCACACTAACAATGAAAAAAAAAAATCAGATGCAGCGGAATCTTGTATAAATGATGCACCTATACTACATGATCATACAAGTATGAGAGATGATAAGCACATATTTAGAACGAGGTCAGTCAAAAGCACTGACACCAATAGAATTGTTGAGTGATTTAAAACAAGAATTGTCTGAAGCTATTGTGTACAAATCTCCCAAAACAAGTTTTGGAGGTGTAAGCTCAGAAGTGACAACTTTCCCTTCAACCAAATCATTAGTAGTCTGAAACGATGAACAAGCAAACAACCAATTTTGATTCTCTTTTCTTCTCCAAACTTGCTTCAATGTAGGAGCAACTGAACTAGGAACAGAAATAATTCTAGAGATCCTATTTGCGTCCTTCAGACAGGTTTCAAGTTTGTGCCTAAGGGTTCTAATTTCAGAATTCACAAATTTTTTATGAAGAACCCCATTCTCTTTCCTGAACTTGTTACATCTAGGTCTAATATGTCCTGAAACACCACAATGATGACAAGTGGGTATAAATTTCTTTACATCAACAGAGGCTAAAACATTGGTAGCCTTGACAAATCTGGTGGAAGAAGATGCATAAGCATTATTGACACCAGTAAAACCTAGCCCTCTAGTATCTCCAACTCTTTTGCCAGAATTTAACATTTTGTTAAGAGCTTCTGTCCCACTGCCAGTCAAAAGATTCTTTTGAAAAGAAGCGTTCAGCTTTTCCAAAAGATCATCTCTTTCATTGGTGATTATGACAACCAATTCTTTTTGATCATGTACCTGCTCCTGAAGATCCTGCATTTTTTCAAGTAGAGATAGACGAAGTTTTTCACCATTCTTTAACTGTGATTGATAGTCAGTTTCAATCCTATTCTGCTCAGATTTTAGAAAAAGTATCTTATTCCTCATCCTTTCTGACTCATCAAATAAATCAGCAAATTGTTCCATAACCATTTCTTTGCTTGGTTCAATGACATCAACGTCATCATCCTCAATTATACCAGTCAAAGCAAGGTTCACTACTTCACCTTCTGAAGATGAATCACCCTCAGACTCACTATCACTTGAAGTCACATTCATGACTTTGAGTTGTTTGAACTTTTGCTTTTTCAAAGTATTTGCACATTCAGGTGATATGTGACCAGACCCTCCACACTCAAAACATTTAATATTTTCCCTTGTGAATTTCTTTTCTGGAGTTTTGAAGGATTTTCTTAGGTTTTCATAAGAATGCTCCTTATTACTAGAACCTTTTGAGCTTGACCCATAAAATTTATTCTCATTTTCCTGGAAATTTTTTTCTCTCAAAAATTTTCTGAATTGATTTGCCACACGAGCACGTTGTTCTTGTGACAAATTGTCATCAAATTCTTTTTCCAAAACTTCATTCACAACACTAAAGGCTATGCCCTTGCTTTTCTTAGAGGAAGGAAATTCCATTTCATAGGTTTTAAGATTTCCTAAGAGGTCAGCAAGTTTATAAGTGTTGAGATTTTTAGACTCTTCAATGGCTGTCCTTTTTGTGTGATATGTCATGGGAAGAGATCTAAGAATTTTCTTAACCACTCTATGCTCTGGAAAGGGATCTCCTAGATTTGCACAGTTATTGACAATCTCATTCAATCTACCATAGAAATCTGAGAATTTTTCATTTTCAGACATCTTTATGTTTTCAAATTCCGTGATGAGATTTTGAAGTCTAGAGGCTCTAACATGTGCATCTCCTTCATGAGTGGCTTCTAGAACATCCCAAGCATCCTTGGATGTCCTGCAGTGGCTAATAAGATTAAATTGATCTCTAGACACAGAAGTGAAAATGGCATTTAGTCCTTTTTGATTATATGTACTGTTAGTACTTTCATCAACAGTCCATTCATTTTTTGGTTTGAGAAACAAATTTTTTGACGTGGAAGTTTCTTGTCCAGCAATTGCTTTTGCCAAAACAATAACTTCCTTGGTGGGATGTTTCCACCCATCCTCTACAGCAGACCAAACTTTTTCATCTTGTGCCCAAAGGAAGGCACGCATTTTAGCCTTCCAAGCAGCATAATCAGTATCCTCATCCAACCAAGGTGGATGTTGAGTGGAACCATTAGCGCGATCCATTCTAGAGTGATCCTAGGAACTCACTAAGTGTATCTAGTGACCTGCTCTGATGCCAAATGAAATTTCTAGAATGCAAGGTGCTAACAACTAAAAGGTTTATTCAAGTTAATTAACTTGAACGCATGGCTTCAGCACAGTAGGATTGAATGCAACTACTAATCCTAATTCACTTCAAGTTTTTACCATTTAGTCAAAGAAACATAAACAACATTTTCACACCAATTAAACAAATGCAAGCATAAGTAAATGAACACAGGAAAATGTTGACGCAGTAAAACCCTCCAAAGAGGAAAACAACTGCGGGCACTATGCCGGTAAACAATCCACTATATGAAAGAATTCATAAAGACATTCACAAAACTCAATCTTACTAGACACTTCTAGAAGGCAGTTCAGTCTTTGCAACTCGATCACCAAATGGACTTGATCACCCTTGTCAATCTTGAGATGGCACACCACTGGTCACGGACGTCAATCACCTCAAGGCATAAGTGTTCATCGAACATGCACAAGTACCATTTACAAAAGGTTTGGAGTGGTGTGTTTGACAGGATAACAAAGCAAGCTTTGCATGGAACAGCTTGTGTATCCGTGACTGCTAAGGCTCAGACTCATGGTCTTATATAGGAAGAATAATCTAGCCTATCATCCTTGTTTACAATTAACATATTCACCTTAGTGATTAATGACGAGGATGCAGCTAAGGCTGCAGTCAAGTGGGATTGACGGGGTTTTATCAATCCTGACACATTTGATGGGCTGAGATAATTGTTAATTGAACAGCTTATCTTCATAAGAGAAGTGGAGTGTGCAGACTTGATTCTTCATCTTGAGCAGCATGGGGAGCAGGGACTTCACTTTAATCCATTCTATAGCACATGACCAGCATACTACTAACTTGATTACAAATTACCAATGACCAAAATACATCTTTTAATAATACTCACTCAAGTTGTTTTTGGGCTAGAAAAGTGCCAACAAAACATTGAACTTACAATTCTGCTTTGAGTTGTTAAAGTTGTGAAGAGTAGTGAGCAAACGGAGAGGTCCATCCAAAATATCTCTGCACTAAACTAAATGAAAATCGAGTGAAAATTAAAGTGAAAGTCTAATAGTATAAAACTCAACATGGACATGCAGTTAATCAATGGCAGTATACACAATCGATTGTAATCTTTACCATGCTTCCCTTGTTACAGTAATGAAACTCAAATTAGACGTAAGGTATGCTTGGTGTGAATCTATTATGAGGGACAGTGAATTTTCATAGCAGGATATACAAATGACAGTTATCTTTACCATTCTTCACTAGTTAGATCGATGACATTGCTAAAGTTCATTAATTCATTGTATAAAGCATCCAAAAAAATTGCAACTATCCTAAAAAATTCTTGTAATGAGCTAGAGAAGGGCAAAACTATGTGCTTTGCTGACTAGTATAATAGTGCATAAGAAGGCTTATTTAGTTAGTTCTGCAGATTGAAGAGCCTCTGTCACTAGAGCCTTGAGTTATCCCAGCAGTTCATTCATATATGCTAGTACTTTTGCCTTTTTCTGATGACTTGGACCTCTCGTAGAAGAATGATTGTGTACGTATATGATGCGGGAAAGTCATGAATACTGATATAACTGAACTTTCACCTGGCCTGCCTATCTTTTCTGGAAGTTGAGAGCTTTGATGGAGAAGGCAAAGATCCCAAAGAAAAGGACGTTGAAGCCGAGAAGAACAGCTACTGAAACTCCAATCATCCCAGGGCCATAGCCAAGGCTGACTTCCAAGTATTCTTTAACGGTGCCCTTAAATGCAGGTTCGACAAGCATGGTCTCCACATCACCAAGTTGGGAAGTGACAATACCTCGAAGTGTCCATGCAACTGGGCAGATGTAGTAGAACCAAAGCCACCATCCCGGGATGTTCTAAAATGATATTTATACAAAAAATAAAAAACAAGTTAGTTGGTTAATGAACAAAGGTTTGAAGTGCTGGACAACCGCTGAATCCCAAAATCTTAAGCTGTGAGAAAAGGAGTCAACAATGTCTATCAACATTACATAGGTAACATGAAGTAGGAGGACATATTATTTTATGACAAAAGGATACGTTACTTACTGGTTTGGGAACGAGGAAACCGGAGAGGAGATTCCACAAAGAGTAAAATGCAGAAGAGATGACAGCTGCCAGGTGTTGAGAAGGAGTGAGACCAACAGCCGCCATGCCGTAAAAGGTGAAGTAGGTGAATGTGAGGAACATAAACAGAATATAGAGCAAGAATTTTGCTGCAACAGAGAACAAAACATTAGTGAGGATGATATCATGGTTAATGAAGAGTTCAATCCCAAAGGAAGAATTAGAAAACTTACTGATTGTCCTTTCAAAATTGACCATGAAGTAAGTGATCACACCATATACTATTGTCTGTACAGCAATGTATGGGATCTCTACAAGGCCCTGCAGGTCAATATTTAGGCAAATAAGATATATATATCACATCTTCTTTCCAGAATACAATTTGCTAATCTAAAGTTTCAGTGTAATTGCACTTACCTGGGCTGTTGCATAAGCCAATGGAGAATACATTCCAGCTGCTTTCTCGCGATAAAATACTGTCCTCTCAATTGAAACAATTGGCTGAACTGAAGAAGCGTTATTGACCCCAAGAAACAAGCAAGCAGCATAGAGAGCTCCCATGACAATTATCAATGCTTGAGTTGAGTCCCTTTTTGTACCAACATCCCAAAATGCTGAACCGAATATTAATGCAGCAATCGTAGTAAAGATTAATCTCATGGCATTATATTGTGGACTTCTCCAATACACAAGATTTTGTTTCCAAAAGCAGGTCCTAAATTGAGCCAACGTGTTTTGTGAAAACGTGGTAGCAAACTTTAACGGTTCTGAGCCAGCTGGAGGAGTACTAAACTGCTTGATGGACTCTTCCACCTCCCTGAAGCAAGAATGTGAAGACGTTTATTCAAACAATATCATAATGAGGTAATTGTAAAAACCAATTCCCATTAAGAATAGAGAACGAAGTAGACAGAAGCAGCAAAGTTCTTGGTCACGGTACAAATTAACACAACATCAGACTAAGGTACCTGTATTGATCTGATTTCCTGTATAGGCTTGCAAAGTCTTCCCCAATTCTCTGTTCACAGGCAGGTGTGGTTACCTCCAGCATCCAGGTTGCTGGATTGTGGCCGCTAGGAATCGGAGTGATACCATTAATTCCCTTCAGAAGAATACAGTAATGAAGACAAACTCTCAGGAAAACATTACAGCAGATTATTCCAATTTGATACAATGGTGAACTCATTGAATTGAGGATTAAGTAGCAAAATGAAAATGTTACCTGAAAGTAGTTTATCATTGTCCGTGAGTGCAGGCCAAGCTTTCCTCCATATATAACTTGCCCCCCTCGTTTCATAAGAAGAAGCTGTGGACCAAACCGAACAGAAATTCAGATGATGATCATATTTTTAAAGTGGATAGAACATCATATTTAGTTCTCAAAGTAGGTTTCTGTAAGATAATGATCTAACTTACCTCATCAAATGCCTCAAATATGTCAATACTTGGTTGATGTATAGTGCAGACCACCGTTCTCCCTGTATCAACAGTATTACGAACAGTCCTCATCACAATGGCTGCTGCCCTTGCATCAAGTCCAGATGTAGGTTCATCCATAAAGATAATTGAAGGATTGGCAACAAGCTCCACAGCAATTGTTAAGCGTTTTCTTTGCTCTGTTGATAAGCCTGAACTGGCTGGCAAACCAACCAAAGCATGCCTTAGAGTATCAAGCTCTACTAGTTTCATTACTTCTTCGACAAACTCCTGCAATGTAAACATAGTATGGTTATGTCAAAAACCAATTTGAACAATGAGGTAAAACAAAAAGAATATGAATATCATAAGTCCTATGCAGCAACTCACAAGTCTTTTCTCTGTGCTGACTTCTTTTGGAAGGCGAAGAGCAGAAGAAAACCATAAAGACTCCTCAACTGTAACTTGAGGAGAATGTATGTCATTTTGCTCAACATATCCTGCTATTCTGGCAAAAGTGCGTTGCTCTTTTGGGTAACCAGATATCTTGATATCTCCTTCTATGTATCCACCAGTTTTCCTACCAGCAAGGACGTCCATCAAAGTGGTCTTTCCAGCTCCACTAGACCCAACTAAAGCTGTAAGAACCCCTGGTGAGAATACTCCGCTCACCTTCGACAGGAGTTGCAACCTCGATTCTGGTATCCCTTGTGACTTCATTTCCTAAAAACATCAACGATGACAGTTTGCATCAGTTGTAATATCTACTACATAAACCGGGAGCGCTACAAAGTAGTTCTCATTGTAAAAGAAAATAAAACTGAAAGGAAACCTTCGGCATGTCAACAAAGTAGTTAACATTGTGGAACGTCATTGTTAATGGCTGAAATGGTAAGATCATTCCCTTTCTTGGGATGTTATCTCCAGTTAAGTTTGGGCTAGACATAGTCTTATTATTACCCCCTGCATAATCAGAGTTATTTGTTAGAGATGTTTCTGCCGTATTGTAATTATTACAAGCCAACTCGAGATACTAAATATCTGCATATAATTAAATGAGGTAAATGGTGGAGATGAGACTGACCATCTGCAGCAGGATTCCCTTCTGTGTCATCAAATGGAATCACTGACTGGTTTTTCCTTAATGCTGTGAAGAACATGTGATGAACAACATTCTTAGAGATGAAACACAAATAAAATATGAATTAACAAAAAAAAATTGATTGATTAATAAATTGAATGCATTAACTGGAGTTATAAACATACAATTCTTCTTTCAAACTTACGATTTAGGTAGATCAAGGCCATAGTCACAATGCCATTGAAAAGCATTGCATAAGCTAACAGAGCACCAACTCCAATCCAATACCAATAATCACCATTTGGTAAGTTGTATGCTCGGAGAACATTTTCCCCAAATGGTGTGTTAGTTAAAGGAGATATCTGCAAAGTGATAATTTCCGAAAGCGGTAAATAATGAATTCACATGTCATGCAAAATAAGGTACTAATTAACATTTTAATAATTTGATCAGTTATGTTGATGCAAAATTGATATAAGCATACCTTCATCCACCTTTCAGCAGAAAATTCATTGACAGAAATAGCACGTTGTCCATAAGATAGTGGTGATAACCAAAAGGCCCATTGCCACCATGGCTTAATGCTTTCTGAAAAAGAAAAGGCCGGCAAACAAATTAGTTACCGAATATATAACCAGGCAAATCACTAATAATAACAGATCTCCTAACCATACAAACGATTTTAGTACCTTTGGGAATGATGAATCCACCCAACAAAAATATAACCAGTAGTGCAGCTGATCCAAATGTATTGGCAATGACCATATCTCTTGTAAGAGATGCCATTGTCCGGAAGAGACCCAAAGCCATTTGGTGCACAGAAAATAGTAAAAACATGAAACGGAAAAACCTTCCAGCATCAGGAGCAAAACCAACAGTGTAGTATACTACACAAGACCATACAACAGCTTCAATAACAGAGTAAGGTATGCGCAGAAGCCAACTAACACCAGACCATGCCCATGCAGGATGAAAGTAATTGTCCCTTTGCTTGTAAAAGACAGGTAGCCGAGAAATCATAAGAGGTAGCTCGGTAAACCCATTAAACATCATGTGCACCAACCCAAAGAACAAGCAAGAAAGATAAAGGCTGCCATTTATTTCATCTGTTGGGTGTAATCTTGATCTAGGAAACATTGTGCATGTCACAAATCCAACAAATGCAACCTTCAACAAATATGACATACAGATTAAAATATGAAAAAAGTTCTTTTAATAAATTTGAAAAAGAAAATAACAATTGAGTGAGAGAGTAAATTAAGCATATACCTGGCAGGTCCTAAATATGTAAAGAAACCTATGCCTGCTGATCAACAGTACTTCTCGTGAAAAGCATGCTTTACAAAGCTCCCATTTTGAGACTGGATATTTAGTTTTTGACAAAGCCGAAGAATGACTGCTAGATTTATCATATGGAGCAGAGAGGTTGTCATCCACAGACCTTCCAAACCTGGACTTCTTAAAGGCTTCTGCAATTTCTGAAACAGAAAGGTATACGTTTGGTTTTGAACGATCAGCCCAGTACTGAGCTTGGTCCTTTTTAGACGTCACCTGGAAATAAATTAAACATGTTAGCCAACTGTACCTTGAGATAAACTCAAATAATCAAAGCTATTTTTATAGATCATAATGCTGTGCTTACTAATTTTGTTCATCCAATATGTTTACTAAATGATATGTTAGTAATTTAATAGTTAGATATAAATGAGGTTTAGAGTAGGCGAATGAATAAAACACTATAGCATCACTTAATGAAGAAACTTTCGAAGTCTTGAAGTGCTGGCTATTATTGATATACCTCTTGAAGAAAATCTGCAACACCCTTGCGTGGCGGTAGCTGAAAGCCTAATGACTCAAAGAACTCCAACACTTCTGCTCGAGGGCCTTCATAAACCACGTGGCCTTCGGATAATAGCACTAGATCATCAAACAATTCAAATGTCTCAGGTGCAGGCTGAAGCAGAGCCATTAGTACTGTAGCTTCCATGTGATGAACAAAATGCCCAACACATTTTACAATTTGGTATGTAGTAGAACTATCAAGTCCAGTAGATATTTCATCCATAAACAGTGTTTTTCTTGGCCCAACTGCCATTTCACCTGTAGTAACCCTTTTCCTCTGTCCCCCGGAAACCCCTCTTAACATGTCGTTTCCAACAATTGTCTCTGAACAAACATCAAGACCGAGCACTTTGAGAACATAATCTGTTGAAATACTGTGCTTTTTACCACCAACAGATGATGCCTTCATGAATGCATCAATTTCTGGATCTGGCCTTATGTTTTTTTCCTTCTCTAACTTGGCCAGATCTTTCATGTAAGCTGCAAAACCTTCGCTTGCACCTTGACATCTAGCTGCGAAGTCTAAGGTTTCTCTCACGGTGAGTTCTGCAATGTGATTATCGGTTTGGCTGATGTAAGCAGAAGTTCTTTGAACGCAGAACTCATCAAGCTTATGGCCATTGTAGGTAATGCTACCACTTTTCTGAAGACAAAATACCAAAGTGTTAATAAGGTGTGCATGTTTAGACCCAGTGGGCTAGAACAAACGCAAAAGGTAACTATAAACATATTATTTGTGCGCTCAAAATCAACTAGACTAAGCCTCTATATTATATGATGTGGAGTAGACTAAGCCTCTATATTATATGATGTGAAGTACTAAAGCACATGTAACAGATACCAGTCACAATAAAATAGGGCTAGATATATTGAAAGTAGAGCTTCCATCACATTCTTTGCAACTTTCAATTGCATTTAATCAAATTAAGGAACAATTTTCCTCACAGACGACCTTTGTTCTTCATTGGAGTGTAAGAAGCTTTATGAGGAGTGTGAATAACATTGCCCTATTTTGTTGAACATATCTATTGCTAATTTAAGGTTTTTTTTTTTTTACCCATGTGAAAACAAGGATATGGTATATTGAAAGTTCGATGTTATTCTCATTTCAGTTTGTCATATTGAGATTTGTTTTTAAATAAAAAAACATTTAATTCTGGAACCATTGATGGAAAATTGAGAGTGCGAATAGCAGCTACCTGTTGTAAAAATAAAGTTCCCAAAAATATGAACTAATCAAGCCAATGAGGACACCAAGGGAAAGCGAAGTGAGCAGAAAATGACTCAACAGGCTAGGTATGAATTAGGAATATATATATATATATTATATAATACATGCTTGTGAACAATATTCACCAACTACTAACCTCTAAGTTGCTGTCAAGTTTTCCTGCAAGAGCCAAGAGCAAAGTGGATTTACCAGAACTTGGAGGTCCTAAAAGCAAAGTCATCCTTCCAAAGGAAAAGAAGAACATGCATTAATATTAAAGTGCACTTCTATGCTGATTTTATTGTTACACAACACGTGAAAGCTATGGATTTCTTTGATTTATGCTGTTGAATAGTGAAAGTAACTTTGTTACTTTGCATCAAATAGGTAAGCATAAATATCTATCAATGCATGATCTCAATAAATACAATGGGCCTTTCTGCTTTCTACCTTTCAATAATGTCGCCATTTCCTTCCATATGCAGGTCGAGTAAATTATTATTAAATATCTAATATCAACACAAATTCATTTCACTTCCATGATTTATTAATGGAAGCATGGACTTCCAGTAAGCTAGCCGAATTAAAATGAACACTAAGTGATCATTACCTTCCTGGTTTGATAACGCCGCTGATGTTGTTCAAAATGGTTAAAGAATGTCTCTTGGGTTGAAATATCCTCAAACTAGTTAAAATACCCTGCATCAAATATATGATATAATCAGACCCTTTTTAGCTAATATTTTTTTTTTAAAATTCAAACCTATGATGTAGCTAGTTAAGTTTGATTGAGGAAAACTAATTACTATATACGTACCTCTAAAGCGTTACGAGTATAGTTAATCAGAGTAGGCAATGCTCTTGAACCAGTTTGAACGTCTGCCACGATATTCAGGTTCTGATACCGCACTTCCACACTAGGTACCTCCAATCCCACTCTAAAAGAAGAAAAATAAAATAAAAAATACACAAAATAAGTAAAGCATAGAAAGAATTGAAAGAAAAATATAAGAGATTGATCAGACTTCATTTATTGTATATCTAAAAACTGAAATCAGTTTCAAATTATGATCCTAAATTACTCAATGACTACTGCTACACTACTGAATGAACTTGCTTACTAAATTTGCTAGTATTTCCCCGAAAATTGATCAGACTTCATTTATTGTTTATCTAAAAACTGAAATTAATGACTGATTGACTACTGCTACACTAGTCACTGAATCTGCTTACTAAATTTGCTAGTATTTCCGTGAAATATATTACACGATTTGTGCATGATTCTAGACCGTTGATTCGGACGGAAAGGTTCAATGTGTAGGGCGCATGCAGCTTCAGATTTTATCAAATCGATAAACAACAACAGGAAAGAAAAAAAAAAATCATGGCTCACTCGGAATTGGACGTAATTATATCATTTTTGGTAAAATAAAAAAGAGAATCAAGCGGATGCAGCTGTACAAGTAAAACCGAATCGTCGCGAGTGAGCGAGAGTCGATAGTGACGTACCTGTCAAGTCGTTCTTTAATGGCGGAGAGAAGCCGGTTGTTATCCTGATCGTTAGTGGCGAGCGCTTTCTTGACGACGAGCTCGCGGTTCTGGCGATCGAGCTTCCGGACGTCGATCGTCTCCGACTTGTCGGACTTGAGAATGGCAGTGCTAGACTGCTTCTGCGACGGCAGCCGCCGGATCGCCGCCCAAATCAGCTCCTCCTCATCCACCGCCACCGACTCGGCGTTAGAAGGGCGAGCGAACGTCTCGTTCGTCGCCTCGATTCCCAAATCGAAGTACTCGCTCCCGTTCGACGCCGCCATTGGTACAAAATTGAAATCGAAATTGAAATTCGCTCTCTCTTTCTCTCTCTGTGTGTGACTAACAGAGATCGATTTGAGAGACGCAAACACGAGGACTCTGTGATTCTACGTGGAATTTCGAGTCTGTATATACATTGCTGGGATTTTCGTTGGTTTAGTGTGTGTGGAGTTTGATTCGAACCGAAAATGCTAACGGACTATGAGAAAATTGTGCGGCTTCTGGCATGCACATATCATATAATAATTCAGGTGGGCTAAATCGTCATTTCGTGTATTTTTTGGTACAAACCCCCGCGAATTTTGAAGAAGCTTTATTTCCCATTTTGCCCTTCCCGATGATAATCTTGAAACGACTTTCGATCTAGGCTCAAAATCAATTCTATCCTAGGCTCCTAGCTAGCTAGTTTCTATGACAATTTAGTGCTCTTAATTTTTCAAAAAAATTTAACGTTCCCAACTTTCAAATTTTCCTTCCAGAATGGAAGTAACACTGAATTTTACAATGACGTTTCGCAAAACTAGAATTTTGTGACATTTCTTCATTTTCGTAACTTGCACCTAAGGGATAGTGTTGTCTTACAACAAGCCACAGGTGTTCTTTTTCTTACGATATTCCCAAAAGTACATTCATATTTGGGTGTCATTTTAATAAATCACTAATTTTTAAATCAAATAAATCAATGATATACTCATCCCTGAAAGTTCAACTTTTACCCTTCCAGGGATTCTGTCTTGTTTGCACAACTGCTTTTGTTAGCTTAGATATAAGAATTGCTTCTTTAGCAGGTAACAATCACCTCTGGCCTTTCCCTTGAGTAAGCATTGCTTTCATAGCATGTACAGATGACTCATCATAATAGTAATGGAACAAAGAGAAGCAAATCTCAAATCATAAGATTACAATCTAAACATAAATATCCACAGTAAAACACAACCTTACATGCCACTATAATACAACGCAAAATGCTTAGGTTGCGAGTGGCCGCCTAGACAATTTCCAACCCTTGATGTATGCGAACTAGACTGCACCCGCATTCATCTACCGTTGGAAATCGTCCATGCACACGACAACTGACTGTACCACAACGGAAGGTGCTTACAAAAGCAATGAGATGTTAACCCAAGCGTTGGTCATGCTATGTCAAAAAGCTCTAGCCCAATGTGATCAAAGAGGGGCGAGGACTCGATTTTCTGTACAGGTTTGGCAGACGAAGAACCTCAAAACTACCTCAGAAGTTGTCTCCGCACATTAGATGTCAGAGTTCTTATTTACATCAGCGTCTGACCTTAACAGATAGACTTGATTTAGAATGAGATTTCTTTTGGGACTTGAAACTCTTGCCCTTGGGGATGGACTTGTCATCATCAGAATCATCACTTTCACCCCCAAACTTCCGGCTTTTCCTCTTTTTCTCATCTCTGCCACAAACAACAATCCTCCCTTCATCCTTTTGTTCAACAGGCTCGGACTTTTCCTTTGGCCGCCAAATGAAAAGTGACCTGAGCACGTAACATGGTTAAGAAGACATATCGATATCATGATATAGGAAATTCCAAGTATGGTAAACTATTTTAACAGAAAAAAAAAATTTCTATAATAAAATCAGAAACTAGCCCAAACCTTGAGCTACCAGATGCCAAAACATCATCACGTGGATGTAGCTTGTTCACTGGACTGATCGTAGTAATGTTTGGATCCATGATCTCAGCAACTAGTTGCCCTGTGCTGATGTCTATGAAATCAATGGGATGCAGAGTAGCTCCATTATAGTTTTCACTTATATAACGACCAATAACTGCAAGGGACTCTGACGAGTCCTGAACCAAAAAGCATAATAGATTTTCAAAATGAGTCAAAAGAAACATAACAAACAAAAGAGAAGTACTTCAAGGAAAAACATATCACCTTTGGATCCCATTCAGCTCGGAAAGGAGTCAGATAGCGATTAAAATCATGACTGTGTACAATCTCTCGGCTTGGGGAATCCATATTGCCAAATATAGAATCCCAAATACAAAGACGGTTGTCCTGTGAAGTGGTAAGAATTTTACTGCCAGATACTGGAGAAAAATATGCAGAGTTAACTACACGGCTGTGTGCAAGGTCATAAATGGAAGAACCAGCTTCAATTCGACGAATGTCCCATATGCGAGCCTAAGAAGTAGGAGAAAACAGATATGACCCACATACACATGCATTTAGGCTATAGAGTAGAGAAGGCCAGATAAACAATCAATATATAATTCAAGTAAATAATCAAAAGAAACTTACAAAATGATCATTTCCACAACTCAAGAGAAGGTCTGGTTGAACAGGATTGCAGTGGAGTCCAACAACTTTGCTACCTTTCTTATGGATCAAAATTGGTTTCCCGGTTCTGTCATTGGAGCGAGTATCAACCCTATACCATAAAACAAATTAACAAGAAAAAAAATATCAAGAAGAATTGAGTGCGTTGAAAATACTGCATTACAGTGCAAGGTAGTTTTTGCTTTAAAGAATGTGGGTTCACACAAGCTGATAAGACTGAAGGGTTGATAAAGCATTATTACATGGAAAGCTATCTCTGTGAAAAGACCTTTTATGATCTTAAGTTTAACAAGAGATATTTTTCAGGAATTTGAAATAAAGAAGCCAACTCAACTGTAATTTGAGATACGAGTCATACGCTCATTTAATGAGCACCATAGCTGATTGTTTAAGTTCTTGCAGCGCAAAGAAACATGGAACGTAAGAACCAAAACATAAACCAGAAACTCTTAAAATAACCAACCCCCAGAAAAAAGGCAAAAGAAGAACCTCAGAAATTATAAAATGTTTGTACTTCAAATAAAACTGTTGTGATAGCTGTGGACAAAACATGACAACTTCTAACAGGGAACAGGAGATAGCAAACACACGTAGCAAAGTAATCCCTGTACCACCTGACTATAAAATTCACTCACTGCAAGCATCTTTCTTGCCTCTTTACCTCCAGACTATGTCTATCTCAGATAAGAACACTTACAAATAGAGGAAACCAAAGTTATCAGCAACAAGCACAGCACCTTTCTCTGCATTGATATCCATGCCATACAGCATTCTCCAGGTGCTTGGGCCCTACAAAAATATCACATAATATTTCTATTTTTTTTTTTTTAAGAAACAGCTTTTATAGATACAATAAAAAAAAGCATGTACAACAAAGTGGACAAGGAAAGAAAAAGAGAGGGAAGACAGACAGAGCACAAACAAGAAGACTCTACTGCGACTAAACCAGCCTAATCAAAGCATAACCCCTAAATTACAACTGCTTTACAATCTAACACAATAGAGAAAGGAGTGCAATCTTTATAGTCCCCAGAAGCAGAGGCCCATCAAGATGCCAAGAACCTAACTCTATCCCAAGAGCTCTTCCAACACAAGCATCCACATATATAACTTACAATCGCTAACATTAAACTAAAACACTCGGTGAAAAAATAGATTACTCTTCCTCTCTGCTCCAGCCAGCATAATCTATATGCATATACAATATTGTTTCTATTATCCACGTATTCCATCACGAAATAAGATGTAATAATCACTAAGATTGACACTGATACAACAAATATTTCAAATCGAGCAATCAGACACAACAACGTGAAAATTTGAAAGGAAAGCAAAATATTATGTATGTTCATATAAAACCAACCAAGAGGCTAGAGGTCACAGACAATAAACCGCAAAAGAAAACCAACTGCTGCAACTAGGGTGGCCATTCCTCACAGTTTGGATTTATTCATTTATATTTTTCAAAAGAGCTCCATCACACAGCTTGGTCACTCCTCTTTGATGCTCATTCATTGACAGCAAGAAAAGGAATAGGATTGTGATTACCTGCCAACCATCAGGGTTAAGGTTCATCAGAGACAATGCAATTCCAGTCTCGACATCGGTGCTACTAACGGTTCCATCTGAGGATGCAGCATATACTGTACCATCACTTGCAGGGCTAAACCTACCAGATTTAATGTGCAAGGGAAGCAATAAAGTAAAAACAAATTAGATATGTGTATGTGCATAGAAAATGGGTCTGCATGTATGTATGCACATATAACTAGATGTAGACAGATCCATGAAAACAAATAAAAGAAAACTCACTTCATGTTGTTGAGTATACATGAGTGTACATTTCCATAAACAACCTTTTCGTATACTTTGCGAAAATCCCAGACTCCAAGTTGTCCTTTCTTTTAAAATGAACCAACAACACGAGAGAGACCACGTTTAACCATCATGAAACACTCACTCTTGGAAAACATAAACCTAAATCAAGTCACAACAGAAACTATACAAAGAACTTACCTTATCTCCCGATAAAAGGATATTATTGTTTGTTGGATGGAATTCCAAGCAAGTTACCCGTCTACTGTGATATCTGATAACCGCACAACTTACTTGATCAGGGATCACATATGCTGGCTTGATCTATGAGAAAGAATAAAGAAACTACAACAAGTTCATAACAATGACAACATAGCTTGCCCAAAACAAGACAACATAGTAATATCTCCCAAAAGAATATATACAAATAATTGTACAACACTACGAGGATCCTGGAATACATAAAGATTCATTAAGCATAACAAAATGAAGAGCAAAATTATACATCTTAGAAGTTTAAACACACTAACATCTCTATCATGAATTTAATACTATATACACCAGCAACGAAAATTACCAGGAAATAAATGCAATCTGAACAAAATCCAAAACAATTAAATGATTCACATCATAGTAATCATTTCGCAAGAACAAACCAATAAGAAGGCACCATGTCATGCATTCAGCCAAGATAATTCAAAAAAAAAATGATATCCAATGTCATTTTAATCCCCCTTAAGACACTGCGGCATTTATAGAAATAAAGATATCACAGTTTCACAGATCACAAGCAGATAGTAAAGGCTTAAAGGCTTACCGGAGGAATACGAGGTCTAATCTGGCGTTCAAATGCATATTCCAATGCGTTTCGGGTATTTTTATGGGTTGCTGGGATGACCCCATACTCGGTAGCCACTCGATGTGGGCATGTCACTGTAGTGTGCCCTTCAGTTCACAAAACCCACAAGGAGAAACACACAATTAAGGCCATACATGAAATCCAAATTCACAAACTCAATAATGGTAAATGATAATCAGCACATAACACTATTGCACAGTAAAATAAGCAAGACCAACCAATTCAGGAAACTGTGGGTCAAAAAAGTCAAACACATACCAGGCATTTTACAAAGAAAGCACGGTTTCATTGGGCAATCAATGTAAGTAGCTCCTTTGAATCCTGCTTCATGTCCAGGCTTTTTGCAAACCTAAGTGAATTCACCAATAAAAATCAAAACTTGATCATTGAAACCAAATATTCACACCAAAATAGACTTAATAGGCCTTACTTTGCAAAATTCTATGAGATTAACACTAAATTAAAGAAACCCAATGATGAAACACTAAAATAGAAAATGAATAGCTTAAAGGTTTTACCTTGCAAACTTTTTTGAGACTAATAGTAATGGGCGCTTTCCCTATCTTCTTGGCCTCCTCAACTTTCTCCTCATTTTCGCTCTGCACCAACACTTCCGGTTCTTCTACTTCTTCTTCTTCTTCTTCTTCTTCCGATGAGCTTTGCTCGGAGTCCGTGTCTCTCTCAATTACCACCCTCGGAAACGCCATTCTTCTGGTTTGTGGGGGCATTTTCGGAAAGCAGAGAAATTGAGAAGTCTAAAGTCTATACCCTTTAGAAGAAGGAAATACTGGGAAGTCTGAAACAGAGAGAGAGTGGGTATTTTGAGGCGACGCGAAGAGACGGAAACCGACTTTAACTTCGAAAGACGGAAGAGAGGTGAATTGACTTTAATATCCTGAGACGGTAGTCAAATTGTTGGAAGATTTTACACGTTGGTATGAGCAACACTAAGAAGGATATCATTGGCATTATATAGAAAGAAAGAGGTATATTCGAACTTACAGACTAGAGCGTGGCGGGAGATGACGTGTCCCACTGTCCGCCGCTCGGTTCATACGCACCGTCGCACGGGTGTGGTCAGGTCATACGACGACCCATAGCAATTGGATAGAGGAACGTCGCCATGTTTAAACGTAGGCCCAATTCAATAAGCCCGGCCCAACTCATTAAACGGAACCCTGCAGAAAACATAAAGAAAGAAAAACACCGATGAGTGAATTGAGCGAGTCTCAGAGGTGCTGAAGATGATGCGCACAGCGACTTCTTCTTATTCTTATTGCAGCAGCAGAAGAGGTATGTATTGTCTTCACTCTCCTCTTATTGTTTTCGTCAACAATTACTTAGAGCATCCACAATGGGGACCCAAATTTGGGTCCAAAACCTATATTTGGGTCCAAAAGCACCTACAGTGGGTCGGAGAGATTGAGACCTATAATTGCCGGAGACTCAAAAGTTGGACTCAAATATAGGTCCAGTTTGGACTCAAATATAGGTCTCATTTTTGTGAGTCCCCCCATGTGCAAACCAAAAGAGAGATGATGACTCATATTTGGACTTAAATTTATGCCACAATGGGAATGACTCATATTTGGGACTCAAATATGAGTCCTATTTGGGACCCAAATATGAGTCAAAAATAAATGAGTCATGCACCACTGTGGTACCCAAAAAAATAAGTCTTTTTTTACACTATTCAGATGGACTCATATCTCTATTCCGGCCAATTTAGACCCAAATTTGAGTCCAAAATATGAGTCTCCACTGCTGATGCTCTTAGCCTTTTTTCTACCAACCTTGTGAGGGTGAGAGTCCCACCCTCAAATTCCAAAGTCACTACTCTTGAGGATGCCTTGAAGGTGTTCGATGAAATGCTTCACAGGCGTCCTCTGCCTTCGGTTGTCCGTTTTAATCAAATCTTGGGTCAACTTGCCAAATTGAAACATTATTCGGCAGTCATCACCTTGCGTAAACAAATGGCCCTGATCGGAATCGCTCAAGATGCAGTTTCTCTAAACATTATCATTAATTGCTACTGTCATTTGAATCAGATGAGGTTTAGTTTATCTATCTTGGGACTATTCTTCAAATTGGGTGTTGAACCAACCGTCCTTACCTTCAACACTCTAATCAACGGCTTTGTTCTCGAGAATAGAGTGGCCCAGGCAGCACGGCTTTTCAGCAAAATGATGGGGGGGGGGGTCATTGTAAGCCGAATGTGGTTACTTTCAACACACTAATAAAGGGCTTTTGTATGATGGGAAACAACAGTGCAGCTATTCAGTTAGTTGGGAAGATGGAAGAAACAGGTTGTAATCCTAACATAGTTAGCTACAGCACCATCATTGACAGTCTTTCTAAGGATACACTAGTTGTTGATACAGTGAACCTCTTCTCAGAAATGATTAGTAGGGGCATTGCCCCAGATGTCATCACCTATAACTCCTTAATTCATGGAGTTTGCAAATTAGGCAACTGGAAAGAAGCTACAAGGTTGTTGAATGAGATGGTGAGTAACAATATCTTCCCCAATATATACACATTCAATGCCTTGGTTGATACACTTTCTAAGGAGGGGATGGTAGTTGAAGCCAAAAGTGTGGTTGAGATGATGATTCAAAGGGATATTGAGCCTGATACGATTACGTACAATTGGCTTATGGACGGCTACTGTTTGCGAGAAGAAATGGATGAGGCAAAGAAAGTCTTAGATGTAATGGTTAGGAAGGGATCCATGGTTGATGCTCGTAGTTGTAATATATTAATAAACGGATACTGTAAACATAAAAAGATTGATGAGGCCAAGAAGGTTTTTCAGGGAATGCCTCGTAGGGAACTTGTTCCCGATACCATTACTTATACCACTCTTATGGACGGTTTTTGCAAGGTGGGGAGGATGCAAGATGCACAAAGGCTGTTCTCTAAGATGCAAGAGTGTGGCCAGTTTCCAAATATTCACACTTACGCTGTTTTACTTGATGGCCTATGTAGCAACCAACAACTTTCTACGGCGATGGAACTGCTTAGAGAGATGGAAGGCAAGAAATTGGAACTAAATATTGTAATTTACACTGTTATTCTTGAAGGTTTGTGCAAAGCTGGAAATATTGAATCTGCAAGAGATCTCTTCTCTGGTTTATCATCAAAAGGAGTTCAGCCCAATGTGAGGACACATAATGTAATGATCCATGGACTTTGTGACAATGGGCTATTAGATGAAGCAGAAAAGTTGATTAGAGAAATGGAACAGAAAGGCTGTTCTCCAAATGGTTGGACATATAACACCATTATCCGAGGGTTTATCAATAACAACGAGACATCAAGGGCTATGGAATTTATTCAAAAGATGGTGGAGAGGGGTTTCTCTGCAGATGCATCAACTATGGAACTCATAGTTGATTTATTGTCCAAGGATAAAATAGATTTGGCTTTGTTGCCATTGTTGAAAAATTCGTTATAAAGTTGATCTGTATGACAAGGAAATCTGAGACTGCTGCACCTTTGACAACCTTGAATGTATTATATATGTTATACGTTATTAATGCATTATTCGAAAACCCAATGTTTAGCATTTTAGTATTGTCATATCCTTGTCTATATAAACTGGAAGGTTCGTTGCTATTGACTAATGCTAGCTAGATTTGTAAGCTGCTAGTTATATGGTGTAGAATTCAGTGTGATTTATGAATACACAGATTAGAGCTACTTGGAACTGATGAGCTAATTGAATGTTGTACATCGTGTTTATTGGAGATCTTTGTGTTGGAGGTAGAAGTATTGTAGTAGTCATCTAGAAATTTTGAATAGTAGGATGTATTTTCATTTTCATTTGTGTTTTCTTTCGGTTCTGAAGAAGGAAACTTTTGAATTCACTTCACTCGTCGACTACAATTTGTAGCTTTACATAGAGCAGTAGTATTCTGCACACAAAGTACCCTTGATTTGTCAATGGTAATCAAATGGTTAATTTCAGAATCAGACGAATCGCTTTTGTATCTCCAGAAAACATTCCTTTCATTCTTGCTTCATACATGGTTAAGACTTAAGAGGGTCAAGAAAATGTATCAAACCAACCTCTATGCTCATGGTACCTGGATCTTTCCCTTCAAGAGATGAGTAGTGTCAGAATCACAGGAAGAGTATATGGCTCCCTCGAGGGTGAGCTTTGGAGAGTGGAGACATATTTTTACCAGTGAAAGCCTCATTGAACAGGAAGTGCAAAACATCTGTATAGATAGCTAGAGTGTTTCCCCATGCCAATCTACTAATTTAGTAATTTTAAACCAGGGCAGGGGCAAACTCAGAGTCGGAATTTCTGAAGAGAAGAGAAGAAAGTGGAACAACAACTTCGTTATTATGACCTTTTCTCTGGTTTATCATCAAAGAGAGTTCATCAGCCTAATGTGAGGTCATGCATATACTATAACCATCGTGGAATTTGTATTAAGTGAAGCAGAAAACTAGCCAGTAGCTGTCAATACGTATTTATTCCTAAGAAGAAAATCAGAAATAGAAACTAAATGACCAAAATTTTTTTTTAAAAAAAAATTCATTGCTTCTGCCGACGACTAAAAAAGTTGTCGGCACATGTGTTCCATTATTTTTGTTTATTCTTTACTATTTTTTTTCAAACAAGTTTTATTTTTGATTCTTGTTTGACCCATTTGTGAATTCAAATGACTTGTAGGTAGGAGATAAATTGGTAGTTGAAAATCTAGTGGAAGTTGGTTATGCCATGACTTTTGTGATCCGACGATAAAATTCATTTCTAGAACTTGCTCAATATCGAACAAAGCAACCATCCTTTGAGGGGTTGGTGAATTTAGTGATATTAGGTCATTTTGATGATTTGGCAAGTTGAATTTCAAAATTTACAAAAATTCGTATGAGAATTCATCCAATTGATATGTAGAATTATTCATCGTTTTTCCCATATATCTTACATGTTATTCTCACAATTACAATTTGATCATTTTGGAGATCATCACTGAAAAATTATTTTTGTATTTACATAACTAAAACAGTTCATTTTCAAATTATCTCTTTACTAAATAAAAACAGCTCTTTTCAAATTATCTCTTTACTAAATAAAAACAGCTCAATTATCTAATGGTTATTTTTTTTCTTTCAAAAAGGGTTATCTAATGGTTCATTACTTTATTATTTAATGGTAATTAGATAAACAAAATTGTTTTTTTTTTGGTCGGGATAAAAAAATAGTTTTTTTTGGTCGGGGATAAATAAAATTGTTGGAAAACAAAATAAAACAAAACTTCTATTGAAACGGAACTTAAATTAACATTCCATCCAAAAGGAACTAACTAAACAAAGCTCAAAGCGAGCAACTTTTGATGAACTGGCTTTCTCTAGCAAATCAGTTTGAGGTTCGAGCATTGTTCTTGAATTGAATCTCAGAAATGCTGAATATGATGCGCAAAACGTCGTCGTCTTCTTATTCTTATTGCTGCAGCAGCAGCCGAAGAGGTATGGCTTCTTGTCTTCACTCTACTAGTCTTGTTGTTCCCATCAACAATTACATGGCTTTGTTTCATTCTCAATCCTCAAAGCGAAGCAAAACCCAGCTAGGAAAGATTGCGAGAGACCCACCCTCAACGCCCAAAGTCACTACTCTTGAGGATGCCTTGAAGGTGTTCGATGAAATGCTTCACAGGCGTCCTCTGCCTTCGGTTATCCGTTTCACTCAAATCTTGGGTCAACTTGCCAAATTGAAACATTATTCGTCAGTCATCTCTTTGAATAAGAAAATGGATCAGGTCGGAATCGCTCATGATGCTTATACTCTAACTATTATCATTAATTGCTACTGTCATTTGAAACAAGCTGGGTTGAGTTTATCTGTCTTGGGACGATTCTTCAAATTGGGTCTTGAACCAACTGTCCCCACCTTCAACACTCTAATCAACGGCTATATTCTCGAGAATAGAGTGGCCGAGGCAGCACGGCTTTTCAGCAAAATGATGGAGGGAGGTCATTGCAAGCCCAATGTGGTTACTTTCAACACAATAATAAAGGGACTTTGCATGATGGGAAACAACACCGCAGCTATTCAGTTACTTGGGAAGATGGAAGAAACAGGTTGTAAGCCTGACATAGTTAGCTATAACACCATCATTGACAGTCTTTCTAAGGATACACTAGTTGTTGATGCACTGAACTTCTTCTCAGAAATGATTAGTAGGGGTATTGCTCCAGATGTTGTTACTTACAACTCCTTGATTTATGGAGTTTGCAGATTATGTGAGTGGAAAGAAGCTACAAGGTTGTTGAATGAAATGGTCAGTCAAAATATCTTTCCCAATCTACGCACCTTCACTGTCTTGGTTGATGCACTTTCTAAGGAGGGGATGGTTGTGGAAGCCAAAAGTGTGGTTGAAATGATGATTCAAAGAGAAATTGAGCCTAATACGATTACATACAATTCGCTTATGGACGGCTACTGTTTGAGAGGAGAGATGGACGAGGCAAAAAAAGTCTTTGATCTAATGGTTCGCAAGGGATCCATGGTTGATGCTTATAGTTGTAGTATATTGATAAACGGGTACTGTAAGCATAAAAAGATTGACAAGGCCAAGAAGGTTTTTCAGGAAATGCCTCGTAGGGAACTTGTTGCCGATACCATTACTTATACCACTCTTATTGATGGTTTTTGCAAAGCGGGGAGAATACAAGATGCACAAAGGCTGTTCTCTAAGATGCATGAGTGTGGCCAGCTTCCAGATCTTCATACTTATGCTGTTTTACTTGATGGCCTATGTAGCAACCACCAACTTTCTACGGCAATAGAATTGCTTAGAGAGATGGAAGACAAGAAGTTGGAACTAAATATCGTAGTTTACACTGTTATTATTGAAGGCTTGTGCAAAGCTGGAAATATTGAATCTGCTAGAGATCTATTCTGTGGTTTATCATCAAAAGGAGTTCAACCTAATGTGAGGGCATATACTGTAATGATTAGTGGACTTTGTAAGAGAGGCCTATTGGTTGAAGCAGAAAAGTTTCTTAGAGAAATGGAACAGAAAGGTTGTTCTCCAGATGGTTGGATCTATAACACCATTATCCGAGGGTTTATCAAGAACAATGAGATGTCATGTGCTATGGGACTTATTCAAGAAATGATGGAGAGGGGTTTCTCTGCAGATGCATCAACTATGGAATTGATAGTTGATTTGTTGTCTAAGGATAAAGTAGATCCGGCTTTCTTGCCATTGTTCAAAAATTTATGATAAAGTTGATTTGAATATTTTAAACAGAACTTTCTCTGTACATTAAGGAAATTCGAAACTGCTGCTCCTTTAGCAACTTCGGATGTATTATACTATTATGAATGTTATTTGTTCAATGATCATTTGAAAACACAATAGTATTTCCTTGTTGCACTTAAATTTTAGCATATATGATAGACTGAATATTTAGTTGCTGGCAATAGGTATATCTGAAGAAGTATTTCTCATTCAACCGGTAAGACAAACGAAAACTGACAGTGTAATGATTTGGTTCAATTATAGGTGGGATGAGTTTGTTTGAAAGGGTGATCTAGTCGGAGACAATCGTGCAAGGTAGCACTTGTTTGCCCAGCCTGCAGAAACTTATTGCTACTCTTTTTTTAATTCATCATATTTTTGCTCCTTTATATTGAAAAGGGAACTTTTCTCTCATGGGGAAGAACAATCTGCATAGAATTGGGTTTTGGAATTGGAATGTCTGCCATTTTTGATCACTTGTGTAATCACAGGAAGAGTATATGGCTCCCTCGCGAGCGAGCTTTAGAGAGTGGCGACATATATTTGTACCAGTGAAAGCCTCATTGAACAGGAAGTTGTATCTCGAACATTTTGGGCCAACCCAGTGTGTTTGCTCGAAAAGTAATATACTTGCCTGTTACATATATAGAGCTAGCAGGTGACCTGATTGATAAGCGAGTGCGCATTCTAAAGGAACATGCAGCTCAAGCATAATGTTATGGAGATTGTGCACTCATTAAGCTGATATCATTTAGTTGTCTTTGCACTGATGCATTTAATTAACTAGGTTGGCTCAGTCACGTCTTTGGTTATAGTGTACGTAGCTCTTGAACCCCTCCTCCTTTCTAATCTCCTAAACCCGTTGAAGTCAATTGGCATTGGTTTCTTCTGTTAATAATGGGGTTTGGAATTGGAATGTTTATGGCTTAAAGCTAGTCTTGGTTGCTTATTTAAAGAACCGACAAGCATTGGAAAAAATTTTCACTCTTCTTCAGGTTCAGGAACAACTGACCCGGGCCCAAATTAAATAGGCCGACCCGATCTGTTCGGGTCAAACTTTTAAACGTGCCAGCAGGAAGAGGAAGCCAGGGTTCAAGTGAGAGTGGCGCTAAGCTGCTTTAAATTTAAACCCTAAACCAGGGATAATGCTATCCCTGCGCGTGGGTATTCCAACCCAGTTACCTCTCCTCCATTTCAAACCCCAAGTACGTGTCTCCACCTCACTCCACAACCCTCCTCGCGCAACCGCAACGGATTCCGCTGCTCTCAACAAAGTCGACGACTTTTCAAATGACGAACAAGAGCCGTTGCCGGCGGGTCTCCGGCGAGAGTCGATGCCGAGGCACGTGGCGGTCATCATGGACGGGAACGTGAGGTGGGCCAGGCGGAGAGGGCTGCCGTCCTGGTCGGGTCACGAGGCGGGCGCTCGGGCGCTGAGGGAGCTGGTTCACTTGAGCTTGAAATGGGGGATTAGGGTTCTCACCGTCTTCGCCTTTTCTTGTGATAACTGGGTTCGCCCAAAGGTCAGTTATTTATAGCAAACAAAAGTAGTGCTTTTTAGTTTCTGCGTTTCAGAAAAAAAAATGCCTTTTATTTTGGGGAGGCTGTGTACTGATTTGGTTTGGTTTTAGTGTAGATGGAGGTTGAATTCTTGATGAGTTTGTTTGAGGGGGTGATAAAGTCAGAAATCGACAATCTTGCCAGGTAGCACTCAACCCCAGATCTCTTAAATGTTTCTTAACATGAATTGCTACTTGTTTTAGTTTCATCATAGTTTTGCTCAATTATGCTGAAATGGGAATTTTGTGTTTTCTCTACATGGGGAAGATCAATCTGTAGAGGGTTTGGAATTGGAGTGGTTGTAGCTTTATGCCATTCTTTGTTACTTATTTAGCCACATATTAGACAAGAGGTCATCATGTCAAATAAATTCAGTCTCAACTTTGTTGAATAGTTCAAATTAAACTAGGATTTTGGCGCCAACTATTAGTTAGTTTGTTACATAAGCTGGATTCTTTCTTGATCAATTGAGGTGGCCTCTCCAAAACACTTTTTTTTTCGTTGTTGTTGTGTATGTTAGTGTGGAGTTGTGTAATGATTTGGTTTGTGTATCTGTAGATGGAGGTTGATTTTTTGTTGAGTTTGTTTGAGGGGTTGATAAAGTCAGAAATCAATAGTCTTGCCAGGTAGCACTTGATCCCATCTCTCTTCAAATTTCTTTAACCTGGATACATGAATTGCTACTTGTTTTAATGTATCATATTTTTGCTCATCTATGCTGAAAAGGATTTTGTTTTCCCCTCAAAATGGGCAAGATCAATTTGTATGGGGTTTATTGGGTTTGGATCGGAGTGTTTATAGCTTTATGCCATTCTTGGTTACTTATTTAAGTACAGAAAAAGGATATGGCTCCCTGTAGGCCCTGGTTGGTGAGCAAAAGATTGGACTAGAATGGTATTGCGGATTGGATTAGACTAGGAAAACCTAATTCTATCTTGAGTTTGTAGCAAGGTTGGAGAAAAAGGCTGATAAATCTTGACTTAATTCAGTATTTCAAGTGTTTACTCTACGACTTCCTTTTACTTGGCTTTCTCTGTTCTGTGTTAAAACTTTTTCCTGTGAACTGGTTCTGGTGACGCTATTTGTAAATCACCTGGTATGGGTGTTAAATTATTAATAGTTGGCGGATGTATATGCTGGAAACTGACCAGAAAGCAAAGAAGTTTTTCTGATATGGCTTGCTGGTGTGGTATGTGAGAAGGGTAATTTGCTTGATTTTTCTCAATGTTTATCTAGCTATACTCAATCTCGATTTAGCCATACTCATAAGTACTCATACCGGAAGGCATCTGATTTTGTTATGACAGGGAAGGCATTCGAATATCAGTCATTGGGGATTCGTCAAAGCTCCCTGATTCTTTACAGAAACTGATAAGTGATGCAGAGGAGAAAACAAAAGACAACTTTAGACTCCAACTTATTGTGGCAGTGAGCTACAGTGGGAAATACGATGTAGTGCAAGCATGCAAAAGCATTTCTCAGAAAGTAAAAGACGGCCTCATTCATGTTGAAGATATCAATGAAAGCCTCATTGAGCAGGAACTAGAAACTAACTGTACTGAGTTTCCGTATCCTGATCTACTAATCCGAACCAGTGGTGAACTCAGAGTCAGTAACTTCTTGTTGTGGCAGTTGGCCTACACAGAACTTTTCTTCGCACCAGCTCTTTGGCCTGATTTTGGGAAAGCCGAGTTTGCGGAGGCCTTGATTTCATTTCAGCGAAGGCAGAGACGTTATGGTATACGAGATTTATAAGCGATTCAAAGTTACAAATATTTTGTAACTTATACATTTTCTCAGAATTTATCAATACTGTTTGCCTAATGCCACAAAGTCTATGAGTCTAGAGTAGCTGCTACGAGGAACACAGAATCAACATCTAGTGTTTGTCTGTACCTATACAGAATCAACATCTGTATCTATCTTTATGCATCAGATTTTGAGGATAAGGGCTGAGGTTGTAGTTCTAGAACAGGTTGAGGTGTGATGTTTTTTCATTGTCAAAACAAATTTTCTATATATGCCCAAAATTGTGAAATTTAACATTTAAAATATATGGATCAAAATTGCAATGTTAAAAATACAGGGACCAAAAGGCAATTGTCCCAATAAAAAATATAACAAATTAGCTATAAGGTCACTATTAGAGCTTGTGTTTTAATTAGAGCCACTTTACATTTTTTTTCTTCTTAAGGCCAGTATAGACGTGCGTTTGGCTTCTATTTTGTCCATTAGTTCCCGTTTTGCCCTTTAGTTAGTTCATTGAAGAAACTGATATAATTGATCAAAATTCAAATTTGATCAGAGAGAGAGAGAGAGAGAGAGAGAGAGAGAGAGAGAGAGAGAGAGAGAGAGAGAGAGAGAGAGAGAGAGAGAGAGAGAGAGAGAGAGAGAGAGAGAGAGAGAGAGAGAGAGAGAGAGAGAGAGAGAGTTTCCCAACCTTGCACTATGATTTAGCTCGCCGATCTCTTCTCTTTCTATCGCTCGTTCTCTGTTCGTCTTTGAGATTGCTTTGTACTGTTGTTGACTCATCTTGCAAACTACAAGCAATCAGAAACAACAATGTTACTGCAATGTTAAAAGCAATTAGAAAAACTGCTAATTGGAGATTTTACTGCAATGTTACTGAGCTAGTTCGACAAACCTACTGAGCTAGTTCGACAAAGCTACTGAGCTAGTTCGACAAAGCTACTGAGCTAGTTCGACTATGCTACTGAGCTAGTTCGACTATGCTACTGAGCTAGTTCGACAAAGCTACTGAGCTAGTTCGACTATGCTACTGAGCTAGTTCGACAAAGCTACTGAGCTAGTTCAACTATGCTACTGAGCTAAACCCTGGATAATCAAATCAAATCAAAGAATAGAGAACAGAGATGTAATAATCAAATCAGAGAACAGAGATAATAATCAAATCAAAGAACAAAGATCCTAACCTACACAGAGAATCGTTTTCTTCCGTGGATTTGCTAGAGAGAGAGAGCTCGGATCTGTGAATCGTTTTCTTCCATGGTTTTGCTAGAGAGAGAGAGAGAGAGAGAGAGAGAGAGAGAGAGAGAGAGAGAGAGAGAGAAGCTAGGATTTGTGAAACTGATTCTCGGCGTTGAATGATTCAAATCGATCTCTTCAATTTTGGTTTTCTTCGGTGGTTTTGTGAGAGAAAGTGAGAGAGAGAAATTGGGAATGAATTGTGAAGAATCATACGGAACAATAGCTCAATGGGTTTCAGTGGCATGAATCGTAATTTTGATAAATTTTTAATGTCAAATACAGAAGCTCATTTCTTCCGTGTGGCCTTATTTAGGTAAATAATATTAGGTGGCCTTATAAAAAATATAGTCTATGTAAATGACCTTATCTATAATTGGCTCTAAAAAATAATAGCAGAAAAAAGTGAAATTTAATCATAAATTGTAGCGAAAGTGGATTATATAGAACAAAAGGGAAGATTGTCCCAAAAAAACAAAAGGAAAGAAAAACACCCCATCAGTAGATACAGAGATACGAAAAACTAAACCAAATGAAATGGTCTTGAAGACTTGAGGTTTCTCAAGCAAACCTGTTGGAGGTATCAGAGTTTTTATTTGTGAACTGAGACTCAGAGTTGCTGAAGATGATTCGGACAACTTCTTCTTCTTATTCTTATTGCAGCAGCAGAAGAGGTATGCCATTTCTTTACTCTTCTACTCCTGTTGCTTTGTTTCATTCTCAATCCTCAAAGACAATCAAATCTAGAGAAACCCAACTAGGGAAGCTTGTGAGAGATCCACTCTCAATGCCCAAAGTCACTAATCTTGAGGATGCCTTGAAGGTGTTCGATGAAATGCTTCAAAGGCGTCCTCTGCCTTCGGTTGTCCGTTTCACTCAAATCTTGGGTCAACTTGCCAAATTGAAACATTATTCGGCAGTCATCTCTTTGAATAAGAAAATGGATCAGGTCGGAATCGCTCATGATGCTTATACTCTAACTATTATCATTAATTGCTACTGTCATTTGAAACAAGCTGGGTTGAGTTTATCTGTCTTTGGACGATTCTTCAAATTGGGTCTTGAACCAACTGTCCAGACCTTCACCACTCTAATCAACGGCTATATTCTCGAGAATAGAGTGGCTGAGGCAGCAGGACTTTTCAGCAAAATGCTGGAGGGAGGTCATTGTAAGCCGAATGTGGTTACTTTCAACACAATATTAAAGGGCCTTTGCATGATGGGAAACAATAGTGCGGCTATTCAATTACTTAGGAAGATGGAAAAAGGACCTTGCAAGCCTGACAGAGTTAGCTACAGCACCATCATTGACAGCCTTTGTAAGGATACACTTGTTGTTGATGCATTGAACCTCTTCTCAGAAATGATTAGTATGGGTATTGCCCCAGACGTCATCACCTATAACTCCTTAATTCATGGAGTTTGCAAATTAGGCAAGTGGAAAGAAGCTACAAGGTTGTTGAATGAAATGGCCAGTCAAAATATCTTCCCCGATGTATATACCTTCAATGTCTTGGTTGATGCACTTTGCAAGGAGGGGATGGTTGTGGAAGCCAAAATTGTGGTTGAAATGATGATTCAAAGAGATATTGAGCCTGATAAAATTACTTACTGTTCACTTATGGATGGCTACTGTTTGAGAGGAGAGATGGACGAGGCCGAAAAAGTCTTCGATGTAATGGTTAGGAAGGGATCCATGGTTAATGCTCATAGTTGTAACATATTGATAAACGGATATTGTAAGCATAAAAAGATTGATGAGGCCAAGAAGGTTTTTCAGGGAATGCCTTGTAGGGAACTTGTTCCCGATACCATTACTTATACCACTCTTATTGACGGTTTTTGCAAGGCGAGAAGGATACAAGAAGCAGAGAAGTTGTTCTCTCATATGCTACGTTGTGGCCAGCATCCAGATCTTCACACATACGCTGTTTTACTTGATGGCCTATGTAGCAACCAACAAGTTTCTACGGCAATAGAATTGCTTATAGAGATGGAAGGCAAGAAGTTGGAACTAAATATTGTAGTTTACAATATTATCATTGAAGGTTTGTGCAAAGCTGGAAATATTGAATCGGCAAGAGATCTTTTCTCTGGTTTATCATCAAATGGAGTTCAGCCTAATGTGAGGACATATACTCTAATGATCAGTGGAATTTGTAATGAGGGACTATTAAGTGAAGCGGAGAAGTTGCTTAGAGAAATGGAAGAGAAAGGTTGTCCTCCAAATGGTGGTACCTATAACACAATTATCCGAGGGTTTATCGGTAGCAATGAGGCATCAAGGACTATGGGACTTATTCAAGAAATGGTGGAGAGGGGTTTCTCTGCAGATGCATGGACTATGGAATTGATAGTTGGTTTATTGTCTAAGGATAAAGTAGATCCAGCTTTGTTGCCATTGTTAAACAAATCCATATAAAGTTAATTTGAGTATTTGAAACAGAACTTTCTTAGTATGACAAGGGATCTTTGAGACTGCTGCTGTGCTACAGCTTTGACAACCTTGGATGTATTATATATGTCATTTATTAACCCATCTTTTGAGAAAACAATGTCATACCTAACTTACCTAGCTGTGATCCAATTTTTTTTTGCATTTAACGTATTGTGATATCCAATTTTTGATGTATTGCTATTGACGAATACTAGATCTGTTGGCTATGAGTGCAAATGAGATGAAACTGTGACCTGCCAGTTATATGGTGCAATACATAATATGGTACGTTGTTTTATTGAGAGCGAAGGGCGATTCTGATATCACTCTCACTAGTTTCTTAACCACTGTTTTTGTATTGAAAAATATGGCTAGTATTCAAAGTGATGTTCGAGTTATTGTGAAAAATTAACACGCCTCAAATTTTTATGTTCTTTAATTTTATTCTTTTTTTTTAGGGTCGAATTGCTTGAAGATGTTAACGGTTTGAATGTGCAATAGTTTGTTGAACCAAAAATGTTTCTGAAGTGTCTCCATCAATGAAACTTGAGCTTTTATTCACTAGAACTATACAGTTCCATTGACATACCAGAGGGATAATATTTTCCTTATCTCATCTCTAATGTGTGATAAATATTTTACAAAGATTTGATTCCTGTCGACAGCAAAATTTTATCTCACAATCCTCCGGATCGATGAGCAAAGGCCATTAAGGAAAGCTTCGGTTACATAGTCCATAAATTAATGGGCAATCTTGGCCACAGAGGGAACTATTTTGTTGCACCTTTAGATGAAATCAGTCTTAATCATAGATCAGAATTCTCAACATAAACTGAATGCCTCTCCACAAGAAGCTCAATAAGGGCACTCTCCACATCATCAACACCCAGAGACTTGTTTCGGTGAACTGAAATCTTTTCGTTACTTGTGACAACTACTACTTCTTCATTCCGGCTCAAAAGCTCATTGGCTACAACCATATGCATCTTGTACTTCCTAAGAGCCATTTCAGCCTTCTCTAACAGAATCTTCGAATCTGTTTCTAGCTGTTCAAGCATGTCAAAGGTTTTTAGTCCCCGAGAAATAATACTGCATCATGTTAGTTGGGACAATTAACCCCTCAAACTCTTGTGGGAAACACAAATTAAGTACTAATACATTAACGAAAGTAAAGAAGTCTGACAACTTGTAGTAGATATACGATTGCATCATAACAAGTGGAGTGAGACATATAGGTCCACTTTCCTTGAGACACAAGGCATAATGGAAAACTATTTCCTACTCAACTTTTCCTATTTTCACAACTGAGAATATGACAAATGGAAGTCTGAAACACTGGGGAGAGAAATCTATTAAACGATACTCCCCCAACAGAGTATTGAAGTCATCATCAGGTTATTCAGCCACACCCAAAACTCTTGTGGATACAAGTAAGGAAAATAATTTTTCATCCGCGTACAGAAATCAGAACTCATGAAAAGATAAAACTTAGATGCATAGGATCAATGACAAAAAAAAAAAAAAAACAAGCAGAAGCTTCATATCTAACCTTGAATGATATGCAGAAGGCCATGGGAGCCCAGTCTTTCCTCAGCACTAAGAGCATCTTTGGCACCTCAACAAGTCGCAAGTCCAACGGACCAGACCCTGACTGAATTTTGTGCTCTGCCTGCATAATCATCGTACACACGAAATAATATTAAATCCAAATGGCTTGCAAGAAGTCAGATATCGTTGCATATCACTCTAAAGAAATGCATGAGACTTTCAAGGTTCACATATTTTGCCACTGCAACCTATTCAAGAAATATTGAGGTCAAAGACATGTCCACTAACAATTTCCAAAGGAGTGGGTTATATGATCTGCCTCTTGACATATAGAATGCAGCCAGAAAACCGTAAAAAGCACATGAACATAAAGCAGTTAGTAATCATTACCATGCTCTTCCAAGGGATGTAAAAGTCAGATACAGCCGCTGCAAGATAAAGCATTGCATGTGGTCCAATACTTCGCATTGTAAACGCAACCATCTGCAACATCTGCTCATATGCAAAGACCAATTAGTCAAGCATAGAAGACATCTAAACCTACCAGCCACTTCACATAATGTGAAGTAATACAGGCAGCTTTGAGGTAGCTTGTACAACATTTTGTGTTAAAAGCTTTCACTTAACTGCCCACTAAAGCTAACCTGGAGATACTCAAATATTGTTGTAAAGGGAAGTTTGAGCAAGAGGCCTTCTGCTACTGCCTACAATAGAATAAAACCCCATTTAGGATCCATTGTCGCGTTGACATACATTTTGCTATTGTGTTATATACTAAGAGGAGAAAAAAGTCGAAACATGGGATGAGTGTATAAATATATTGCTCAATGCAAGATATAAACAACTGGTCCATACAGCATGAGTCTTAGTGATAGCACTCCTCACTTCTTGTGAATGGAACTGGTGTACTGAAAATATGAAACAAAATTCAGTTATCTAAGCAAGAACTGTCGAAGGTTTACATATTAATGTACATATGCAGATATAATTCATATGATAAGAGAATCATCAAAGGGTTATATAGTATTGATAGTCAGATTTGACTTTGACATCGCAAGAAAGCTGCAAGAAAAGTAAAGACTCCTCCTGTGTTCCCAAAAACTAAATCAGCGCCTAAAACAATAACTCAAATGGTCAAGGATTGTAAGGCTAAACTTAAAAACCTTCACCTTTCAACCTTTAGGATCATAACATTCCACCATGCTTCCAAAAGCTAATATCCTCATCTGCCTACTCTATCACTACTAGCTCAATGTAGTGCTCTTCTCTTCAGTTTCACCCATAAATCAGTATTAATGACTTGGCACTATGCATAGTGCCAGTGCATTCAAATTAAATCTCTAGTTCGTTATCTAAGGAAATCGAACTTGGATGTGGTAGTTGATTCTAGTACCATTTGTTAAAAAACAAAGAGTACTCCTTAAAAGCTTTGAGCTGTCAATGAGTGAAAGCTTCATTACTTCAGAAAATTAAGTTTCCGTTAATTAGTCCAGGACAATTATATAAGTTTCTGAGTGGTGTAATTGTGTATTGCATTTTGATCGCATACGATGTCCTTTCTCAAGTTAATAGGTTTTTTGCCACTATATATTGTAACTGATATATCCCAAAACCATTTATCATTTTGTCATACCCAAACTTGAGAGTTGGAAACATAAATAAGCGTTTGACTAATCATGTGCATTTCTATCCTAAATATAAGAGAAGATATATAACCATAGCGGTACACTAATTAAATACAGACCTTGAATGTTTGACTCATCCACAATTTCCAGACATTCAAGTAACGGATCATCGGGAAGAGATCTGCAGTATGGTTGGCAACTTCCCCTGCATAACATTTACAGATAACAAATTATAATAAATAAAATTTCTCTTGTACCATGTAAAGTTGTTGAAACGAATGGATCATATATAAGTTGATAGAAACCATTATTACCTCCGATAAAGAAAGATAACAGCATAGCCTGCCTTCAAAAAGTACCTGTAATATTATCAGACAAATCCTATCAATATCCTATATATAATTAAAAAATGGCCTATTATGTGATTTTAAGGTGGTATACTCTGTGGAGGCTGCTCCTCTATGACCTAAGCTGAAGTTGTCAATGTAGCGAACACATCGTTGCTCCAGAGGAACCGTGGTACCACCTGAGGTCACACAAACCACCCTCCTAGCTCCTCCATTTCCTACATCACACGTTGAATCAATCAAAAACGAATAGAACCTTATTTTTAAACCTGGAAAAAGAAATGGAAAGGGACCTAAGGTTAAATAGAATTGGAAAATATTAAATGTGACAGAAAAAAGTGAACATGCCAGAAAGTAGCGAATTCTTTTTAACAAATTCCTCAAGTTTTTGACCGACATCATCACTGTTCTTTAAAGGAGGAGTTGATTCAAAAAAGGATTTGATTTCTGCATCCAGCGCTTCTTTCGGAATTTCCAACCCACTTGGTAGAGCCATTTTGAAATCACCTGCAGCCAAAGAAATCACTAAACTTTTCGACTTGATACACGTTCACGAGTCATAGTGGAGAGCATTGTGAAGCTAAAATTATAATTGTATAAATTTAACCATCTCTATGTTGGAGAATAACCATTAAAAATCATATTCATCTAGATAGAAATGTAACCAACACAATAAAATGTGAAACTGAATAAGACACATATTTTAGAAAATCACTGACGACACAAAAACAACAAAGAAAGGCTCAAAACAGAAAAGTTGGCGGTTTTTGCAAAGTGGGGAGAATACAAGAAGCAGAAAAGTTGTTCTCTCAGATGGAAGGTTTTGGCCAACTTCCAGATGTACAAACTTACGCTGTTATACTTGATGGCCTATGTAGCAGCCAACAACTTTCTACTGCAATAATATTGCTTAGAGAGATGGAAGGCAAGAAGTTGGAACTAAATATTGTAGTTTACACTGCTATCATTGAAGGTTTGTGCAAAGCTGGAAATATTGAATCGGCAAGAGAAAGGTTGTCCTCCAAATGGTTGTACCTATAACACAATTATCCGAGGGTTTATCGGTAGCAATGAGGCATCAAGGGCTATGGGTTTTATTAAAGAAATGGTGGAGAGGGGTTTCTCTGCAGATGCATGGACTATGGAATTGATCGATAGTTTGTTTATTGTCTAAGGATAAAGTAGATCCAGCTTTGTTGCCATTGTTAAACAAATCCGTATATATAAAGTTAATTTGAGTATTTGAAACAGAACTTTCTTAGTATGACAAGGGATCTTTGAGACTGCTGCTGTGCTACAGCTTTGACAACCTTGGATGTATTATATATGTCATTTATTAACCCATCGTTGGAGAAAACAATGTCATACCTAGCTGTGATCCAATTTTTTTTGCATTTAACGCTTTGTGATCGATATCCAATTTTTCATGTATTGCTATTGACGAATACTAGATCTGTTGGCTATGAGTACGAGTGAGATGAAAGCTGTAAGCTGCCAGTTATATGGCCGGTGCAAAACATAATATGGTACATTGTTTTATTGAGATTTTTGTCTCGGCAGGATATAATTTAGGGTAGTCGATTATCTGAAATTTAGAATACTATATTTTCTTATTTGTTTTTTGGTCTGAAGAATGTAGTTTTCATATTTTTCTCTCGACTTTAATGGTATACTTGGATATACAGAAATAGTTCACATTTCGTGAGGTCTGTCATGTACATCTGCAATGGCTCCAATAATAGTGCCAACTTTCTCTTAGAATTTGTAGCTCATGCTCCGTAGTATTATTATTATTTCCCCATATCTTGTTTCTCACCTTAGTTACGATTTACTGGCACTTTTGCAATTAAGGGTCAATGAGTTTTACCCTGGCTTGTCCATTTACATGGCAGGTAAGATGAACACTGAATTTTAACTGCAGGGGCAATTAGTATATATATCTGAAAAATATCTGTCATACTCTTTCAATTGGTAAGGCAAAAGAAAACCAACTGTTATTATTCTTCCTTTCTAGTTCGTTAGTGTTTAATAGTTATGGTTGCTTCCCATTGCAACAAACTGGTGTTGATTCTTGTTTGATGGAAATAAAATAGGTGGCAACTGTTAACTTGAGCCAAACATACTTAAGAATCACATACAAACATAACCAAATATAAAACGTATTTATAGGGATTGGATTTGGCGTAATATATCCCTCCCATAAAAGGATTATTCACCTCATTATGTCACTTACCCTAAACAGTTTTTATTGACATCTTATTACTTGATCATCAAGATATTTGGATTAACTAAATATAATCATAAGATTCACTTAATCAATTATATATTTACAAGGTATGAACTTCCTTAACCTCAATAGCTTAGGACACAAGCCACAATAAATATTGTATCTTTATACAATCTTGTAATGTGTTCAAATTAATCTTACGGCAACACCTATGAGATTATATATTAGTATGTAAAGTGAAATCCAAAAACGTTCCCAGTTAGAACTTGGAACATTTTGGGCTAATCCCGTTGTATCTCTAATCTCTGCCCGGAAAGGTATGTCTCCTGATGAGTGCTTATTCTGAAGGAGAAGCATAGTGTTATGGAGATTCTTGAGTATGATCATCAAGCTAATGTCCTCATTTTCGGTTACTGTCTCAATCATAAAGGCTGGCTGAATCACATAGTATGTGTGGGAACTGCTTTGCTTCTCAACCAAATTGCAGAGAAAATTCTACGAGTAGGATGGATTTGAGTGAGAACAAATTTGAAAAAGATGATGACAAACCATTCATCTGTTCTTGCTGCAGTGAGAGCTTCAACACCAAACTCTGTCCTCCTTTTCTTCTTCTTGAATTAGCTTCTTCTTTGGAGTATGCTCAGGCTCAGAAAGCAGATTTAACTGCAGAAGCAGTGCATGATGTCAACAATGAAGGCACAACAAAACCTAATGTCCTCGTTTTCGGTTACTGTCTCAATTATAAAAGGCTGCTCATGATTATGAGGTCTCCCTTGAGAGCGTGCGGTAGAGTTTTCTAGTGCATCAGTCTTTACACAGATACATTTACTAGTTTTCTAGTTGGACATGTTTGGGAAAGCTAAGCTACAAGAGAAAATCTAAACCTGTTTGATTACTTGCTTTGTTATTTCAAGTATAGCTCTAAACACTTCTTTAACACTTTTTATCCTTAACCTAAGGATTCAAATTTCGATTTCGGTGAAAATTTCGGTAGTTCAAATTTACAAAAATTTTGGAGAAAGTTTCGATTTTGGAGGAAATTTCGATTAAAATAAAGAAATCACGGAAACTATATTTATAACATCACACTTTTGAATGAAACTTTTACATAGACTCAACTAACCTATTTACAATATAACTTCTCTAAAATTGTACATTTCTAATATAATTATAATATTTAATATGGATGAGTAATTAAATAGGTTGCTAAACTAATGTTTTCATGTATATGTAATTATAAATATGCAGTAAATTGATAATACTGTTGAGATCAACCCCAAAACTTTCTCTAAAAAAACAAAAAATTCGGAGACCTTTAGTTTCTCACTCAAAATGTGAACTATATCACACGGTTTTTTTGGCCAAAATTACATGTTATTATTCTCTCACCAAAATCTTTCCAGCCTCAAATCATGATTTTTAAGCACTTCTCAAACATATGGAATGCAAAAATTTCGACCGGATTTGTTTTTACGATTTCCCAAAGTTGATCGGAATACAAGAAAATTTGTGAAAAAATCGAAATTTTCTAGTGTCGTCAATTGGAACACCTTCTAAAAATAAAAGTTTATCAACGGTGAGATTATGACACAGGAAAATTTTAAGAAAAAATGGTGTTGACAAAGTTTGACATATTTCGGCATGTCATGGCACCTCCGAATGTGCCAAACCATGTCAAGTCCCTTTCATTTTGAAATTTTCCCCTTTTATAATCTCACCATTGGTAAAGCATGATTTTTAGAAGGTGTTCCAAATGACGGAACTAGAAAATCTTGACTTTTTTTTTTAACGATTTTCCGAAGTTGAAAAACTAGAAAATTCATAGAAAAAAAATCTGCTCGAGCTTTTCAAGATCCGTTAATTGGAACACCTTCCAAAAATCATGCTCTATATAGAATAAGAAAATTATAAAAAAAAACTGCAGTTCATAATGAGGCATGCCAAGGTGCCCCTGACACGTCCAAACTTGCTAAACCATACCAAGACCCATTTTTACTCAAAATATCTTAGTCATAATCTCACCATTGATAAAACATAATTTTTAGAAGCTGTTCTAAGTGATAGAACTCAAAAATCTCGATCCAATTATTTTTAAAGATTTTTCCTGCTTTCTGACTTTGAAAAATTAAAACAATACTTTCCGTTCCGCAAAAATTCTGAAAAGAATTTTCGTCATAAATTACATTATTCTTAGTATTCGTACAAAAAAATCAAAAATTTTACCTTATAATGAATATTTTATGGCGCATCCCATTCTATAGAGGTTGAGCCCTTGACCTCGCTCATTCTAGTAGACAAGCCCTTGCCCTCACCCATTCTGGTGACCTAGCCAATGCAAAAACATGTGCCCATTCTAATGCTCTGGTCCATCAATTTAGGGTTAAGAGCAAGTACTATGTGTCCTAATCTGTGTCATTTTTATGCTCGTACCCTTAACATTGTCCATGTAATATATCGAGGCTAACTGTGCTCAATTTTGGAGGTCCAACCACACTATTACACCCAAGAACGATGTTCTAACACCATGGTAATCAACCCCAAAACTTTCTCTAAAAAAAAAATCTTAGATTTTGGTTTCTCACCCAAAACTGTTAACTACATAGCACACGTTTTTTTTTTTGTCAAAATTGCATGATCTTATTTTCTCACTAAAATCTTCACAACCTCAAATGATGATTTTTGAGCATTTCTCAAATTGACGGATCCCAAGAATCTCAACCTGATTTTTTTTTTTACGATTTTCCAAAGTCGGAATACAGGAAAATTTGTAAAAAAAATAAAAAAAATCGAGATTTTCTAGTTCCGTCAATTGGAATACCTTCTAAAAATTAAGCTTTACCAACAATGAGATTATGGCATATGAAAATTTCAAGAAAAAAATGGTGTTGACAAGGTTTTACATATTTTGGCATGTCATGGCACCACTAAACATGTCAAATCTTGTCAAATCGCTTTCTTTTTTAAATTTTCCCATGTCATAATCTCGAAAAAATGAATTGTAATTGACAGAACTCGAAATTATGAAATTTAGAATGTGTTCCAATTGATGGAACTCTAAAAAACTAAATATTTGTAATAGCCTATTTGTCACCATAGGTCACTTAAAGTTCAAGTTGTTTCCATTGACAGCCTAAATTCATGAACTCTATATGCTAAATTGTCTAGAGACTAGAGCTGAACTTTTGGACATTCTAAAGTTGATGAGAAAAAATTTAGCATATCTGGTTTTTAATCATATCACTAATGATTAATTCACAAGCATTTTTAAATTAAACTATTTAGTTGCAATAGATTTAGTTTGTGACTATCACAAACTGAGTTTTAGATTTAGAGCATGATTTTAAAAAGTTTTTTTCAATTAACGGAACTCAAAAAGCTAGAGCAGATTTTTTTCTATAAATTTTCTAGTTTTCCGACTTTGGAAAAACATTAAAAAAAATTAAAAATGGTCGAAATATTAGAATTCCGTCAATTGAAACACATTTTAAAAGTCAAACTTTACTAATGGTGAGATTATGGCACTGGAAAATTTAAAAAAAAACAGGGGCTTGACATGATTTGACACATTTGGAGGTGCTATGGCATACCGAAACTATATGCCAAACATTGTCAACACCATTTTTTCTTGAAATTTTTCAATGCCATAATCTCACCATGGGTAAATCTTGATTTTTAGAAGGTATTTCAATTGACGGAACTAGAAAATTTTTACCTTTTTATTTTTTACAAATTTTACTGTATTCCAAATTAGGAAAATCATAAAAATAAAAATAAAATTTTTCTAAATGTTGTATTGCATTGCACATTCACTTGATGTTATACGTAATTATACTCTACGAATGGTGACATAGGAAAAAAAAATTGTAGTTCACAAGGAGGGCATGCCAAAAATAAGGTGTATAGATTAGCCATTGACTTGAATAATATTGATGTTGCCCCATTTGGAACACCTTGAACTTTGCTTGTACTCAAGCAAACACAAAACCAAAAATAAACTACCACGAGAAAGGAAACATGCAAGTTAGTCTTTCCAACCATAACCCTCAGGGAGCTTCATGAGTCAAGACTAAGATTCAATAGATCAAAAGCAAGGGCTTCACAAAATTGCTAAGTGTTTAACATGCATATCTAATTTATGCTCGAGTATAATGTGCGGATGTCATGTGCAATCAATCTCATGTGATCCAATAGGCACATTTAAACTCGATTAACCGCTAAACTCACAAAAATCACTAAATATTTTCACTCAAGTGTTTAGGGCTAATGTGTTTACTCTTAAAGCAATTTCAAAAGTAATGTTCTCATAAGCTTGCTCATTGATCTCATCTTTGCTAGTTAATCTGCGATTCATTAGATCAAAAAGTCTTTAACATGGTGTAACGGAGCCAATGGTTAGTGGTTAAATGAAATGAAAGGTTAGGTATAATCAAAATTTCCAAGTGTGCGCTTCACAAGACAATTTCAAGGACTCGCTTTCTTGGTGCTCAAAGAATCTAAACAACTAAAACTTTTATTCTCCTCCAACCTTTTATTCTTTCTAAACTAGACTCTTTTTGGATTTTCTTCTTTCTTTCACCTTTTCTTTTTCTTTTTCACACAACGCATTTTACTTTTGTATTTTTCTTTTTCTTGAACTTTCATTTTGGACTTTATTTCTTCAAAATTACAACTACTTTCATTTTGATTTTTAACTTCCTTTTTCTCCATTTTATTTTTGGTTTTCTTCCTTGAACTTCTTTTCTTGCCAACTACTCTAACCTTTTCTAACTACCTCCACACTTACTTCTTCACAAACCCAAAACATCTCCCAAGCAATTATGCTCACAAAAGTCACAATCATTGTCCTATTAACACATTGGAACATGGTATGGTTAGTGTTTAAGCTTAACTATATGGGTTAGGTTGATGTGGGCTAGACAAAAAAAAGCTAATGATAAATTAGGTTCGAAATGGGTTAACCTAGTGGATTAGTGTTTAAGGGTTAATGTTAGTTTGGCCATGGTGCTCAACTAGTGTCTTAATCACTTCCAAATCACCACAAATTAACAAGTTGTACGAACAATGCATACATATGTTAAAAAAGTATTGAAATTTGCACACATGAACAAGTTCTAGGTTAAAAACTATTGAAATTTGCAAACATCCATGAAGAACATAGTTGTACGAACAATCACAGGCGGAGGCAGCCTTGGGCTGACCTGGGCTACAGTCCGGGTAGGATTATTGCAAAAAACAAATTTTATATGTATAATTAAGTTATAATATTTTATTTAAAAGTTTCAGCCCACCTATTTTTTAGAATTTTAGTCCACAAAAGAAATTTAAAAGACAATAATCACTTAAAATAAGAATTTTTTTCCCCAACTATTTCTTTCATTGTTTTTTTTTTTGAAACTATCTTTATATGCTAAAGTTGTTGAAAATAAACTATCTTTACGAAGAAATTATCGTGTTAATATAGGTAAGTAACCAAAAAAAAAAATTTAGCCCACCCTATTAAATATTCTTGGCTCCGCCATTGCGAACAATGCATACATATCAATAGGCATGCATGTCAATACATAATCTAAATATACTTCTCGGATTGCATTCGACAAATCAACTTAGACTAAGCGCAAATAAAGTTCAAGCAAACTCAATTCTGCATATTAACCACAAAGCAATTGTCACAAAGCCAACACACATGCTCAAAATCCTCTTAATCATGACTTAGAAAGCTCAATTTCATCATTGGGGTTGGAAAGAACTAATACAAAAAATGAAGAAAAAATATAGGAAAATTTTTTTGAAATTTTTTTTTTCAATTTTAGGGATTTTCAAAAAAAAAAAGGCTAAATAGAAAAAGATAGGTTCACTCAAACCCCCCCCCCCCGGGACGTCCAAAACTGTCATTGCATACCAAAACTCATTTTTATTCAAATTTTGCTGGGCCATAATCTCACCATTGATCAAACATGATTTTTAGAAGTTATTTCAAGTGACGGAGCTCAAAAATCTTCCCATTAACAATTTCCCCCATTTTCTGACTTTTCGAAAAAAAAAATTACTTCCCATGCCGCAAAAATTTTGAAATTTTTTCTGGTCATAGATTACATAATTCTTAGTATTCGTACAAAAAATCAAAACTTCTTATCTTATCATGAAAATTTTATGGCCCAGCCCATCCTAGTGGCTGAGCCCTTGCCCTCGCTCAATCTAGTGGACAAGTCCTTGCCCAGTTGCCCTCACCTATCTTGTGGCCAAGCCAATGCTAATATATGTGCCCATTCTAATGCTCTCGTCCATCAGTTTAGAGTTAAGGAAGTACTTTGTGTCCTAATATGTGTTATTTCCAAGCTTGTACCGTTAACTATGTCCATGCAAGCGAGACTAACTATGTCCAATTTTGGTGGTCCAACCACACAGTATCACCGAATAAGTCAATAAATATGTTCTAATGTTGTGGTAACCAGCCCCAAAACTCTCTTAATTTTTTTTTCTAAGACTTTGGTTTTTCACCTAAAATTGTGGACTGCACACGGTTTTTTGGCAAAAATTGCATGTTCTTATTTTCTCGCTAAAATCTTCCCAGCCTCAAATCATGATTTTTAAATATTTCTCAAACTGACGGAACGCAAAAATCTCGACCCGATTTTTTTTAATTGTTTTTTTTTTCAAATTCGGAATACAATAAAGTTCGTAAAAAATAAAAGGGTCAAGGTTTTCTAGTTTCGTCAATTGGAACATCTTTTAAAAATCAAGTTTTACCAATGGCGAGGTTATGACACTGGAAAATTTTAAGAAAAAAATGGTGTTGACTAGGTTTAACATGTTTTGGCATGCTATGACACCTCCAAATGTGTCAAATCATGTCAAGCCCCTTTCTTTTTGAAATTTTCCCGTGCCATAATCACACCATTGGTAAAACATAATTTTTAGAAGCTGTTTCAATTGACGGAACTCAAAAATCTCGATCTTGTTTTTTTTCTTACAATTTTTAAAAGTTGAAAACCTAGAAAATTCATGAAAAAAAAAAAATTTGCTCTACCTTTTCGAGTTCCGTCATTTGGAAAACTTTCTAAAAATCATGCTCTAACAAAGGTGAGATTGTGGCACATTAAAATTTCAAAAAAAAAAAAAACTGTAGTTCACAAGGAGGTATGCCAAGATGCCCCCCGGCACATCCAAACATGTCAAATCATGCCAAGATCTATTTTTATTCAAATTGTCCATTGCCATAATCTCACCATTGATAAAACATAATTTTTAGAAACTGTTCCAAGTGATAGAATTCAAAAATCTCGATCAGTTAATTTTTAACAATTTTCCCCGTTTTCCGACTTTGTAAAATAAAACAAAATACTTCCCATGCCGCAACAATTTTGAATTTTTTTTAAGTCATAGATTACATTATTTATTGTACGTGTTCGTACTGAAAGTCACAACTTTTTACTTTAGAATGAATATTTTATCGCACAACCCATTCTAGAGGTTGAACCTTTGCCCTCGCTCATTCTAGTGGACAAACCCTTGCCCTCGTCCATTCGTGTGGCAAGCCAATGCAAATGCATGTGCTTATTCCAATGCTCTTGTCCATCAGTTTAGGGTTAAGGGCATATACTCCGTGTCCTAATCTGTGCTATTTTCGTGCTCGTACCCTTAACTATGTTCATGCAAGCATGACTAACTGTGTCCAATTTTGACGGTCAAACCACACGGTGTCACCAAAAAACGATGTTCTAACACCGTCATCCAGACATTTTGGTTTGGTGTCTAAATCTTGTAATTGCTTAATTTCCCTTTTCTTGTTAATCATTAATGTCATCTATCTAGCCATCGCATGCTCAACTTGAAAGTAGTGTTAGCAAGTTTTCTAGTTGTAACTTGTAAATGTTTGGGAAAGCTAAGCTACAAGAGAAAATCTAATCCTGTTTGATTCCTTTCTTGGTTATTTCAAGTATGGCTCTAAACACTTCTTTTTCAAATTTTATCCTTGGCCAGGGTGTTGTAAATCATATTTTGTCTATTCCTCTCCTCTTAGAGGATTATGAAGATGAATTTATTTGGGGACCAACCATCATGGTACCCCCATTATTGCTGGTGTTAGAAACATTAGTACTACTACTTCGATCACTCTAACAAAAGGTGTTGCCTTAAAAGAAGCTCTAATGAAAGACATGGAGAAAGTTAGTAATTGTAGCACCCCTTGGTTATCGAAGAAGACTGTCATTCGTGATATTCAACACCTGAGACACTCTTTTAAAAAGATTTCGTTCAGTCATGTCTTTAAAAAAACAAATTTCACGACAGATGCTCTTGTTTACTTGGTCATTTGGTAGTTGCATCTAGATGTTGGGAAGACGGTTTTTCGTTTAGTGTTTTGCCGGCGCTCAACTTTGATCAATTCGGCGCCGGCCGAGACTTTAGTTTGTAAATTATTTTTCTTATAAAAAAATAAATAAATAAATACAAAGGAAAAAAAAGAACATATTTGTACTAGTTTGATTCTTGGTCATTGAGTTGCGCCAACATAAGCTATCTAAATCAAGTGTGGCTCGGACTCGGTCACGGACTCACGGGCATGACACTGGTCTCTATTGAAGCTTGTGTGAAGATGTAAATTCTCCTCTTTTATCTTTTGGGCAAGACGAAAGGAAAACACCCATCATTAAAAGGGGCTGCAATTTTATCGAATTGAATCAACTGATTTATGATAAACAGAATTGAACTTTCTCAGTTCCAGAATTTGAGATCTTATCCCAACAATCGTTGAACAACTGAGATTCAGAGATGCTGAAGATGATTCGGGCAACTGCTTCTTCTTATTCTCATTGCAGCAGCAGAAGAGGTATGCCATTTCTTCACTCTACTACTCTTGTTGCTTTGTTTCATTCTCACTCCTCAAAGCCAAGTAAATCTAGAGAAACCCAGCTAGGGAAGCTTGTGATAGACCTACCCTCGAAGCCCAAAGTCACTACTATTGAGGATGCCTTGAAGGTGTTCGATGAAATGCTTCACTCGCGTCCTCTTCCATCAGTTGTCCGTTTCAATCAACTCTTGGGTCAACTTGCCAAATTGAAACATTATTCGGCAGTCATCTCTTTGAATAAGAAAATGGATCAGTTCGGAGTCGCTCATGATGATTACACTCTAAATATTATCATTAATTGCTACTGTCATTTGCAACAAGCTGGGTTGAGTTTATCTGTCTTGGGACGATTCTTCAAATTGGGTCTTCAACCAGATGTTACGACCTTCAACACTCTAATCAAGGGCTATATTCTCGAGAATAGAGTGGCCGAGGCAGCACGGCTTTTCGGCAGAATGATGGAGGGAGGTCATTGTAAACCCAATGAGGTTACTTTCAACACACTAATCAAGGGCTTTTGCATGATGGGAAATAACAGTGCAGCTATTCAGTTACTTGGCAAGATGGAAGAAAAAGGTTGTAAGCCTAACACAGTTAGCTATAACACCATCATTGACAGTCTTTGTAAGGATACATTAGTTGTTGATGCAGTGAACCTGTTTTCAGAAATGATTAGTAGGGGTATTGCCCCAAATGTCATTACCTATACCTCCTTGATTTCTGGAGTTTGCAGATTAGGTGAGTGGAAAGAAGCAACAAGGTTGTTGAATGAAATGGTGAGTCAAAATATCTTCCCCAATGTATTCACCTTCAATGTCTTGGTTGATGCACTTTCTAAGGAGGGGAAGGTTGTGGAAGCCAAAAGTGTGGTTGAAATGATGATTCAAAGAGAAACTGAGCCTAATACGATTACGTACAATTCGCTTATGGACGGCTACTGTTTGCGAGGAGAAATGGATGAGGCAAAGAAAGTCTTCGATGTAATGGTTAGGAAGGGATCCATGGTTGATGCTCGTAGTTGTAATATATTAATAAACGGATACTGTAAACATAAAAAGATTGATGAGGCCAAGAAGGTTTTTCAGGGAATGCCTCGTAGGGAACTTGTTCCCGATACCATTACTTATACCACTCTTATTGACGGTTTTTGCAAGGTGGGGAGGATACAAGATGCACAAAGGCTGTTCTCTAAGATGCAAGAGTGTGGCCAGCTTCCAAATGTTCACACTTACGCTGTTTTACTTGATGGCCTATGTAGCGATCAACAAGTTTCTACGGCAATAAAATTGCTTAGAGAGATGGAAGGCAAGAAGTTAGAACTAAATATTGTAGTTTACAATATTATCATTGAAGGTTTGTGCAAAGCTGGAAATATTGAATCGGCAAGAGATCTTTTCTGTGGTTTATCATCAAAAGGAGTTCAGCGTAATGTGTGGACATATACTATAATGATCAGTGGAATTTGTAATGAGGGCTTATTAAGTGAAGCGGAGAGGTTGCTTAGAGAAATGGAAGAGAAAGGCTGTCCTCCAAATGGTTGTACCTATAACACAATTATCCGAGGGTTTATCAGTAGCAATGAGGCATCAAGGGCTATGGGACTTATTCAAGAAATGGTGGAGAGGGGTTTCTCTGCAGATGCATGGACTATGGAATTGATAGTTGGTTTATTGTCTAAGGATAAAGTAGATCCAGCTTTGTTGCCATTGTTAAACAAATCCATATAAAGTTAATTTGAGTATTTGAAACAGAACTTTCTTAGTATGACAAGGGATCTTTGAGACTGCTGCTGTGCTGCAGCTTTGACAACCTTGGATGTATTATATATGTCATTTATTAACCCATCTTTTGAGAAAACAATGTCATACGTAGCTGTGATCCAATTTTTTTTGCATTTAACGCTTTGTGTATCCTTTTCATGTATTGCTATTGACGAATACTAGATCTGTTGGCTACGAGTACGAATGAGATGAAAACTGTAACGTGCCAGTTATTTTATTTTATTTTTTTATTTTTTTTTTGAGACAAGGGCCCCGGCCGCCCTCAAACCTTCATTAACGAAACAACTGAATACAAGGGGGGGACATAGTGCCTATATCCCAAATTACAATAAGCATCTAGAGAACGTCCCGCAATAATAGCAAGAGTCTCCACTAAAATCATGTATTCTAATAAGCGCCAATTAGCAGGGATTGCATCAATGACAATACCAACCGCTTTACAATATAGGCGGCATACCGGAAAGATCATGCCAAAACAGAGCCATAATTTACCAATTAGCTCGGCTTTCTCACTATGCAGCCAACCGGAACTTCCGGTGGCTCTACGTTTCATCCTGCCACTAGGTGGTTGCGACCACTTGACCAAGGTACACCGCCTCACTAGAGCAGACCAGGCACACAGAGTGCGCAGACCGGGACACAACCCACCTAGTCCTACCAAAATTTGATAGGAACTTATTAACGGCATAAAACCACTAATTATTGAAAAATAAAAATACAATAAGAAAAAGATAAACCATCTTGGGCCCAAAGAAACTCCCCTGACCCAAGTATGAATAGGCCCACATAGAGGACTGCAAGAAACAAAGCACCGCCACTGTCTCGCCGGAGCCGCCGCCACCGTCGCAGTCACAACCTCGCCAGCACCCTTACCACCTCTGTGAGGCCAGCCCGGATCTAGGCACAGATCGAAGCTTCCCAACCTGGCTTCCCAACCCTCCCACCGAACCACGTCTGCACCCCACACCTCCATCAACGACGACCAAGGAAGGAGAATCCTGAGATCTCGTCGAAGCGCGTACAGCCTCACCAACCAAACAAACCACCAGCGACCTTCACCTTGATCCCCTCCGATCCCAGCCAAGACAAATCGGATCCGGTTTGGATCCTGCGATGCTAGCAACTTCCAGCCGCTATGTCGACCAAAACACTCACCTACGAAAGGCCCACAGCACCAAAGGGCATAGAACTCCCATCCGGCCGCACCCGCATCGCACCGACGAGGCCAATAGCCAGCGCCGACGATGGGACGCAGCCGGACAAGAAGAGGGAAGAAGGTAGGAAGCGACAAGGTTAGGGTTTTCTCCTTTTATTAGCAAACATAATATGGTACTTGGACATAAAGCTAATTAATTGCCATACATTGTTTTATTGAGATCTTTATCTCGGCAGGACAGAGTTTAGGGTAGTCATCTGAAGAATGTAATTTCAGTCTTTTATTTTTTGGACAATATATTGAGTCTTTTAATGAGTATCATCAAAGGTTCAATCTTTCAGTTATAATGTATACGATTGACTTATAATGTATATATATATTAGAATTAGTGTTATAGTTGATTTATCAGGACTAATTATTTCTCCTTCAAATATTAATATAGACATCGTAGTAGGAATGACAATGAGGCGGGTTGGAAATGAATATCACTATACCATCCCAATTTTCAAATTCATTTTTCGCTTCATTCCCTCTCTAATCCCCAATAAAAATTATTGGAGATTCTCCATCTCCATTGGGGCTTAGGCCTCCAAACCCTCCCCCATTCTTGACAAAAATTCAATGGATCATTTTTTTTCTATTATATTTTTAAAAATTATAATATAAATAATATAAATTCATATTTTATAAATTACAAACTATCACCAATTGTGTTTGTCATCTCAATCTTACACAACAAAAAAAAAGTTTCCATAACAAAAATATATATTTGTTGTGAGTTAAAATAGAATTAGCTAACTAGAGAGCAAAGAACATAGAGAGAGAGAAGAGATGTTTGATCTTCTTGTATTGGTGTCTCTAATGCACAAGAGGTTACATCTATTTATAGCAAAGGAAAAGGAGCAAGTGGGCAATAAACAATTGCATAGTGGAGTTGGTTGGTGGAATCTTGTGACATAAGCCATGACATCACGAAGCTTGTGATGTAAGCCATGACATCACAGAGCTTATGACATAAGCCATGACATAGCTTCCACTCCCACTATCTTTTACCATTTACATATTAACCTCAAATTGGACATTCACATAAGTATTTACAACACTCCCCCTTGGATGTCCAAAAACTGACTTTGCTGCATCTGAACTTCTATGTCTTCGAGCATTAGAACAGAAACTACGATTAGCATTCTGCTAAGTATAGTTAGGTAGAGTCGAAAAATAAACAGTCATTCGCTGATGCCAACACACAAAACCTTAAGTCCAGGAAAACCCATTGTGGGACAAAACCTGGAGTTTAGGAGAAAATTGTGTAGCTGAATGATGTATCCGAAGCACTATGTGATGTAAGTGCATAGAGGAGCTAACCACAAGATATGTGCCTCATTAAAACCTTGCCAGAGTAAACCCAGTGGGACAAACCTCTGGTCGAAGGAAAAAGAGTACACGGTGGTTAGAAGTATACGACTGGATACTCCCCCTGATTTCGGCAATCCTTAGTGAAGGTGTGATCAGTGTCAATGATATGACAAATAGTTAGACGATGGCTGAGATGGTGTCTCGTTAAAAACCTTGCCAAGGTAAACCCAGTGGGACAAACCCTTGGTCTAAGGACAAAAAGAGTACACTAGCCAAGCGTTGATCACATACGAGCATTCGTCGGGATGCTCCCCCTCACACGCACACGACTGGGTGCGGGAATTTCGACTTAGGCACAAATCGTTACTCTAAGGTAGCTCAGATAGCTTCCTGAGACCGATTGCCTTAACGTGTTTCTGGAATGAATACTTTGGTAGTGACTTGGTGAATAAGTCAGCATGGTTGCTCTCTGAACCTATGTGCTTCACTTCGATCTTCTGATGCTCTTGTTGTTGATGCGTAAAGAAGAGCTTTGGCGAGATGTGCTTGGTGGCGTCTCCCTTGATGTAACCATGCTTAGCTTGATCAATAACAGCAATGTTGTCCTCATAGATGACAATTGGTTCATCAGGATCATGAGATAGCTCACATGTACTTCGTATATGGCCAATAAATGCTCGAAGCCATACACACTCTCTAGTCGCCTCGTAGAGAGCGAGTAGTTCAGAGTGGCTTGTCGAAGTAGCTACTAGGGTCTGTTTTCGAGACCTCCAGGATATCGCCGTATTCCCAATGGTAAAGACATAACCAGATTGAGAACGTCCCTTATGCGGGTTTGATAAGTAACCAGCATCGGCATAGCCGACAAGGGTTGCGTTTATTTCGAGTGCCAAGGGGGGTTGATCCACTCGATGACGCATAGGGATAGAACAAGCCCATATCCGTAATACCTTTAAGGTATCAGAAAATGTCTTTGATGCCATTCCAGTGGCGGCGTGTTGGCGCAGTGCTGTGTTGAGCTAAACAATTTACAGCAAACGAGATGTCCGGTCTAGTACATTGGACCAAGTACAATAATGCGCCTATTGCACCCAGATATGAACACTTAGGGTTCAATATCTCTTCATCGTCTTCCTGAGGACGGAATGGGTCCTTATTAATGTCTAGAGTTCGAACGATCATGGGAGTAGGCAATGATTTAGCCTCATGATGACTAAAATTGTCGCAACACCTTCTGGGTGTAGTTCGACTGATGTACTAGGATTCCATCTTTACGGTGCTCGATCTACAGGCCGAGACAATACCGTATCTTCCCAAGATCTTTCATCTCGAATTCCTTCTTCAAGAGTTCAGCAGTTTCAATCAACTCTTTCGAGGTTCCTATGAGATTCATATCATCTACATAGACTGCGATAATAACATCTACTGAAGTGGATAAACACGCAAGGGCATAGTTCGTTGTTCACGTATCCCAAGCCGATCAAGTATTCACTTAGACGGTTATACCACATCCGTCCGGACTGTTTCAATCCATATAGTGAACGTCTCAGTTTAATCGAGAACGTGTTCCGTGGTCCGGAACTACTTGATTCAAGCCACTTAAGTCCTTCAGGGACTTTCATATATATCTCTGTGACTAGATCCCCATAGAGATAATCTATGACCACATCCATGAGCTGCATATTCAGTTTTTCGGAAACTACTAAACTGATTAAGTAGCGGAACGTTATAACGTCCATTACGAGAGAATAAGTCTCATCATAATCAATTCCAGGGCGTTGAGAGAAGCCTTGCGCCACTAGGCGAGCTTTATATCTAACAATCTCATTATTCTCATCACGCTTCCTTACGAATACCCATTTATGACCAATTGGTTTAACATTGGGCGGTGTTGGAGCGACTGGTCCGAACACACTTCGTTTCGCTAAGGAATCCAATTTGACCTGGATTGCTTGTTTCCTTTTTAGCCAATCGTCTCTACGTTGAAAATCATCAACGGAGCAAGGTTCAATGTCATCGCTTGTTTTGATTTCGGTAGCTACCACGAATACAATTATATCATCGATGATAATCTCATTTTGATTCCATATCTCACATAAGCATGCATTATCGAGATTTCTCTATTCTCGGAAGTGGGTTCATATGTTGGAGCGTCCCCCAACGTCGTCTCTTCTAGGACGGACCCATATTCCGGATAATCTCGTGAGATTGATCGGTTGAGATTGCGATATCAAGAGGATTCGTTTGTGCCAAATTTATCCTCTTCTGGGGATAAGAATCCTTTGAACCTAGTGGTCCACCTCACTTCTGGGAGGGACATATGACTGGTTAGCCGTCAAGTCGTACGTCGTCTCTTCTGGGACGACACATCCTACGGGGATGTTACATCCTTCAGGGATGACTTTGCGTCCTACTGGGACGTCTTATCCTTGCAGGCAAGTTTGCAGCAGGTATATATGATCTCGTCACTTTAGCTAGATCAGAGAAGCGTCTGGCATTTTATAGGCTTTACTCTGTAGATCTAGAATTCTTCGCACGTCACTTATCACATTTGTGCGGTTCGGGGATCGAGATGAGACATAGTGGGTACATGCCACGTTAATTCACGTCGTTCCTTATCAACGTTAACGTGCAAATCTCCCCCTAACGACGGGAGGACAGTCTCATCAAAGTGACAATCCGCAAATGCGGTAAAGAGATCGCCTGTCAAGGGCTCTAAAGAGCGTGTAATGGATGAGGATTCATAATCGACATATATGCTCATCTATTATTGAGGACCCATTTGTACGTTGTGACGGCACAATTGGCACGTAAACTGCATACCCAAATACACGTAAGTACGAAACGTCAGGTTCGTACCCAGTCACCAGCTGTAAGACGGAATAAGGTTGGGTAGCAGTGGGCCTCAATCAGACCAACATGGCTGTATGCAAGATTGCATAGTCCCACGTAGAAATTGGAAGCTTGGTGCGCATTACCAAGGTTCATGCAATCATTTAATGAATGCTTCTACGAGACCATTCTGGGTGTGAACATGGGAAACCAGATGTTCAATGTCAATCCCAAGGGACATGCAATAATCATCGGAAAACTTCGATGTAAACTCTCCGGCATTATCAAGTCTTCTGGACTTTATAGGATAATCCGAGTGGTGAGCCATCTAGGCGAGAGTTTAGAAAAAACAGCGTTTCTTGTGGACATTAAATAAACTTGTGACCATCTTGTCGATGCATCAACCAGTACAATGAAATATTTAAATGGTCCACAGACTGGTTGGATATGTCCACAAATATCACCTTGGATTCTCACAAGGGAATTTTGAAACTAGTTTGGTGGGCTTTACACGAATTGGTTTGAGATTTATCTTTCAAATAGAGCAAGCTTGACATGGGCTTTTCGGATAAATCATGAAAAACATTCCTCCAAGAGGATGCCCATTCGATGCATTCATAGTTATAAGCATCGTATTACGACCCGGGTGTCCCAGACGGTCATGCCATAGCATATAAGTGCTCTTATCAATCGGCGTCAGGCAATAGATAAATGCTCTTATCAATCGGCGTCAGGCGATAGATAAGGTTATTTTTCAATCAAATGTATTGTGGTAACATAAAGACCACTTGAAAGACATCTCAATTTCTCCAAGATACGCTTTTGGCCGTATTTATTGGAGGTCATGTGTAAAGGAATCCACACCATTTTCATGAGCGGTTTCAACATGATATTCGTTTGTTCGAATGTCCTTAAAACTCAGTAAGGTGCGACTGGACCTCGAAGAGTATAAGGCCTCAGATATGGTCATAGGAGTACCATTAGACAACGCGAATTGGGCTTTGCCAAAGCCTTCGATTAGGGTCGACGGGCCCGAAATCGTTGTCACTGAGGTTACTTTAGGCTTGAAGTTGATGAGATACTTTTGATCTCGTAAGATAGTGTAAGTGGTATCACTATCAGCCAGACAATCAACTTCCCCACTAGTCATGCCTAATAGTAGGATAATTTAAAGTCGGTCACAATGCAAAGGAATTTGCTCAAGATACTTTAAATTATTTCGAGAAACGTTGAAACATGATGCAAAAATAAAACAAAACCATAATCCATTTCAGCGACAAAGTCAACTGCTTCAAGAGTTACCTCTGGAGTAATTTTGACCATATTAGCTTATGCACAACAAGTTTGTTGTGAATGATCTGTACCACAACAATGATAGCGGAGATTGAGCTTAGGAGCATTGTCTCTTGCTTCGGGACGACCGGCCCTGTTATTGTTCCTCATCAAAATGAGTCAATTTTTCTCGCCCAGCATTAGCTGGGTTATGAGCTCGGAAAAAATGAATGAACTTGGATTAACCGTACTACTTCTGGAGTAAGTTATCCGAGCTAGGAACAAAGGTGGTGTACGTCTTCTTCAATAGGTCAACTATTCGTCATAGTACTAGAGAAGAGCACAGATCTTGCATTATATTTCAATAATAGTTTTGAAGTCCTGGAAGTACAGGTTAATCTAATCATGGCTAGCTTCTGGTAGCCAGATGATTTTCTGATGGTCAAATCGGTCTTTGAGGGAGTCTCATAACTCCTGAGGTGATGACCACGAACTCATATTTCATGGAGTCCATTATGTGGCCGAGGAACAAGAATCTTGCAATTGTCCTCCTCTTGGAAGTCAAGTTTGGTCAACATTTGTTTCTTCGACGGGAGAAACTAGATTAATTAGTCATATAAATCGACTGGTTTATATGTTCATGATGTTGTTGACAAGTGAACATGAGTTCAATTTCGAAAATCTTCTGGTTCGAAACATTTAATCATGGTTTTGTGAGAATTAAAATTCTCATGGATTTATATCGAAATCGACTGGTCGATATTGATGAAATCTTCTGGTCATCATTTGGCAAACACATATATATAATTTCTACCACAGAATTGCAAGAAATTGAACAATTCTAAAATGAAAAAGTTATTTACTCAACCCTTTCGGTAGCTCCAATGGAATACGACCAGGTAAGGTAGGGTGAGGTTTTTGGTGGAGCGAGGCTCTCTTAAGTACCGAACCGCCGAACCTTGCCTAGACATCGCATCCAATTGGGTGAGCCTAGTCGTGGAGGATTCATAACTTTTCGTGACTTAATGTGGAGATATATGTGTCATGTGTACCGTTTGACATGCTTTTATCTTTCGAATTAGTGATCAAATAATCAACGAAATGATAAAGCATATGCAATCCAAATTACAAATTGTTCTTGACCTAAGATTAATTTAGGGTTCATGCTCAATGGTTATGGTTCACTATTTGCCAAGGATTCAAATAGTAAAAAAAATCATAACTTACTTGAGAAATGCACCTAAAAAAAATTAGGGTTCCACGAGTCAAGAAAAATTTCAACGAGTTGAATTTGGTGAAATGTCATCTTTTTCTTGAAAAGTGTTCCTCGTCCTTGTGGCAAAAAAAACTTTTTTTTTTTTTTTTGCTGGGCTCGACGGGGCCTGGGCCTGCTGGGCCTGCTGGGCTTGTCCGGTGGGGAACGGCATGTTGGGCTTGACGGGCCGGGTCTACTGGACCGGATCGGATCGTAGCGGGGCGGAGAGCGTCGGATCTTGATCGAGCGGATCAGATCGGAGGCGGTGGACGACACAAGGTGGTCCGAGCTTTGGGCCGAGCGTCGGCCGGAGAAGACAGAGGCGTCGAGGTCGATCGAGGTCGGGTCGGGTCCGATCTGGAGAGACTCGAGGCCGAGGCGGAGCGACGAGAGCAGCGGCGTCGAAGGAGGCCGGGAGCTGCGGCCGAGGCGTGGAGGACGACGTGCTGCTGCGTCGTCGAGGGGGGGTGCCGAGGTGGGATCGGGATGAGGTCGTCGTTCGGATCTGCTGGGCTCGATGTCGACCGGAGCGACGACGAGATCGATCTGGAAAGGTGCGGCCCGGATGAGGATGAAACGCCGATCGGAGGGAAAACCAGCGTCGGCTTGAGCTGGGCCGTGCGGCTTGGCTTGAGCTGGGCCGTGCGGCTTGGCTTGAGCTGGGCCGTGCGGCTTGGCTTGAGCTGGGCCGTTCAGCTTGGCTTGAGCTGGGCCGTTCAGCTTGGCTTGAGCTGGGCCGTGCGGCTTGGCTTGAGCTGGTTTTTTTTTTTTTTTTTTTTTTTTTTTTTTTTTTTGTTTCTGTTGTTCACGGGAACAAGAAGAAAAAAAAAAAACGGGTTTTTTTTCTTGGCTATTTGCTCTGAGCGTGCTGATAACGTGTTGTGAGATAAAATAGAATTAGCTAACTAGAGAGCAAAGAACATAGAGAGAGAGAAGAGATGTTTGATCTTCTTGTATTGGTGTCTCTAATGCACAAGAGGTTACATCTATTTATAGCAAAGGAAAAGGAGCAAGTGGGCAATAAACAATTGCATAGTGGAGTTGGTTGGTGGAATCTTGTGACATAAGCCATGACATCACGAAGCTTGTGATGTAAGCCATGACATCACAGAGCTTATGACATAAGCCATGACATAGCTTCCACTCCCACTATCTTTTACCATTTACATATTAACCTCAAATTGGACATTCACATAAGTATTTACAACAATATTGTTTTTGTAATTCGGAAAAAACATTGTCCTGGAGACATTTTTAAGGGACTAAATTGAAATTTAACCAATGCACAGCCGAACGTTTTTTTGTTTTGGTTCTGAAATCAGCAGAACGTGGTTCATCCCCAACTTTTGTCGAATTGATTGATGATACACAAACTTTTTCTCAAGAAAAATGCCGTTCGAGATTTCTTTTCGCAACATTTGAGGTTGAGAGTGTTGGAATATCTATTCAGCTTCCACTTTATCACTTTACAGGTTATGGGTGTTGTACCTTTAGCATGATCAGCACACATGTGTGTGCTGTTTATTGTTGAGTTTCACGTGTGCTAAGGAGTGTAGTAGCAAGTGGCTTACATGCTCCTTGTTTTAATGCCTGCTTTCTGCAAAGGTGTTTTGTACACTTTCTATATAAGTGTTGTATGTTTAATCAATGTATCATGAAAGTTAGCAAAGATGTAATCTCTTCTCTCTTTCTCAACATGGTATCAGAGCATGTTGCTCTTGAGACCCAAAAAAAGCTTCCGCTGCTTACTATTTCCCATACCAGAAATATCCAATCTCTTGCTCAAAGATTGAGTACGAGAACTGCTAAAGCATATTGCTACCCATATCAGAAAATAACCCATGCCCAGAAAGTATCCAAACACCTAGAAAAATCCATGCCCAGATCTAATACCACAAGCCTTGCATGCTTTTCTGCTGACTTGCTGCAGCAAGTGCAACTGTGTGTGCTTGCTACAACAACTGGAAAATCAAGGAAGGAGGACCAAAATGCTCTTGTGCCTTTCATCCTCTTTCTACATATATATATGATATGTATTATCTTTGATTGATCAAAGTAGGTAAGGGTATGTCCTTCCTACAATGATATTTGAAAAGAAAGAAAAAAAATATGATGATTTGCTCCTGCATGGTTATTGTCAACCGCACGTCGAGGTCAAGGGATTGTCGACCATATTGCCGCTGCATGGTTTGTCGACCGTAGGATGTTCTCCTGCATGGTCATAGTCAACCGCGCGTCGAGGTCAAGGCATCGCCGACCATATTGCCGCTGCATGGTTTGTCAACCGTAGGAAGTTTTAAATTTTGGCGAATTAAGCTTTCGAAAAGTTGCGTTAGCTCCATAATTTAGCTTTCGAAAAGTTACGTTAGCCCATGTTCGTCTATTTTGCTCTTCTTCAAGCTTGTTGTTTGAGATATCCAAGCTCTTGCTTGAGGGGGAGTGTTGAAAAATGAGAAGAAATTTGGATTTTTGTCGATCGTAGCTGCATGTTCAAAGATTGATCGTAGCTACATGATCAAGGCAAGACGAGAATGATCGTAGCTTCATGTTCAAGGATTGATCGGAGCTGCATGATCAAGAATTATTTTTCAAGCTTGTTGTTTGGGATTTTCAAACTCCAGCTTGAGGGGGAGTGTTGGAATATCTATTCAGCTTCCACTTTATCACTTTACAGGTTATGGGTGTTGTACCTTTAGCATGATCAGCACACATGTGTGTGCTGTTTATTGTTGAGTTTCACGTGTGCTAAGGAGTGTAGTAGCAAGTGGCTTACATGCTCCTTGTTTTAATGCCTGCTTTCTGCAAAGGTGTTTTGTACACTTTCTATATAAGTGTTGTATGTTTAATCAATGTATCATGAAAGTTAGCAAAGATGTAATCTCTTCTCTCTTTCTCAACAGAGAGATGCTGAGAATGATGCCCAAAACTACGTCTTCTTCGTATTCTCATTGCTGCACAAGAGGTATGCCTTGTTGTCTTCCCTCTACTCTTGTTGTTCCCCTCAACAATTACTTGGGCTGTTTTCATTCTAAATCCTCAAAGCCAAGCAATTCTACCAACACCTCTAGCCCCAAAGTGACTACTCTTGAGGATGCCTTGAAGGTGTTCGATGAAATGCTTCAAAGGCGTCCTCTGCCTTCGGTTGTCCGTTTCACTCAAATCTTGGGTCAACCTGCCAAATTGAAACATTATTCGGCAGTCATCTCTTTGAATAAGAAAATGGATCAGGTCGGAATCGCTCATGATGCTTATACTCTCACTGTTATCATTAATTGCTACTGTCACTTAAAACAAGCTGGGTTGAGTTTATCTGTCTTGGGACGATTCTTCAAATTGGGTCTTCAACCAGATGTTACGACCTTCACCACTCTAATCAACGGCTATATTCTCGAGAATAGAGTGGCCGAGGCGGCACGGCTTTTCAGCAAAATGATGGAGGGAGGTCATTGTAAACCCAACGAGGTTACTTTCAACACACTAATCAAGGGCTTTTGCATGATGGGAAATAACAATGCAGCTATTCAGTTACTTGGGAAGATGGAAGAAAAAGGTTGTAAGCCTAACATAGTTAGTTATAGCACCGTCATTGACAGTCTTTCTAAAGATACACTAGTTGTTGATGCAATGAACCTCTTCTCAGAAATGATTAGTAGGGGTATTGCTCCAGATGTTGTTACTTACAACTCTTTGATTTATGGAGTTTGCAGATTAAGTGAGTGGAAAGAAGCTACGAGGTTGTTGAATGAAATGGTCTGTCAAAATATCTTTCCCAATCTACGCACCTTCAGTGTCTTGGTTGATGCACTTTGTAAGGAGGGGATGGTTGTGGAAGCCAAAAGTGTGGTTGAAATGATGATTCAACGAGAAATTGAGCCTAATACGATTACGTACAGTTCGCTTATGGACGGCTACTGTTTGAGAGGAGAGATGGACGAGGCCAAAAAAGTCTTTGATCTAATGGTTAGGAAGGGCTCCATGGTTAATGTTCATAGTTGTAATATATTGATAAACGGATACTGTAAACATAAAAAGATTGATGAGGCCAAGATGGTTTTTCAGGAAATGCCTCGCAGGGAACTTGTTCCCGATACCATTACGTACAACACTATTATTGACGGTTTCTGCAAGGCAGGAAGGATACAAGAAGCAGAGAAGTTGTTCTCTCAGATGCTAGGTTGTGGTCAGCATCCAGATCTTCGAACTTATGCCATTCTACTTGATGGCCTGTGTAGCAACCAGCGACTTTCTACGGCACTAGAATTGCTTAGAAAGATGGAAGGCAAGAAGTTGGAACTAAATATTGTAATTTACACCATTGTCATTGAAGGTTTTTGCAAAGCTGGTAAGATTGAATCTGCAAGAGATCTCTTCTGTGGTTTATCATCAAAAGGAGTTCAGCCTAATGTGTGGACATATACTATAATGATCAGTGGAATTTGTAATGAGGGCTTATTAAGTGAAGCGGAGAAGTTGCTTAGAGAAATGGAAGAGAAAGGTTGTCCTCCAAATGGTTGTACCTATAACATAATTATCCGAGGGTTTATCAGTAGCAATGAGGCATCAAGGGCTATGGGACTTATTCAAGAAATGGTGGAGAGAGGTTTCTCTGCAGATGCATCGACTATGGAATTGATAGTTGGTTTATTGTCTAAGGATAAAGTAGATCCGGCTTTCTTGCCATTGTTTAAAGATTTATGATAAAGTTTATTTGAATATTTGAAATAGAACTTTCTCTGTACATCAAGGAAATTCGCAACTGCTGCTCGTTTAGCAACTTCGGATGTATACTATTATGAATGTTATTTGTTTAATGCATCATTTGAAAACACAATGGTATTTCCTTGTTGCACTCCAATTTTAGCATATATGATAGACTGAATATTTAGTTGCTGGCATTAGGAATATCTGAAGATGTATTTCTCATTCAACTAGTTAGACAAATGAAAACTGACAGTGTAATTATTTCTCTTTTCTAGTTCATTTGTGTTTAATATCTATGTCCTAAAGGCAATTGATTTTCACATTCTGGTATGACTGTAAACTTTTACATCAGTTTGCAAAACCAACATCCGGAATCTTTTTACATCAGTTCAGCATTTTAGGATATCCCCAGATTTATTGCTAATATTTGCTAGGAAAGATATGGATAACCCTTACCTTTTGCATTGTTCAGGTGCCCCTGATGAGTGCTTAGACGAAGGATGATCTGTTGTATTATAATCATCCAGTGCATTTATTCATATTACTTGATCAGTGCCTCTGCTTATGTTCAATCGATTATGGAGATTCCGGAGTTAACTTGATTGTTTTCGGGGTGAAATGCAGATTAGTGAACAAGAGCAAGAATACTTGTGTTCCAAGGTAGTCTGCTACTCTGCTCTTGTTTATGCCTTCTATTGAAAAGAAGTGAATTGTTTTGCTAAGCATGCTTATTATGTTTGACAATTGTATGATTAAACTTAAAAGTATGAGAAGTAGTCACTCTGATCTAGAACTTGTATTCAAGAAAGAAACAGACTTGTTGAGTTGACTGCTTCTCTATCATTGAACAATAATGTGGTTTATAGGCTAGCAGGCTCTAAATTAGGGATTGGAATTGGGGTATTGACTTTCTATTTGATTCCTTTATTCTGGTTAGGTATTTTGATTCAATTTGCCGGAGCCTACTTATTTAAGGTCTACCATACTTGATTATTATAGGACCTTATTCTTATCCCAATTTTCTTTACACATGATGGAGACATATGATATTTTTAGGGCTTCCTCTTTATCTATTAAAGATCGGCTGTGTCCAATCGTAGCATAAATAAATTATTATGAATCTATCTTGTAACCAAAAAAAAAAATTATTATGAATCTATCTAATTATTCCAGGTAGGCCCGCAAGGACTAGGATGTAATATATATCCTCCCTTATCCAAAAACCAGCTATTTGTTATTTTGTTAACCATTATTGGATTAATCGCAGGATTAAGGAACTTTCTGGCCCAAATTTTATAGGACATACAAATGCAGGTCTTTATATTATTATATATCCAAGAAAGAAATTATGGAAGTCAATAAAGTAATGGTAATTAAAATTAATCAATGGCTTTTGGCCTTTTGCACCGGATAAATTGGCTTTTGGCCAAATTTTACTTTAGGTCCTACAATTTGATTCATTTTCATTTTTGGTCCCCTAGTTTCAATATAATTAGTTCTCTCATTATTCAAGTGCTCATAATTTGCTTTGAATTGTAAAATGTGGGGGAGTGAGTCACCAAGCTACTGCATTGGAATTTAAGTGATCCTTTTTTATAAAGAAAAGCCGAATACATCAAGATGAATGAAGACCCAAATTCCACATGCGATTTCCATGGCCATAATGACTCACGATATCAGAACATCTGTTGTGAAATTAGCTTCTATCAGGACATGGTTGAAAGAAATAGTCTTGAACGAGACACTACGCCATTACACTGGGACTAAAAAGTTATAGATTTGGACAATTGGGACAAAACTGCTCTACCAGAAAACCGAATTGACCGAAACCAAAATTACAAGGTCAAAAGTTAGAAATGTTGCAAACTATAGGGACTAAAAAGTATAAACTGGCCTTGCTTTCTTCAAAACTTGGGGCTGCTCTCTCCGCCTACTGGTTTTGGCTCCTTTACTGGCTTCAGAGTAAATTACTCAAGAGACCAATGACAACATCCCACGTCAGAAGATCAATCACCCTTATATTTTCGCGCTCTTAAACATAACCACACGTGGCCGATACCGGTTGGACCTGTATAGAACGGAGCAAAGTCTTCAGCAGCAGAGAATAACTATAGCATAATCCATAATGGGGTAGGTGATAAAGAATTTAAAAACCAAAGCCCCATTCTGGTTTGTTTTAAGTTGTTGGAGAGGACACACAGTGCAGCAGTATTGGTCTGAGCTCTTCTTCTTCTCTCTCTCTCTCTCTCTCTGGTTTTTGTATCGTCATATTCTGGTGCTTGAAAAAAAAGCTGAGGGGATAAAGGTTGCAACTTTTTCTAGGGTTTTCTTCAACCATTACAATTTCTCTGTTTGGTGGATGGGAATAATTTTCCGGGACCAAAGCCGGTCATGGGAAAATCGTACAAGGACTCTCTTAAAGCGCTCGAAGCAGATATCCAACACGCAAATACTCTGTAAGTTTCCGCCTTTTGATTCAATTTAGGGGTTTTGCTAAGTAAATTTGGGAACTTTTGTTCTGCAGGAATTTCAGACCTTTTTTAAAGTGTTTTTTTTTTTAGTTTTGAAATTATGGGTATTTAGGATCAGCTGGTTTGTTCTGACCCAGAAAAGAAAAAAGGATCAAGGATGATTTAGTTTGTGGAGATAAAATCTGTTGGGAAAACAAAATAATTGAAAGTGTGGTCAATCTATATAATTTTTTGATCATCTACAGTAGCTTCAGTTGAACTGTTGAATGCCTCTGTTTGGCTGCATGAATAACAAATAAAATGGTGATTGAGTACTCATATGCAAAGATGGTATGAAAATTATAAGTTTTGGCAGAAAATGTTGGCCCCATTGCTTTGTTGCAATTTGCAGAGGAGGCCCCATCACTTGATGAAAATCAAGTGACATTTTTTTTTTTGGTAAAATACTAACATAATTTTTTGTGTTAGTCATATATCATATTGGTTTCCCAGTTTATTTGAGAAATTCAAGAATCTCTGGTAGTATTCATCATTGGATATAGACTTGGAAAGTGCAAAAACTTGATCTCAACTATGTACTGATGCTGTGGGTTTTATAACTTTATTCACTGTGTGCGTTGTATATGACTTTGGTGAGATGATAGTTACTCAATGTTTGTTAATCAAATGCTTTGCTTGCCTCTGGTTTTTTCAGGGCTTTAGATTATCCCAGAGAGAAAGATGGAGCACGTCTTCAGATGAGACTATCCTATAGTCCAGTGGCGAATTTCTTTCTCTTTCTTGTTCAGTGGACTGATTGTCAGCTTGCTGGGGCCCTTGGCTTGCTTAGAATTCTTATTTATGTGGTATGTTCTCTTATCTAATTGAATTTTATAGATTATCTTAACACTGTTTTTTCTTTTGTTTTGTGTTGTGTTGTTTCTCTAATTGAAGAGAGAGGGTAGAGATGAGATGTTAAATAGTTATAGAATGTGTTTAAATATAAAATATAAAATTAGTTTTGAATCATCTCTCTTATCTTTTTCATCTGTCCTCCCCTCTCTCATTCTTTCTTTAGAAAAGTGTTATTAATCAAGCACTTAAATTTCTGGGAAGGTCTTTTAAATGGGCATGTTTCATAATCGTAAAGTCCAAAATCTGAATCTTTAATTCTTAATCTGTGCATATGTTTTACATTCCATCTTCTTCGTAACTGTATTTTATTATGGCATCTGGTGTTGGTGTGACAATGTGGTGGATTGGTGCAGACTTACGCAGATGGAAAGACCACCATGTCGATCTATGAAAGGAAGGCCAGCATTAAAGAATTTTATGGTGAGTCAGGCTCAGCAAAGATGAACTTTACTAATGTAGTAATATTTCTGCACAAATGCTTAATGTTGTAAATTTAGAATTTTATCTTCTTGGGAGGCTGGCGGATTAGGGGGCAGTAGGTGAACTTTGTTATTCCTTGATATGAGTTGTGCTCACATGTTTTTCCATTCATGTACAGGGGTGATATTTCCTTCTATATTGCAACTTCAAAAGGGCATAACAGATTTGGAGGACAGGAAACAAAAAGAGATTTGTACTGTCAGATTCAAAAGAAAGGATGAGTTGGGGAGAGGAAAGCTCTCTGAAATTGACATGGAAAGAGAAGAAGAGTGTGGAATTTGCATGGAGGTGAACAGCAAAGTTGTTTTGCCTAACTGCAGTCATTCATTGTGTTTGAAGTGTTATCGGGATTGGTAAGCTTTTTGGCCTCTCTTTTTTTTGGTTTTCTTTTTTGGTTTTCTTTATAGTTTTCATCATATTTTTGTCAAAATTAGAAGGTTTCATCACATGAGAAAGATTTCTTCCCTATGCTTGGTCCATGCATTTTGCGAAATAAGGGAGCTGAACTTATACCTTGAATAAGTCATAACAATCATCAATGTTGCATTTTTTTTTGTGATAAGTGAATACACCGTCTTCTTTTCCTCTTAGAAGAACATAATGAAAGCTGACTATGTAGAGTGCATAGCTGGAATGCACATTCTTTAAGTTTGTAGCTGTGATAATTTCTGGTGTGGATTGCTTGTCAATGTGCACATGTATCACCCCATATGCATTTCTCTATGCACACTTATCCTTCTCTGCCATTAAGTTGTTGGGTTAACCTTACGGACAACGATGAAAGATTAAATGGTCAGTGACTTCTGGAAATTTTATCTGCTTAAATGATGGTTGACGACTTGACGCTTCATTTGCAAAAGCTTCAAGACTCGGTTTTCAGTTTTCATTTTTATTGTTTATTAGATATTTTTGCCTTTCCTATTATATACTATAGAGGTGGAACCTGATCTGTTTTATATTTGCTTCAGGCGTGGGCGGTCCCAGTCATGCCCCTTTTGTCGTGACAGTCTCAAAAGAGTAAACTCAGGCGACCTTTGGATCTACACAGAAAAATGCGATGCTATTGATCTATCATCAATCTTAAGAGAGGACCGCAAGAGACTGTTTATGTACATTGATAAATTGCCTCTTGTTGTACCAGATCCTGTTTTTCTTCCCTTTGATTCTCATGTTCGGTGAGGCCCATGTACAGCTTTTGGGAATTGTCTGTATATAGCAACCCCGGCTGTGATTATAACATGAAACCTTGTGAATTGTAAATGCACTTGGCCATAGTTTTGATTGGCTTCAAAATATAAGATTACGGTTTCTGTAAAAAAGTGTATGTTTCCCTTTTGACTGTTTCCAAGAGTTTCATAAGTAAATGTGTGCTTGCTTTGCTTGGAGTCTTGGTTGCTGTAATTTGTTTTGAATGTAGGCAGCAATGTTGGATTCTAGGAAAATGTTTCCTCTACTCATGATAACTTGAAAGCAATATTTGCATTGCAAGAAAGATGAATCAAATCGACATATTTTGAGACTTTGTATACGCACATAATGACGAGTGTTGGATTAAGACCCATCATCTTGCATACGCACATAATCTGCATAAAAGCGAGGCTGATTCTCATCCGTATGAACATAGGCATGGCCTCCATGGCTAGAGACATCAAGACCTGCAATTTCTTCATCAACAGAGATCCTCAGAACGTTAAGCTTGTGAAGAATGTAGAATAGAGGACCCATTGTCAAGCTAACCCATCCTACAATCACCAAAGCCTCCACCGCTTGGGCGCCTAGCAGACCCCAACCCCCACCCATTAACAGACCATAAGGCCGTGCTGCACCAACCACACCCGAATCGTAGGCTTGGACCACAAACTCCTCCTTTGCAAACAACCCTGTAAATATCAAACCCCAAGCGCCGCACCCACCATGTAATTGGGTCGCCTCTAACGGGTCGTCGAATTTCAATTTGAGGGCCAAGATATTCAGCCCAATTAAGACCCAAGCGGCGAAGAACCCACAAACAACTGCGGCCCACGGCTCAACCACCGCACATCCGGAAGTTATTGCAACAAACCCACCAAGCACTCCGTTGCAAACATCTAGTGCATCCCAGTGGCCCACTAGTAAGCGCCGGCCGAAGAGGGTTATGATTCCGGAAGTGGACCCGGCTAACGTAGTCACGACTGCCGTTCGGCCCACTGCAGTCCAATTCCCTTCATCAGTGGTGTCCGGATAGGCCACGAGAATCTTATTGAACGATCCCGGATTAAACCCGAACCATCCGAACCACAACAGGAATGTCCCGAGCACCACAAGGGTTGCGTTGTGGCCTCGGATCGGTTTGGCCTTCCCAAATGCATCGAACCGGCCCACTCTTGGGCCTTCAATGAAAGAACCCCAAAGCCCGGCAATGCCACCTACCAAATGAACCACACCACTCCCAGCAAAGTCAATAGCACCAGAACCAAACAGCAAGAAACTAGTTGAACTAGGATTGAGCCAACCACTTGATGACCAAACCCAGTGAACCACCACAGGGTACACAAACCCAGACAGAAAACAAGAGAAAATGAGGTATGCACTAAATTGGGTTCTCTCGGCTATAGAACCACTTGTTATACCAGCAACAGCTATAGCAAATGCCCACTGGAAAAGGAAGAAGCTGTAGTCATAAGATGAGCTGCTGGGAATATCCTTGAGAGCAAAGAAATTGGTACCAATGAAAGGGTTGGAATCGGAGCCTTCTCCGAATGCAAAAGCGAAGCCAAATAGATAGAAAGAGAGGCTCCCTACAACGGCATCAACAACATTGGTGAGCATTATGTTCATGGCATTCTTGGCTCGAACAGAGCCAGCGCAGAGCATGGCAAACCCGAGCTGCATGACGAAGACAAGGTAGGCAGAGAAGAGGAGATAGATGGTGTTGATGGAGCTCGTCACGCTTTCCTCCCATGTGGCCGCCATGAATTAGATTAGAAATGGTGGGTGGTGATGAAGTGAAGGGAGATGTGTCTGAGAGAGAAGGACCATATAGCTAGCTCGGTAGCTCCTGATATTGCGTGTCAATGAGGGATTTCAAGTTTGAAGGGTAGATACATATTTGAGGGTCGCTTTAGTAGTGCATGAATTGTTGATAGAGTCACCAACTAGGCTGTTAACGTGCGATTGATTTTCGTACTCGGTAGGCCCAAAATATTGGTGCAGTATCAAATATCCATCGTTGAAGATTGTTCATGAGCTGTTGATTTCGCAATTTGAGAAGATTTTTCCACATAATCTGGTAGTTCTGCTCTATACCAACCAAAGATTATGGAATGAAGATCAATACTGAATATACAATCTGCATATTCTTACTATTATAACATTAAGTTTCTTAATAGATTATAATAACCCCACCTATAACGTGCTATCAACAACAAAAAGTAATCAAGATCGGGTACTATATAACTGGCTAGCTTGATATACCATCAACAATTAGTTGTGGATTACTTGGTTTATATATACAGATATAGTGATCGATTACTCCTATTTTACAGAGGCTATTTCTGAAGGTAATCATTGAGATTCTAGGTACGAACCATGATCATCTTGCATTTTAACTCGGCTAGTGAGGGATGGTCTCATCGTGACAATTGCAGACTCGTTAGCTCCGGCTTTAAGAGCAGCTCTCCCAGCTTCCAGGAACCTCTTGACAGCATCCTCTGCATAACTGTTAGCTTCACGGACGTTCATCATTTCGCCAATATATGGGTAAGTGTTGAGTACATGATCACCGTTGAGCTGGGATGCAAGTTGGATCAGTTCAACTTGAAATTCTGAGAGGCTGACTTCTTCTTTGGGTCCCCACGGCCTCAGTGATTTCGTCACCTCTGGAAGAGTTTCTGTAACAGAGAATTGGAGGATTAACATTGGATGACAGGTGCAAGGAAAGAAAAAACATTCTTCCACCAATAAAATGCAACTCCATTGTGAAATGTGAGGGCATTAATCATCAAAAAGAGATAATCAGAGGGTTTTAATGCAAACCTGGACAGTCATCGCGAGGAGTATTGCGGAGGTAAAAGTAATTCTCAAAAGTACCAGCCCATGCATCTCTCTTTGTGAGGAAATTGGATTTTAAATTGAAAAGCTTCTTTACAGTTGCAGGAATAGAAGAATGCTCAAACTGCGAATGTGGTGTTGGCCCTGTTGGCTCATGGATCACTGCAACAAAATACCAAAAGTCAAATCAATAAACCGCACAGCCAAACTTGGTATAATAATACCTTCAGGGTAAACCAGTGTATGCATGAAATACCATTCACTTAAATTGATTGCTCATACTTTATGCATGATATGCATTCAGAAGTCACGAAAAGACGGTACAGAACTGCAAACAGTCTAATTAGAAGAGGGGCAGATATGCAGATTCATATAGTGTGTGTAGACATAATAAAACACCTTCTTTCATGCAAAGTTCTGCTGTCTCAACCCAAACATTAGAAAGATATTGAGGACACTATAAGGGCAGGGAATGATATCAATATAAAAAATAAGCTTGCTTAACCCGACGGGGTTTCCACTGATTTAAAATGCAAAGAACCCTGTTTCCAATAAACATGATCGAATTCCCTGCTTGCTAATGCATCGGATAAAAATTGCCCCTTTAGTGGTTTTGCATCTAGCCATGGGCAATCAGGGTAGAGTAACTACTAGGTGCCTGGCCAACACAGAAAGCTCACAGCATAGCCAAAATATCACAAAGGGAACAACAGTAACTTACCAAATTCTATCTAACATAGTCAAACTTAATGATTTTCCTCAAGTACATAGAAGTATAGAACGACTTTTCACCAAACATGTTTTGAGCTACTGTACATGTATCAAAGTTCAAAACTTGAAGCAAACAATTATAGGCAACTATAACATAAAAAACAGGGTCTAACAACCAAGAACTGCAAACTCATATAGCTAAGTATAATCTAACAAACTGGAACCACTTTCACTCTAGACAAAGTTAATGAACAAACCCAGAAGAAGCAGAGAGACTGACCAGTAGCCTTTTCAACCCAGGGCGAGACGAGTATGGTGGGCACCCGAACTCCCAACCGGTCAAACCGGAAGTAAAACGGGTCGGGCCCAATAATGCCATCGGGATTAGGCACACCAGAAATGGGCGTAGGCACATGGTCGTAAAACCCACCGTGCTCATCATAAGTAATGAGCAAGGCCATTTCTTTCCACTGCGGGCTCGCCCTCAGAGCCTCGTAGACCTCCTTCACGAACCTCTGCCCTCGCGCCACGTCATGCGACGGGTGGTCGTCGTTGGCCGGAAGCTCCTTGACATCAAAGTACCGCTGCTCGACCACCGCGTAGTTCGGAAGCTTCCCGAGCTTGGCGTGGAGTTTGAACTTCAAGCTGTAGCTGTGGAATTTCGTCACGTGCTTCAATTTCCTCAGGCTCTTGAAGAAGAGAGTGGCGGGGATGTTCTGGTAATAAATCCCGAAGCTGAGGTCATTTTCGTCCAGCGAGTCGAAGATGGTTCTCTGAGGGAACCCGTGGATTAGGTCCTTGCGGACGTTGCTGGTGGCGCCGTGCGAAGTCGCCGAGTGGACGTAGAACCGGTTCGGCTGAGTCGACGCCGGCACGGACGCGAACCACCGGTCGAACACGGCGAATTCGTTTGCCAACTCGGCGTAGACCGGTAAAACTTCCGGTTTGAAGCCGCTCATCACGGTGGCGGCCATGCCCGGGGACATGGTCTCCGCCTGCTGAGCGAAGCCGTTCATCAGAGCCGGGTTGCCGGAGCTCTGGTTGGATCCGAATATCTGTTCCCGGATCGCCTGGAACGAGTGGCCGGGATCGGAGTCGATGAAGAAGGCGTCACTGGAGACGTGGACTTCCGGGGACTTGGGGTCGGTGACGGAGAGCCGGTTCGATTCGTTTCCGGTCAAGCCGTCGATATCGGGTCGGGTCGACTTGAGCCAGCCGAGAATATGGTCAAAGGAGCGGTTTTCCATCACCAGAACGACGACGGTTTTGATGGGTCCTCGGATTTTGCGGGTTTTGCGGGCCGTAATGTGAGTGGATTGGGTAGAGAGTAATAGGATGCAGAGGAGAAGAGCCCGGGTGAAAGACGGTCGCCGTAAAGCCATCTCCGGTGACCCAGAGGAAAGCGAAAGGCTTTGTGTGGTCAGAGGGATGAGGATGAGGTTGTGAAGTCTGAAGTAGGGTTGTAATGGTTGGATGTCAGCATATGCTTTGAGAAATGAGAATAAAGATAACGCCTTTCTTAGATGGAGGCTTTCTTAGATACAAGCTTTGTTGAGTAGTAATTTAGTTTCTTCTTTCAACGCCGAATTGAAGAGTGATCTTTGTTTTTTTTCTTTGATTTTTCTAATGAGTTTGTAGCACGCAAAGCCATAAAGTGTAAAATGAACTACTCTGATTCATGCGTGGCATACAGGCATTAAAGAACAAATACCTCATACGTGGCATTAACGGATCCAGATGTTATTGGCAGAATCCACACTTCTTTTCTTATTAAACTTTGGCCAAAAAAATAATAATTATTGTCCAAGGTTGAAGATGATAATTAGTCACATAGTTGTAAGTTTGTAACAAGTACTGGTAGGCCTAACTTTTTTAAGAATAGAATTCAAACCCGTAAACTCCAACAAGAAAAAGTCGCTTGATTCTATTGGCTAAAAAAATTAAAAATACAAAGGTTAAAGCCGCCAAAAAATGATCAGACCTTGATACAATCATACTTGGGTACAAAGACAACAAACCACTCTCCAACAATTTAGACATGGATTGGAAATTGAGTAAAAGATTGAACAGTGATCAGACCACATCATCGCAACGGTTTATAGGTAAAGAAAATTGCATATGGTCAGGAGCTAGCTTCTCTTAGAAAAGATGAAGTGCCATCTTCTGCTTGTTTTGTTTCCACTTGGGAAGCTTGTAGAAGTCTCTTTTAGTTATGCCAAATTTCATTTTGAACTCTTCTGCAGATAGATATGCCTAAAGCCACCAGAAGAAGCTGGTTAGTGACTTAGTGATTGCTTACTAGACTGAGTTAGATGCTTAGAATTCATCAAATGATCGGAATGCGAAAGCCATATAATTCGATGATATAATATCTTCATGTACTTTAAGCATATTGACAGTATACTCTGGATGAGTAAAAAAGGGTTCACCTCTCTTTTGGTTATGTCTATGCTGGTTTCCGGGTCTTTAGAACCGATAGTTAATCGTTCGTATGGATAAACTAACAAGTTTATGTCATCCTCACTTCCATCAGCCTGAATGTCGCCCACATTTTCAAATAACGTTTCATCTGCTGCTGGAGAACCTGCAGATGCCAATGACTCTGCTGCCAAACAAATTAAACATGCAATAATGAGGTAGGTGCTTGACAAACAGGGAAAGAAAGTCTCAAGAGATTTAATGTACTTGTAAAAAAAAGGTTTAAAGATTAAAGACAATTGCCAAACATGTTACAACAAGACTGAAAGAATAAATTTAGTGGATAACAGTATTAGCGGTTTCATATAGCTTCGTTAACTTAGGGCGCTTTATTACCTGGACTACCATTAAGAGAGGATCCTCTAAAGAGTTTCCTGACAATTGGAGTTGAGCTGGACAAGTTGTTAGAAGACTTTACGATTGGAAATGAAGCACCAGATGCAGGAGAAAAACTTCTTGTACGGCCATTGGAACTCATGGACTTGCTTCTCAAACTAGCTGGGGTCGTCTCCCTGGAGTATGCTTTCCATGAGTTTCGTGCTGGTGCCTAGTAATTCAATCAGAGACCCATGAGTAATGTGTATAATAAGGAGAAGATTTTGTACGAGAGGTGATTTAGGAATGGCTAAGAAACATAATAGACCGGTAGAAAGATAAAAACACACAAATCAAAGACGCATGAAACTTACAAAAGGTCATATAAAAGATCCGTAAAAACATAATGAAGTCACTTACTTCTAACTGTTGTGGTTTTCCTTTTAAAATAGCCAGCTTCCGCTCAAATGAGTTGCCATGCATCTACAAGGGCTGAAGTTTAGTTGAATAGATAAAACGAAATGTTGAATTCTTAAGTTCCTGATGTTTATCTTCACTTAATTGATAACAATGAAAAATCCATGCGGTGGTGAATCTTTGACATATATAATGAAATGTCCATATAGGGGAATGATCTTACATTTGACTTTGAGTGATCCCATTCAAAGAAACGAGTGAAAAATGGCGGTTCATGCCCTTCACTAACAACATATATAGGAGTTTCCAAAGATAGCCCTTCAACAAGTACATCGGTCTCAAGAAATTTCTGCCAGAACCAAGTAGAGTTATAAGAAAATAAGAATACAAATAAAGCATAAGAGCATCAAGTATGAAAGCCACAATATAATTGTAAACACGAGACCAGAGAGATTGCATGATGAATTAATATTCAATAAAAAATTATAAGCCACTAGAATCACATAATGTGATGATTGTTATCCTTATATAGTATTTCTGTGAAACAGTCATCAAGGAACTAAGAAGTTGAGAAGTAGTGTACTTACCAGGCCAAGAGTAAGGGCTTGTTGCTTTGATCTAATATTTGAGTGGCTTCCAATCCAAACATATATCTCTATGTGGCAGTCAAGGACTAACACATCTTCAGTATTTAAATCATCCTGAGTGAAATTGTATATCTCTTGCACCTGATATATTCAAATTGATTCAGATGAAGTATAAGTTCAAACAAGTCTAAACAAGACTAATCATCCATAGAATTTGATATTCTATATTAATTAACAAAAGCATAGCTAAAACCATTAAAATTGAAATTCCAACAAGGTTTTGCAAAACAACTGAGCTGCATGCTTAATTGCTTATCAAATGTATGTAAAACTGTACCTTGAAATCAGCTGAATGAGAAATTCCAATCAAGATGCAAAAGAAGCAAACATGTCAGTATAAAGATTTTTACAGCCATATAAAGCCATGATGACTTGGAACCAAAGGCAAAACTACATTCTCTTCTGACAGAAAAATTTCAAAGACTGGAATTTTCTTTTACCTTCAGTTCCGCTCAACATAAACAAATGTGGATCTTCTATGTATCCCTTTATCTCTTTTCCCCTTGCGTACTCTGACTTTCCACCAAGTGCATTCCAGAAGATATCAGATTCGCTCCCTTCCCTCACTGATATGGCTTGCCATGTTGGCTAATTTGCACCAAGAGAAAATAAATATTCGATTACAATTATATGAGTGTAAGTATGAGAAAAAAGAAAGGTAGTAGTACTAAGATACTTAATGCAATACTTTGTATATTACTCTCATTTCTTTTAGATTGATTTGCAGCAAATGACATATTTAGACTTTAATTAGAAATACATTGTGGCATCTTATAAAAGTTTAAGGATCAGTTACATTAATTAGTTCAAGCATTCTGTCAAGAAGATCATGGTCTCTGGTCGAGGAGAGATTTCCAATCCAAGTGAAAACAGATGTGCCAGTTTGCAGGATGTAACAATAGGAAGAGTTCAAAGACCCTGAAACCTGAAACAGGAGTGCAATTCACATATTGGAGGATCAGAAGTGAAGAGAAGAGACCATGCATAAATATTCTCTTCATCATTAAAAAGCTCAACAATAAACATGGGATGATAGAAGTTTCCATTATCAGATAAACTCTCCAAAATAAGAGAGATTAAAGGTTTCATTATTAAATTATACTAGCTTTCAAGCTTACTGTATCAACTTGGATGGCCTGCATGTTGTTGGGACTCGTCCCTTGAACACGAAAAAGAGCTGTCTTGCTTTCATCATAAGTATCATCTGCACTACATTTTTCTGCCACAAACTGCTTGTATCGTTGACTCATACCTCCCTACAAGAAAAGCAAAATCCCAGAAGATGCCTCACTATCAACAGTAGATTAACTTGAAACAAAAACAATATTTGTTTGGAGGGAAACAAAAAAGAAAAAAAAAAAAGAGGTGTGAACCTTGAAAACAATTAATGTCTGCAAAATTGAAAAAAACTGAGATGGCTCCTTGTTCTCCATAATTTGAGCCTGAAAATACAAGTCAGAAAAATATAATCCGCATGAGTGATGCAGTTAAGTCAAGAAAGTCAATCAACTACATGTGAACATGGAAAATGTGTTCTAAACAAGCTATCTTAACAGAACTTACCACAACAGGATTCCCCCTGCTTGACTCAACTAAGGCATGCATATGAGAGATAGCATCCCTTCTATCTTCCTGCGTGAAGAAAAATAAAAATTAAAGAAGAGAATTGAAGTTCACTAAAGGCTACCAAAAACTGAATAGTTGCTTCAGATACATATGAGATAACCATAAGTGAGTTCTAAATCATTTAAAGTTTCTATAAGATAATGTAGTAGCTCGAAACTTAAACAGACAGCTTTTCCAAGGTAAGCCAGAGATTTCAAAGAGTCTTTTATTTTTCTTCTTTTCCCTCTAACAAGTCATGAAGAGACCTATGAATAAATCTCTTAAATCTACAACAACCTATTAATACCAGTCATAACAGCCATGGTTAACAACTTACCATTAAACTCCCACCACCAAGCCATGCATAAAATAGATTCTCATCCCTTTCGTTGCCAAGATATGTATATTGCAGAATGTAACAATCCCCACTGAAAAGCTTTCTCTGTTCTGGGGCTGGAACATGTGACACTTTATCACCATCTACCCACCAAACCTGAAATGTTATAGATTGCATTAACATAAAGGAGCGCATGATTTGACCCAAAGTTTGAAAGATTATAACTCCTTCCAAAAGAAGCTACTTTCAGTGTGCCTCTGCAATCTATAAATGGCTGGATATCTTCTTCATCAGGAAGCTCTTTCACTTCATAACCTTGTTGCTTGAACATTGCTGGAAGGAAGTAAATGTTAAAAGAATTATAATGACAATAAGTACTGCTATAACTACAGCATTAGTACTTATGCTGCTATATTATTTGTTACGAAGTTGGGATTTGGTAAAGGAATTAAAACCTGCTACTTTTTCTCGACCTTCTTCATAAAGCTTGAGCTCCACTGTTTGAGGCCAATTATCAAAGTATGACCTAAACTTGGCAGTTTCTAATCCTTCAGTTATAGATGTTACATGAGTACCGGCTGACCTGCCTTGGTTTCTGAGGAAATCCTGTAAAAGAGTAATGCAATCATCACTTAGAGAATAATACCCCTGGCTCTGTCATGGATTTCTTATAGATTTTTCTTTCTTCACGCAACTAATTTATTCCTAAGTAACCATACCACTGAAATTTTTAACCAGAATATTTTCTCTATTAGTCACTCATTGGAAGAAAAGTAATTCTTACTTCTGTAGCTGAGATTGATGTTTTCCTTTCTGTAACTGAAGTATGCCTTCCCATCCAAACAAAAATCTCAGAATCGCAGTCCAGCATATAGCACTTGTCCGTCTCAAGCATTTCTTTATTTAAGGAATCAGTTCTACATGGACCTAGTTTACCCTGAGTCGTTATCCTGTGAATAGAAGAATATGACAGCACTCTTCAAGAAAATAAATTTGCATTTCAAGAAAAAAAAAATAGGGAAATGAGATGAGATTATGAGTTATGGTCATCCTCAATATGACTTGAGCAAGCGTGCTGAGTAAGAGAAAAGGTCAAGAACATAAATGTGTTTCTAAAATTAGTCATACTTACCATGAAAGTTTCACAAAGGGTGTTTCAGATGGTTTCTGAACAGAAGAAGGTGAATCCTGGGGAATGGGAGCATAACCACCAAATAAGCTCCAGAATTCTCCCACATCAGGATCACCAACCAATTTTCCATCCTCTGCAGCACTTTAACAATTAAGAATTTCTGTAAGGTTTCCTTAAAGGGAAGAGAGAGAGAGAGGTTGGAAGATTTCGAACCTACAGTTGCCACCTCACAGTTTCCACGATGTTTATTCTCTTTGATGTACTGGACAACCTCCAAAGCTTTAGCTCTCTCTTGTATGCTAGAGTTGCACCCACTAAAGAGGAAAATTTTCGATGCAGTATCAAGTATGAATACATCATTGTGGTTCAACGACGAGCGAGAAAAAGGCACCTGGTGAATATGCAGACCATCCACATTAGTGCATGGTATTTACATGAAATAATGACAAATACAATGATTGGAAACTCAAGGTTTGATAGTTTTTCTAGAAATTGAACTAAAAGTCATTCCAGTTTATAGATCAGAACATATCTATTTAAGCATCTAATTTCAAGCATAGCTTACTTCTTTAACATGAACAACATGGTCCCCTTTGCAAGCTAACAAGGTGACTTTATATGTTTCACTTTTTAAGTGCCCTTGCTGTGATGCATATACTCCTTCAATGGGTATAATACAGGGTTTGAAGTATGACAAAAACTTCTCTGTTTCCTGGCCTTGAAGTTCCATATACTGCACAGTGCAGGACCCTAGGGCTGCATCTAGTTCGAGTGCTTTATCTGATGCCAATGCCGAGTCCACCTGCCAATATAGTATTCCCTCTTGAGTTTTGATGCTAAAGGAAAATGAAAATTTACAATTGTCTATACTTTTGAATGAGCTCTATAACTTATTAATGATCTTGCACCAGATTGTTTTGTGTTATTAGAAGTCATGTGTAACAAAAAATTTTGCATGAAAATTAGTTACAAACTAAAATAGAAGACTGGGTGAAAACCTTATTTGCCTTCTTTCCAGTCCAATAGTGTATGTCATGCTGAGGAAGGCCACTTTTTGGCAGAATTGTCTGTCATGATAAACAAGGCTATAATCAATCTAATTGCATACCTGATAATATAATCTACAAGGTGACACGCATGATCCACCAGTAAAGTTGCAACATTCTAAGACGAATTACACAGTACTGAAATGAAATCAACTTCAATTTTTTAAAGAGATGGTATTGATCAGAAGACATACTTAGACTTACTGTCAAGAAACAGTTGAGTTGAATTTGTTCATGGTATATTATTACAAAAATAGCAATGGTATGGCAATCAAATGAGTAGAGTTTTGAAACAACTTACACTCAAAATTAGATATGCACTCCCAGAATAGAATCTCCCATGTGAAGGTTTTGGGACAGAAACCAATTTTTGGTTCTCAACACACCAAATTTCCAAGCCACTAGCATAAGAAGGTTAAGGATAAAACAATGAACTTGAACACATGTATAAGATATCAAGAAAGATAGAACAGTAATGATTATTAGAAGATTGCGAACAATTCTAGACCAACAAAATTCTCAAATTTCCCAATATTTTTTTGCTGACAAGCTGTGATCGCATTGATCATTAGAAAAGCTCCCAACTTTCTGGTAGTTGACCACATTTACAGTCTAACAATATGAGTTATGGTCTTATGGATTAACACAAAAAATTGAAAATTGTTTAAATATATAATTCATAAGGATACAGCTTTGCTCCTGCAGCCTGGAATGCTGGATCTGTGTCTTTAGCATAAAGAGACATTGTGTTTCATGTCCTTCACACTCCACAAAAATTCTCCTTTATAACAATTGAATGAAATCTGATCAATTTCTGGAAATAAAAAAAAATACAAAACCCAGTAAAGCTTATATACCTTATTCCTTTCTGTACAGTTTTGGAGGAATCAGTGAAATGGGGTTCTGTTTGATTCTATTTGCAGAGAAGGAGCATAACCCAGAAGACCCAGTAGGAGTATATTCCTAATCCTTTCTTTGACCCAAAAGAATGATAATGTAATAAAGAAGTTGGAAAATGAATAAACAAAGTGTACTAACCGGTCTATCTGAGTTTGGTAAAAGCATCATTGTGTTCATAAAAGAAAATACAGTGATTGGCTTTAGTGGCCAGCTAATGTCATGGGCCCATTGCTTCAAAGTTAGAAAAACAAAACATGATTGAAAAGGTGGGCGTGGTCTGTGCGGCGTTTCCCGCTCTTCAACAGTTCAACTTCAAAGTTTGTGAGAGTGGGAGTGGCCATTATTGAAGATTACAGCTTGAAATTGATGCATTGGCTGTTACTTGAAGTTGAAACAATTCTGAAACACCTTCTTCTTTTTTGTTTTAAGAATAAATATGTCCTTGATAGTAAGGATCAAAACTGAAAAAATAAAATAAAATAAATAAATGCTAATACACACTGTTAGCTGATATTGTATATAAATAAATAAAAATTCTAATATAATATTGGATTTAGTACGTATCAGCAGAAAGCCTAGCAAAGCTAGATTGCCGACACTACTACAAAAAAAGTCTATGGGGACATACATTTGTCCTTTTTACAACAGTTTCTATTGCCTTTATATGTCCCTAAAAACTGGATTTGGGGACAAATATATGTATTTGTCCCTAAATTTAGAGACAAATACATCTATTTGTCCCCAAAGTTAACTTTTATGGACATATAGGGGCAATAGAAACTGTTGTAAAAGGGACAAATGTACATCCCCATAGACTCTTTTTGACTTTTTGTAGTAGTGCGAATTCACTTCCCGTTAATCTTTCACTTTTCTCTAAATAATCAACACTTGGAAAAAGTCATTCTGAATTCCAATTTCCAAAACAAACAAAAAAATGTCATTCCTCATTAGTTAGGCGAAAATGCAAGTTTTGGTTACATTTTACGATAACCCCCGAGTCTTTTGTACATATATATGGCAGCAGATATCTTATTCCAGAAGTTCTAGTGGGGATTGGCTGAGAGGGTTCTCTACTAGTATGGGAGTTCATATATGAAGCTGAAAATTAAGGGCTTGTGAAGTTTGATGAGTAATCAACTGTTGTGAGTTGTGACCTCCTTTTGGTTCTTTAAATATAGAAAAGTTTGTTGGTCTTGAGCTTCACCACATATAAAGGGAGAGATATATGGTTGTAGCTTGCTAACCTAATACTGTTGATCAAGGGCGCCTGTACTTTGAAGATCCGGCCACCTAAATATGGTCGTATATAGTCTTGGGAACCTTAAATAATATTTTTTTTAAATTTTAATCTAAACTAATTTAGAAAAAATAAAAGCATAATACACACGTCTTAAAGAAAACAAAATAGGAGATCACCCTTAAAAAATTGTAAAAATAGAAAATCACGTCATATACATACAAATGAGTGAATGACTAATGATGAAATAACTACATGAAATGCCTATTGGTAATTTGATATGATGTATGCACATAAGGCAAATGCTTAAAGAAAGAATAGAGGGAACTGATTTTGGCAATCCCAATTTCAACATATTGATGTGAGAGTGAAAGTGGAGTATGAAAATCACTCCTCAAACTAGAAGGTTATTCTTTACTTATTTCGCTATCATTTTAGGTCAAATAAAATTTCATTATATTCTAAGAACGAACTAATATGATTGTCACCTTGTGAGGTGATAATATATAGTTATTGGTTGTGAAACAGTGATATCAGGTTTTCAATTGTGCATTGGTATCTGGTAAAGTAAAACTGTACATTAATCCAGGCTTATTTCCCCTATAAATTAATGGAGGTTGTTTGCTTGCTTGATGATGAAGTAAAATGCTTGGGTGGGATGCGCAATGTCATAATTAATAGAAGTTAATTTAATGCATGCTTTCATTATTGTCAGTAGGAATGTAATTAACAAGATAGTCTTTCACACTCAGAAAGCTAAAGATCACCAAAAAATTTCAACCTTTTCTCATGACATTATATATGACCCCAAATAGTCTTGAAGGGAATACACAAATTAATATGCAATATTTCTCTTTCAAAAAAGAAGAAGAAGAAGAATTAAGCTAGGGAATATATATAACTTGTTCTTGCTTTAATTTTCCTTGTCGATCCTTAGTAAGAATAAGCATTTGGTTGGCCAAGTAATTCAAGACTTTCTACAAATGAATTCAACAATTGCAGATTCATACCCTTCAATTCCAATATCTCTGACACGTTTCCTATTAAGATCCACTGAAAGCAGGCTTGGAGTCCTTCGACTCTCTCCATGTCCTTGGAATAGTTTCTTGAATACTACTTCTCCACTCCTTATAAAACCAAATGGATAAGCCAACAGAGTACTTTCTGGCCGAAGACATATATTGACTGTGACTAACTTAGTCCACGATTCTGCTACACCATACTCTTTCATGACCCACATGTCAAAAGTAAAATCATCTCGGTATGTCCTGCATCTATCGAATTCAAACAAGGCAAGAGACTCTCCACATTTGTCCCTAGAGTTAACTTTTAGGGACATATAGAAGCAATAGAAACCCTTATAAAGGGGACAAATGTATGTCCCTATAAACCCTTTTTGTAGTAGTGCCATATCTTGACATAGAGCATAAACCTTTCCTGAAAGCTAATTCGGGCATCACTATCTCACCAAATAGTTCACTGACCATATCAAACCATACAATAAAAGATTCTTGAACCCAATGCAAAGCGCCATTGACAAAAGCAGGTGAATGAATTGCAGACACAAACACATTTTTTGCAGCGTCACTAATACTCTTCCAGGAGCCTCTGGTTAAGGACCACACCTCAAACTCACATGGGATACCATAGCTCCAAAATCCTTTTCCCATTATTCTCAGAACCTTGTAGTCATTGTTACGTGAATCATACCCAAAGGAAAAATGACACCAATATCCACAAACACTGGGATTTGTAGGAAAAGTCACGTACTTTCTAATAGACGGGTTCCAAATCACTATGGTTAATTGTCTCAGAAGACCTGCGCTGCAAATCATCAGCCAGGCATACTAGCCCGTTACAAGTTCCGACGACCACCGAAGTAGGAGTGAATGGATGTACAAGCTTCTTATACTCACCAAACGTAGGGTTATCCCAACGCAACGAGTACATCTCCTCTTTCTTAGTGAACACTTTTAGTAGAAGGAGGTGAGCATCGTTTTTGCGGCGGAGGTGAGTGTGAGCGAAGATAGGGCTCTCTATCATCGACTTCCATGACTTGCACACTGCACTGACTTTCACTACTGATTTCACCGGCAACTTCAGGAGGATTTGGTATATGATTTCCTCGGGTATGTGGTCTGACATTGCTTGATTTGCTTCTGCTCCCTCTCAAAACCCTAATAAATATGTCCAAAACCCTTATTGTTTTTCAGTTCTGATAAAATTACAAAAATACCCTTATTGAAGATACAATTTGGATTTGGATTGGGAATCGTAGCCCAATAAAAGGTCTGGACCGGGCCCATCGATTTCTTTCTTCTGGCAGAAAGAAATTAGGGTTTAACTCGGACTCTGAGCGAGGAAAGAGAGAGAGAGGGAGAGAGCTGAGAATTTCGGGGGAGAAGAGAACGCGATGAACCCTCTAACCCTAGTGAAGCGGATTCAGAACATCAATGCGAGAGAAGCACAGTTAGGGATTTCAGAGGACGCTTCATGGCACGCCAAGTACAAAGACTCCGCTTACGTTTACGCCGGCGGCATTCCCTTTGATCTCACCGAAGGCGATCTTCTCGCCATTTTCGCACAGTAAGCCCCCAATTCATTCAACCCTAATTCAAAACCTATTCAAATTCTTCTTCAATTTTTGATATTTGATTCGTTTTAGGTATGGGGAGGTCGTCGATGTGAACCTTGTTCGCGATAAAGGAACCGGAAAATCTAAAGGGTTCGCTTTTGTTGCGTATGAGGACCAGAGAAGTACGAATCTTGCTGTGGATAATTTGAACGGAGCTCAAGTCGTGGGTCGGACTATCAGGGTTGATCATGTGGATAAGTACAAGAAGAAAGAAGAAGAAGATGAAGAGGAAGAGCAGAGGAAGAGGGAGGAGCGAGGCGTTTGCCGTGCTTTCCAGAGAGGTGAATGTACTCGTGGAGCTGGATGCAGATTTTCTCACAATGAACAGGTAAAGTTACCATGATTTACTTTTTTGACTTCTTACATTTGCTACATTGTGACTTTTTTGCACTATTTGTAGTGTTTGGATTCTGTGGATTGAGAATTTTATGCTGAACATCAACATTAATCTAATTCAATGTCAGTATTGATTTCTGCTTATTTCAATGTTAAAATTTTCTGTCTTCAGCTTCCTTCAATTTGTGTTTAAGAGTCAGTTTTTATGGGTGAGACATTGGGGGATATTGAGCTTGATTCCTGTATGTTACTAATTATATATGTTTTACAACATGCTTGGAGCGAGTGCAAGATCTGAGTTTATGCAGATTAATGAGAACTTGGTGCTTCTTTTTGCTTTAAATTGATATCTATCTACATATTTAGGTGCTTATGGATGATTTGTTTTGTTTGTATCCACCAGAGAGCTGCAAACACAGGTTGGGGTGCCGAGGACAAAAAATGGGGTCATGACAACTATGATGGTCCGAGAAAGAGTGACAAAAGATCTAGCACCATCCCGTCAACTCGTGTTCCAGAGCCTAGAGTGCGAGAAGATTTCAGCACTAAAGATAAATTCATGACAGTGCCAGACAGGAGGGTCTTGGAGGAAGAAAAGAGGACATCAAGAAGACGGGAGGATGATGAATTGGAGCCAAAATCAAGAGAAGATTATGATAGGAGGGAAGAAAAGAGACCAAGAAGACATAATGATTATGAATTTCAGCCGAAGTCAAGAGATAATCATGATAGAAGGGAAGATAGGAGACCCAGAAGGCAAGGTGGCGACGATGAATTTGAACTGAAGCCAAAGTCTGGAGAAGATAAGAGACCCAGAAGGGATGGTGATGATGCTGAATTTGAGCCTAAGTCTAGAGAGGATCATGTCAGGAGTGAATATGATAGAAGGGAAGATAGGAGACCAAGAAGACGTGATGATGATGACCAATTTGAGCCCAGATCTTTGGAAGAAAAGAGGGAAGGTCGTGATAGGATGGAAGAAAAGAGATCAAGAAGACCCAATCATGACGAATTAGAGCTGAAGTCACGAGCAAGTCGGGATAGGAGGGAAGGAGAGAGATTGAGAAGGCATCATGATGATGAAGTGCCTCCGAAGTCCAGAGAAGTTCGTCATAGGACTGAAAAGGGGGATTAAGAAGAAATCCATTACGACTGAAGGCTGGACCAGATACATGGAAGAATATTGATATGACAGGGTAGACGTATCGTGTAACTCATGGGCGGATTGTAACATTGGTCAAAATGAGAGAGTAATGGTGTAAAACATATGCTGTTGCAGTTCACAATTTCACATTTCTTGTATGTAATGCTTCCTGTTATGCAATGTTAAAAAGTTGTATTCTGGTAGATTGTGCAAGGTATATCCTTATTTGTTGGATGTGGTCCTTTTTCATTTGAAACTGTTCTCTGGTTTGTATATTGAATTTGATATGCCAGGCCTTTGACCATGAATACTTGCGCAGCTTGGCATTGATGTCTAGCTGTTTTTTTGTCATTGCGGTCCTTGGGCGATTAGGCAATGCTTTTGCAACTGTGCACAACATTTTAGTGACTAGTTGGTATCATAGTTTGCTTGAATCCACCCTCATCTAGTAAAATAGTAAATAAAAAGAAGGAAAAGAACCCTTTCTGATTCTGGGTAAAATCCCAAAATGGTACCCAAACTATCACGAAATGCACTTTTTGGTACCCAAGTTTGCTTAAGGACTCTTTTGGTACCCAAACTATGTCTCCGTTAGCCCAAAATGGTACCTCCGTCCAATTTTCCGTTAAAAAAAAAGGGAAAAAACTCAATTTAGTACCTGAACTATTGCGAAAGGTACTTTTTGGTACCTACAAATTTTTTTTACTCAAAATAGTACCTGAACTATTGTGTCATTACCTATTTTGGTACTTTCGTTAAAATAAAGAACAAAATTGTAAAAAAAAAAATTGTATTACAATTTAATTAATTAATTAAAATTAACTAAATGAAATCCAATCAATATTCATTATCAAAAGAAATCTCTATAGAATTATATATATTTTTTATTTTAGCACAACTAAAATAGATAAAAACAAATTATATATATATATATATAAATTTATAGAAAAAATAATTAACACAAAAACAAATATCAAACCTAGATAAACCCAGAAATGAAAATTCAAACAAGAAACATAGATTCAAATCCAACTTCAACCCATAAACCATAGATTCAAACCTAGATCTAATAGAAAAAAAAATCCCCCAAAACTAATAGCGGTCTGTTCTTGTTTCGAGAGGAGTTTTTGGGTCTGGGTCATCGGCGCTCGAGATGTTTGACGGGTCTATATTGTCGGAAGAAGTTCTTGGGTTTGGGTTTGGTTCATCGGCGCTTGTGATATCTGGAGATGGTTTGGCTGGGTTGGAAGGAGAGGGCATGCCAGTAGTCCCATATACCTCCTATTGATTTTGAATGTGTTGTGAATTTTATTTAATAACCCAATTCTTGTGTGTTTATCTGCAATTCCCTTAATTGATGCCCCCTATTTTGTCAAAATTGAATTAAAATTCATATTCTTTTGGTAGTCATGATGCATTGTTAATGAACGTCCTGGGCATATTAAGTTTGATCATGTGCTTGTTGTTTCTGGGTGCTTTGAGAAACTGTCATTTACGAGAGTCCAGAAAAGCTCCAACATTGAAAACCCATTGAAATTAAGCTCCAACATGGGTGCCCTCTCGGTCTCTGTTTTCATAGCTTCCCGTTTCATTTCAGAATTAGTTTTTTTCTGTTCTTAGTTAAGAGGATGAAGATGATAAAAATATCGTGTGGGTGATGAATCATGCCTGTAATTTTAATTAAATTGACTTCGCTAAGTTCTTTCTAATTGAAAAAAAAAAATTCTATAGAGATATCTTCTGATAATGAATATTTTTTGGATTTCATTTAGTTAATTTTAATTAATTAATTAAATTGTAATACAATTTTTTTTGACAATTTTGTTCTTTATTTTAACGAAAGTACCAAAATAGGTAATAACACAATAGTTCAGGTACTATTTTGAGTAAAAAAAAATTTGTAGGTACCAAAAAATACCTTTCGCAATAGTTTAGGTACTAAATTGAGTTTTTTCCCCTTTTTTTTAACGGAAAATTGGACGGAGGTACCATTTTGGGCTAACGGAGACATAGTTTGGGTACCAAAAGAGTCCCTAAGCAAACTTGGATACCAAAAAGTGCATTTCGTGATAGTTTGAGTACCATTTTGGGATTTTACCCTTCTGATTCTATAAAGATCCCTACACATCAAATAGTACATGCGCTCCCAGAAAAATTTATCTTGTCCAAATGAAATCTTCATAAGTGTTAATCAACTGCTATTGCTGTATATATAGTTAAAACTTTAAAAAGCAAAAGAAAATCAAAAAATTTGCTCGAGGTGAGCGATTACATATAATAAAGAGGCAGTCAGCCAAATACTCAAAGCCGTATTTACACTTACGCAGTAGGCTCTACAGTCTCCAAATGACAGAAACAAAATTGTTGAGGAAGATATAGAAAAGAGTGACCTGATTGATCAAGAATTGTGTTCCTCTCTCGCACCAATCACAATGGAGCCATCAGTAGTGATATCAATGGTTTTTCCAGTTACCCCTTGTACTAACCCAGGCACAAGAACACGACCTCCTTCACCTTGGTAAGTAAACATGGTGTCTTCGTCTTCATATCTATCTTCATATTCACATTGATCTTCGTAATACTCATCGTCATAATATTCGACTTCATGGTAATCATCCTCATCGTCCATGCTTCTTAAGGCTGTGGGTCTAGTCATGACGCAAAGACCGTCATGTGCCATGCAAGCTGCTTGGCTTTCCTGAAGCAAAGTTGCCCCTTGAGAAAGAAAAGTCCTCTCTTCAAAAGCAAACTCATTTTTGCTGCTATAAGTTGGTATGCCGTTTACAGTTAATTTCTGAAGTTTCGCATTTTTCCAGTCTTCGGCAATGGTTATAGTGTTGTTGGTATTCCAGGTGTGAAGAATTCGGTCTGGACCAGGTTGCCACAACAGGTCTCCTGTGCTTTTCTTTAGTATAAACTTGAACTGGATTGCTCTGTCAATTGGTATGTCCTATTTCAAACCATCCAAATTCAGAAATGACATATAACTTTATACTTCTATCATAAGCAAATGATCGATGATATTAAGTAAATGCTATGTACCAGCTCAGCTGTCCAAATGTTTCCGTCTGACCAGTTCAGTGGTATAGCAATAGAAGGGTTCCACTGTCCCATGATAGGTTCATTCCCTACGAGGAGGAAATTCTCACCGAAGCCGCACTTCTTGTGTAATTGGAATTGAACATGAACGGTTTTTGATGGCGCTGTGAAGCAGATCGACAGTAATCATGACTCGATATTGGGACAATTAATGTTAAAATGCTTAACACAAGTGAATATAGTAACTTACCTGTTTGTTCGAACCCAATCCCTGCTGAGTCTGGGTTCGTTAGCACCTACTCATGAATTTTAAAGGAATTAAAATAAATCAGATGATCAAGTTAGGGAAGAGAAATTAGATGATGATCATATATGTCCTTCACTGTTACTGATGACTAGTTTGAAGTTGACCTGGTTGAGAAACAAACTCAATACAGATATGGAGAGTCTTATACATAACACATATTGGACTTAACATGTTATGTAAACGAAATCAAGAAAGCAGGATCGGAAAGAAAAGTTTGAAACTTAACACCTACCTACAATCCTACATTTTGAAATACAGAAAAATACTTTATACCGTCTGCATGCGATAGCCTGGTTCATTGAGTCAAGAATGCCAAAGATACAAATTAATGAGAATGGCATGAAAGAATCAAGTGATTGAGTACCCTTGTTTCAGATGAGGCAACCGATCGAATAGCTTTGTGCTGAAGCAAAGAAGTATGATGATGAACATGTGCATTAGAAGTCCCAAACCTGAAAAAGCAAGTGGCAGATCGACCCAGAAGAGCTTTTACAGGAGATAGAGGCTTGGTACTATTAGCCTTTGCAAACAACATCGTGGAAGATCTTGCAAAGGCTTCCATTTGGCTCTGTTGTATCAGAAAGAGACACAGAGGCCTAAAGATGTTAGAAATGAACAAGATGTATATATAAGAGGCATATAAGCATGAGAAATGAGAAGGGTACGGATCTAACATCAGGTGGGATTTTAACACATGGCAGAATGAGGTTGGATCCCTTATTGTTATATACTATGCACACAACATAGTAAAAGCTCTGGTGCCCTCAACTGAAATGAGAAATTTGAGCCCTGTTTTAGTGCGGATTTTCAGTTTTGGTTTTACACTACTGTTTGATTGGATCTGAGACAATAATAGGAAAAATAATTTCTTACAACTTTTGAGTTGAACCGCTTTTTCAGGATGCGCATTTCAACCCATTTGTACACAAGAAAGGAAAAAAAAAATTGAGAGAGAAAGAAGGAAAAGCTTTTAAACTATAGGGAACATGGAAAAAGAGAAAAATATAATAGAAGTTAAAAATTTCAACAATATTACAAATAAACATTCTTTAAGTAAGAAAATAAGTTCAATTCTCGGCATGTTCGATGCAACAGATTCCACATCGTAAGATGAACATGTATTTACACTAGTATATACAGAGGCAAAAAGATGAACATTTTTGTACTGTTTTGTAGGAGTTTGAGATTTAGGATGTAGCAAAAGCTTTCCATTTTCACCAGTAATCATTACATGAGCAATGCCCCTCTCTAAAATGATGAAACCGATATCGATCTCTCAGAAATATCTCCCTATCATAAAGCTTAGATATAAGCTTAGCAACTGAATGGCAGTCTCCACAAACACGAAGATTTTTCACAACGCGAATTGGTTGAGATGACTTGGAGCTAATAAGCCCAAAAGCAATCGCTAGTTTCTCACTATGAAGGATTAGGGCATGCTCCTTCATGTCCTCTTCCTCAACAAATTGCAGTAGGTGGGACTTGTTTGGCACATACCCAATTGACTTCAATCTCCCTGCTATCTCATCTAACTTTGAGTAGATATCTTTGGATAAAGGATGAGAATTATCACCAACAAGAAATTCATGAACACTGCCGTTGACTTCGATTGAGCTACAACCAGGTTCTTTCTTTATTCCAGAATCTCGCATAAGCTTCCTTAACCCAGAAACTGCTTCCCATTTTCCTGTTTTGGCATATATATTTGATAAGAGTACATAGGCTCCATGATTTCTGGGATCCAAGTCGAGCAAATGGCTACAAGCCTTTTCAGCAAGTGCAACATTCCCATGACGCGTACATGCCCCAAGCAGAGCCCCCCATACAGAAGGAGTAGGAGATATTGGCATTTTCTCTATCAATTCTACAGCTTCCTCCAGATTACCCGATCGACCAAGAATGTCAACCATACAAGCATAGTGCTTTATTCCAGGCACAACTCCATAAACTCGCTCCATTTGATAGAAAAATGTTCTTCCCTCGTCCACCAATCCTGCGTGGCTACACGCGCATAATATGTTGGTAAATGTCACAGCATTGGGCTTCACCTTAGCTTCTAGCATTCTTGAGAAAAAGTGCAATGCATCCCTACCCTGACCATGCATTGCCAAAGCAGCAATCATGGCGCTCCAGACAAATACGTCTCTTCTCTCCACCGAGTTAAATACCTCTAGTGCCTTGTCTAGATTCCCACATTTTGCATACATGTCAATAAGTGAGGTTGTGAGGTGACAATTCAGCTTCATTCCCTGCTTCTTTACGTAAACATGTATCCAGCCGCCAAGATCAATTGCTCCCAATTGAGCACATGCTGCCAGAGTACTAACTAGAGTAACCTCGTCGGGTTTAGGACCCTTGTTTTTCTGCAACTCATGGAAAACAGCTAAAGCTTCCTTTGGCTTACCACTTTGTTCATAAGAAGATATGAGGACATTCCACGCAGCAATATCTTGACTAGGCATAGCAGCAAAAACCCGCCTAGCTTCATCATAATTCCCCGACCGAGCATACCCATCAAGCAAAGTAGTCCACGACACAATGTCCTTCTCCGGCATCCAGTCAAACAATCTTTCCGCATCTTCAACACTCCCGCATTTCACGTACATATCCAGCATAGCATTATTCAAAGTCAAGTTCTCTTCAACTCCATGCCTTTCAATACGCGAACAAACCCACCTCCCAAACTCCAAATCCGCCTTCTTTGCACAAGCTGACAAGACACTAACCATGGTCACATCATTCGGTATCATATTCTCCGCCTCCATTTCCTTAAACAACTCCAATGCCACCTCGGGACAATTCCCCTGAGCGAAAGCTGTGATAACAGAATTCCAAGAAACAACATCCTTTTTATGAGTCTTCACAAAAACCAGACGAGCCAAATCCAAATCCCCGCAGGACCCATAAAAGTGGATGAGCGAATTAACAATATAGATATCCAAGCCAAGCTCGGCCTTTATCACCATGCCATGAAAACCTCTTCCAACCTTGGAAGCCTGGAGCTCCGAAGCTGCCTTGAGCACAAAAGGGAAAGTAAATTTATTGGGGCACTCAGTACACTGGTCAAGCATTTGTAAAAATGTGAGAATACTTTCAATCGGGTCAGTGCTGGACGCATATGCGCGAATGAGAGTGTTCCAAGTGAACAGATTTGGTTCGGGAATTTCATCGAACACTTGGCGTGCATAGTCTAGACTCGAGAACGAAGATAGAGCACAGGCTGTGATAAGCTTGCTGGCGGTGTAAGGGTCAAAGAATAGGCCAGTTCGGAGCATTTGGGCATGAACTTGCTTTAGCTGATCTACGTTGGTGCATTGGTCTATCACTGAAAGAACTGGATGGCTTGGGAAACGAAGGTCGTTATTGACGGTTGGGGAGGGAGTGTTTGGATGACGTGGTAGAGAGATAACTGGGGTGCCTAGAGTTGCCATCTCTTCTGCTGTCACATTGGCATTTCCTCTAGTTAATTTCAACTTAAAACGGCTCAACCCTCTGTAAAAATGGCCCAGGCCCCATGGGTGGGCTTAGATCGGCCAGTTGGTACATAGGATAAGGCCTGAACAAAGCCTTTTAGCCCCTGGGCTGATCCAGCCCGGCCCAAATATAATAGGAATTTTTCAATTGTAATCACCAAATTTGCCCACCTAACCTCGTATACTTTTTATACTTATGTATCTATACTATTATTAAGAGAAGAGAGATTGTTAATCATAACCGATTTTTTTGACATAAATAACCTTTATGTATTAAAATACTTTGGAAACCAGTTTAATCAAGAAGAATAAAAAAGTAAACCATAAAAAAGGAAAAATACAAAAAATAAAAATAAAAACTTATAACCACGCACAATCTATAGGTAACCACCCACTTCCACACTCATCGGATTTGTGAAGATTTTCTAGCTTTTAAATAATAAGATTTGCTCATTAGACCTCCGTCAAGTTCTTACAATTTTTTAGCTAAAAAATATAAGCAACACATATTTTAGGCAAGAGTGCGCTTTTGTTTCCTGCATTATTTTCAAATTTGGGTAGAGGATGGACCTCATTAATTATCCGATGTACTTATATTTGATGAAAATATTTTAATTGCTTAATAATATGCAATTCTCTATTCTAAAAAAAATCTTAAAAATAACTTTATTTATATATACTTCGCACACAAAACATCCAATTAATCGATAAATCTCCAAATCACCCACTCCATTGATTAATTAAGGTCATTTGAATTCATATTCATCTTACATTTATTGAAAGAAACAATATATGAGATGATTGATATTCTTTGTCGTGCATTATTACAACAAAAATTTCAAGACATATGTTATGCACTTAGTTGAAACAACAAAAGTTGTCCTTGGAAATTGAGAGGATTAGATGGTTGGGATAGTTTCTTCGAGAGAATTAGATGGTTGGAATAGTTTCTTCGAGAAAATAGAATCATTTTGCAAGCTACATGACGGGCCTGTTTGAGATTGCTTCTGAAAAGCCTAAAAGCGCTTTTTAAATTTGATAAAAGCACTTTTTTATAAGGAAGCACTTGACAAGTGCTTCTCAAAACCACTTTCAAGTGTTTCTAAAACTCACCCAAGACATATATTTTTTTTTCAAATTTTTTTATATTTATAATTAATTTTTTCAATTAATTCAAGGGTTCTTGACCCATAAAGACATAATTGGGCAAATATTTACCATCAAGGACAAGACAAAAATATGGTGCCCACCCGGTCCATTAATTGACCAATTTACGTTTCCGTCCTATATATTTTACAAAAATTACGAAACTGCCACTGATAGATTTTATTGACCTCAATAAAAATTTTAAAGAATCGATACTTTCCATGGTAGGAGGAAAAGAACAAAGGAGCACATTTGTTTATTTTATTAACCTCAATAAAATTTTATTGAGGTCAATAAACTGTTTTATTGAGGTCAATAAAATTTTATAAGATCATTGAAATTTTAGTTTTTGAGTCTCAATCAGCAAAGAACAAAGGAGCATCACCTTTGTGTATTTTATTGACCTCAATACAATTTTATTGAAGTCAATAAACTGTTTTATTGAGGTCAATAAAATTTTATAAGATCAGTAAAATTTTAGTTTCTGGGTCTCAATTAACAAAGAACAAATGAGCATCACCTTTGTGTATTTTACTAACCACAATAAAATTTTATTGAGGTCAATAAAATTTTAACTTTGGAAGTTTCAATTTTCGGGAATCACTCTCTATAAAAAATTTTATTGAGGTCAATCATTTTTTTTATTGAGGTCAATAAAATTTTAACTTGGAAGTTTCAATTTCGGGAATCACTCTCTCTCTCTCCTCAAACCCGCGCAGGTCACTCTCTCTCTTCCTGTTACTGTAGCAGTTGGCTTTGCCAGCCGATTTCTCCTCAATCCGGCCACCTCAAGGCTTGAAACTTGTCCCAAAATCTTCATCTCTTCGAGCCCTTCAATCATATACTAATTTCTTGCATCGATTTTTAATGTAGGAGGAGAAATCTATGAGAGAAAAAGCTCGTTTTAGCGCGGAACTGTTCTTCCTTGCCGGCAGCGTTTCCGACCGAGTTATGAGGAAACTCTTACTAGGTTTTGTAGCCCTCTTCACCACGAACCCAATGCCACCAGTCTCACTTCAAGGCATAACCGGACGGCAACGGATCGAGTGGTCAAAGTTCGTGACCACCATGCCTTTCGATCTCAAAGCTCAGATGCCAAGGGCAAAAATGTCACGAAAAATTACCATTCAATATTTTTGTGTTTAATGGGAGTAAAACAAGCACAAATCAGGCATGTTGGGAAAAATTAAAAATCTCCAAAGTTAATGGAAAATACAAGATGAAAATTAGGACCTATTGGATATTTCCCTTTAATTTTCAAAAGCGCTTTTGGGTCTCAGAAAAACAATCTCAAACAGACCCGACATTGACATATATACCTAATATGAATACTAGATATATACTAATATACATTATGGGCACAAGTGAGGTCATTCTTGTTAGCAAATTAAGACACCATATCACAATTAATTCAACATAATTATCGTTTTGACATATTTAATGCTGCAATTGATTTCAAGTTAGAAGAGTTAAATAGCAGATTTAGTGAAAAGACGGGGAACTTCTTATTCTGAGCTTGACTTTGAAAAGAGGGGGAACTTCTTATTATTATTCTAAAGTAGTAATCAAGATGGTTTTAAATTATTTAAAATTCCTAGCTAGCTCCGCCATTGGATAGATCAAACCAGCTGTCATGATCATATTTATGAACATGTACATCAGCAGTTCTGCACTACAGTAACTAAACAGGGGGATAATTAATTAAATGGGTAAATGTCATAAATGGTACCTGAATTATATCTTCATCTTATCGATGGTACATGAACTTTACTTTTTGTCACAAACGGTACCTGAACTTTGCGATTTCGTCTAAAGTGGTACCTTAAACCACCTTCGGTCAGACCTCCGGTCAAAAATGACGCGTGAGGCGCGTGAGAACTAAAAATAAGCTGAAATGACGAAGTTGGCCTCACATCAACCTCAAAACCCCACTGCAAAAGCTTAAAGAGCTAAAATAACTCCAATTCAGGTCACTCTCATAAACCCACACCTAAAAAGCAACTTACTTTAAGTCTCAAAGATCTAAAAACAGCCTAAAGAACAATAATTAAAGCATTAGAAGCAAAACCCATATCAAATTCTCATATCTAAAACTACCCAGAAACGAAAACTTTCCTCACATAGCAATGAGAACTCGACCCAGATCTAAAACTACCCAGAACTTCTTTGCTCAACGCAGAAAGCCACCATAAACAATTATTCGAGGTATCTGGTATTATGTTGAAGCAAATATATATCGCAATCCTTCATTATGAACTCGAGAAATATTTTTCAATACAAATTGATCTCAACCCAGATAAGTCCATAGGAAAAATCCCATTTTTTTAAAAAGAGTGGATTTCTTTCTTTCTTATGCATCGGTCAAAGATCTCTAGTTGTCGAGTTTATTAATCAAGAAATTGCCTTTTTGCAGACAAAAGTACCAAATCACTATCGAATCTATCTGCAAAGTGGTTTTGGTAATGCAAATAAGTCTCTTTTTTTTTTGTCGAAAAGTGAGCATATTTGAATTAATAAGAGGCAACTAGCCCAGTATTACAACAAACATGAGAGCGCGATACAATCCCACAAAGGGGAGAAAATAAAACCCACACAAGGGTACATAAAGCGAAAAAACGAATACAAACCAACCCAAACAAGAAAAACTCTACACCGGGTAGAACACACACGGGCCCAAGAACGCCCAACAGAATTCCATGTAACCGAGCAAAGCGTGATTGACAAAACAATCTGAACACTCGCAAATTGGGAACAAAAATCCGCCAACGAGCGAAAGTTTGTTTTAGGGTGGTATAGAGTGAATCAAGTTTTGAGACAAAAGAGGTAACACTAGTCCAAGTGGAAATACCCAAAAAAATGACCCATTCGGCGCATTGTGTGAACCGTGCACAACCTGCGCACCAATAAGCAAAAAGCCCATCGTGCCCCATCAAAAGATAATCGATTTGTAATCCATACAAAAGCCGAGTAAAACAACAGACACCAAAATAACCCAAGTTTAAAACATAAAACAAAAGCCTGCCAAGGACAGTCAAAGCCCAGGCCCAGTAACTGCCCAGCTCAACAAAAGGATAGGTTAGGCAAAAACGCTGCTACCGCCGACAAGGAGAAAGGAGACCAGCCATCACTACACCTCTGCCGGCCAAATCTCCGATGCTCCCCACCATCACTGCCAAGAGGCAAACCAAATCGACCCAGATCCAACCTCCAATTAGGAACCAATATCCTCCCGGATCCCAACACCAACGTAACAGCTCAAAGCATCCCTTCAATGGCGGAGAACCACCAAACCAAACCACCAACCCGCAGTCGAAATGCCCGCCAAACCAGCCCCCATCACCACAACCACCTGGCACGGAGAGAACAGGCCCGAGAGCCATGCCGGCCACTGCACACAAAACCGGCAGGAAGCACCGATTTTGGTGAGGAAAGGAGCAGAGGATAAGAGATCCAGAGGGTTAGGGGCAAGGGAATACCGAGAGGAAAGAGAGCTAAAGATAAGAGTGAAAGAGAAATACCGAGATCTAGCTCAGAGAGACAAAACCGAGACGTGCTCGGAGTGAAACCGAGACAAAGCTCAGAGCAAAACGAGACAAAACTCGGAGAGAACCAGAGACAAGCTCAGAGAGAAAGGGTTACCGAGACAAAGCTCAGAGCAAAACGAGACAAAGCTCGGAGAGAACCAAAGACAAGCTCAGAGAGAAAGGGTTGTAGAGGCAAGGCTAAGATGGCCCAATGATTTGAAAGAGACCGGCAAACCATAGTTAGATCTTTCTATGCAAATAAGTCTGAATCAACAAATCTGTTACTCTTTCTATTCGAATCTCTCTATGCTCATCAGCCTCTCTCTCTCTATGCGAATTCCAATATGTTACTCTCTCTCTCTCTCTCTATGTGAATCCCTCTACATCGAGCACACTCCCAATAATAGGTTTCTGAAATCTGATGATAAAGACAGATTGGGGAGGGAAAAATGCATAATTTTTCCCCCTTTTCGACTTTAGCTTGGCTTCAAAGAGAAATTTCCAAATTGCCCATACATAATGACATAAAATGTCATTTTTAACCCTTATTTGTGAGTCACATGGGCCTCACGTAACATTTTTGGCAGGATATCTGATTGAAGGTGGTCTCAAGTACCATTTTAGACGAAATCGCAAAGTTCAAGTATCGTTTGTGACGAAAAGTAAAGTTCAGGTACCATCGATAAGATGAAGATATAATTCAGGTACCGTTGGGCAGTAGTTAGTTGCTAATTGTTCGGCGTACGTGCTTTAGAATTAATTCCATCCCTAAAGTAAATTCGATCCCAACTAATAACTTCTGCAAGCATTAGGTGGCAGGCATAAGTTATTAGTTGGCAGGTACGTGTATTAATTCTTTAACAATTTTTGGGTGCACCTACAGTGCTCCAGGGGGTGGGTGGGTATAGAACTCAATCCAAATTTCAAGTACGTGTATTAAAGATGCATCCAACGATCGGCATCGAGTTTGCAAGAGTCTCAACTAGCGAAAAAAAATTCCGAACATCGGGCTCTCTCTCTCTTTGATGAGAGTCGTCTCCTCACCCAAGTGGTGATTCCTCACCCATGTGGTGATTCTTCACCCCAAGTGGTGATTCATCCTTTGTGGTGATTTTGCTTTTCTTTTCTCTTTGTTTCTTGTTTCTTTTGTTAGTTTCGTTTTTAGATCTGAATTTTGTGTGTCTTAGATCTATTTTCAGATCTACTTTATGGCCAAGTTCATACCTTCATTTTCCCCAATCTCATCCTTTGTTCCCCAAAGTCCCCAAACCCTCAGCAAAGCTCTTTCTTCAAATCTTTCTTGTCATGCTATGGAAGTTTCTGTCATTCTCTCGTGCAACTGTCTTTGTAAGTCTCAAGTCTCTTGGCGGAGTGCTTATTGGGTATGGTTGTTCCTTTCGTATGCGAGATCTTCTCGTAATCGGTCGATTGGAGAATGTATGGCGGTTTCATCCGACTCCGTATCCTCACCTCCGCAGACCACCCTTGGTTACCTCTTCATGCTCTTGACTTTGGTCGGAGCTCGGGTGACGTTCCTTCAATGGCAGAAGCAAGAGAGATCTGAAGAAAAAGCTTTGGTTTTGGTTTGGGTGTTTTTCGGCTGCTTTGGATGTTTGGGCTTTTTAGCTTTTCTTTTTTTGTTTTTGTTCTTAGTTAGTTTTTCTCATGCTCTTGTCATGCTCATGTCTTAATCCTTGTTGGATTTCTGACTTTGAGATGCTGTATTGCCATGTATCTTTGTATTCTGCTGGCTTTGTGCCTTCTATGAAATCTGATTTCACGACCAAAAAAAAAAAAAAAGTACGTGTATTAATGTTTTAACAAATTTCGGGTGCACCTACAGTGCTACGCATAGGGGGGGGGATCCCAACTAATAACTTCTGCAAGCATTAGGTGGCATGCATAAGTTATTAGTTGGCAGGTACGTGTATTAATTCTTTAACAATTTTTGGGTGCACCTGTATTAATTCTTTAACAATTTTTGGGTGCACCTACAGTGCTCCGGCGGGGGGGGGCAAAGATTCTTGGGTACTCTCAAGAGTAATTACTCCTTGGGGCGTGTAGGCCACGTGCATAGCATTTAAAGGACACGAGTCATTCTCAGCCGCACGATGCATCACATGGTTGGTTTATAGACAAACGGAAGTAATGGATGGAACAGTAGGGGAAACGGAGACCAAAAACAAGTAAAAGCAACGTGGGGCCCTGCGGTGAAACGATAAATGAAAAAAATAAATAAATCATTAAGGTATGGTTTGCATTAATGTATGATGTATCTAATATTTAATATTTTCCTTTTAAAAAAAAAGTAATGAAGCCTGAAATTTTTTCTCATGTTTTGTAGAGGAATTTTTGTTGTCATGAATTTACCCCAGCAAATTTTTTAATTATGGTTGGTATTTAAAATGACTTTTATATTCGCAAGACCAAAATTGATCATAACACTAAGATGTTCATAATTTTGTCGTTGTAATTTGAATATCGACATTATTCGCGTCTACAACCAAACTCTTATCTATTTATGTGAAGAAATCAAATTCAATACCCTTACATTTAGAAATTTTCATAAAAAAGTTATAGACGCGATGAAAATGTCCAAATGCCATTAGAAAATAGCGAAAAATAATTCCTATTTGGATCCTTTTAAAAAAAATATACATTACCTGTATAAAAATTAGATATGCACATTGTTTTCAATTTTTGGATGTTCATAGAACGAAAATCCGTAAACACCCCAAAGAATTTAAAAATAAATTTTTAAAAATTTAAAATGGCATGTTCATGGACGTTCAATCTAACAAAAAAATCAGTATATTATTTTCAATAATTTCTAGTTCATGGACGTTTAATTTAATTATTAATTGACTACAGATTTTATTTCAAATTTTTATTCAACTCTTCATCTTAACTTATAAATGTGAATTATAATTAACTTTATTAAAAAAATATAAGAAAATGAAATTTTGAGCTAATAAGGAGTATAGTTTTTCATTGCTTATTACTAATACATGACAAAGTACCCAAGCCCTTCATATTTTTTCATTGCTTATTACTAATATACTACTAGTTTTTCATTTGTTTTAAATTTGATTTCTCCTTTCTTTTGCCCGTATGAATTTTGGTACAATCCGAAAAATCAAAAATGAAAAATAGTATATTCGACATTAAAAATTAGTTAGTCTGTAGGTTAGTGCCTCCTTGAGCTCCCTTTTTATTTTCGTAATTTATTTTTTCTATATTTGCTATTGTTTTAATTTATTTTTTTAAACTACATTACTTAAATAAAAATTAGATGCCATAAACATTGTAATTGACCACGGACGTTTATACCATTTTTCTCAATTTATATTTTTTTAATGGGAGTAGAATTATAACGAGTGACTCTCTCCAATTTTTTTACATGGCTAGACATAGCTCCAACCCACGAGAGTGAGGGTACGAACGGCTCGCCAACATGAGTTGTGACGGAGTGGCTACATTCATTTTAGTGTGAGGGGTATTAGGTCACTAGAGATGACCATGTGTATAATTTTTTTAGCATAGGCATTTTTCTCCGCAATGATTACATCCAATGGTCTGATTGTCTAATTTCTTTTTCCTATACCTTGTTGGTTTTTGAATGTATATTTTTCTATATAGCTAATGGACTAGTTAGACAACACTAGTAGGCATTTAACAATTTTTTGTGATCCCAAAATTAAAAGATGTGAAACCATAGATCCAACATCACCCATGTATTTACTGCGTTGTAATATGTATATCATGTGGAAAAATAAGCCTTATTCGTCATCGTTTTGCTATCGATCAAGGCGATCAACCCTATCTACGACCGTTTACAAGAATACCATTTTCACTTAAACACTTATAACGGCTCCGTCGCACTCCGGTTTACTAGCCATTCGCGCCTATACTCTCGCATGGCCGAGCTCTATATATCCACCTAAATTTTTTGAACTCAGCAGCTCATCACAATTTAGTTTCCTTTAGGGAAATCTAATTAAAAAAATTAAGGGGTAAAAATGTCAAACTCACAAAAAAAAATTAGCAATAAATAATTTTCGAGTCCAAGACGACAGAGGGTCACTTTTGGTCTACACCTTAACCCGTAAATAATCAAAGGAATTAAAAATATATTTTATTTAATTTTTAATTGACCATGGATGCTTATACCCTTTCCTCTAAGTTCATATATCCCCATGTTATCCAAATCATGACAAGGTACTCCCCCCAATTATGTTACATGGCTAGACAAAAGTCGACCCCATGTGAGTGTGGGTGTTGACCGGCTCGCCATCAAGAGTTGTGACATATTGGTTACAAGCATTTTAGTGTGAGGGGTATTTAGGTCAATGTGGTTAACTATGTGGATCGAGGCCGAAACGAGGACGAAAACGTCCAATTTTTTTAGCATAAGCATTTTTTCCTGCAACAATCACATCCAACGGTTAGATTGACCGATTTATTTTTCCACCACCTTGTTGGTTTTTGAATGTATACTTTCCTATATAACCAATAGACTTGTTATATAACACTAGTAGACATATAGGGATTTTGTACAATTTGAAAAATAAAAAATAGAAAAAAGTAAATTCGACACTAGCCATGTATTTATCTTGTAGTAATATGTGTTGAGTGAAAAAATTAGTCTCGTTCGTTGTTGTTTCGTCCTCAGTTAAGGTGGTTAACCTCTATTTACGACAATTTATTAAAAAAATAACTTTTTATTCATTAAGTTTCTATGAAATTGTTTTTCACGAAAGTGGTAGAGCATATCAATACGAGTTCGTGGACACATAGAGTGCGAGAATCGGAGTTCGTATGAGTGAATTATGACTCATGAAAGTTGTGTTTCTATTTCAGGAAAGTACTATAAATAAGTAGTTACTATTTTCGGAAAATTTTTGAAAATAGCTAGAAACCCTAGGACTAGGACTCCCACAGTCCCACCATGACCCTTTGGCTGCCGAAAGTAAGGCCATCGCTAAATGAATTCAACCTCCCGCGAAAAACAGAGAAAATTTCAAGTTTCCCGCTTCTGCAATTTCACTTCCCTCACACATGGAAACCCTTAATTTTCAACTTCCCTCCAATCCCTTTCAGCTAACCCACTTTAGCTATCAGATTCGCACCACAGTCCTCTCGCGCGCTCACGCCTCCACTTCTTTGGTGGCAGGTTCCCTTTTCTTGATCAACCCCCATCGCCCATGGGATTTCCTTCCCATAATTTGGTCTGGGTTAAATTTAACGAATTGTTGAGTGTGGAAGCCCTAATCCCAAAATGAAGATTTCAGCACCATCGATTTCATCAATCTCACTCGATCTGGGTATCCAATGAATGAAGATGGTCAGTATCGGATGTATATCTTTCTCTTTCTCTTTCATTTTTTTTGTAGGAAAACCATTCCGCCATAAATTCATGTTAAATTTTCAGTAATCAAAGAAAGGTAACTACCGATCAAGATGAAGCGGTGATGGCTGCGAGACTGAGAAAGGAGAAAAGCAACGGTGGCAGTGGTATTATTAAGTTCTTGTACATTCACATTGTTATTAACTTATTAGGGTAAAATTATTTGGGCTAATAAGCAGCTATTGATGAATTATGTAGCCATTTTGACGGGGTCTCCAGACCACAAAATTCTTGCAACAGATGTGGAAACTGGTTCTGCTATCGCTCGCCTTGAAAATGCTCATGAGTCTGTCCCTTTCTGCTCTGTTATTAATCAGTATTCAAGAATGCTCATTTTGGTCATAATCTGAACATCATCTTTGTCTGATGCAGGGCTGCAATCAATAGACTTATTAACTTGACCGCGTCTACCATTGCCTCCGGAGATGATGGAGGCTGTATTAAGGTCATTTACTATGACTTGCGGTTCCTTTTGCCTTTTTTTGTTTTTTAATTTTTTTTCCTTAATTATAATTCTTTTGCCTTTGTTCATTGCAGGTGTGGGATACCAGACAACGATCTTGCTGCAATTCCTTTGATGCTCATGAGGATTACATCTCCGATATGACTTTTTCAGCTGATTCCATGAAACTCCTGGGAACTAGGTAATCTTCCATGCTGTTGTTTTGTTGTTATGATCCTGACATTCAATTTAAATGAATACCCCTGAACTTATTTATTTATTTTATTTATTCTCATGCATTGTTAAGTGGGGATGGAACTCTGTCTGTTTGCAATCTTCGAAGAAATAAGGTAAGGCATTATCTTTCCTAATTTTACTTGAGCTACAAAATCAACGCATAAAGTGGATTCCTGAAAGTTTTCAATTTAATTAGTTGGTTCTGCGATTATGACAGGTCCAAGCTCAATCTGAGTTTTCAGAAGACGAGCTACTGTCTGTTGTTATAATGAAGGTCATTGCTTTCCGCTATAGTAATTTTATGATTCATCAGAATCACATATTTCTCCCCTCTTGGCATTTTCCTCCTCTCTGTAATCCCTATTTCATTCTTTTTGTTTGATCAGAATGGTCAGAAAGTTGTTTGCAGCTCACAAACTGGGATTATATTGTTGTATTCATGGGGTTGTTTCAAGGATTGCAGGTATGTTAATTTGACCATGTATAGCAATTCAAGATGGATGAGTAAAAGTCTGTAGATATGGTCTTTAGCCATGATAGGCAGACTTTCAATTTTGTATTTCCTCTCTTTTCCCCGACTGATTTCCCCATGTTAATCTTTTGAATTCCAGTGATCGTTTTGTTGATCTCTCCCCAAATTCTGTTGGTGCTTTCTTGAAGGTGAGTTGGTCATATATCTGTTTTATCATCTATTGGCATTCAAGTTAGAGTTTGTTTATTAAAGCATTTTAATATTTGTGCTAGCTTGATGATGATAGACTTATCGCTGGATCTGAGACTGGACTTATCAGGTGAGATGTCATGCAGAATGAATTCATCATAATTTCATTCTTTGCTTTTTTGGATTTTAAATTGATTTTATGAATTTCTTTTAGCCTAGTAGGCATTTTACACAACAGAGTCATACAACCAATTGCAGAGCATTCAGAATATCCTGTAGAACGTCTTGGTATGTATTCTTTTCTTGTTGAGTTCATGCTTTCAGACTATTTTCTCTGTAAGTCATTATCTTGGAATTATTTTGAATTATGTCTTGCTAATTGACAAGTTCAGTAATGAAGCTTTTTTCAGCAAATCTCGTTGGTATTCTCTGAGTATATATATATGTTTTGCTTCTGATTCTTTCATGAATTGTTTCCAAACAATTTTATTCTCAGGTGGATGGAATTATGCACAGCATAATGTTTCAGTTTAATTGATAAACGCATACAGTACATAATCCACTTTCGGTATATGCTGCAGTGTTTATATTTTGATATTCAAAATATTTCAGTTTTGGACCTATATTATACTTATGCATACAGTTCAGATTTATACAGAGCATAAGTGTTATGAAGTTACATCTTGAGGGAGTCGTATGTGAGCTGTAGTTATGATATTTGTGATTTGGGAGTGATGTACCTTTGTAGGTATACTCTTTTCTTAATCCTGTATCATTTACTAAAGCTTGACCAAGAATTGAAATGGGATTCTGAGGATTTTGCTTTTCTGGTGCTCACTTCAGTAGTTATTTCACCATGAATGAACTATGGAATTATTATTGTTAAAATAGTGAAGGTTCAAGTGGGAGAATGTAAGTTTACATGTGAACCAAACACTATTTTACTCAAGGTCAATAATAATTATTATAGTTTGTTTATTTATTGAAATAACAAGATAAGCATTATCACTATCATTTATCTGATATTTGGTTTTATAGAGTTCTATTTACTTGCTATCAAAGCAACGGATATGATGTGAAGATCTTATTTAGATAACATTTTGATAAATATTGAGTCTTCTTTATGGGAAGGGACTCAATGATCTTACACCTTATAAATGATTGAGGTCCCTGCCTATTCTGTTCACTTGCATTAAGTATTCTAGCCCCATAGATAGAGCAGATTACAGAATAGTGCAGAAGACCTTGTTTCCAGTGAAGATGGCAGTTCCAGGTGCTTCAAGTTCTTCATTTCTTATATCTCTTTACATTATATGATTTGTGAACAGGACGAACTAGTGTGTTTATATGTATTGTGATATATCCTATAGCTTCTGCTATGTATGTTTTCACTCTTCAGAAGTAAAAGGGGACAGGGGGAGGAGTAATTTTATAGAATGTGCCTATGAATAATAGTGACGTATGAGCTTTGTTCTCCATATTTTTTGGTAATCTCTATCTCGTGTCAATATTTTGTACTTTGATGAATTTGCCAGTAAAGAGTTGTTATGCAAATTGTTATCCTTAATATAGGCACTCAGGACAGACGACACATTTGCCAGTTAGAGAGTTTGAGGTTGGTTTTTGTCATTTGCTGTGTGGCCCATGTCTAACACATTTCATCTTGAACTGATACAAATGTTCTATAATTAGCTTGTATTGCTTGAATGTTGAATGTCAATTTTACTTTCCCAAGCTGAAATGTGATGATTTTTCATCGACTACCGGTCCATAATGCAAGGATAAGTTGATTTTTTTTTTTCAGACGGAGGAGACCAATGGGTTTTCTTGCCTGATCCATTTGATATTCTCAAAGACTTGATTTTGATAATCCATAAGTTGCGTAGTGCTACGCTTGCGAACTTTACTTGCACTCCCTTGAGTCTTATTTATGAAATTCTTAGCTGTATTGCAGCTTTGTGCAACCTATAGAGATGAGAAAGAGATTCCAAACTTTGTGCAACCTCATTGGTTTTCATGTCTAATTTCAAACTTTGATTTCTCATCAATCAATTAGTATGGCATCCTCATCAAGGGTAGACAAGTTTAATGCTTGTAGAATATGGTAATTTACTCTCACCGTACTCTAATGCTTAATCTGAAAATGATGTGGTAGACAAAGTTTTTTTTGTACTTTCATCCATCATAACCTTATCTAAATCTCCTTGTGCAATAACTGCAGGGAGCAACTAAATAAGTTAGATTCCAGCCACGGTTTGGCAAATATTTGGCTGCTGCTTTGGGAATAAGTGTCAATTCAAGAATTTTTATATTGAGATTGCCGGTTATGACTTGTATTCGAAGGTAAGCCTTGAGACCATCTAATGCATTTTTTGTTACTAACTTGCTATAGATCTTGTTCAAGCATTGTGGTTATATAAGTTCTGGTTTGGTCTACTGCATCAAACAGAAAATGCATATTTGAACTCAAATCAATTGGCAACAAATTCCAATCATGCACATTTCATCCTGGATATTGACCACTATTGATCATTCAGTGCTACTAGGTAACTATTCATTTTTAAAATTAATTGTTTATGTTGATGTTGATGTCGATTTTATGAGGCTGTTTGAACCATGTATCTGTACAAAAAAAATTAATTCCATAGTGAGTTTCTTAACTATTGGTGCCAGGCTTTTAAGTTTCCATTAGGTACATTCAAAAGAAAAACGGAAACAATGGTATTGTTGTGTGAAACTTGTACTTGCACATTAAGCTTTCCTTATCAAACATGAGCATTCTAGTTGCAAGGATGAAAATATTTTTCTGGTCATCACATGACAAAGCACTTTTTACTCTCTTCCCACAAACATTATCATAGTGTTTGAACCATTTGATTTAGCGTCAACTTAATGGGTCTGTTGTGTCGAGTGCTTAGAAATTTTATTGGCAAAAATCTAATTATCTATTTGTTCTCGGCAGACCTTGGAGTTGTGGAGTACAAGAGTGCACAAGAGGCTAGTTACTGCAATAGCAACATCCAAAAGACTGATATGGTTGCCTCAAGGAGCCATGATAAGGTTGCCAAACTATGAAAATGAGACATTTCATGTCAGTCGATGTGCTAGCATGAGAAATTTGGAGAATATGTAAATTAGGAAATTGGGATGATACATTGTTTGGAGAGAGGCATAAATGTTATTTAACTGTTATGAACACTATTACAGAACTTGGGATGATACTGGAGTGTCATTACTCGTTTAATAGCTTCTAACTAGAATTTTCCAACTATTTTGCCCAAAAAAAAAATCTTTCTAACTATAAATTCAATCGTTACTATCAATTTCATACTAAAATGATATTAGACTCGATTACCCATAAGGGCATTGCCAGCCTTCATGTTATAAAAAGCTTATTGACCAACACTCTCAAGGAGTTGGAACCAAATCATTTGGCAACATTCTTGCAGAGTGACTAATTGTACGGTTGGCAAGATTTCAAATTTTATTCACATAAATAAAACGATGGAAGTGGTGAAACTGACGATTACAGACTTCAATTGCCAAGAAAGTTCAATGGGCATTACAACTTATCATTTCTTCAAATATAGCGTATATGTCCTTATCCAGGCCAAATATCTCCTCAGCCTTCTGCAATATCCAGAACATTTCAAAACATGTACCTCTTTTGTTTGCTTGTGAGCATTTAGTTCCTAAACATAAGCTAAAAAAAGGCACCAAACTGCTCATATAACAAACGACTCCTGAGGGGAAAAGAGAACAGCATCAGATGGTCAGAATACCAAGTACCAAGTAATTTGTAATTTAAAAGCACACAACTGGAATATTTTCTCGGGCGGCTAGCAAATCTAGGTACTCAACAATCAGTTCAACACTTCACATATCCATTAGTTACACGAAAATGGGGACAACTCAAGTGAAGTATTTAAGGGGCTCATGCCTGGATAATGTTTTGAGGTCCAAAAGCTGCTATTTCCCGTTACTCAGACGTTCGAAATACTTGAATACAGAATATTCGGGAATGGACAGATTACGGTCAAGGCATTAGAACCCACCAATATAGCCGCTACTAGAACTAGCGAATGCACAGTGAACCCAGTTCAATTGATTTAAAGCTCATGCAAACAGCACTGGCCATTGGGTTTCTTCTGTGTTATTACTTTGTAAGGGCACACAGTTTTACATTCTCGGAAACACAATTGTATTTTAGTACTGTGTACAATTTCTATAGAATGTTGGAACAATTCTACTCTTTTCCTCTTCAAAAATCACAATATTCGAACGAAACTTCATAGAATCATAGCCTATTACCGGCAGAAATGAGCTTAATTTCTATAGTTTCTTCCATTTCTTTCTGAGATGTAAAAATTGGAAGAAAAAAATACATAAGAAAGAAGTATAAGATACAAGCAGCAAACTTGCAAGAAAACATAACCAGAAAAGCAACAACATTTCTAATAAACAGAAAAGAACAAGAAAATAACCCAAAACAGAAGGATCAGATTTGAAGAAAACAACAAAACATGCAGAAAAGTAGTCCTACCTTTCTTGCCTCCCAGGAAATTGGAGCAAGCCATCAATGACCGGCTACCTTTCTGGCTTGCCATCTCTGCACAGAAACAATGTTGGCTTTAGACCATGTCATTACTTTGGATACCCGTTCAACACAATTAGTCTAAATGTTTAAGTTTGCTATCTACGCTGCTGCAGGAACAGTTACCCATTTGACTCACCGGCATCCTTATGTTAAAAATATCAATTATGGTCCACTGCTGTTGTCCCTTTCAAGGTATTAGTCACACAAAATTTTCCAGTGAGAGGTACCTCAATCCTAGAGATAATTCATCCGAAGTGTATACATTTCCCAGTATCACACAACTTAAGGCTGCATATTACAAGCATAAATGCCACCATCTACCTAAACCCTCCCCTTTGATAAACATACAAGCTCATACACATTAAATTTAACTTACAATTGAACATTTGGTGTAGCGCTTACCGGTTCGTAGGTCTTGCCGATGAAATATTTGACAGACAGGCTTGGCTTGTTCTCAAACAAGAAAACAATAATCTTTGTTTTGATATGGAAAACAATAATCTTGAGCATGGATACACTGAGAATGTAAGACGTTTCCTAGTTTCACTTGATTCTAGTCTAATTAACGGACCCTCTTGCTATTACAGAACATTGTCTACCGCCAATGTGATTAAAGATGCAATCAGGTGATATCGCATCACTTAAATACAAGTGAACAAACTGGCTATCTTCTCGAACATCAATACCACAAGAACAAAGAAACCTGCACAATATCAAATACGACTAATGTAAGAATTCTTCAAAAGCTTTGAGTGTACACACACACACACATTACGATTTAAACTTGTTAATGGTTAGTGGTTAATCAAAGAAATCATAATATGAACTGTTGGCTCAATTTATTTTATCTGGGGTACCTGAACTGGTGCAGAACAAACCAGGGCCCTATGCTAACAGATCACAAAATCCTAGAGACACTACAAAGAGAGAGGAACATTCCTATAACCTTGTGAACCCGGTCCATCTTGCAAAAAGAAATGGCATGTATATGGAGTTATGGACTGAAGCACTACTATCACAGTTAGAAACGGGACAAGAAATTATGATAGAAAATGGATGTCCCATACCTTATATCTGATTCTAGCATGGGGGATTGTAGGTCATCAGGATGAGACCAGTACCAAATAAGAATGTATCAGACGTACTCATTTAAAAGTTGTGGGCCTTACATGGGTATACCAGTTGTTGTCGTGGTGCTGCATGTGTCGTATAACGAAGATCCCACTGTCATAGTTGTTGTCCTGTGTCGGGTTAAGTTTGGGAATGCTAACATTGAAAGAGGGAAAATGTAAGTACACGTCAGTTGACCGTGTCATTTCGTTTGCAAAAATGTTCTGCAGCAATGAAATCTGTCGATGCAATGTGACATAAGATTATAAGGTCCAGAGTAATCCGTACGCAACAAAAAAGATTGCAGTTTTATCTATTTAGGGTGACTACTCACTGTCGTATTATCGATCAAATCATATCTCTCGCTATCTTAACTGGATAACCTAAAACATCGTTCACAACTGATCACCCAAGCATTCATACTATTGCCCTCTTCACACAAGTCTCATGCTTCCCACCCCATTTTCCAACTTATTGATACTCCCACAAAATTGTTATGCAGCAAACCAATTATGTTTGTGTTCTGTCTAATAGATTTTAGGTGGCATTTAACTCATAAAATAGTGCATTTGTTCATTTCTCTACTCCAAATTTCTAAAAAATCCAGTAATAGTAAAAGGGTGTAACAATCATACCAACAATGGGTTTAGGAAATAAAACTGAGGACCATCTTTACACATTTGCTTATCTATTTTCAGACATGTAGGTAACAGAATAGCAGATTCCAACTATATAATCTATTAATGTTCTGTTGCACCTCAACAATTAGTCCGGGAACATGAGAGATGGAAGATAACTAAGATTACAAGAATATGTAAGCCGAATCAACCATAGAAAAATAATTACTGTAAATGAACACAAGTCCCCAACAGAACATGAAAATAATATATGAAGTGTCTGCACTGTGATTTTATACCTTAAACTTCATATTCAGTCCTCTTTAAGCTTCTGAAATTTTCAGAACCGTATTTGCTTCGACTAAAACCTGCAAAATCTCAATAGAGAATCTTGATCCTCTGCTCCCTGTCCAAAACGAAAATGACAGCTTAATATGGATCATTAATAGCTATTATTCTTTTAAACCTTCTTGTCCTGCACACGCTAGATTTCACAAGTACAGACAAAAATAACTGATAATTTATTTCAGTAATTTAAAGCGTTAAATTTTGAACTGTACGAATAAAAAACTCATCTCTACGTCAATCTATAAATGATCCAGAAAATACAAAGATGTTCCTTATGAAAATTACATAAAAAATGGGGCTATCAATACAACTATAAGCTCCCACTGATTTAAACAACGTCAAAAGACTCAACCAAACCCATATTCCTAACATGTTGGAAAACTGCAACAGATAAAGGTTTGGTCCCATTCCGTATAATAACATCCCAATCAAACTGGATTAATATGAAATCATAATTTGCCTAAAAATCATGTCAGCTTCAATAAGTTGCTTCATGAACTAATGCGTCACTAATTAAACGTGTGGTTCAGAAAACTACCCGCAGTGGCGCCCGCAGATCGACTGAAGTTGTAACCCAGCCCTCGAATAGTAAACTGCCGCTGCGGTTTCAAAAGGGCTAATCGAGGATAATATAAGCTCTGCGGTTTATCGATCCGGTGCCCTCGGTTATCAATTCCCTAGCCCTCGGTTATCGATCTGGTGCCCTCGGTTATGCGAATCTGGAATGGGTTCGTCAGCAACTTCTACGAATCCATGGAACAAGCTCTGCAAACACGACGCCAAACAGAGCCGCTGTCAGAGATTTCGGAGATGCTAATCTTCCATTTGTGTTACGATTCCGCCGAGAGAACCTCCGGATCTATCGAGTTGGATTTCTCCCTCTGTGGGTTACGAACCCTAATTTTCGCGTATGGGTTTGTGATGACGGGAAAAGCCATCAAAAAGTATTTTGAGGAAACTAGGGATAGCAATTTCAGTAATAACTTGCCATCTTTTTTTTAACCTTCAGGCCTAACGGCCGACCCACTGACGGTGGCCAAATTGGTAACGTCTGCGTGTGTTGGACGCGCTGAACAGTGCAGGGGAGTAGAGAGTTCTAGGAGTACACAAGAGGCTTCCGGGGGGGGGGTAGAGAACTCAATCCAAATTTCAAGTATGTGTATTAATGCTTTAACAAATGTCGGGTGCACCTACAGTGCTACGCATAGGGGGGGGGGGGGGGGGGGTGGGTGGGGGTGGGGGTGGGTGGGTGGGGTGGTTGAAATTCTGCCACTTATCAGAACACTTAGTGTTTGGGAATTGGGGTATGGCAGAATTTCCCACAAATCTCTACGTTCTGCTTTAGAATTCCATCCCAACAGTAAATAGTTTAATTACTACTTCTACATGCATTCCTATATAAACACAACAAAATTAGCTTTTGAAATTATTCGATCATCCCTCCAAGCATTAGGGCCAGTTAATCGATTCTCTCTCTCTTCTAATTTTTATTATTTCCTTCTCTACGTACATTAATGGAGTTGGAGAGCATACTGGAATACCTACATAATAAGACCATCTTGATTACTGGAGCCACTGGCTTACTTGGAATGGGTACGTACGCTTCTCTCTCTCTCTCTCTCTCTCTCTCTCTCACATACACACACACATAATATATAACTTAAATTTCTAATGGATGCAGTGTTTGTAGAGAAAATACTAAGGGTTCAACCAGATGTGAAAAAACTCTATCTTCTTTTAAGAGCTTCTGATGTCAAGTCAGCCACACAACGCATGCATGATGAGGTTTTCACACAAATTAATTCACAACTGCGAAGTTGTTATATGTTAAGTAATTATATATAATGGCATGCAATAATACTAATTTACTAATTGATCGACTTGTATGACTTAAATATTAAGATAATAGGGAAGGAGTTGTTCAAGGTTCTGAAGGAGAAATGGGGCGCAGATTTTGATTTCTTCATATCCCAAAAAATTGTAGCTGTTCCGGGAGATGTAAGTTTTGAAAACCTGGGAGTGAACGAAGTCACGTTGATAGAAAAAATGTGCAATGAAATACAAATCATAGTGAATTCTGCAGCAAATACCAACTTTGATGAAAGGTAATAAGTACATACCACATATATATACAGTTCATGTAAATCCAATACACACTAACCGGTAGTACATGAATAATAGGAGTGTACCAACTACTTTTTTGGATCCCTAAAACATATATATAGCGTCTATTATAAGGATATATAAATAGGGAGCTTCTCTAGTGAGGACCATTATAATGAGTACCACTTGAGTACCACTCGATTAGACCTATTTTTTTATTATATCTCGACAAATCAATCGTTCAATATTTAGATATTTATGAGTAGATCACTTCTACAAATTTTCAATGAAATCGGAAATCATTAAGTCATCTATAATTATGATTTACCATTTATGAATATGAATGGTTCAAAATTGACAGATTTGGTTCGTCCATTTATTTGGTGTAGTTCGGTACCTTAACGATTTCAAATTTTGTTGAAAATTTGTAAAATGATCTACTCATGAATGTTTTAATATTGAACGGTTTGATTTGTCGAGATGTAATCGAAAAATAGATATCACAACCATTAATCAAGTGGTACTCAAGTGGTACTCATTTAAGTGGTCCTCACTAGAGAATCTCCCTATATAAATAAGGGCTAGTTAATAATTTTTAAAATTTATTGTTAAACTATCTTTTTGGAGTGCATGCCATTCGACTTTTTACTTGTTTTATTTTTTTGAAGAAAATGTGAATTGTGAAATAAAAAATCAAAAATAAAAAACAGATTCTGTAATAAAAAAGAAGATAGCGGGTAGTTTTTTGTACTTTTTATGGCCAATGACAAATTTTTCCTGTTTTGCACTTTTTTATTAAAATGTTTCTCTTCTACAAATTATAAATTCATGGGCATAATAGGAAGTTGAAAACAGATTTTCCATTTTAAACTACACCATCTATTTATTTTAACGATGAATTAGAATAAGTCTTTAATTAGTCCTCATCTTGGTTCTTATTAAAGAGGTACCCTTATAATTTATATATACATGTATGTATATGTGTGTGCAGATATGATATTTCCTTGAGCATCAATACATTTGGAGTTCTACATATGTTGAACGTTGCAAACAAATGTTTAAAATTAGAGATGCTTCTCCACATATCAACAGGTTAGTATTTGTTGATTTCTGTACCACTTAACATTGGCTAGCTTATAATATATCATCTAATACAATGCTCTAAAGTGAACCAGTTAGCATGACATATATATCAAATTAAGCTAACCTTCCATTTCCGCATATAACAGTATTATACAATATGAACCTTCTACTCTATGGATCACTATTAATTCAAAATCATTATTTGAAAAATTAAGTAAATCGTTTAAGTATTTCAAGGTTATTTACGTAAAAAAAAATTAGCATTTTTGGTTGACAAGTCTCACTTCTCTTAAATATAGTATAGATATATATACATATACATGGTTTCTCCATTAAAGAGGTTCATACTTTATAAGATGCGGAGTTTTGATCTCAGATTTCAGATCAAAACTAAAGACCTCCTTAGTGGAGAAGCCTTGTATGTATGTATATATATATATATATATATTCCTACTATTTTGTTTTTTCAAAATCACTGCCGAGAAACTTCATGGTTCGCGTAATCAATTTTGTAATGACAAAACTTGAGAGATTAAAGTATAGGAAAAGATACGATCATTAATTTGTAGCAAACCATTATTATTATTATTATTATTTTATTTTTCGTGTCCTTGGATAGTCATAACTAATTAGTGGTGAATGTTTTCCAGCTTATGTGTGTGGTGAAAGGACCGGACTCATATTGGAAGACTTATCTTCAATGGACGAGATGGTAAAGGAGTCTACTAAATTTGATTTTGAAGCAGTGGAAAGCAACCTGGTGAAGGAGAAATTGAATGAACTAAAAACACAAGATGCTTCAGAAGAAGTCATTACAGATACAATGAAGGATTTCGGCATTGAAAGGTTTTAGGCATTGATCTATATATACATTTGCAGTACTAAAACTCTTATCATTTAATTATCTTTCTCCTTTTTGAACTTCTATATCTCTCTCCAAATTGCCATGAAAATCAAAAATTAAAAGAAATGCATTAATTTTCTTAATTTCCTTTTAAACATTAGGGCTAAACTGTATGGATGGCCAAACACCTATGTATTTACAAAGGCGATGGGAGAATTACTTTTAAGTCGTCAAGCTAAGAAGAATTTACCTTTTGTCGTCGTACGTCCACCTATTATTACAAGTACTTACAACGAACCATTTCCAGGTTGGATTCAAGGTTACAGGTAATGAGAATGCATGCACTCCAAAGATTTTTCTTTGGGAAATATCACTAACACGGTAACACCTATTCATAATTGACAAGTAGAACAAAATTAAAGGTGCAAAACCATAGTTGATCACTACCACAAAACTGGGCTATAGATACAATTTTTGGGACACTATTACACTTTTGGTGGCAGAACCCCATTATTCTTACTAATACTAGTGATATATGACAATAACCAGGGGCATGACCGTATATAATTGGTCATTGGTAATTGTTATTGGTGTGATTTGTAACTCACCAATGCTCTCAATGGTGTGGGTTTAATTGTTTATAATTTCTTCCTTGCAACTCTTGTAAAGCAACTTGGTTTGTCAGTGACTCAGTGTCACCAAAACACTTGATATAATTAAATGGCATTAAAAAATTCATTTACGTTCACCCACTTGTATCACCATTGTGTTGAATGGTGACTCCCATTTTTTCCTCATTTATTATTTTTGGTTAATTTTCAATATTCATCGATCTCGTCTCTATCTTCTTTACTTCATCTTTTTTGTTTTTTTGGGGCTAAACTTCTTACCTCATCTGCTCCAACATTTTCTCCAAACCCCTCTTTCCTTGTAGATCTGCCTAATCCTACTGGTGTTAATTGGACCTATTTCTCTCCTATTTTCCTCCAATTCGGTGTGATTATCCTCCCAAGCCTTCTAGGGTTTTGCTTGCCCTCATTCGAATCATAATGGGTCTCCCACCTCAGTCTTGATTGGAGATCTTCGGCCTCATCTCTCGTATCTGCATTAGCCGTTTGCGACACCGCTCTCTCTCGACGCCTCATTGGCCCCAAAAAGGTATTTATTTTCTTCAATTGGGTAAAAAGCCTCCTTCTTTTTCTTGTCGAATCTTACAAAAAAGCTTCCTCATTTTACAGTTACAATCATACCCACCCACTGGCAATTATAGGTTCAACCGTTCAACATATGACTAGTACTATTGCAGAAAAATACTAAAGGTGAGCGGATAAGGGTTATGAGGTTTGTAAATAAGCATCTCTAAGTGCATGTTACCAAACAATAGTAATGACAAATTCTTTTAGATAGAGTCTATAGTTTGATGAAGAAAGGTTTTTTCTTTCTTGTCTATTATTTTGTAGTGTTTACCGTTTTTGCCCTGGATAGAAGGCAATTTCGGGTACATTTCAACCTATTCATCTTTTATTTAATTTGAGATTTTTTTTGGGTGTTATATAATTATGGAAGATTCTGGGCTTGTGCTTCTTTGTATAAATTAGAGGTTTTTATTATGAGCATTCCTTCACCCAATTGGGTTTTGTGCTTAATCTGATCAGAAGAAGAATGTAGCTGCATGCTATCTCCTAATTTGTTTTTTTTTAATTTACTATAAAATTTTCTTTTTATGTATATGAGACTGAGTTGTGGATATCAAATAAATATGCAGGAGCTTCCATTTTTGTAATTTTTTAGTTATACGTAGGCACACAAAAGTAAGCCTATTGATGATGCCTATTGATGAGCTTGTTTGTTGACTATTCATGTGTATGGTTTTCTTGCAGTCTTTCTTGCAGTGTCTGGCCTGGAATTATCCATGTCCAAGCCTCCAAGGAGCATCACTGGTGTAACCGTGTTAGTTCTCATCTCTGATTTTGTATAATATCTGAACTTTCTATTTAGTACGGGCACAGGACAGTTGTTGAACACATTTAAACTTTGTGGCAATTTGCAGAAGCAGCGGTTCTGATTACTTTTTTCATATTTTTGCAACTTCAAAACTATTGGAAAATGTTTGCATATATCATTTTCTTGTACATATCTCGGTGTGTTGTCTTTTTATCTATTTTGGTTACGGTCTACCATACAAATGGCTGTGCAAAGGGGTCATGAGGTGCAATAGTTCTATCATTTTTACGTCTAACTAAGCGACCATAAGTTTTATGTCTCAGTCATAGGTATGTCATATGTGTATGCATTCATTGCATTTTTTAGGTACTCCTTTTCTTTTCAGCTTTCTATTCTTATCTGCGTGCCTACCACATTTCTGTCTGAATCTGAGTTGACTATATATATCTATATTTATTTATATTTGTATATTTTTTTGAAGGAAATTTATATTTGTATATTTGTATGTTCTAGTTGAGCTTAAAGTTTGTTGACTATTATAATGTTTCTTATTGTTAGTTTCCAAGACATTTGAGCAATATAATGAGAGAACAGATGGCAGCTCATGTGCTGGTATCATGTACATAATATATAGGGAGCTTTTATATATGAACTTGTGTCAATGCTCAAGTGCTCTAGTTGTCTGTACTTTATACAATGGTTTTTGATAATCGGTTAGGCTGATTTGTTGACTATTCATGCGTATGGTTGTGCAATTGCAAGTGCTTAAAGACCTTGATGCATATAAGAAGCTCTTTTTCAATATAACCGAGTTTTTATCTCTTAAGTGGGATTTTGTTTATCTGATGTCAACTATAACACTGGATTGACTATCATAATGCCTTGATTGTTGCAGATCTGTATTGCAATATAGATCCATGGCACATTTTCCCTATTTGATTGAGTTACCGGTCATCTGAGCTTCACTCTTCATAGGTACATCTTTTTTTATGTTTTAGCTTCTACCATGGCTGGGATAAATGTTTAGATTATGAGCTTCAACTTGATATTGTTGCATAATTAGTGTGAAAGATAATTGTTTGTTGTATGTTTCTTGCCGAAAAGAAATAAAATTATTGTAACTGATTCCTTTTAGTTTAGTAGCTAACTTTCCAATTTTGCTGCTTGCAGGAGAAATATCTGGACGTTATTCACTATACTTGCAGTTTTCTAGCATGATTTGTATTTAAATATTCACTATAGTTGCAGTTTTTTAGCATGATTTGTATTTAACTCTATTGACATTCAAATTAATTAAATTTTCATTGATATTTTTTTTGAAAATAAAAAATATGGAGTCACCAATAACATTGGTGTGTTGTAAATTACGTTAAAATAGTATAATAATGTTGTAGTCACCAATAACAGATATAGTGATTGCTGTCAGGATTTGGGACCCACAAATACAGACACCAAAACTCAATTGGTGATTAATTTGAGTCTTTGTCACGGAGGCAATACCCACTATTACACCAATGGTAGCCCAGCCGTAGCTAATACTCTTACACACCAATGATTGGTGTCTAATAGCCCAATTGACACCATTTGTGATGGTGTGATTAGCCCAGTTTTGTGGTAGTGGATGGAGGTTTATTATATATATATATATATATACTAGCCTCTTAACTGTCAATTGACTATTTTATTTTACTTATTTATATATGTTATTTCTATTTACAAAAATTAAATTTTGTTTAAATAAGTTTTTTTTTGTGCAAACTGCAAATTACTACTACAATTAATTGCCCCTACGTTAGCCCTTTTTTTTTTTTCTTAATTACAATCCTGCCCTCTATATTAGATTACTATTGTTAAATTTTTAATTAAGTAAATGACCTTTGTTCCTGCCGTTTCCCAGCTGCTCGGTAGGGACGCACCTGGAGTGCACTTGAGTACCTGAAAGGGCAAAGGAGGTCAGGGGAGGCCGGCGTGTACCGACCGAAGACCCTCCGACGCTCAAGTTAGTCCCGAGAGGATTTGAGCAGAGTTTCTAGGAATGGAGAAAACTTACTTGAATAAGGAGTGAAGACTCCTTATATATGAGTTGAGGTCGGAGACAAGCTTCCCTGGCGTGGGGGACATCCCATGACACGAGGGAATACTCTATTACTCCACTACCTCGACACGCGCGTCGAGGGACGGCGGTGCCTAGTGCGGTATGGGCATTCTTTAGTGCGATCCGCGAGGCAGTGGACGAGCACGTGCTGCCAGGTGGCTGCGCCGGTACCGACTGGACTGTGTGTTCCACGGTACCGGGTCGAGAGATGTCCCTGTAAGGCCGAGGGGAAGGCTTGTTGTCGGTACACCCGGCCTGGTATTGCTGGTACCGCTGGGGTACCGCCAGGGCTTTGCTAGTGGGCTCGATAGGGGATCCCTACCGAGTGGAGAGATGCCGCTGGGGCGTTGTCAAAGCAGTGCACTCGGTAGGGGATCCCTACCGAGTAAGTAGATGCCGCTGGGGCGTTGCCTGGGCCGCTGGGGCGTTGTCAAGGCAGTGCACTTGGTAGGGGATCCCTACCGTGTAAGTAGATGCCGCTGGGGCGTTGCCTGGGCCGCTGGGGCGTCGTCAAGGCAGTGAACTTGGTAGGGGATCCCTACCGAGTAAGTAGTTGTAATGGGCCCAGAGGTGGGCTGTTCAGCGATGGTGGGCTACTCCTGACCCGTCTTGGGGTCTGTACCGGGACAGATATGAAATGGTAGCAACAACCTTTTTGGATTATTGAAAATTTAACCTTCTATCTATATTAATAAAATCAAAACATGGACTGTGGTTAAATTTTTAAAAACTCAAAATTGACTCTTTCTAACCTATATTAGCTAATAAATAAACTTAAATATATTAAAGTTAAAACAATAAAATAGCATAATAAACAGTAATATGAGAGTCTCACACCAACTTACCCACTTGCCCGTTTATTTTTTTTATTTCTTATTTTTTAATTATTTAATTTCAAAAGTAGTATAATAAAACGAGGAGCAAGTAATACGAAAAAACTAAATAATTGGTAACATTTTTTCGTATGCACGAATGTCGCCTTCAACACGCGCAAGGCTCGTGTAAGAAGGCTAGTCTATGTATACTAAAAATATTCACACATGGTGTGAGAGTGGAGTTAGTTATTTAAAGGAAGTGGGTGGTTAAACAGTTATGCAAGATTTTTTTGTTTTTTTCCTAATCTTTATGATTTGACATTTTTATTTATTTTGAGAATTTGATTAATTAACTTTCAAAGTATTTTAATATACAAAAGGACATTTACTTAAAAAAATATATTATGGTTGACAAACTTTTTTTTTGGTTACAAGGAAGCCCAAACAGGCCCAAGAAAAAACAAAACTTCCTTGGGAGAGAACTACTCAAACCCACATAACTAAAACGACCAACTTCAACAATATCATCAAGAACAAACTTTTTTCTCTTAAATAATATATATATGGTGTTGTTAATAACACACCCCAAATTGTTATTAACACACATTTGCATTTTTAAAGACAATTTTTTCAAACAATGTAAGGGCATTATGAATTTATATAATAAAAATAATTTGGGGTATGTTAATAACAATTCTGGCATATATATACATTTCTGGCATAATCTTCTACTACTTGTTCGATCTCTGTGGTCCCTCATAAGGTCATAACTAAACTCATGTACATATTTGTGTGTTCAATGGATGTTGGTGGTTACAGAACTGTTGACAGCGTAATTGCTAGTTATTGTAAAGGGAAACTGACACACCTACTTCTCGATCCAATGACAATATCTGATATGGTGAGTTACTGGGTATATGTATTCATGCTTTATGTGTTTTTAAAATTGTGAACTTATGCATATTCTTAGGGCATGTGCATTCATAAAGCCTAAAAGACAAAGTCTAAACTAAAATTAAGCTCCCAAATTGACACTATTTATCAATTTATACCTCCCATTAATTTTGTGTTTCCAGCCATGAATTTAAAGCCTAAATTTTGTGTTTCCAGCCCTATTTCTAGCCGTTCAATTGTTCTTGGTTTTAACAAAGGTTCTTGTTTATGGCTGATAACAACTTGCATAAGTTTGACCCCCACTTTTAGCCTAGCTTAGAGCCCTATTCAATTTAGCCTCTTTAAGAAACTGGTCTGCAATTAACCTAGTCTAAACTCACCCCAGTTGAGCTGACTTTTGGTAATTTGAGCCCATATTTTAGTTTAGACTAGTCTAAACTCACCCCCGCTGCATATGCTCTTATATGATCAGACAATGCATGTATTAGCTAGAAAAGTACTTTTGTTTCTTGCATTTCAAGTTTGAATAGAGGATGGACTATTTTGGTTGTATGATGTACTAATTTTGGATGTATCTCTTTCAGTTGCTCAATAATAATTAAGCAATTTTTTTCTAAAAAAAAATGCAGATTCCTGTGGACATGGTGGTAAATTCAATAATAGCAGCAATGGTGGTGAATGCAAATAAGTCTTCTGGCACCATTTACCATGTTGGAAGCTCATTGAGAAATCCTATAAAATTCTACGATATTCGTAGTTTTGCGTTCCAATACTTCACCAAATTTCCGTGGATTAACAAGGATGGAAAGCCTATCATAGTTAGGTTGATCCGAATATTCAAAACTATGGCTACTTTTCACATGTACATGAAAATTCGCTACATGCTACCTTTGAAGGTTTGTCTAGCCACCTACGATACTATAATGTTAGGAAAGTTTGTTGTTCATTACCGTATTAATACATTGATATCAAACTTTTCATGTAATCGTAGACTGTCTTTAGGGTTTAGGGTTGTTTTACCACTACATTGAATGTTTTATTTTTTAGACAAAAAAGGTAAAATTAACCATTTTAATATTAAATGTTTTAACAATATTATTCATTTGAAATATGCAACAGATGCATAGTATGTGTAATATTATTTTAGGCTGGAAATATAACAAAAAGAAGTAAAATTTTCTATCTACATATTATTTAACAAGATCCTAGTCTTTATTAATTTCATTTCATTCTTCTTAATTTCAAGGGATTAAAGTTGGTGAACAAAGCTTCTGGCCGATGTTTCCAAGATGTATATGTCAAGTATAATCAGAAGCTCAAATTTGCTATGCGCATGGTAGAGCTAGCTATACCGTCCCTATCTGCTATTCAAGGGCATGTACGTACTTAATTTATTTCCATTGATGATTATGAAAAAAGAGTTTTATATATCATTGAAATATTATGCATTGACACTAACAGTGTTTGAAAATGCTATGTAGCTTTGATGATACCAATACAGAGGAGTTGCGAAGGATAACGAGAGACTGTTTCATAGAAGCAGAAAGTTTCAATTTTGATCCGACATGCATTGATTGGGAAGACTACATCATGAACACTCACATTCCAGGCTTCGTGAAACATGTTCTGATCAAATGATAGCATTGCATGGAAATGCAATAATATGTGAAATATATTTTTATATATGTGTGCGCGCTTGTAAGCATATATATATGTTGGTTGTGTATTATTGTAGCTAGCTACATTGCGAATAAATTGTGTTAGTCGCATATAGATGTGCGCTTTCTAAATAAATGAAAATGAATCCCTTCAGCCCTTCGATCTCCTTCTATATCTTACTTTTTTTATCGATAATTCAATTTAAGGCAATTTGATCAAACATTATTTTGTTTTATGGCATGTTTACTTACCAATAACGGAGAAGAGGAGGCATTAAGGAGATAAGGAATTGGAGTGAAATCGAATTGAGCCATGTTTGCATCAAATAATTATTGTTTAATATATATGGTTCACTCAACCAATGTGACTGAGCTAGTCTATGGCAGATCACAATGATTGAAATTTCACGTATATAAAAATAGGGCTTAATTATTCAAACACTCCATTAACTTTGCTATAATTGTCAGTTTGTACGCCAAACCTACAATTGTTGAAATTGACTCCCTAAACTTGGGCAAAAATTGACAGTTTACACCCCCTTCGTCAATTTTGGGTGACAAACCAAGGTCTCGATTTTTTTTAGAGACAGTTTTGGAGTTGGTCTCCACAATGTTAGAACATCGTTCTTAGGTTACAACGTGTGGTTGGACTGTCAAATTTGGGCACGGTTAGCCTCGCTTGCATTGACATAGTTATGGGCACAACATATACATGTTTAATGGTACAAACATGGAAATGACACATATTAGGACACAAAGTACTTGCCCTTAACCCTAAATTGATTATAAAAAAAAACATTAGAATGGGCACATGCATTGGTATTGGCTTGGCCATAAGAATGGGTAAGGGCTCAGCCACTAAAATAAGCGAGGACAAGGATCAACCATTATCTTGAATTTCGACTTTGGAAAATCGTCAAAAAAAGTCAGGTCGAATTTTTGCGTTCCGTCAGTTTGAGAAATACTTAAAAATCATGATTTGTGGGTGGAAAAATTTTAGTGAGAAAATAAGAACATTCGATTTTGGCTAAAAAAACCGTGTGCTAGTGCACAGTTTTGGGTGACAAACCAAGATCTCAGAAATTCTTTTTTTTTTTTAGAAATAATTTCGGGATTGATCTCCATGGTGTTAGAACATCATTCTTAGGTGACAACGTGTGGTTGGACTACTAAAATTTGATACGGTTAGCCTCACTTGCATGAACATAGTTATGGACACAACATGCACATGCATGCTTAAGGGTACGAACATGAAAATGACACATATTAGAATACAAAGTACTTGCCTTTAACCCTAAATTGATAAAAAAGAGCATTGAAATGGGCACATGCATTGGTATTGGTTTGGCCACAAGAATGGGCAACGTCTCAGCCACTAGAATAAGCAAGGGTAAAGATAAGCATCAAGAATGGGTTGGGACATAAAATATTCATTATAAGGTAAAAAATTGTGAATATATGTACGAAAACTAAGAATAATGTAACATATGACCAGAGAGAATTTTTTCGGCATCAGAAGTATTTGGTTTTATTTTCTATAGTCGAAAAACGGGAAAAATCGTAAAAAAAACAAACGGATCGAGATTTTTGAGTTCTGTTACTTGGAACAAATTCTAAAAATTAGAGTTTATTAATGGTGAGATTATGGCACGGAAAAACATGAATAAAATTAGGTCTTGCCATAGTTTGGCATGTTTGGATGTACCAGGGGCACCTCGGCATGCCTCATTGTGTGCAATTTTTTTTTTTTTGAAATTTTCGGTGCCATAATCTTACCATTTGTAGAACATTATTTTTAGAAAGTGTTTCAATTTACGGAACTAGAAAATTTTGAGTAGATTTGTTTTTATGAATTTTCTTGTATTTCGACTTTGTAAAATCGTAAAAAAAAATCGGGTCGAGATTTTTGCGTTCGGTCCATTTGAGAAGTGCTTAAAAATCATGATTTGAGGGTGAAAATATTTTGGTGAGAAAATAAGAACATGCGATTTTAGCCAAAAAAAACGTGTTCTGTAGTCCACAGTTTTGGGTAAGAAACCAAGATCTCGATTTTTTTTTTTTTGAGAGACCGTTTCAGGGTTGGTCTCCACGGTGTTAGAACATCGTTCTTGTGTGACAAAGTGTGGTTGGACTGTCAAAATTGGACACAACTAGCCTCGCTTGTATGGACATGATTATGGGCACAACATGGACATGCTTAAGGGTACGAACATGGAAATGACACATATAAGGATACATAGTACTTTCCCTTAACCTTAAATTGAGGAAAAGAGCATTGTAATAGGCACATGCATTGGTAATTTGGTATTGGTTTGGCCACAAGAATGGGCAAGGGCAAGGGTAAGGGCTCAACCACTAGAATAAGCGAGGGCAAGGATCAGCTACAAGTATGGGTTATGCCATAAAATATTCAATTTAAGGTAAACGATTGTGAATACTAAAAATAATGTAATCTATGAACAAAAAATGTTTCAAAATTTTTTTTGGTACGAGAAGTATTTCTTTTTATTTTCGAAAGTCAGAAAACCGGAAAAATCGTAAAAAAATAAACGGATCGAGATTTTTGAGTTCTGTCAGAATGGACAGTTTCTAAAAATCATGGTTGATCAATGGTGAGATTATGGTAGGGAATAATGTAAATAAAATTGATTCTTGGCATGCTTTGGCACGTTTGAACGTTCTAGGGGCACCTCGGCTTGCCTCCTAGGTGACTGTAATTTTTTTTTTTGAAATGTTTGTACCATTCATAGAGCATTATTCTTAAAAGGTATTCCAATTTACGGAACTAGAAAATCTCGAGCTGATTTGTTTTTCTGAATTTTCTTGTATTTTGACTTTGGAAAACCGTTAAAAAAAGTCGGGTCGATATTTTTGCGTTCTGTCAATTTGAGAAGTGCTTAAAAATCATGATTTGAGGGTGAAAAATTTTTGGTATGAAAATAAAAACATGCGATTTTGTCAAAAAACCGTGTGCTATAGTCCACAGTTTTTGGTGACAAACCAAAGTCTCAATTTTTTTTTTAGAGACAGTTTTGGGGTTGGTCACCACCGTGTTAGAACATCGTTCTTGGGTGACAACGTGTGGTTGGACTGCCAAAATTGGATATAGTTAGCCTCGCTTGCATGAACATGGTTATGGGCACATCATGGACATGATTAAGAGTATGAACATGGAAATGAGGACACGGAGTACTTTTCCTTAACCCTAAACTAATGGAAAAGAGCATTGGAATAGGTACATGCATTTGCATTGACTTGGCCACAAGAATGAGCAAGGGCAAGGGTTCAGCCATTTGAATAAGCGAGGGCAAGGAACATCCACTAGAATAGGCTGAGCCATAAAATATTCATTAGAAGGTAAACAATTGTTGACGTAACTTCTTTTCCTTAACTTTGGCTAGTGTGTGTCACCTAATTGTGAGTCTGTGACCAATATCTGCACACTAAAACTCTTGAAAAAATTTAGTCTTTTTGCTAATTGTAATTCAAAATTGAAAATTAAATTCAAACATAAGGGAATCTGCATTATTGTTAACAACCCATACGTGAACCTACTACTAGCTCCTAGCATTGTGTTTGTTCAAAATCCCGCACGAGTAAGACCTCTATGGTAACCGTTCCACAAGAGAAAACTATATATTATGATAAAGGATGAGAAAAAGAGAGAAGAGTACTTACTAGTAATTAATCTCTCTTTCTGATCGAGGTTGGCAAGTATGAACTGGCGAGTTTTGTCAGTGTTTTCTAAAACTATAAATGTTTTACTCTTATTCCTTGGCACTACGTGCAGCCTGGTCCAATTGATAATGATGATGGCGAGCACATAAAATGAAATTGAAGATTTCTCACATGTACATCATTTCTCGGTAAATTACAGGGAAGGTATTTGCTTAATGGTCCGGTAGCAAACTATGGGACATCTAGCTCTTCTATGGTATATGCCAGCTAGTTAGGCTTCGACTTAGGAAGGGACTTGGCATTTTTTTGCCAATTATAGAGTTTCTTTACAGCATGAGTTTGTTGCGACATAGTTTTTTTGCCACCAGAAATACTGATTAGAATCTAACTAATAAATTTTACTCAAGAAGTTAACAGATAATAATCCACAAGACTAATTGAGAAAGAGAGAAAGTTGAGAAGGGAAAAATACAAAAACCACAGAGACACAGCCTGCGTATTCTGATGGTGTACTTCCTAATAAGCCTAATATAGCCTTAAATTAATTCTCATATACTATACTATAATAAACTAGTTTTCAATATACAGGATTGAGGACATGTCCAATGAACATCACCGTTTCAGTCACTTCTTCTCTAATGAGATAAAGGAACGGGTGATCTGCCACAAAATCTGTCGGAGGGTCGGGGGTACTAGTTGCACGCATCATTCCAGTCACCGTTACTGCAGCAGCCTCTGTGCCTTTTTCATTAACTTCGATGAAGGCTTTCTGGTTTATGTTGGAAACATAAACGGGGTCAGGCGAGTCCACCATCTCGGTCAAAGCTCCGGGACAGAATCCTAAAGTCTCCAGAACTTTGGAAGCCTCGAAGCCAGAAGAGATCTTAAATTTTGGGATTAAGAATCTAGCGGTTGCAACTTTTACTTTGGGAAGATAGCTATCTATAAACCCGGACTCGGAACAAATTTTCTCAACCAAAGCTGGCAGCCCGTCTCTTGCATTTGGAAGAAAGATGTACATGGAGAAACACCGCTCATGATCTCGACCTCGCCTGTATGGAAGCTTCAATACTTTGAAGCTTTTAAAGTTCCTTATGAACTGATTCGACCAGCTGGTCATGAAAGGCGCCTTAACTGAGTTCCCATTGGGAAGGTGAAATTTGTACTTTCTTGTGTCTGATTCATCAAACTCCAAATCCCAAGCCCCTTTGAAGTATAAGGCATTCGCTAGGATGAGCCTCGTTTCGCTGCAAACTGAACCAGGGGAAGAACTTCTTCGATAAGGCCATTGGTCACCTTCTTCCCCCATGCATTGACTTGGCATCGCACTTCCTCCGGCAATTGGTCTTAAAATCCACTTGTTCCAAGGCCGCCTTGTAATCATTCTCCACCACCTGTTGGAAAGAAGGCTTGATAGAGCAAGACTCGTCTATCCAGACCCCATTGGCGAATGACAGGCGAGGCCCGCCCTTTTGGGATCCGTCGGCAAAGACACACGGGACGACATTGGAGGACAGAGAGTTGAGCTCGTAAATGGACTTGGACTTGAGGAATGCGAGCATCCGGTGCTGCTTGTGGCCCTTGGCCCCAGCCGCTATCATGCTAAGAACCACGTGGCTGGACAGAGGCGAGCACACCATGTTCTTGTCCTTGCCTTCTCCGGTCACAAGCAGTTGCTTTGTGATTCCCAGTGCGACTTTGGTTTGGTTTCTTATGGATTTTCTGAGATCTTTCGTTGGTCTGAAGGAAGGAGGTTTTGGGGATCGTGGACGTTTCAACTTTCAACCCTTTACGAGGAGCCATTAAATCTGTGGAAAATTTTAGATTTAGTTATTAAACCCTAAAACTGTTGGGTGTTCCAAACGACCAAACCACTATAAAGAACAAGACCAGATTAAGTCCATCGATCATAAGAAGATATAAAATTCATATTGATGAAATTAAAGATTAGTAGAAATCAAACTACTACGTACAGAACTCAATTTGTGAACAATTACAAGCAGGACCTAATTAAACCCTACCATGCAAGTTTCTGTGCATCTACAGGTTTATATCTCACATATTATATGTCCAACCGACCATCAAGATTCAAACAAGAAACCAATGTTCATACTTCATACCCAGAAAAAGAAGCAAATAAAAACAAGAATATATGTCCATCCATGTCATTTTAAAAACCAAACCTAGATTCTTAGACAGATCGAATCGATATCTATACCATCTCAAGAACAAATAATTATAATAAAACTATCAATAAAACAAAGAGGACAATAACTAGGAGAGCAAGATAGAGATTCCACACAAAGTTTATGCTGCAGACTGTTGCGATAGTAGTAGTAAGGATTGCTTTGATATTACTTTGCTCTTTGTGATTTCTTGCACTTTTGAAGCTTCTTATTCCCCAACCCCCCTTTTATCTCGTCTTTTCCTTGTCGCTCACGGCACACCTATCCTTTTTGGTATGGTATATAAGAACGACAACTAAAGGCCCGATGAAAATTGGAAATAAGGCCATAGAAAAAAGAAATAAAAGTACCAACGAGGGTCACGTCAAAGGCTCAAAATGGTAGAGCATCAGGCCCAAAAAGAATTTCCTAAAATTTGTCATCGTTTACAAAAATTACAGTCTTTTAACTAATGTTTGTGTTTGGGATAGACGTCTTCCTCTAAGTGTTCAGTGTTGTTAATGCTACACCGGCTGGGTTGTTGTTGTGTAATTTAATTTTATTCATAAAAAAAAAAACTTCATCTCCAAGTCCCAGCCACCCACAATACCCCCTCATAATTGTTGTCATCTGCATCATGACACGCCTCCCAAGACTCCTCTCTCTTTCTTTCTTTCTTGGAATTTAACCCGTTTTGTGTGAAATTAAATTTTTATAACACAGTTTCTCACGACAAAAAAATTCATTTTTGCGTATTTTATGGGTGGAGCACTGGGGCTAAAGAAAAAGTTATTACCGATAACAGTACATATCCAACTCCAAGTCAACACAGATGCTACTGCTAAATTTATATTATTTCGATCTTGGTTAACATTCCACATTTTCACATGGCTTGTGTATATAAATAAACTATTTTTCTAGCAGCTAGCTAGCTGCCCAAGAAAGTGAATTCAGAGAAATATTTTTCGGCAATTTAAAAAGACTTATCAGTCATTCTTTTATTTATCACGAATATTGACTTTGTACACGGATCTGAAAACACACATGTTGGGACGGCCCATTGGTGGCCTACTTGGCTACTTGTAAGTTTATAATTAAGTAATGTACGTTAAACTTGAAGTCAGTCGAAGAAATTTGAGATCTCAAATTTGGGTTCAAAGCCGTTTGCTTCATTATTTGCAAATTTCCAGAATTGTAGCTCGCCAATTAAGTTTGAGTTATGGCCAAGGCCAACCGCGAAGTAGGTGTAGATGTGGAGAGCGGGAAAGAGAGAACTGCAAGGTTTGTCAATTAATTAAGGGCTAATTTCAATTTACTACCCTGTACTTTACACTCAAAATCAGTTCAGTCCCTATACTTTCAATTTCATCAGTTATACCCTTGTACTCTATTAATTTGATCAATCTCATCCAACCATCAGATTTGGGCTTTTTCTGGAGGGTATTTTCGTCATTTCATATTTATTAATAGTAGAAATATAATTAAATAATTTATTAATAGTAGAAATAAAATAAAATAATTTATTATATTGTAAGTTAGCATTGAAAAAAAAAATTATTATTATTAGTAGAAATAAAATAAAATAATTTATTAGTATAAATAAAATAAAATAAATTCATAAATTGTAAGTTAGCATTATTTTCTTAATGCTAACTTTCAATTTATGAAATTATTTTATTTTGTTTCTACTAATAATAAATTATTTTATTATATCTAATAATAATAAATATTTTATTTTATTGTATTCTTATTTATTTTAGTAGTAATAATAATAAATATTTTATTAGTACGAGATTACAAATAAAATATTTATATAGGGTCATATACGATACGACAATGAAATAAAATAAATAATTTCTTATTAGTAGAAATAAAATAAAATATTTTATTTCAATTATATATAGAGTTATATACCAGAATAAAATAAAATAAATAATTTATTATTAATAGAAAAAAAATAATTTCATAAATTGAAAGTTAGCATGAAAAAAATAAAATAATGCTAACTTTCAAGGTATGCAATTATTTTATTTTATTTCTAATAATATAATAAATAGAGTTATTTTGTTTAGGGTTTATGAAGAAAATGACGAAAATGCCCTCATCAGAAATCTCAAATTTAACAATTGGATGACATTGATCAAATCTATAGAGTATAAGGGTGTTTTTGATGAAATTGAAAGTACAGGGACTGAATTGATTTTGAGTGTAAAGTATAGGGGAGTAAATTGAATTTAGCCCATTAATTAATATACTCATTGACTGATCGATCTTTAACAGTTGTCTTCGATCTATATATGATCCCATCAGCTAATAGACACAATCATATATATTAATATATACTTAGTTTGTTTGTTATGTGTTGTCCAGTAATACAGATTCGAGTAAGAGATGGCCAACCATGAAGGAAATTATTGATCCTAAGGGGCCTTTCTTCCCAAAGTGGAAAATAACATTTATAATATCATGTTTGTTTGCTGTACTATTGGATCCTTTGTTCCTCTACATCCCCATGATCAATGATGATACCAAGTGCATGAGTTTGGATAGAAACTTGAAGATAGCAGCTCCTGTCTTCCGATCAGTCACCGATATCTTTTACATAGTGAATATTATTTTTCAAGTTTATAAATCCAACAACTGTTCAACTTTAATCAACGCCTTTCGTTCAGGAAGTTGCTCGTTAATATTATCTAACTTAAGGAATATCTTGCCATGCATAGCTAAGCAGATGTGGAAGTCGTACATCCTGATCGATGTTTTAGCAGTTCTTCCCCTTCCACAGGTAAGAGAATCCCTTTCTGCTGTTAATTGTTTTCTCCAATTTCTCTATTTGTCAAAAATGCAATGCAAGGCAAATATATATATTGGCTAGCTGCAGATTATGTACCCACTAGCTAGGCCGATATCGATGCATTTTGACTAAATGAAATGTGATCATTTTTGAATTTTGGACAGGTTAATTATATCTTAATTGATTCAATATTAATTTTGTCCGAATGATTATAATTAGATTTAACTGTTGTCTGTTGGTATAAACACTGTAAAATGTATGTTTCCAGGTAGTAATTCTCATTTTCTTTTCAAAAGTAAGGAGTCTGAAATCTTTGAATGCAAGGAAGATCCTGAACTTTCTTGTTCTAGTGCAATATGTTCCACGGGTTCTTCGCATCTACCTATCGTGTAAGGAACCTAAAATATCTTCCAAAGAAGAGATTTCAACATGGGTTAAAGGTGTACTCAACTTCTTTATGTACATTCTTGCCAGTCATGTAAGTTTCAATCAAACATATTTTATTTCACTATGTAATGTTTGATTATAAGGAAAATTAATATTCTCATTCAAACTAATTTGGATGACCTCGTCCAAGCTCTTCCCCATATTTTCCATTGCACATCGTACGCACATAGTTTCAAAATCTGAACAATTAATTTTATAAATCACCTATTAGAGATTATTACTACAAAAAAAAACCAAATGAGAGATCATTTATGCATACAATTGAATCAAACAAATGAAGGATTGTTGGTTCTACCAAAAATATCAATTTGTTTAATCTAGTTGGATGAGTAAATAATCTCCGATTTGGTTATTTTTGTTTGTTGGTAGAGATAATCTTTGAAAAGTGATTTAAAAATGAATGATTCGAATTGTAAAACTATAATGTAAAATGTGTACAAATAAGAAAAAGTTTGGACGAGATCATCAAAACTAGTTTGGATATGATATTTTTATTTAATGAATATTGAGGTACCATTAATTATAGACTGAACCTCTTAATGAAGGGAAAATATAGACATGCATGGTGCAAAAGTAAATGATCACCATGACTACAAGTCTACAACAACAATAGTAGTGCATACTTCGTATCCTTAATTGATTTATACTTGCTGCTTGATGAAACAATCTGTACGTACCGCCAAAGTTCTTGCCTCGTAAATATGAGAAGCAATTGCAGCATGCGAGAAAAATCATCCCGCAGATCTGCCAACACCAATCTTTGCATGAGAACCTATTGATGTTATATGCTTTACATTTTCATATATTTCAAAAGTTCAATCTAACTAACTTGTTGGTCCTCTAGGTACTTGGAGCATGTTGGTACTTTTTCGCTGTTCAAAGAATTACAAGTTGTTGGCAATATGCCTGTCAAAATGGAGATAGATGCGAATCTAGTGCTTTTGAGTGTCAAGATCATCATTCATTGAGAAATATGACATTATTAAATGATTTGTGCCCAATAGATCCACCTAATGCAAAGCTCTTTGATTTTGGTATATATCTTGATGTCCTACAATCTGGTATACTGGGGTCAACTGATTATCCAAAAAAGTTCTCAAATTGTTTTTGGTGGGGGCTGAGAAATCTGAGGTTTGTACCTATGATTGTCTCAAGTTCCATTCATCTTTCAATCTTGCATATTAGCTATTAGAAGAAAAAAATACATTCAAATCCAATTCAGGGCTTGTTAAAGATAAACAAATAGAATAATTTCGATTACACAATAAGAAAGTCATCCATAAATATATTGATCTTATTAACTTATTCTAACAATTTTTAGTAAAGAATATCAGTTAAAATATTTTGAAAGAAACCCTAACTTAAAATATGAGAGCTCTCGTTCTCCCTCAAAGTTCTCAAAATTTCTAACAAATTTTTTTTAGCGGAGGAAGACGTAGATTATTTCGACAAAAACAAATTTCTTATTCTAACTTATTTAAATTAACTTATTCCTCCACTAAAAAACATAAATTAAGATTCCAAATTGGGAAATTTTATTCACACACCTCTATATACTAGATACACACCCTTTTTTTCCTATAATTTACATAAGACTTTGTGGGTACATAAAATTACCAAAAGAGACATTTATATAATAAACCTAAAGAAACATAGTTGAAATAAACAATCCCGCATTAGAATCTTCTTCTCCTCTACGAGAACGACGTGAGTGAAGATTGAAAGCCCTAATCAGAAACAGTTGGCCACACAGCCCACACTCATGGATGAACTTCCAAAGTTAGAACTGATTTTTAAATAGGGATCGTCGTTGATCTGCAAAAACCCTTTGATTCAATTGTTGATTATTCAAGCTAGCTACCCAATGATTGATCTGCAAACTACCCAACGATTGATCTGCAAACTAAATGAATCATGCAGAGGCTAGTTGGGTATGCAAAGTAGATGAATCAACCATTGATCTGCAAAAATGGGTATGCAAAGGAAATTCTCTGAAACGAGACGGAAATCCAAGATGGGTATGCAAAGATCGTGCATTTTTTTTTTTTGAAACAGACATTGTCTGTGTATTTAGAAAAAGGATGTGGGATGTGTATTTAGTAAATAGGTTGTGTATTTAAAATTAGGGTAGTTTAAGAAGTTTGGGGTTGTGTATCTAATAAATTGTGTTTCAATAAAGTTAATAGGTGGTGTATTAATAATGAGGTGTGTATCTAGTATTTAGTCATGTGTGAATAAAATTTCTCTTCCAAATTTCTTATTTTGAGCACGTTGCAATTATAATACTTTAAATTTGTATCTTAAAATTAATTCTCCATTTCATTTTGCAGTTCTCTTGGGTCAAACCTCCAGACTAGTACGGATACATGGGAAAATCTCTTTGCGGCTCTAATTTCTATAATTGGCTTGCTACTATTCTTATATCTCATTGGAAATTTACAGGTTGGCACTTTGCTTCGAGACTATATATATAAATATTATGTAAATTGTATGTAGTGTTAAAGTAAATAAGGTATTCCTTAGAGTAAAGTAGGTTTTCGTTTGAGTAAATAAGTCCTGAAAGTGATAAACCATTACTCTAAACCATTATTTTCTATCTATGAAATTTGCTCTCTAAAACCAATAACTAAACCATTACTCTAATAAATTGACACGTGGAGAAAGAGAAGAGAAAAGAGGAAAGAGAAATATAGGTATTGGTTTAGCTATTCAGATTTTCTAACTATATTTAGCTACCAGTTTAACAAAAAAGTTAAATTTAACTTTAGTTTAGGTACTCTGCTGGAGCCTGATTTTCGATGCAAAATAGTTATAATATTAGGGTTTTTATCACAAATGGTACCTGAACTTTACCTCAATTATATACATAGTACCTGAACTTCACTTTTGATCACAAATGGTACCTGAACTTTTCGTTTTGATCACAAATGGTACCTATCGTCAAATCTACCGTTAAAAAATTAAAACAAATTCATCCTACGGTCAAAAATTGAAAAGAAAAAAAAACAAAAAAATTTAGTTTTTTTTTTTTTTTTTTCTCTCTTTCTCTCTCTCTCTCTCCCTCCCTCTCCCCCCCCCCCCCACCCGTAATCTCTCTCCTCTCCCTCTGCACCATAAGGCGCCACCACCTCCGGCCACTTTCGATCCTCCAAACCTATTGGGCTTTGAAGCCCTCCATCCCAGCAACCTCGTGGTACCCTCAATTTTCAACGTTGACCGCCGTACGTGGAGGATTGAGGTCGTCGACTTTTCGATTTTTGGAACTTCCGGCATCAATATCTCTCTATCTACTTTGAATCTCACCTTGATGTAGTTACATAATTTCATCCTTGGATTGTTATCTACATGTTGATATAAACTTTGTGGTCATTGGAGATGGTTGACGGCGGCGCCGATGGAGAGGAGAGAGAGTTCCGGCGGGAGAGAGAGAGTTCCGGCTGGAGAGAGAGAGTTTTTTTTTTTTTTTCAAATTTTTTTTTTTTACTGAAAATTGACTGTAGGTACCATTTAGGATGAAAACGAAAAGTTCAGGTACCATTTAAGATGAAAACGAAAAGTTCGGGTACTAGTTGTGATCAAAAGTGAAGTTCAGGTACCATGTATATAATTCACGTAAAGTTCAGGTACTATTTGTGATAAAAACCCATAATATTACTATAATCTCATTTTAGCTACTCTGTTGGAGATGCTCTTAGCTCCTTAGCTATTTTAGAGAGCATGTTTAGTTTTTCAGCTATTTTAGCAGGTGCATCAGCCTCCTAAGTGACTCTCTATTTTAGCTTTTAGCTATATGGCTCCTAAATATAGAGAGCGAGATGAGGCTCTCTATTATTTTTGTTAATTTAAAACATTCATTTTTAGTTGTTTTGTGTAATTATTAAATACACTTAAGCTATTTTTTATTCATTTATAAAATTATTTAAATTCAATACTAACTAAAGTAGAGAGCATTGGTACAGACGTATTTTCAAACTGGCTAGCCAAAATCGTTTTTTAGCTATTTTAGCTAAAAAAGCTATTTTAGCTAAAATTTAGTTAAAAAATAGCTAGCATTGCTAAAGATGCTAAAGTGACTATCTATTTTAGTTTTTAGCTGTATAGCTCCTAAATATATAAAGCAAGATGAGGCTCTCTATTATTTTTATTAATTTAAAACATTCATTTTTAGTTGTTTTGTGTAATTATTAAATACACTTAACCTTCTTTTTATTTATTAAAAAATAAATTAAATTCAATACTAGCTAAAGTAGAGAGCATTGGTGCAGACGTATTTTCAAACTGGTTAGCCAAAATAGCTTTTTAGCTACTTTAACTAAAATTTAGTTAAAAAATAGCTAGCATTGCTGAAGATGCTCTAAGTGAATTGCATATAATCTCAGGTCAAGCTTTTGGACTTATATCAAATCTTGTTAAATCAATTTTCTAGCTGTTGGCCTATCATAAAGCTTGACGTGCATTCCTTTAGTACATCTAATTAATTAGGGCAGGCTTCGGGACGGGAACCAGGTTTTTTGGGCCGTTCCCGATACCGAACCGGAAAGCCCGGTATGTTCGTTTGGTTGTCCCGATATCTAACCGAGTTTTCAGGATACCGAGCTTTCAGCCCAATACCAATTTTTCAACTCTTTTGGGCATTTTGCTGTTACTTTTTGTGACAATAATACAAGCATTTTGAGTCCAAACTTTTTTCCTACAATCATACATTCATACAAGGTTGGGAATGCACTAAATGACCAACAAACCAAGTTCTATCTTCAAAGTTCAAACAATCATTTTAAGCTACCAAAATAACTTTAAAGGTAAAAACTAAATATCTAAGATTAAATATTCTAAGTACCTAAGTGCTACGTTAGTAGTTATTACAAGTTTACACTTTACAACACCAAATGTCCAAATCAAAATGGACCAAATGAAATATTTAAATAAATACATTATCATTACTAAAATACAAAATCAAAATGTTTAATGGGCAGTAGCCCTGCAAAATAGTTAGTAATGCCCAAGATGGGCAGTAGCAAACCCTACTGCAGTAGTCTTGTAGGATCTTCAATCAAGAAGTATGGCCAGCAGTGGTTGTTGAATTCAATGGTGTTGACCCCAAGTTCATTTGAGCATTTTCTTTAAATCAATGAAAAGCAAACAATGAAACAAGTTAGTAAGAAAATGACAAATTAGAATTCAATCAACAAAGACAATAAACACTAAAACAGAACAAGGATTTACCTCTCTCCAATTCTTCACAGGACTAGTACAGTTTCAGCTCCTCCTTTGTTGGTTCTCTATAGAAGTTTGGTTGCTCAGCTCTTAGCCAATCACTAGTGCATACAAGTGCTTCCACCATTTAGGGAGTCAATGAGCTCCTGAATGGATCTACAACTCTTTTGCCCAAGCTAAAAGCATTTTCACTTGCCACTGTGGAGCAAGGAATGGCAAAGATGTCCTTTGCAAGCTTGGACAAAACAGGGTATGCACTTGCATTCACCTTCCACCATTCTGCAATGTCAAATCCCTTTGTCATGGGATTGACATATCTATCTACCAAGTACTTGTCAACCTCATTACTGATCATATCATGATGTTCCTCCATTCTTTCTTGCATCACATGTGCAAGAATGTCATTTTCAAGTTCAAATTCAACTCCCTCCATTGCAGACACACCATCTCCAGTAGTTGTTTGGGATGAACCTCCTTCACAACCCTTATACTCTTCATACATCCTCATCAGAATCCTTTTTACATCTGCAGTATCTCAGCAACCTTTTCAGGTAGCAATCCAACCCTTTCAAATGTGCACTACTTTCTGATAATGCAGCTTCCATCTAGGGTCTAAGACATTAGTAATGACTATTATCTTGTTGATGCAGTCAAAACTACTCCAATATTTGTCAAACTTTGCTTTCATCCCAGTGGCAACCCTTTGCAACACAGGGTCTGTCCTATCAGCTATTTTTTTTTTTTTTTATTGAAGCAGAACCATTTCAGAAAATAGCAAGTGTGCTGTTACATGTTTCCAAGCACTCATTTTGAGTGTGGACTCATAGAACTTCCCCAGAAAATGCACAAATGCTTGTGCATTTCTCCAATCTTCCTCAACTGGAGGGTCTGCCCTCTTCTTACCCTTGTGATCTTTCTCTTCAAAGTAAGCTCTAAACTGGGAATCATCATAAGACATCCTATCAAACACCTTATCATATTTTAATGCTGCATTCAGTGTTAAATAGGTGTTGTTCCACCTGGTTATAACATCCAGGGGAACATTTGCATTTTTGTTCATGTGTTCAAGGATAGAAAACTCCCTGAACTTATCCAATCTACTTGAACTAGACCTAATGAACTTGACATAATGCCAAATTGCTTCAATCCCATCCTTTAACTCCTCAATCTCATCCTTCACTATCAAATTAATGATGTGACATGCACATCTGAGGTGCAAAAATTCACCTCCAAAGGTCAAAGTCCTCATGCTACTAAGTCTCCTTTTCATGTAACTAACAGCTACATCATTTGCACTAGCATTATCCACTGTAATAGTGAATACCCTAGTGATGTCCCACTGCCTTAAATAAGTCTTAACACCCTTCCTATATCTTCTCCTTTGTGACTAATTATTGAACATAAATTAATGATCCTCTTGTGCAAATTCCAGTCACTGTCCATAAAGTGGGCAGTGACCACCATATAATTTATGTTATGTATTGAGGTCTATGTATCAGTTGTGACAGACACCCTAAATGCATTACAGGCCAATGTACTCATCATTTTGGCCTTTTCCATGAGGTACATTTTCCAAACACCCCTAGCAACTACTTTCCTACTAGGTTATTTCCACCTTGGCTGGGCCTCATAAAGGAATTCCTTGAAACCAGTACCCTCTACATGTCTAAAAGGGCTCATCCCTTACAATCATCTTAAAACAGGCCTGATCAATCCTTCCCTAATTGAAGGTGTGATATTGAGGGGCCCCTATGATATTGTCCCTAGATAGTGTGGTCTGACCCTTATCTAAAACCTTCTCATACAGAGGACTTAGTGTACATTTTCTCCCATGAGCCCACATTGAAGTAGTCTCATTTCTACTACTGTTTGCAGGCACTACACCCTGACAATAATTACACTTAGTTTTTTCCTTATCTGGTGTACCATCAACTAAAGTACACCTAGTGAAACAGTCACACACTTTACTTTTACCTCTATTCCCACCAGCCTGATCACTAGCTTTTCTTTTTCCAGCCCTAGTAGTTTGACTAGTTGCAGGTTGTTGACCCTCACCAATGGGATTAGGGTTAGGGTACGTTTCAGTTTGAGGTACATTATGTTCTGGTATTTGGGGTAGTTTGGAATTAGGATTAGGGTTTGGGGTAGGGTTAATGTTTCCATTAGTAACCAGATTAGAGGTTATTGATGAACATGAACTACCATCACTTGCAGCTCTACTGGATGAAGCCATAACTACAATGAATAATGTAAAAGGACAATTATTGATCTATACAGTATACAATACACATTCATTCATTTTCATAGTTCCTATATCACACTATATTATACACAGTCCATTAATTATACACATCACATTCAAAAACAACAAGCATTGACATTATACACATCATAGTCATTATTCACAGTCCATTAATTATACTAGTTAACTTATCCTACATGCCTACATTACTAGTTAACTTATTCACATATACACAATATAACATTCAATCATTCATCATATTAGCAAACAAAATGAATAACAATTCACATACACATTATTCATTCAGGTTAATATCATCATTCCATTCAATTTAGGCATGCTCAATATGACGACGAGTTCAGAATTTCTGATGAAGCTTCATCATCATCATCAATTCAGGTTCATCGCCGTATTGAGCGTACTTGGACAGTAAGAGACCATCATCATGAATTATACAGTTTATACTAGTTAACTTATTCTATATGCCTACATAATTATGCATGCCAAGTACGATGATGAAGCTAGATCTCTGATGAATCTTCATCATCAATTCAGTTTCATCACCGCACTTGGCAAGCATAGACAATTTAGGCATTCATCATCAATTTACAAATTCACAGTCACATGATATGCATCATCATCATTCATCAACAACACATCAAAAGGGTTAGGGTTTGATGGACTTACCAAAAATTCTCAAACGTTTGGTCCTAAAGCTACTAATGGTCTGAGACTCTTAGCCCTCTTAGATTTTTCCTACCAACAGACAAATCAAATCAAAAAAGGTTAGTTAATCTAATACATAACATAAAATTTAGGTAATAAACACAATTACAAAAGAAAATCAAGCAATAGGAGAGATATTTCACCTTAGTTGTGACACTAGAGCAGCAAGTTAGCAAGTCAGCAACTGGGCAACTGCCCCAAATTTCCAAGTATTAGGGTTTTGAAATTTGGGGTTTGCAGAGATGAACTGTATCTGGTCTTCCTTCGTTGTTTTTGGGTTTCAAATCGAACCTACTGCATGAAGTAGGATTAGAGTTTTATGCTTTGAAACCCAGAAAATGCAGAGATGAACTTTTGGGAATTTTAGGATTCGAGGTTTGAGAGCTCGATTCAAGGAGGGATTTGTTGGATCGAAGGTAGATTAGGGTACAAGGAGTTTATTTAGGGTTTATTTCTGTGGATGGATTGAGCAAACATGGCTGGAATTTGGTCGGATTTGTGGGTGAGATCCGTAGGTTAGAGAGAGAGAGTCTAAGATCGGGTTTGAGGAGAGAGAGAGAGGCTGAGGGAAATGAGAGAAAAGATTAGGGTTATGAGAATTTCCCATGAAATGGACGGTGGAGATCAATTCTTAGTTTTTAATATCGTATCCAATGGTTCTAGATTATCGTAGTATATATAAATTAAATTAAAAATTATATATATTATATATATGCCGGTCGGTCGGGACATCCCGAAATTTCCCAAATCCCATACCGTTCCCGACCCTAACTAACTCAGTCGGTTCGGTAATACCGTCCCGACACCTCGGTATCCCGAGTTTCAATTCTCAGTTTGCCTCGGTTCGGGCCGGTCGGGAATCGGTCGGTTTTGGCATTTCCAGTAAAAAAAGCCAGCCCTATAATTAATGTGATAGTGCACTGATTACATATATTTTTTTTTTGGGATAATCTCTGAATATATATTTGATCTGTGATTAATTGCAATCAAATTAATGTATACTAAATTCTTGGTCATGATATATACTAAATTCTCATTGTGTCGTAGTCTTCAATTTCTTTGATGGGATGGGCGAATTAGATTCATAGATTGTTATATAACTTATATCAATCGCAGTTTGAAACACCAATTCTTTGGCTCAATATATAACTATCATATATGCGAAAACCAAATATGAATACTGTAACTGACCATCTACGTACTCGTTGTGGAATAGATGTACATGCAGACGGATACTGCAATATTAGAGTCGAATAGACACAAGAGGAGAGTTAAACGGGCACTGGAAAAAAAACTTCAAGAGTTGGACTTGTGGTTATTTAAACATGGCATCCCAAGGGTAAGGAATAATGAGATCAAGGAAAGGGTACAGCAAGAGCTTGCAGAAAGGAGAGATGTTGATGTCGACAATATCCTCTCTATCCTTCCCGAGGAACTACAAAACTATATCAAAAGTTGTTTGCCATTGACTCGGCTAAAGAAAGTACGCTGCTCTATCAAATTTAGAAAGATGAATTTTCCTAGCTTTCATGCATGTTCAGAACTTCAAGGTTATGTATATCTCTAGATACCTGATAGACATTTGATTTTTCTTATAATATATTCACAGGTGCCAATGCTTCAAAATATGGATGAAGAAGTGTTAAGAGCACTTTCCGAGCATCTCAAACCCATTAGATATGAGAATACTGGATTTTACTATCATTCTAGAGATGGGGAACCACTTGAAAAGATGATATTCATCGTTGAGGGAGATCTAGGCGTCGAGAGGAGAAATATTACACCTCGTGACCTTTTATACCCAGGAGACTTCTATGGAGCAGAGCTTCTGGAGTGGGTATCAGTATCAAGTACTTCCTTTCCCGCCACATTACCCTTATCCGTCGATTCTGCTTATGTCGGTAATGTTGATAGCATTCTTATTCTCACTGCCGACAGTTTGAAGAGAGTAGTATCTAACTTCAGGCCGTATTTCAGCAAGGAGATCACCCTTCCATCCAATTCCCAATCAGAAGTTTTGACTTCTTTCCAGTTGACTATGCTAAAGACAGTAGGTTCCTCTCTTTGACAAAAAAATTAGTATCCGGAGGACACATCCAAACCTATCATTTTAGTCATAACAATTAAGACGTTATTGTCCCAAAAAAAAAAAACAATTAAGACGTTCAACTATTTTGATTCCCATGCATCCTAGCTAATTATAAGTAAGTATATTGACGTTACTAATTGGACTATTACTTTTATCATTATGTTTCTTAATTTTGTTAATCTTAGGTGCCACAGTTTCAAGCTATGGATGGAGAAATATTAAAAGCCATCTGTGAGCATTTGAAGCCCATGACCTATACTGATGGGGCGTATATCATAAAAGAAAACGAACCACTTCAACTGATGTTCTTTGTCTTGGCCGGATATGTAGTCACTGAAAGTTATCCTCATGTTGTTGTTCGTATAGGAGAATTCTGTGGACAACAACTTCTAGATTGGCCATCAACTAACTCTTTTCCTGCAGTATTACCCACAGCCGTCGAGTCTGCTAGGGCCAATGGTGATGTTAGAGTCCTTTATCTCATGTCCGACGGCTGGGTGAGCGTAGTTGATAAATTCTCGTTTGGTAGCCACAAGAGGAGAACTAAACTGGAGATGGAAAAGAAAATTTCAGAGTTTGAGTTGTGGTTATTTAAATCTGGTGTCCCTAGTAGTAGAAAAAGCGAGATCATACAAAGGGTACGGGAAGAACTTGAAGAAAATAGGGATGTTGATGTGGAGAATATGTTGTCTATTCTTCCTGGGGAACTTCAAAATTTTATCAAAAGTTGTTTGCCGGTGAATCGGCTAAAGAAAGTAAGTTGCTCTGCCTGTTAAGAAATTAAAGTAATTGAAAGACATTCAATTTAAAATCTGCTCAACTTAATAGCCTAGTCACAACAACAAGACCTCATTTTTTGGGGTTCCTTACGGTACATTAATGTATAACTTCATGTAGTCGGTAGAGCATGGATCAGTCCACCACTTGTATGAAGTTAATGTACATTTGTGTATCGATGCATCAATCGAATATATGTAGAATTTCCCTATACTTTCATCCATGTTCAACCCTACTACAACATCAAAGTTATATCAATTTATGTACGTTACCTATTAATTCTCCTTTTTCTCATCATTTAATTTGCAGGTGCCAATGCTTCAAAATATGGATGAAGAAGTGTTAAGAGCACTTTCCGAGCATCTCAAACCCATTAGATATGAGAATACTGGATTTTACTATCATTCTAGAGATGGGGAACCGCTTGAAAAGATGATATTCATCGTTGAAGGAGATCTAGGCGTCGAGAGGAGAAATGTCACTCCTCGTGACCTTTTATACCCAGGAGACTTCTATGGAGCAGAGCTTCTGGAGTGGGTATCAGTATCAAGTACCTCATTTCCCGCAACATTACCTTTATCCATCGATTCTGCTTATGTCGGTGATAATGATAGTATTCTTCTTCTCACGGCCGACGACTTGAAGAGAGTAGTATCTAACTTCAGGTTGCATTTCAGCAAGGAGATCACCCTTCCTTCCAATTCTCAGTCAGAATTTTTTACTTCTTTCCAATTGACAATGCTAAAGACAATAAGTTCCTCTGTTTATCAAGAAATTAGTATCTAGAGGCCGGACACATCCAAACATATCATTTTAGTAGTAAAAAACATCTCAAAATATAGGGTCATTTTCAATTTCATAAATAAATATAAAAATTTATTATTTTCATACCTCATGTTTAATTTTGCTAACGAATTCATACTTCTAAAGTATGAATTTGTTAGCGAAATCAAACGTGAGGTATGAAAATGACAAAATTTAATACTTGATGAAATTAAAAATGACCTTATAGTTTAAGGGGTCTTTTGTATTTAATTCTCATAACAATTAATACCTTAATTCTTAATTGTTGGTGTAAAACTATTTTAATTCCCATGCAACCTAGATTCCTAGCTAAATACATATATTGACGTTACTGATTGGACTATTAATTTTCTCATTGTTTTTCTTAAATTTTGTATTCACTCTTAGGTGCCACAGTTTCAAGCTATGGATGAAGAAATGTTAAAAGCAATTTGTGAGCATCTGAAGCCCGTGACCTATATTAATAGGGTTTATATCAAAATAAAGGATGAACCACTTCAACTGATGTTCTTTGTCTTGGCTGGATATGTAGTCACTGAAAGTTATCCTCATGTTGTCGTTCGTATAGGAGAATTTTGTGGACAAGAGCTTCTAGATTGGCCATCAACTGCCTCTTTTCCTGCCAAATTACCCATAGCATTCGAGTCTGCTAGAGCCAATGGTTTTGTTAGAGTCCTTGCTCTCACATCTGACGATTGGGTGAGTATAGTCAATAGATTCTCGTTTGGTAGCAACCAGAGGACAATTAATTTGGAGATTGAAAAGAAAATATCAGAGTTTGAGTTGTGGTTATTTAAATCTGGTGTCCCTAGTAGTAGAAAAAACGAGATCATACAAAGGGTACGTGAAGAACTTGAAGAAAATAGGGATATTGATGTGGAGAATATCCTGGCTATTCTTCCCGGGGAACTTCAAAGCTTTATCAAAAGTTGTTTGCCGGTGACTCGGCTAAAGAAAGTAAGTTGCTCGGCCTGTCAAGAAATTAAAGCAACTGGAAGACATAATTAATTTAAAACCCAATTAACTTAATAAGTTAATAGCCTAGTCACAATAACAAGACCTCTACTTTTGGGGTTCCCGCCTTCAGTGCATTAATGCACCAATAGTCCAATACATTAATGTATACTAACTCCATGTAATGGTAGATTATGAAATTAGTCTACCATTGTATGAAGCTGATGTTCATTAATGTATGGATGCATTAATGCTATGTAGAATTTCTCTAGCTCTACTTTCATCCATGTTCGATCGATCCTAGTATAATTTCAAAGTTATATTGATATATGTCTCCTTTTTCTATCATTTGTAGGTGCCAATGCTTCAAACTATGGATGAAGAAGTGTTAAGAGCAATTTGCAAGCATCTCAAACCCATAAAATATGAGAATACTGGATTTTACTATCATTCTAGAGATGGGGAACCACTTGAAAAGATGATATTCATCGTGGAGGGAGATCTAGGCGTTCAGAGGAGAAATGTTGCTGGTCGTGACCTTTTATACCCAGGAGACTTCTATGGAGCAGAGCTTCTAGAGTGGGTATCAGTATCAAGTACCTCCTTTCCCGCCACATTACCCTTATCCATCGATTCTGCTTATGTCGGTTGTGTTGATAGCATTCTTATTCTCACGGCTGACGATTTAAAGAGCGTAGTATCCAACTTCAGGTCGCATTTCAGCAAGGAAATTACCCTTCCATCCAATTCTCAGTCAGAAGTTTTTACTTCTTTCCAGTTGACTATGCTAAAGACAGTAAGTTAATTCTTCTGTTTATCAAGAAATTAGTATCCAGAACGATGACACATCCAAACCTATAACTTTAGTAGTTTAGTCATGACATGCAATTAAGACTTTAATACGTTATTAATTGTTTGTTTAATTCCCATGAATCCTAGCTAAGTGAGTATATTGACGTTATATTATTAATTAAACTTTGCCCTTACTATTAATTTCCTCATTGTTTTTCTTAATTTTGTCAATTATCTCAATTAGGTGACACAGTTTCAAGCTATGGATGGAGAAATGTTGCGAGCCATCTGTGAGCGTCTGAAGCCCATGACCTATATTGATGGGGTGTATATCATGAAAGAGGATGAGCCACTTCAACTGATGTTCTTTGTCCTGGCCGGATATGTAGTCACTGAAAGTTATCCTCATGTTGTTGTTCGTATCGGAGAATTCTGTGGACAAGAACTTCTAGATTGGCCATCAACTGCCTCCTTTCCTGCCGCATTACCCACAGCCCACTACACCATAAATCCTTATCTATAGCGTTTGAAAAACGCTATAGTAGGATTCGATAGCGCTTTTGTAAACGCTATGTCTGCCGGAGCTATAATAGGTACTCGGTCAGTAATAGCGTTTTCCAAACGCTATGATAAGTTTTATATTTATAGCGTTTTTGAAGTGCTATTGTTCAACTTCTCACAGCTTTTAAAAAATGCTATTGTCTGATTATCAATAGCATTTCTTAAGCGCTATCATTTGAACTCTCGTAGCACTTAACAAATGCTATTGTCTTGGTTTCCACAGCGCTTCTCAAGTGCCATACATTTTGTTATAGCATTTCAGGAATATCACAATTTATTTCCGTCTTTTAAGTGTAATCAAAAGTTATTCAAGAGCAAGACAATTAAAATTCTATCACAAAACATAGACATAAAAAACAAGTCATGTATTGTAATATATTGCAAAATTGTAGAAGTAATACATTGTCTCAACCAACAAGGTTTTTGTCCCTGTGTACTAATAATACAAACCCTACTCCAAACAGTCTACAACTTAACTAACATATTAGTTCTCTAAAACATCCAAAAACTAATCTATAACTTCACCAAAGCAGCATCAAAACTTGCATTGTCTTTGAACTACCAATGTCTCTGAACTGCCAATGTCTCTGAACTGCCAATTCAAAACACACCAATTAATCATTTCAAAACTCAAGTGGTCCACATGAGTATAACTACATATGTAATAAGTTGAAAGATAACAAAAATCTGCTAAAAAGATAACTTCTTTAAGAACATAGCATCTGGTAACAGCAAGTTTCAGCATCTGGTAAAAATCTATTACATTCTTCACAGGATAATATCAAAACAGCAAGAAAACAGACTTGCAAAAGAACATAGCTATGGTATACCTTCATTATTTAAACCTGCCTTCATACATGAGCAAGCCAAACTATCAACAAACCAAGATTCTTAAAAGCCCAGCCATCCAATTAAACTATAGTACAAATGTTAAGAAAAATCAAGCCTCCCTATACTGGAAAAACACAAAATTACAATAATTTATAAATGAGCAATGCCAAACCATCAACAAACCAAGATTCTGGAAAGCCCAGCCCCATCCAATTAAACTATAGTATATGTGTTAAGTACATCAAGCCTCCCATATTAGAAAAAAAAAAAAACTTACAATAATGTGTGGCCGCTTTGCAAGCATAATAGATGGTTGGACCATGTCCACTCTTACAGCAAGCTGAAAAGATTAGGTAAAGAAGCTAAGCAGCATAAACAATGATTAAAGACATGTAAATCAATAAGGAACTATGATCTAACCACTTCACTAGGTTAGCTTTCACTGCTTTAGAAATTATATTTTTATCTGTCATGTATAGATCTAATATAAAGCACCTAAACATAGACTCTAAATTGTTCAAAATTGTTTGTCCTACATAAGAAGAAGCTACATGATATAACTTGAGCCCCTACGAAACAACAAACAACAAGAAGCCAACATGCATTAGCTTGTAGTTTGACCTTTAGTCCTTTACCACAACAAAGCCACGCACTGAACCAAATAAAAAATCATGCATACAACTAATTTAGAAGCACTTGAGGCAATCAAAGCTATGCATACAATTAGATTTCATTTTCCGGTGAACTAGGAGAATTTACTATAGAGATATACTTGCAAATCACATACAATCCCGAGCTAGAAAAGTATAGACACCAAATGCTCACCACTGCAGACTTGGCACAAAATGACAATAACTACAATAGCCAGAATGAACCAACCTGCATCATATGGTCAAAAAATCATGATCAAGTTTAGAATGTATCACAGAAACAAGAAATTATTTCTCCGAATTCGAAAAATCGTACTATTTGGCCTCCCTCCACTACTACAACATGCCATCAACTTTCTCATCCCAAACAAAAAGTCTCAATTTTCTCTTACACACCTTTTCATTTCCTCATTAACCAAAGAGATTTTACTTTATTCAACTGAAAGTCTAAAACTTAACAGAAGATAATAGAATACCAGAACAAGAATCTTCAAATTCAGAAAAAGTATTCTACATGATTATATATGCTTAGTAAATCCAAAACTGTGAATGATAAAATTACATACAATTGAGACATGATACAAAATAACCTCATACTGATTGGTAAGAAATTGAAAATAAAGCTTGTTGGTGAGTTGAAAGATCTAACCTTTGGCCTTTGGGACGACCAGGGAGTCTCTGCTTGCCTCTTCGTTCCTTAATCACTAGTCCAAAGGATCCGGACCACCTTGAAGTCTTCGTCGTCACGTACTTCGCCTCCACAATGCTCGTGGTCCTGCTAATGCTTTCCCTCTTATCTCCAAACTAAGATTAAACATAAAAGAAATATGTCAACAATCATCAGTGACATGAATTCAATTCGAGAAATAGAAACCCTAATCCCCAATTTCATATTCTCTTACCCTGACAAATTAATCCCCAAATTAATATGCTGACAAAAAATTAAGGATGAAATCATGAGATCGAACAACATCAAACCAAATAGAATTATGGCGATGATCTCTCAGCAGCCTTGCCCAATCCGCTGGGTCGACTCCGGATCTGAAGCTGCCTCTCAGACCACCACACTCAGGCCATAGCCACCACCTAGCTTGAGTCCAAAGATCAAAAACGACTCTTATGCTACCTTCCTTATCTGCAAATCACGACATCAACGTTTGCAACGTCGTTGTTGAAGCCGGCAATCGATCAGGACTCCAACTCGCAGATCGGCTCGCCACTGTGCTTCGCCAGATCACGCATGACACGGAGAGAACAAAAAAAAAGGAAGTGGAAGTCGAATACTTGCCATATGTTCCATGACAGAAAGGAAGAAAGGAGAGATCGAGAAAGAAGATGAGAAACTGAAACGGCTGCTTGGGTTTTTAAAGTTTTTTTTATTTATTTCAAAGTTAAAAATAGTTTTGATTTTGCAAACGGGGGAGATGTCGCGCACTCGCGCTCTTCATTTAAAAGCCCGCTCTTCATTTTAGAAGCCCTCTCTTGCATCATTGCTTATTTTTAACTTTTTTTCATAGCGTTTACAAGCAAACAGCTGTTATAGACTGAATTAATAGCACTTACGGGAAAAACGCTATCAAAAACTGCTATGAATAGGCACTTTTCTTGTAGTGGCCGTCGAGTCTGCTAGGGCCAATGGTGATGTTAGAGTCCTTGCTCTCATGGCCGAAGACTGGGTGAGTGTGGTAAAACAATACTCCCAACTTTCTGTGTAGGTCCGTAAGCTATCCTTGTCTACGTACTGCCATTGTCTGAACAGTCTGTCTTGTTTTTTATTATATATTTGTATAGATCTCGATCTGCCAACTATTTAAGAAATTTTCATGGTCTCCCTCCTGGTAAGTTCTGTTACCCCCATACATTAATCCAACTAAATTCAAAGAATGACAACGTCAAGGTGCTGATGTAAGTAATAGCTCCATAAATGTCGAGAGCTCAACCAACTTAATTATAAACCATGCATTGTCATGCATATATCCAATTAATTACTCAAGGGGATGAGCAAAATAAAGCTGACTAAGAGTTGAGGTTTCTTTTATGTTGAAGTAGACAATCGAAACTGCCCCTTCTGTTCAGGTTGTGCATGGTTCACACAATGCGCCGAGGGGGTCTTGTTCATGTGTTGCTTCACTTGGACTGGAGCTGCCCCTTCTGCCGCAAAACTTGTTTCCCTCTATACCACCATTAAGCAAACTTTTGCCCGTTGGCGGATTTTTGTTCCCAATATGCGAGTGGTCAGATTGCATCGACAATCACACTCTGCATGGTTACTTTGTGTTCTATGGGGCGTTCGTGAGCCCCTTTGTGTTCTAATCGATGTGGGGGGTTACATGTTTTGGTTGGTTAGTTTGATGTTATTTGGGTTACCTCTTTTGGGCTCAATCGTTTTTTCGCTATATGTACCCCTTTTTGGGATTATTTTGCTCCTCTCGTGAGATTGTATTGTGTACCCAGAATTTTTGTATAATACTGGACTAGTCGCCAATTATCAATGAAAGTTCTTCCATTGCCCAAAAAAAAAAAGTAGACAATCGAAACTGATGGAAGAGGCATATATATTAGAACTTGCAAATTATTCCAGCAATTTATCTGAGAGAAATAGCAATAAACTAAAGATCGATGAGTACGTTGGTAAGACTTTCTTTTTTTTCTTTTTCTTTTTCTTTTTCGAGAAAATACGTTGGTAAGACTTGATATATATTGGACGAAGATTTATTAATACTAGCATTTGATTCAGTAGCCATATAATAAGAAGAGAAACAAATGAAACGGTATATATGAATCTCTCAAAAACACAAATTCAAGTAAAAAAGCGGAAATTAAAAGAAAAATTCAAATCATATATGAAGAGTGTTGGGATCGAGTGTTTTGTGTAGGCCTCAGAATGGGCAGAAAGAAGCGCTCACCCCGTGGTTCAAGAAGGAGGAGGAGGTCGAGCCCAAAGCGTCTCGAAGGAAGAGTGAGCCTTCGTTAGACCAATGCACAATACTAGTGAAGAATAGCCTCTCGATCTGCAATGCTAGTAATAGTACACAATATGGAGCTCAAAAGTGAGTCCATGGTGTTGGAGCGACAATCGCAATAAAGTGATGAAAGAACATTACATTTTTAGGTGTTCTAGTTTGGATTCGAAAGATATGGGTTGAGAAATGACAACTATAAGGTTTTGAAGGTTAAAATCTTTAAATCTCCCTAGTACTTCATATGACGAATTTCGTAGGGTTTTGGGCTTGGAATGCAGGGAATTAAAGCTAGGTTTACTCATCTTGGGGTAGTGTCTAAGATATATGAGATGATACGGAGGATATGTATATATATTTGGCTTACTCCATAGAATCTAGAACGAAGAGAATTGGGCGTCAATATTATTTACTTAAGGCGTCAATTTTTTCGACCTGAAAGTGCACACTTTTATTTGTTATCACAAGCAGAAATACAAATTAAATAAAAGAAAAAATCTAAAACAAAAATATGGGGACATGACCTACTGTGACGACCCATTCAATGGGAAGGTGCATGCTCATTCACTTTTTTTTTTTTTTTGGGTTTCTTTTTTAATTTAATCAAACCAAATTCTATTTTCATATGTTGGTAAACCCTCTTGGGCCCCTAAATAAGCTCAGGAACCAAATTGGACATAAAAAATTGAGTGCAAGCATGTACCTTTGCTATAGCATACGTTACTCATCAAAAGTGATCTCGGAATTGATCGAGAATTTGAACACCGACCAAATCTATGGCATCAGTTTTTTGTACTCAGAAGTGCACACTTTTATTTACTTTTTTCAAACAGAACTACAAATTAAATGAAAGAAAAAAGTAAAACAATACAATTGGGGCATGACATATCCCCACGACATATTCGTTGAGAAAGGTGCATGCTACATTTACTTTTTTTGTTGTGTTTTTTTTTTGTTAATTTTATCAACAAATTCTATTTCTCTATGTTGGTCAGCCCTCTTCGGCCCCTAATTAAGCTGAGGGAACCAAATTTCACGTCAAAAGTGGGAGCCAGTTATGGCATGGTCTGTGTGACCTGACGAGAAGTTCCTTTACTATAGCACATACTACTTCTCAAAAGTGGGACCTCATAATTGATCGAGAATTTGAACACCGACCAAACCTATGGTGTCAATTTTCAGTACCCGGAAGTGCACGCTTTTATTTACTTTCTCAAGCGGAAATACAAATTAAATGAAAGGAAAACTTAAAACAATAAAATAGGGGCATGACCTATAGCAACAACAATTTGTCCGGAAAGGTGCATGCTACATTCACTTGTTTTTTTGTTGTTAATTTCATCAAATCTCGGGCCCTGGGCAGGTTGCCAGGTCTTTCCCTGTTATTTTGTTACCGCCATGAGAAAGACGCACAGAAGAGGTATGCCCAGCGCGCAAAGGATCCGTTGAGAGGGTAAGCAAGTGTACAATCTTTTCTTGGGCCCCTAAATAAGTTGTGGAAACCAAATTTGACGTCAAGAATCAAGTGGGAGCCGGTTACGGCATGGTTTGTGTGATCCGAAGAGAATTTCCTTTGCTATAGCACACATTACTCCTCGACAGTGAGACCTCAGAATTGATCGAGAGTTTGAAAACCAACCAAACCTATGGTGTCAAATTTTGGACCCGGAAGTGCATGCTTTTATTTACTTTCTCAAGTAGAAATACAAATTAAATGAAAGAAAAAAATTAAACAAAAAAAATTGGGGGCATGACCTATCGTGACGACCCATTTGTTTGCAAAGGTGCATGCTTCATTCACTTTTTTTTGTGGTTGGAAATTTTGTTAATTTTATCAAACGAATTCTATTTTTGTATGTTGGTCGACCCTCTTGGGCCCCTAAATAATCCGTGGAAACCAAATTTGACATCGAGAATCAAGTGGACGCCAGTTATGGTATGATTTGTGTCATCTGATGAAAAGTGTCTTGGTATAGCACATGTTACTCATCAAAAGTGAGACGTCGAAATTGATTGAGAATTTGCACACTACCAAACCTATGGCATCAATCTTTTGGACCTGAAAGTGCATGCTTTTATTTATTTTCTTAAGCGGAAATACAAATTAAACGAAAGGAAAAAATAGGGGCATGACCTACTGCCACGACACATATTTGTCGGGGAATGTGTATGCTCCTTTATTTTTATTTTTATTTTGGGTTTCTTGTTTTTATTAAACGAATTCCATTTCTGTATGTTGCTCGACCAACTTGGGCTCCTACATGAGTTGTAAGAATCAAATTGGACGTCGTGAATCAAGTGGAAACCGAATATGTCATGGTTTGTGTGATCCTACGAGTAGTTTATTTGCTATAAGCCTATGACACACATTACTCATCAAATGTGGCCGGGACATCGGAATTGATTGAGAATTTGAACACCGACCGGGGTAGCCGATGATCAATATTATTGTGAGATACAAAGGAAAACGAGATCCAAGACATTGGTTCTACCACTTCACAGATTGTGACTTTGACTGTCATCCCCATAGCATTGTGGGAACGTATCCTCAGATCAAATTCGAGGGCACTTACAAGCATGATGATGTTCATCCTCACCTGGTCACTCGATCTTGTCGAAAAGATAAAGAGCGTCGTTTCTTTTGATAAGAGAAACAACATTCTTCCTTGTGATCCAGGTGTGTAGTGAACCTTGTGAAGGATTAACCTACGAATGTAAAGAGAGTAATGTAAATAACTAAATATGCACCGAGAATGCTCTACGAGTAAAACCTGACTTCTCCCAAGTAGAATGCATCCCTGATTTTTCAAGCTATTATTTCTGTTCGTTCATAGGTGTGTAGGAGATGTTGTCTAGTGTGGCCAATCCCCCTTATTGTGCAGAGTTTAGAGGTGCAGAGTTACCAAAGTAAATAGAATTATAGAAAGTAAACGAGTAAATTGACAATTTTGCTAGTCTAAAGGAAACATTCATTTTGACTAATGGATGAAAATGATACAATGTCTAAACAAGATGCAAGAACATGAGTAAACGAAAATACTAATAGTACTTGGTTCGAGTTCGATCTTCAACCTAGAATTAACCCGGCCATGTTAGTTAATCAGAACCACAATGATTCCCAATCACATCCTCAATAAACCGTCCAAGAGAAACAGAGGAAGACCCACCGTCCTCTACAGCTTTTCTGCTCACCAGCCCCATCTCTTTCACTTTCTTCCTCACCTCACTGTCCTCCACTACACCAACCACGGCTCTCGCTATTTCATCTGCCTTCACAACCTCATCACCTCTCTGGTAATCCAACCTCATCTCCAACCCCAATCCCAGCTCCTTCACCATCCTAAACGCATTCAGCTGTTGCTCGGCATACATGGGCCATGTCACAATCGGCACACCATGCCACAAGCTCTCCAAGATTGAGTTCCACCCACAATGCGACACAAAACCTCCGATTGCCTTGTGGGCCAAGACTTCCACCTGCGGCGCCCACCCGCATATCAGTCCCTTCCCTCTGGTTCTTTCCAAGTACCCATCCGGCAAGACTTCCTCAAGGTTTGAGCATTCAATCGGCGTCAAAGCTTTGCTGCCTTTGGGTGGTGTCAAGCGCAAAGACCACAAGAACCTCTGCCCACTCTGCTCAAGGCCCAGAGCTATCTCCTTCACTTGTGCTTCACCAAAGCTCCCCATGCTTCCAAAACATAAGAACACAACAGATGATTCAGGCTGATCATCAAGCCAGCTCATAATCCTGTCACGCTGCGCCTGGTTTAAATTGGATCTAGCCTGACCATCGTTGAGATCAAGCACCGGCCCAACTGGGTACACCGGAGGCGTAGTTTGATCATCTGAAAACGAGTTGATAGCATGTGTCTCTAACTCAACAAATGTATTAGCTATGATACCTTTGGCCTCTCTAAATCTCGAAGCAATCCCAAGATAAGCAGAGTAGCTACCATCTGTCATAGACACAGGTAAAACACTAGGAGGAACTGGGTGGACAATACCTGGGACTAACCAATCAGGATCTGAGTTTTTAGGCGGCGGACCAGTCTGGCTATGCTGCTTAGGAAACTGGAGCATGAGAGCAAGATAACCGGCGTTGCTCGTCATCAAAAGATAAGAAGGAAGATTGAGTTGGTTGATCGTATCGATCATGCACACGCAGAAGAAATCAAGAACCACGCCAACAATAGGAACCGAGTCTGGCTTAGAATGTGATGATGAGACATGGTCAGTGAGGATCTCCCTGACATTGGCCAAATGGTTCTCGATGTTTAGAATGAAAAATTTTGCTGGTGACTTTGCGAACTCTTGTGGAGGCAGCTCTGCTTGAGGAACATCGATGAGTCTGATTCGAGTCTCTGAAGCTACAAGGGATTCTGTGTATGAACCTAAAGAGGAAGGGGCAGCTGATTTGATAGCCAGAACGGTGATTGAAATTCGATCGTCTCGCTGAAGCAAACGCTTTCCAAATTGCAAGGCTGCTACAAGGTGGCCGGCTCCTGGTGCTGGGATGAACACTAGTTCTACTTTCTTCATTTCAACTGATCTTTCCACTTTGCTCTAGCACTTCCTTGGCAAATCTGTCACATATATATATAGAAGAACATTTCGTGGTAAGCAATCTAGCATATGTTTGATCAATCAGATTGACAATCTAAGAATAAAAATATCATCATTATTTGGACTAAATATGGATATGACAGGTCATTTGCTCATCAGTGATGTAACCTTTTGACTGCATACCTCTATTTTTTTTGGATGGATGGGGTTTTTTTAGCCCAGGCAAAACAAAACACAAGGAAACTACTTGGGAACTTTCCTAAAATTAAGAGCTCCGCTCAAGTCATCGAGAAGAGTTTGAATCTCACATAAAGGAAGTTGCTCCGAGAATTGGGCTCTGATGTCACCATCAAGACTGCATACCTCTTTAGGTAGGTCTTAAGAAATTTCCAAAAAAAAAAGGTAGGTGCTAAGAAATTAATGTATTGAATGCGAAACACGTATATATAAACTCTACAATGACTCATGAGCCCCCAAAACATTTCTTACATTCTAGTCATGGCCTGATAAAAAGTGAATTTATACATGAAGAAATGAAATTCACTATCAAATAGAAATGAAATTATAGTATCAAATAGACGATAGTGGAGAACTCCATTCCAAAAAGAAGATGACAATGGCGCACTCTGTCCCACAATAACCACCATTGTATTCCTCTCGTCGTGCATCACATGTCACCGACTATGATAAATGGCAGGGACTGGGTCACTGGGAAGTGGACCTAGAAAGTATCAACTATCAAATAGGAGGAGTAAAAATCAACGACAGGTACAAGAGGACTAGCCAGACAACTGAGAAAACAAATAAAAGTTGTATCTTCTATGTATGGCATTAACTTGTTGTTTTATTATGTACATTAAGAATCACAGGTAACCTAGATTACTATCAGGAAGCTTCCTCTATTCTGCGTATAGTGACCAAGTTTCCGACTGATACACACCATACCGGAAGCTTTCCCTTACCGTGATAACCCTCCTATGGTATGGGTAGGATTTTCATCAACCCGTTCGTAGAATCCTTCTGGAGCACGGAGCCAAACCCCCTCTTACTTAGACTGGGGCTGGGTTTAGCAGATGGAAACAATGTACAAGGGAGCTTTTTAGCCTGCTAAGTAAGTTAAAAGCATATGGAAAAGTAAGAAACCATGTTTTTACAATCCATTGCGTAATCAAAACCAAGTCACCTGTCTGCCTCACCAGCTTGAGCAGCTAAGCTTCGATTTCCAGGCATATACTAAAACTCAGCTATACTGCAGTTCCAAACTTGAATTTTAGCTAAGCACCTCGACTTTTTTTTCAAGGTTGAGAGTTGGTAGATGTTTCAAGCACATGCCTTAATATCTTTTCTACTGAACGGTGTCAATTATTTGTCTAGTAATCACCTAAGTACTGAAATTTGATCCTTTGAGGTTTTAACAAAACTGAAGATAATATGCTTGAGTTTGTAACAAGAAGGAAGCAAAAGTGAACTATATTCAACATAGAACAGCAGGAGAATATTTGGCTAAACCCGCAAATCCTTGTGAGAGAAAATCTGACCTAGATCCGAACACAGAATAGTAAGCAACTCACAAATCCACCACCACACAAACTACTCAGATGAGTTCTGCATCTACAAACATGAGTACAACATGAGTAATAAGGTTGATTCTATCTAAAATTCGATTGTTTCAATCTCAAAACAATTCCCACAACATTCAGTGAACTGTAAACACAGTTAGAAGTCAGAATCATGGAAAAAGCATGTTTTCACTAGGCCACTACGTAACCACACCAAGTCAACAGTCTGCCTCACCTGTGCCAGCAGCTAAACTTGCATTTTCAGACCTGCACTATTCTGCAACTAAAACTCTACCCAAATCAAGTTTCAATCTTATAATTGTTTACAGTTTTAGCTAATCACCTTGATTGCTTTTCAAAGTGTAGACCTTGTAAATTACTTTTCTGGCCAATGGTGTCGGTTATTTGTCTAGTAATCATATTCATATATTGTACTGCCTCTAGGGTTGGAACAAAAGGTGAAGACACATGCTTGAGTTAAGAACAAGAAGGAAATAAAAGTGAATTATATGCAACGTATGATAGCAGGAGAATATTTTGCTAAACCCCCAAATTCTTATGAAAGAAAATCTAACATAGATCCCGAAAAAGCTTGGTTAGCACCTCACAAAGTGCACACAGCCACACAAACTACTCAATGAGTTGGCATCCACAACATGACTACCAACATGGGAATAAAGTTGATTCAATCTAAAACACGATTGTTTTCAATCTCAAACACGATTGTTTTCAATCTCAAACACGATTGTTTTCAATCTCAAACTATTCCCACAACATTCAGTGAACCGTAAACACAGTTATACAGAACCCAGTTTCATGGAAAATGCAAATTCAACACGAATCATGGCAAATTCTACAAGCACCAAGTGAAACTAGCTAAAGCCAAGCAAAGTGGTGTCCACTCTTTATTCGATTTGCCAATTGCCAACATCAAATAGCTAGCAGAACAAATCTCAATTTTCACAAGCACACCATAAAGCTTCAATCTTTATCAAACGAATCTAAGGAAATCATGAAATTATATAAATTGCACTCTCACTTACACAAAACATAAATAAAAAGGAACATAGGAACAAAACTCGGCCTAAATTTCTCAAATTTCACAAGAAAAAAGCTCCAAGTTTTAACGATCAAGAGAAATATTACATGAACTACTTTTGGTTTCAAAAAAAAGGAAAAACAGTTATACAGTCGTAGTGTACCATGGAAATCGACTTGGGAAAACCATCACCGGCGGCTATCGTAATCGACGACCTCCGCATCGGCGAGCGATCGGGAGTGCTGGACTAAGGACCGTCCGATCGAGTTGATCCACTCCTCCTTCTCCTTCTCGGAGTCGGCGATGAAGTACATGGTGTCGTGCGTGGTGGTGGAGAGCTCGAAGGCGCAGGGCTTGTGGAGCACGTCCTCCGCTCCCTTCACCGTCAGGCACGTGCCGACGGGGATCACGCCACGTGGCGTGGAGGATGGGGTGACGTGGCAGTCCTTGAACCAGAAGAGCTTGCCTTGCTTGAGGACGAACCAGCGGCGCCGCCAGGTCTTGATGTACTCGCCTTGCTTGGTGAGCCAGGCGGCGCGTTCCGGATTGGACCAGAATTCGATGCCGGTGTAGTCTTCTGGGCTCGGGTCCTGGCCCGTCGCGGCCCGCCACAGACCCTCCATTAAGAGTTTTTGAGGTGAGAGCAGAAGAGGGATTCAGAGTAGAATATCGCAGATGGCCAACTGGGTTTTGTTTTTCAGTTATCCTCAACAGAATATGGCTCTTGATTAGCTGGACGGTTGCGAGGAAACGCTGTCGTTTCCTAGTTGACTAGTTCTACTTCAAAACAAAATGTGTAATTGCTAATTTGCACCATATCTTTGATAAATAGTTAATTTGCATCCCTATTTAATGCTTTTCGTACAAATTGCCCTTACATGCCGATTTGTGATGAGCATCCAAGTCAAAGTCGAACTTAATGCCGATTTATGCATAACGTCTAACGACCTATACAAGCCAGCAACTGAGGAAGCGTATACTGAAACTGAGGAAGAGGATAATGATTACGAGGAAGAGGATAATGATTACGAGGAAGAGGACATCGAAACTGAGGAGGAGAATAGTGAGACTACAGAAGAGGATAATGTAAGCAATATTGTATATGTTGCCTCTCTCTCTGTCTCTCTACAGAGCAAGCCATGGCACACATAAGACGTTCAATTTCAAACTCTGAACGTACATAGTATTTAGGCTTTCATTTATTAAATCGTTGATTTCCAAATACAACCTAAATACTTCAACTTAGAATAAAACAGTCAGGCTAGGACATCAGACAATCTCCTAGTACCAGAGAAGCTAATAGGAAAAACCCACCATGTCAAAACAGGTCAAAAAAGTAAAAGCAAAAAATAAAAATCTACGCATTAGCACCCCTAGTTGGACGGCAAACATGATTCCTTTTACGAGCATGGTCTTCATTATGGTGCTGTGTCCGACATGCATATCCATACCAGCAATTTTCCCTTTTCGATGCATCGGGGGGAAGATGAGATGCAGATACTGAAACCCGAAACCAATACAAGAGGAATGAGATCAGTTTCTCATAACAATCACTGCATGTATACGTCCCAGAAGTTATCAGCTCGGCATGCTTCAGTGGCATCCTGTTAGTTCGATCAATTGTTCTGTCATTGAACATTGCCATCCATTCTGCAATAACATCCTGCAATGTTCGTCCCATCTGTGCAATACACCTGATGGTGATTTCTTGTTCATGTCGATTGTTTTCATGTGCTGAAGTAGGTATTCTAGAGATGGTGCGTTCTGAGATTGGTTTGAAAGTATCGCGACTGCATATGCGGTGAGAGGCACTTTGTGCAACACCTTGAGCATGCCAATATGCACCACAAAATGACCTATCACACCCTAAACAGTGTTGAGGTACACTTGTATTGGTTCGCAAAGGCATCAGTCCTCCACATGCTTGACATTGCAGATGGGTAGTACTTCGGTTGCAGAGAAACCCACCCAGTTGAGTACTGCATTGAGGGCATGGAAGCTCTACACTATCAGCTTCATCATGTACTGCTGAGCGAACCCTTTTCCCAAGGAGCCCTTTTCCCGACTTTATGACAAGATTTGACCGTACTGTTGCATAGGAATCCAAAACTGCAGTGTCTTCGTTGGAGCGTTTCAGCGAAGAATCCGCATTCTGTATTTCATCTGCAATGTTATGCAGGAAGTGGTTTCTTCCAACAAATTGTACAACTGCTCGACATTGGGGACAGAGTACACTTGAACGTTTCTCCTGTGATCTCTTTAACCACTCCGAGAAGCATCCATTGCAGAAGTTATGGAAGCAAGGAGCAATTGTAACAGCATCGTGCCATATATTTAAACAAATGCAGCATTTTGCATGCTCAGCATCCACACTAATCTTCAACATCTTCTGACACGTTTCAGGGCCAGGCAATACATTGAATCTGTAGCTTAAACACCCTTCTCTCTCAGGACCTGAAACAATTTCACTTCCAGATCTGATAACTGTACTGTCTTCAGAATGGATTGTAGCTCCATCAATGAGTATTGCATTTGAACTCTTATTTTGTATGGTGGCAGAAGACTGATCAGGGTTCCTTGTTATTCTGCACCACTCGCATTTGTCAATAGGAGAGCAAATTATACTCTCATCTGAACTAATATCTTGACTCTGAAGGATATCTTGAGTCTGAACAAGATCCCTAATCTCGACATCTGGAAATCTCGAGTCTGAAGGAACAAGCTTGGCCCAGATTTCACCAGAGGATTTTGCACCGGAGCTTTCTCCAACTTCTGCCATCCCTGGCTTTATTCACAAAGGAATTAAATCTCACAGTTAAAAAACAATTATTTCTATTCATCTGTAAAGTAGCCACACAGCACTATTCGATTTTAATCAACCAAAAAATCATTCCCACAATCAGATAATGCTCCACAGCCAAAATTGCAAACTTAAAACAAGTCACTCAGTTCAAAGTTTCCACTCCAACAAATATGCTACAGTATCCACAGCAAAGAGCCCACAAATATCGACCACATAAAACATAAATTGAAGCATAACATTCACAATTAAGTGATTAACCATAAAACTTCTTAACTCAGAACATAGTCACATACAAGAATAAGCTTCAAATTACATCTAAAACAATTCACATATATCACATTATCTTTACGGTCTTAGTATGAACTTCCTCCATAAATTTAACTCCACTGCAAACACAATAGTTCTAAACTTTTGCTTCCTTTATATGAACTGATTTCCCTGCAATCTATCTTTGAACTCTCTCTACTGTAAAGAATCCATCTTTTATCCAAAATCTAACCCCTAATCAAAAATCGTTTTTATTATTCAAAAGAAAACCATAAAAGATTGCAATTTTGCCCAAAATTTGATACTTGATCAAAGATTCCTGATAATTCTACTAAAAACGCAACAACAATCCCAGTCATTACAATTAATCGGAAACAAGACTGTAAAAACAGAAAAAGAGAAAGAGGAACCAGAATCTGAGGAAAAGAAATACCTTTTGGCCTGAAAATGTTGATTGGGTGCGAATTGGGGAAGTGGGTAAGTGAAAAGCAGCCTGTGAGAGACGGCAGAGATGATCAAACTGAAGAACCGAAGAAGTGGGGGGGAAGGGTTTATGAATTAGTCTGTTACGGGGAGGCTTCTCTTGTAATCTTTTTTTTTTTTTTTGTCCGAAAGCTTCTCTTGTAATCTTACGGTCGACTGGTCGAGAACAAAAATTATTTTGTACGCTGACAGGGTCAAAACGCTTTTTTTATAAAATAAAAATTCACAAATAATCACTCAATTTTCGCACCTCGAAATTTATCGAAACTCGGAAAACAAGACATTAAAATTTTCGCACTGACGCTGTTTTCTTCTTTTTGTTTTCCGAGTCTCTATAAATTTCGAGATGTGAAAATTGAGTGATTATTTGTATTTTTTGACCAATTTTCGCAGCGTCACAGTGTCCTTGCATTCTCCGATCGATCGAAGAAAACAGCGTCACTGCAAGAATGCAACCATTCGCCTTTATATATTTGACCATTATGTTTGCGAAAATAGAAAATAAATGAACAAAAAAAATAAAAATAAAAAGGAGCAAAATATTTGTGATCAGACAATAATTTTTTTTTATTAATAAAACACACATTGTTCATTAGAAATGGGACCTCAATTTATTGCGACTCGAAAAACTAAGCAAGGCAATCACTTATATATATTTGAACATTTCATATGCGGGAATAGAAACTAAATGAACAAAAAATATATAAAAAATGGGGTATGAGTTATGCCGACGAATATTTCGTCGGCAAAAGGTGTTGCATCATTTTTTTTTGGGTTTTCTGGTTAAGTTTATCAAAAAAGTGTCATTTTTGAGTCTTAGTAGACCATTTTAACTCCTTAATGAGTTTTAGAATTAAATTGGACGTCGAAAATTGATTAAAAATCAGTTAATACAAAATATTTATGATCCAACGATATATTTTATTTGTTATAATTAACATATAATATTTATTAAAAAACGCATCAAGACTCAGAAAATAAGATAAGGCGATTAACCTTTATAACTTGCAATTTAGTTATATAGTATACACGATCTTTAACTCGATGATTTACTAATGTTTTATATTTTTCGTGAGCATTTCATATGCAGGAATAGAAACTAAATGAACAAAAAATATATAAAAAATGGGGTATGAGTTGTGCCGACGAATATTTCGTCGGCAAAGGTGTTGCATCATTTCTTTTTTGGGTTTTCTGGTTAAGTTTATCAAAAAAGTGTCATTTTTGAGTCTTAGTAGACCATTTTAACTCCTTAATAAATTTTAGAATTAAATTGGAAGTCGAAAATTGAATAAAAATCAATTAAGACAAAATATTTATGATGCACCGAGACTCAGAAAATAAGATAAGGCAATCACCTTTATAACTTACAATTTAGTTATATAGTATATGTAACGTCCCAAATTGCACCTCTTCAATTTAAGCACGTTACAGTGCCGCGAACCTTTAAAACATAAGCCAGATTAACCAACGTACATTTTAAAGAGCCGCAAGACAATTTTGTGTATAAAATTTAATAAGGCGTAGTGGAAACGTATAAAATTATTATGAGGTGTAAATAATAAAATTCATAATTCAAATTGTTCATTTAAAATTTAATTTAATGAACGAGTCGAAGAAGTACCAAATTAATAAACAATTGACTCAATGACGAACCTAAAATCAAGAGGTTCCGTAATACAAATTTTGAGACAAACAGAGGATTTAAATAGTCTGAAACCTAACACACAGTCAAACAAACGTCATTGCACACCTAGCTCCGTCCATATATTGTCCCATTACAGTGCACAGTACCTGCAACCAAAACTGTTGTAGGGGTGAGCTTTCGTCCTCGCTTGCCCAATAGGGCTCAACCCCAGCTAGGTTTGAAAACAAATATATAAACATATATATACAAGTGCCGGCAAGCAAGTGAAAACCATATACATATAGATAGAAACTGCACAACCACAAACTTTGTTTTCTTGTCAGAAACAAATATAATTTGGGGCCCAGAAAGCAAACCTGATGACCGATCACTATGCCAACTACATCCTTACCAAGATCCATGTCATAAACGGCAAGGAGTAGTGAGAGTGTCCATTTATGCCATACCGCCTAGATCTAGTGCCACACCTCAACGGATGTCAGACACTATTCCGTCCGTACAGCCCCTCCGGAGGTTTAGGGGATCGAAACCCAAGGTAGTCACTATGCTCCACTCACTCTCAGGTCATCAAATAGTAACTCATACACAATCAAAAATAAGCATGGCGTGGTAAAATCATCAATAGATTTATATCTCCACTAAAACCATGCAACTTTTCACACAATAATATTACTTCTAATACATGCACAAAAGCATTAACTGAGGCAAAGTCCAAAGTCCCGTACCTGGATTCTGAAGCTTTAGCTCCAATTGCTAATTCAGGCCAACACCACCACTGAAGCTCACAACTGGAGTCCTAGTCCGACAAAGACAACATTCGAGTGTTAATATAAATTCCACTCGATAACACTTAACAATATTATTGAATCCGTTTGATTCATTTCTTCCGAGAGTGGATTACTTTTCTTATTGGGTGTAATCCCGTTAATTACTCTGGGCACCCAAATACATTTCTTTTTGTCCAAATATGAATACCAATCCACAACTCGACCATTGTCTAACAAACTACACCCTAATACAAAACTCAAATCAATTTCTGTTTAGCTTCAATTCTGACAAACCAGTAAGCTTAACTTACAGTACTTAACTTATCTAAATGCCACTTGTAATCAATTACACAAGTCTAGTTAACAACATCAACTAATAAAATTTATCAGCAAGACATTGATATTCCATAATCCATCTCACCTTGCTTACGTCCAAACTGAATACAACTTCTCAGTCTTGCTATAATTTCAATTCAAGGACCTTTCCTTAATTCTGATCACAAAGCCACCATCACGTACTGCCAACAGTTTAATTGAAAAACCATCACGTATCACCCAACATGAAGGTTTTCAATCAAACTCATCAATTCTGCATTTCAGATAAAACCAGTCATCAATATGTGTTCTAAAACACTCATCAAGGTCGGAAAACCAACTGAAGAACATAAAACCACCACCACACACAGTGTACCCGTGGTGGCCGTTAAACCCAAAACACTAACTTTCCAAACTTCAACCAAATGTGAAATTCAATTATACCAAGACGTAGAACTCGACGAGAGGATCAGAATTGATACCTTACTCGAAGGAATCGATCACCGGAGTCGCCGGAAAACACCAAAACCCGCCGGAATAGCAAGAACTTCTCTTAATCGATTCTCTCTCGTCAGTTGATGGCTTAACAATCCACGACCACAGACAAGCTCGCCTCGTGGAGACGAATTCATAGCCACCAGTTTCAGTCGCCTTCATGGCCGGAATCGGAAAACACGATCGGAGTTGCCGGACCTTCTCTCTTCCGATGTCTATTGGATGAGCAAGGACCACCGCTGGACTAACCGTGTCAAGGCGAACAAGACGGGATCATTCCGGCGCCGTGAAACGGCCGGAAGGAGGAGGAGGTTTAGGCGGTGTCGGGGCAGAGGAGAGGGTCTCGGGTTCTGGGACTTTCCAAAGTCCAAACTGATCCATTGGTAATTATACTCCCCTTTACAGAAACCAACGGCCCAGATCAAATGGATTTGAAATCAACGGTCAGATTGCACCAACTAATTTCCTATTTTCACAAAATACTTTCCTTAATTCTCAAACTTCCAAATATCACAATAAATATAGCTCGGGTATCCGAAAGATTTCCCGAAAATTCCCATGAACTCGTGGTGATGTGTACTTTACTCTCAAGTCCACAAATTGAAGTTATGACAAAAACAAAATTACTGAGAAATTCCCGAGCCTCTTTGACAATTATTGAGGTTACGAATTTAATACCGATTAATATCCAAATCAATCCTTTAAATTTTTCCGGGTCTCACAGTATACACGATCTTTAACTCGATGATTTACTAATGTTTTATATTTTTCGTGAGCATTCATATGCGGGAATAGAAACTAAATGAACAAAAAATATATAAAAAATGGGGTATGAGTTGTGCCGACGAACATTTCGTCGGCAAAAGGTGTTGCATCATTTTTTTTTTTGGGTTTTCTGGTTAAGTTTACCAAAAAAGTGTCATTTTTGAGTCTTAGTGGACCATTTTAACTCCTTAATGTGTTTTAGAATTAAATTGGACGTCGAAAATTGAATAAAAACCAGTTAAGACAAAATATTTATGATCCAACGATATATTTTATTTGTTATACCATATAATATTTATTAAAAAACGCATCGAGACTCATAAAATAAGATAAGGCAATCACCTTTATAACTTGCAATTTAGTTATATAGTATACACGATCTTTAACTCGATGATTTACTAATGTTTTATATTTTTCGTGAGCATTCATATGCGGGAATAGAAACTAAATGAACAAAAAATATATATAAAATGGGGTATGAGTTGTGCCGACGAACATTTCGTCGGCAAAAGGTGTTGCATCATTTTTTTTTGGGTTTTTTGGTTAAGTTTACCAAAAAAGTGTCATTTTTTAGTCTTAGTAGACCATTTTAACTCCTTAATGAGTTTTAGAATTATATTGGACGTCGAAAATTGAATAAAAATCAGTTAAGACAAAATATTTATGATCCAACGATATATTTTATTTGTTATAACATATAATATTTATTAAAAAACGCATCGAGACTCAGAAAATAAGATAAGGCAATCACTTTTATAACTTGCAATTTAGTTATATAGTATACCCGATCTTTAACTCGATGATTTACTAATGTTTTATATTTTTCGTGAGCATTCATATGCGGGAATAGAAACTAAATGAACAAAAAATATATAAAAAATGAGGTATGAGTTGTGCCGACGAAATTGCAACATTTTTTTTTTTGGGTTTTCTGGTTAAGTTTAACAAAAAAGTGTCATTTTTTGAGTCTTAGTGGACCATTTTAACTCCTTAATGAGTTTTAGAATTAAATTGGACGTCGAAAATTGAATAAAAATCAGTTAAGACAAAATATTTATGATCCAACGATATATTTTATTTGTTATAACATATAATATTTATTAAAAAACGCATCGAGACTCATAAAATAAGATAAGGCAATCACCTTTATAACTTGCAATTTAGTTATATAGTATACCAAATCTTTAACTCGATGATTTACTAATGTTTTATATTTTTCGTGAGCATTCATATGCGGGAATAGAAACTAAATGAACAAAAAATATATAAAAAATGGGGTATGAGTAGTGCCGACGAATATTTCGTCGGAAAAAGGTGTTGCATCATTTTTTTTTTGTATTTTCTGTTTAAGTTTATCAAAAAAGTGTCATTTTTGAGTCTTAGTGGACCATTTTAACTCCTTAATGAGTTTTAGAATTAAATTGGACGTCGAAAATTGAATAAAAATCAGTTAAAACAAAATATTTATGATCCAGCGATATATTTTATTTGTTATAACATATAATATTTATTAAAAAACACATCGAGACTCATAAAATAAGATAAGGCAATCACCTTTATAACTTGCAATTTAGTTATATAGTATACACGATCTTTAACTCGATGATTTACTAATGTTATATATTTTTCGTGACCATTCATATGCGGGAATAGAAACTAAATGAACAAAAAATATATAAAAAATGGGGTATGAGTTGTGCTGACGAAATGTTCGTCGGCAAAAGGTGTTGCATCATTTTTTTTTTGGGTTTTCTGGTTAAGTTTACCAAAAAAGTGTCATTTTTGAGTCTTAGTGGACCATTTTAACTCCTTAATGTGTTTTAGAATTAAATTGGACGTCGAAAATTGAATAAAAATCAATTAAGACAAAATATTTATGATCCAACGATATATTTTATTTGTTATACCATATAATATTTATTAAAAAAACGCATCGAGACTCATAAAATAAGATAAGGCAATCACCTTTATAACTTGCAATTTAGTTATATAGTATACACGATCTTTAACTCGATGATTTACTAATGTTTTATATTTTTCGTGAGCATTCATATGCGGGAATAGAAACTAACTGAACAAAAAATATATAAAAAATGGGGTATGAGTTGTGCCGACGAATATTTCGTCGGCAAAAGGTGTTGCATCATTTTTTTTTGGGTTTTCTGGTTAAGTTTACCAAAAAAGTGTCATTTTTGAGTCTTAGTGGACCATTTTAACTCCTTAATGTGTTTTAGAATTAAATTGGACGTCGAAAATTGAATAAAAATCAGTTAAGACAAAATATTTATGATCCAACGATATATTTTATTTGTTATAACATATAATATTTATTAAAAAACGCATCGAGACTCATAAAATAAGATAAGACAATCACATTTATAACTTGCAATTTAGTTATATAGTATACCCGATCTTTAACTCGATGATTTAATAATGTTTTATATTTTTCGTGAGCATTCATATGCGGGAATAGAAACTAAATGAACAAACAATATATAAAAAGTGGGTATGAGTAGTGCCGACGAATATTTCGTCGGCAAAAGGTGTTGCATCATTTTTTTTTTGTTTTTTCTGTTTAAGTTTATCAAAAAAGTGTCATTTTTGAGTCTTAGTGGACCATTTTAACTCCTTAATGAGTTTTAGAATTAAATTGGACGTCGAAAATTGAATAAAAATCAATTAAGACAAAATATTTATGATCCAACGATATATTTTATTTGTTATAACATATAATATTTATTAAAAAACGCATCGAGACTCATAAAATAAGATAAGGCAATCACCTTTATAACTTGTAATTTAGTTATATAGTATACCCGATCTTTAACTCGATGATTTACTAATGTTTTATATTTTTCGTGAGCATTCATATGCAGGAATAGTAACTAAATGAACAAAAAAATATATATAAAATTAGGTATGAGTTGTGCCGACGAATATGTCGTCGGCAAAAGGTGTTGCATCAATTTTTTTTGGGTTTTCTGGTTAAGTTTATCAAAAAAGTGTCATTTTTGAGTCTTAGTGGACCATTTTAACTCCTTAATGAGTTTTATAATTAAATTGGATGTCGAAAATTGAATAAAAATCAGTTAAGACAAAATATTTATGATCCAACGATATATTTTATTTGTTATAACATATAATATTTATTAAAAAACGCATCGAGACTCATAAAATAAGATAAGGCAATCACCTTTATAACTTCCAATTTAGTTATATAGTATACACGATCTTTAACTCGATGATTTACTAATGTTTTATATTTTTCGTGAGCATTCATATGCGGGAATAGAAACTAACTGAACAAAAAATATATAAAAAATGGGGTATGTGTTGTGCCGACGAATAAGGTGTTGCATCATTTTTTTTTGGGTTTTCTTGTTAAGTTTATCAAAAAAGTGTCATTTTTGAGTCTTAGTAGACCATTTTAACTCCTTAATGAGTTTTAGAATTAAATTGGACGACGAAAATTGAATAAAAATCGGTTAAGACAAAATATTTATAATCCAATGATAAATTTTATTTGTTATAACATATAATATTTATTAAAATCGCATCGAGACTCAGAAAATAAGATAAGGCAATCACCTTTATAACCTGCATTTTGGTTATACAGTATACACGATCTTTAACTCGATGATTTACTAATGTTTAATTTTTTTCGTAAGCATGTGGTGTTCGTGGTGCTTTATTAAACTAAACACAATTATTTGTCCTCGGCTCCTCGCTATTCTTGTTGGTTTGTGAAAATGCAATGGTTTGTTAAGAAGACCAGAACAATGTCCTTGTCTCCGGCTTGCCTTATTTTCAGTAGGGTTTTGTTTTGATTTGGGCCATTGTTGTTTGGGCTTTTATTTCTGTTTTGCTTGTCTTGTTTGGGCTGCCCAATTTTGGGTCCAAATTGTAATTGGTCTACCACTTTTGTGGTTTAAATGAAATTTCATTTTCAGCCAAAAAAAAAAGAAGAAGACCAGAACAAAAACAAAAAGTATAAAAAAAGGAGAAGAAGACAATAATGCAGCAAAAGAAAGATAATCACGTTAAGCCTTTGACATGTCATAACATATATCTACTAGTCAGCTAACACGTCACCATGTTTATTTTTTTTGAAAGGGACGTGACTATCTTTATTGTTCACCGTTCATAAACACTTGGCCTGTGCCTAAAACTGGATCATCATCTTTATCGTCGGTGGCTTCTCTTATTCCAGAGACCCAGACTCTGCATTTCCAAGGTAACACCAACATACAAAATAACTCTTATCTCCTTTTCTTCTCCATCTTTGGGTTTTCCAATTGATCAATGGTTGTTGTTGTGTACTTTCATTTTGCACTCTCTGACTGTTTCATGATATAAGTTCTAACATGTGGAAGAAGAGAAAATCCATTGTTTCTGAGCTTTTGATTTGTTTAGGTCGTAGAGACTTGATAGTTATGAATCAATTTTCTTGGATTTAGCCATTCTATTATATGTTTGAAGTTTTAATCTTGATGAGTTTATTGCTTTCCACTGTTCCATTTTTTTCTATTTGTTTTGGACATTATTTGTAGGGTATGACATTGCATAATTAAATCTCATTATGTATGCAAATTTACTTGCAATTACTTGGAAATTGGATAATGATAGCAGAAGGAGGACATTGGATAATGATAGCAGAAGGAGAATGTCCTGTTATACTATTCTCATTTTTAATTTCTTCCACTTTCATAATTTGTGCAGATTCTGCCTTATCAACCTTTTACAGTTTTACTTTCCAAGTACTTCTTATAAAATGGAGCCATGAGATGAATGCATGTTTTCTTATCTTTTATTAGAGATTGGATATTCTTGAATTCATAATCAAACAGTTTTTCGGAGATATTTATCAGATACTTTTGCTAGTTGTGCATTTGTATTTTGATCTCTTGGAAGAATTTCTTTGCTTTCTTAAAGTGATCCTGTGTCCTCTGATCGAAAACCTTCTTTAAGCAATATTCCTCATTATACCCTTTTCATATGCAATTTTTATGCTGTCATTTTCCCTATGGTATGAATTTGATTTATCATACAATTGTTGGTTTTTACTATATCTGTGTAGTGTAGCTTAATTATGTGCTCATTGAAATTTTCATTTACACATTAACTTTCATCTCTCAGCTTTGCTTACACATTCTTTATGCAGATACTACTCATCAGGGAAGAGACTGTATTAGTACATGCATAAATAGTTGGGGAATCAGGATCAAACTCCTTACCTCTGTCTTGCTATGGCTACCACCAAGATATACATAGTGTAAATATTTCCATCTCCCTTTCTCAATTGCTTGCACACTTACATTATTTTGAAAATTTTTGAACCCTTCACCTTGTTACCTTATACGTCCCTGAACTGACTTTGGATGTTGAAACTACTTCTTGCAGGTACTACTCCTTACATGGACATGTAGAGACTATGGCACGTGAAGTACAGCGAGGAGTTAATGCTGTTGAAGGTGTTGAAGGAACACTTTGGCAGGTAATTAACCTCTTTGATTTTGATCACAATTGTCAACATAGTTGAAATTGTAGTGGCCTTTTTGATGTTCTGAATTGAGCTTTGGTTGACTTAATTAGAATGGAGCAGGTGCCTGAGACACTTTCCGATGTGATATTGCAAAAGATGAAGGCCCCTCCTAAGGCAAATGATGTGCCAGAGATAAGGCCAGAACAACTTGTGGAAGCTGATGGTTTTCTCTTTGGATTTCCATCTCGTTTCGGTGTGATGGCAGCTCAATGCAAGGCCTTCTTTGATGCAACTCATGAGATATGGGAAACCCAAGCACTTGCCGGAAAACCTGCAGGAGTCTTCTGGAGTACCGGATTTCACGGAGGAGGGCAGGAGCTTACTGCGTGAGTTTTTGCTTCTCCTCAAAATCTTATCGGTTTGCATGAATATAGTCTCATAAATTTTTGTGTTGTTGATTCTATCAACTGTTTTTGCATAAGCTTCCTTGCTCATTATGAGATAAAATTTAGGGAAGACCTTACCGTGTACTTTGTTATGATTTTCACAAGGACAATAATCATGTTCTAGATATTCATTTCATTTGTGGGGACTTGTAGCTCCAACGATAGTGAGCACTTACACCACACCCAAGGCCAGAATTCAAACTTCCGCATTTCCCTTTGGCCTCTTTTGTACCCAAAAAAGAGAGAAGATTTCATTTCATTTCAATAATCCAATTTGATTTCTTGAAGCTCATACATTTTCATTCTATGGTCTGTATGTCTGCAGACTAACAGCCGTAACGCAGTTGGCACATCATGGCATGATATTTGTCCCTCTTGGGTACACATTTGGAAGTGGCATGTTTGAAATGAACGAGGTAAAGGGTGGCTCTGCTTATGGTTCTGGAACATTTGCAGCAGATGGATCTCGTCAACCAACAGAGCTGGAACTACAACAAGCCTTTTACCAGGGTAAACACATGGCTGGAATTGCAAAGAAGCTTAAAAATTAAGGCCTTTTAAGTTCCAGTTTCACCGTAAAGAAAATGGCGCGACCTAACGCTGTTGCATACTCATGTTCTCGCTATGAAAAAAAATTCCGGTATTTTCAGTTCCTCTCGTTGCTTCCTTGTTGCAAGTTGCACCAAGTTTGTCATTGTTTGTAATTTCGTTAAGGTGAAGTGCATTCCCATCATTTGAGATAATACTAACATCAAAATCTTTTTCCCTTCAAACTCACATTATCAAACCAGAAAAATTCCTCGCTCAAATCTTGAGCAAAACCAGAACTGCTACAAGAAACAAATACTGTAGGTGAATAGAAACTTATTCAGTTATCAACAAATGATGACTCTGCAAGATCGATAGCACGCGCAAGACCAGCAGCTTTGTTCTCACACTCTCTCTGCTCCTCAGCTGGAACACTGTCGGCCACAATTCCAGCTCCAGCTTGGAGATGAGCAACCCACTCTCGTCGCTTACTTGCATCCTTGTATGAATACATTGTATCATATCGAAAACTAGTTGGGAAAACGATAGTTCTCAGAGCGAGGGCGATGTCCATGTTGCCAGAAAATGAAATTCCTCCAAAACCACCACTGTATGGACCGCGTCTAGTCACTTCCAGCTCGTCAATCAGCTCCATGGCTTTTACCTGCATTGGAAGCATAATTGAAAATAAGGTCATTCAAGAATGAATCTAATCATAAGCAAGTCCATCTAAGATAGATTAGGGAATCACGACATCTGGTTCCCTATATATCTAATCTACCAACTACGTGTGCCCAAAATCTGCGATAAGTCCGCAACTTCATTTCTAACTATTTAGGTTTGTACTTGCAGGATTATATTAGTCAACTCAGGTGAGTTCTCACCAAGTGGATGGCGAAGAATCCAATCATTTAGAAACTTTGAAAACATAAATGCAGAGTAAAAAAGTGGAAAGGGGCTCAAGATAAACCTTTGGTGCTCCACTGACAGTCCCAACCGGCAATGCACTTCGTAGAACATCCCAGCTAGTTAAATGATCATGTAACTCTCCAGTGACCTGCCATGAAAAGTGTAGGTTATTGTCCCCTAAATTCGTTTCATTGTTGAGTTCAGTGGTTACATCACACCGATGAAAATAGACCAAGTGAACATTCTTGATATCCACAATTCTAGTGTTATATCCCCTAAAGGCTACTTATGATTACCATGTGTGTTGCAAAGGAAGCAACTTACAGTAGAACTTATGTGCATGACATGGGAATAACGCTCAATGTTCATGAGCTTCTCAACCTTGACGGAACCAGGTTTTGAGACCTGCAAGAAGAATTAAGCATATGATAATGGCCACTAAATACTCAATGAAATAGCAGAGTAAAAAAGAAGAAAACCAATTAAATGTAAGAAATAATAATATCTGAAGGCATGAACAGCCAAGTCACACCCTGCGTAAACTTATTGAGCCAGATTTAAGGGGTAGCATAGCAAAAAGTTGCGTTAGTGAGAAAAGATACATCAGACTGAAAATTGATTTATGGTGTATCTCTTCTCATGATATGGTTGGCCCAAAGTCAACAAGGCACACCATCAAATGCTGAATCTCAAGTTTGAAGTAGACGCTTTAAATTCTGATTCAGAAAATGTAAAGTTAATATAATTGTAATGGAAATGCATAAAATATTTATAATAAAGTCCTCTTTGTTTTATGTCTGGGGAAAGGGGAAACAGAAAGGGTTATATTAGTTATTTTCTCAGCTTTAAGTATGAACAAGAACCAGAAAAAGAAAAGAAAAAATCCACAGCATGCTTTACTGAAGCTCTAGAGCAAATGCGATAGTAACAGAGAATCAAATCTGCCAATTTTAGAAAAGAGGATACACTACTACAATGTAACAGATCCTTCTTGGGGAACTTTGCAATATGGTAATAAATATTGAATTGCTTGATAGTTCAAACACCAAGGGAAACTCGTCTGATATATGATTTGTATCAAACTAAAAACAATAATTTACGCCAATTTAACAGTCTGGAGAATAAAGGAGAAAGGAAAAAGTATAAACCTTCCCAACATCATTCCTCCCCAAGTCTACAAGCATAATGTGCTCTGTGCATTGCTTTTCATCATTCAAAAGCTGGTTTTCCAACATTAGATCTTCTTTAGGTGTTTTTCCTCTTCTAACAGTCCCAGCAAGAGGTCGATTGGTGATTGTTCTCTATTAACAACCAAAGATAATGAACATGAAAACACTACTGTAGAAAAACAAAAGGAAAAAAAAACAATGGACATCCTGGGGATATTATTAAATGTCAAATAGAATTAGATTACACTATAACAACAGCTAGTAACAATGTAACATAATAAGACGAAAACTCAGATGAAGGAAATTTTTGGATTTCCATGACTTACATTCTTAACACGTGTAAGAATTTCTGGACTTGAAGCAACCAGAATACAGCCTCTAGCCTGATCACAGGAAGTAATAATCTCAAAATTACAAGGTAAACAAGAAAACTACAAACAGTGGTTTACTCAAAAGGAGGCAAACCTGTAAATAAGTCATGTACGGACTCGGATTAACTATCCTTAATGCTCGGTAAATTTCGAATGGGTCTGCAAATGTTCGCCTTTCAAAACGCTGGCTTAATACTATCTGAAATATATCCCCGGCTAAGATGTGTTCTTTAGATTTTAAAACTGCTTCCTCGTATTCCTCACTTGTCATGTTTGAATCCTCCAATTTAGGACCAAACAGATGAGTGTGTAACTCTATTGAACCTGCAGGCAGCCTTGGGCTGAAATTGATTTCTTACATTAACCTTGGGATAAAAAAATAATAATGTGATGAAAAGTATGGAACACCAATTCTTTCCCCTGCCCTCAGGCAGCCTCAAGCTGACAAGGACAGTTAAAAATCACACATTCTTAGATATTAAGAAGAAACTGTAATTAAAAGTATGGAACACTAATTTTTCCCCAACCCTCTTTACTCAAAAAAAAAAAGTTACTGTATCCTACCACACTTTGTGCTCATATCCCATCTACCACAAAAAAAAATTCTTCAAAACACATTAATTCACCCTTAATATTGAAAAGCACCTCCAAACTGTAACTAGCCAAACCATATTTTTTTTTCCTGATGAAGATGGCAACCATGGCTTGCTATCATGTCCATCAGCTATGAGTTTATGACCTCCCAACACATGCTGTGGCATAATACTATTGCTATCCAGGCCACAGCAGTAAGCTTTTATTTTATTTTTTGGTTGATCTTTTTGTTCTTTTTACTGAAATGGTGGCTTGACTAAAATATAGGATAGAAGCAGAAACACTCGAAAATAGAAAGAAATGGGGAAGGAGAGAATTGATTACTCACGTGACAATGTCATGCACTCTAGATACCAGTGTTTCCAATCTATTTATCCCATCGTTGAAGGCCTCCTCAACAGAAGAATACTGATCTAATTGCACCCAGTGAATTACATGTGCTGTCTATAGTCACAAGATTAAAAAATAAAAATGTTTACTCACAAAAGATAGCAAGCAATATATTCAAATCCAAATTTACAACGAAAGAATGCAACTAGCTCATTCTCCTAGTTTTATTAATGGATATGAATAATTTGTTTCACCATGGAAATTTTTTTTTTCTATTTTTCCTTTGAAGAATACCATGGATTTTACATCAAAAATATTGAAAAGCACACAGATCATAAAAAAATAAAAAATAAATAAAGAATATAAGAATAAGAGTGACTTGGAAGAAAGAAGCTCTTTTAACTAAGTAGATTTATTACATTCACTTGCATTTGAATCTAGGTATGGTATCTCTATTTATTTATTCTTCGTCTCACTAAGTTGGAGTGAGTTAATTGGCAAAAGATATTGAACTCTAGCACGAAATCCAAGTATACCTCAAACAAGGCAGGCACACTGCCACCAAAGTAAGCAATATATTTATAGACAAGAAATATAAACTAAAATTAGAGGAGTCAAAACTGTATGCCAGGAAAAATAATTGGTCATGGGTCAAAGTACCTTTTCCACATGATCAAACACTATCACATTATCATACAGGCCAAGATGAACATCAGGAAGATTTCTGTCATCTGGTGGTGCACCAGGGAATGGCAGCTTTTTCTTCTCCACATAACGCACTGTATCATAAGAGAAGTAACCAACCCATCCACCTGATCAAAGAGAGTGTATATTAACACCAATTAGTGATTTCAAAAACCTCTATTGTTTTCTGATTGAACTAGAAAATAATGCAAAAATTTGTCTTTTGTAAGAATCCATAACACAAACTAAGAGGAAACAAATAAGCAAAACTATGTGTTCTCGGGAATAAATTCACTACCACATCACTAACACCATAAAAGGAGTGGTGATTACATTGAACTGATACTAAGAGTAAATTAAAGTTTGTTATCTGTGCACTTCTCTTACCACAAAATGCTTCTGGGAGTTCATCAAGACGTTGCGGTATCCATCCCTCCATGAGTCTCTGAGGAACAGTCATTGGATCCTCCACAATCTCCTCTGTCCTACACCCTTCTCTATGGTCCATAATGGTAACCATGTTCTCTTTTGCTACAATCTCAATAGATGGTTGGGCTCCAATAACACTGTACCGCCCCTAACAAATATTCACAGAAAATTAAATATATGATCCAGTATTGTCCAGGGTGAGTCAGGTGACATCAAAACAAATACAAATGTGCAAAAGACTAAAGAATCTTACAACATTAGAGTCCTTGGAACCCGGCTCGACTGACTCAAAAAGAAAACTTGGAGCATCTCTATCGTCCTCCTTAACCAGACACCGGTAAGCCAGCACAGGAGTTAAGTGATCCGAGAATATGCTTCGATAAACAGGGATTAAATTCCCGTTCTTTGAAGCCTCAAAAAACTTATCTGATTGCTCGGCTGGAGCAAGTGAACCATTGCAATCAAACCTCACATTAGTGTACTATAAACTTGAAAAAACTAACAATCAAACTCGCCAGTTATAACCACATTCTGCGCTAGACTCACTCCATATTATAGGTCTTTGTTTCTTCAATTTTGAATTCTAAACTTTATTTATATATAATTCTCAGTTTGGGACCAATTTTAACAAAAACCACCACTACTCAGCTAATGGTACCGAAACGACATTTCTAATGTAAATCAAAATATCTAAGTCCAGAAATTGAAGAGAGCATTTACCTAATGAAGGAGACGAGAGGGCCGAGCATCTCAGTGTACGGACACGCGCGGTGGAGTGAAGCAGAGGAAGAGAGATGGAGACTCTGCCGTTAAAATTAACGGAGACCGTCGACGGAAATGCGAGAGTTGGCGTCATCTGACGGGAGCTAACGGCTAGGGTTTCCATGGCGGAGCAGGAGCAGCAGACTGGATTTGAACTTTGGTCGAGGTGCTTTCAACAGACGAGCTGTTGTCTGCGGTCTTGAGAGGAGGGAAGAGACGGACTATGGGGGCTTTGAATTGGGCCCAATGATGTGGACTGAGATTTCCTGATAAACTCAATTGCTCAAACTAATCTTCCTACACGCGTCTTGCGCGTATGAAAGGCGGCGTTCGTGAGTGAGAGAAACGTTATCGCTTATTTAGGTTTTTCGCATTACTTGTTCTTCGGTTTTGTAATTAAAAAAATAAAAATATATATATATAATAATAATAATAATAAATAGGCAAGTGGGCAAGTTGGTGTAGGGTCTTCATAAATATGGTTTTAATTTTTTTTAGGGTAAAAATCCAAAATGGTACCTAAACTATTGCGAAAAGTATTTTTTGGTACCTACAAATTTTTTTTACCCAAAATAGTACCTGAACTATTGTGTCATTACCCAAAATGGTACCTCCGTAGTTAAGTATGATCCAATTAGGTACCATTTTGGGTAATGACACAATAGTTCAGGTACCATTTTGGGTAATAGCGCAATAGTTCAGGTACCATTTTGGATAATGATGCAATAGTTCAGGTACCATTTTGGGTAAAAAAAAATTGTAGGTACCAAAAAATACCTTTCGCAATAATTCAGGTACCATTTTTGGTTTTTACCTTTTTTTTTATTATGCTATTTATTGTTTTACCCTTACTTTATTTATGTTTATATATTGGCTAATATAGTTTAGGAATGGCAAATCTTGAGTTTTTGAATGTTTACCAAGAACCCAAGTTTTCTCATTATATATACTAGTTTCATACCCGTGCGATGCACGTGTTATTTGTGAAAGGAAGAAAAAATGTGAAAATCTTCATTCACCCACTTTTTCCTTGTTTTTTTAATATTTTTTTTTTTTACTATAATAACCCTTTTAAATGATTATCATGAGGAATTTTTTTTATTCTGAAGGGTATTTGTGGCAATCAAAAAATTGGTAAAGCCTTTGACACCAAACATTTACGCCTCCATTTATAGTAGTGGAGATAGATATAGAAAAATATCCCAAAAGAAAACTTAAATAGGGAAATAAAAATAAGAATGATGATTTGGCAGATTGCTAATAACAAATCGAATTATTTAAGAAAATTAGTAAGCTACAATACAATATAAAATAAATATTCTTCACTACTAAAACTACAAATTTCCCTATTATAACTAAGACTTGTGCTCGTGTTTAATTCCTATATTATGTTGCTTTAAGGCAATTTGATGAGTGTTCTATATTTTTTTTTTTAGGATAATCAGATTATAATCATTAATCATGGCCAAAAAGCGACACCTTACATCAATCTCCTAGGCTCATACATATAACTCTGAACGCCAGGCAAGCTAGAAAACTAAACAGTACCGCTCATTATGTCTTGTTCGCTCGTTATTCAAAACAAGCTTACAAGGATGAAATACATCAAGTAAAAACTACACTAACTAGAGAGAATCCAACCGCTGAGCACGCAGTTGTGGTACGATTAGAGACTCATAGACCAGCTTCCCCGACGATGTACGTCAGCATTGTAGGCTAAACCCAAATGACTAAATAATATACGAGGGTGGCAAAGCACCCTCCCTTCGAATCCAAACTATTGGAAAGCCCCACTCCATATCAGACCTAGAATCAGGCCCAAAAGCCTCATCCCAAGCCCAACAAAAGTGAGCCCAACCCAATAGCCTAGTAATGATCAACACACTCATCGGCCGAAAAAGCACCTCCGGCGGTCGGCCACTCCAACAAAACATACTCCCACACCCAAACCCAAGTGTGAGACGTCTGATCAGAAGGACAAGAAATCAAAGAGCATCACTCGTACCACGATCTGAGCAGGGAACCCATAAATCGCCGCCGCCCACTGAAAACCCCACCTCAGTCGCACAAGGGAGGAGATTGACACACACCCAAGCCGAGCCAACCACACGTGAGAAGGAAAGGTTGTGTTGTAACTCAGAGGAAGGCTAAAGAACCCCTTTGCTAGATCCGAGCAAGAGAAAACAGAGGCCCCAAGAGACCGTCGCTGCTGCCGTCGAGTAGACATGAACCCTAGTGTTCGAAACTAGAGAGTTTTTACCTCACATCCTTGAGGGAGGAGAAGGCTAGATCGAGTCGGAACCCGCTGGGGAGAAAACTCTTCCAACCTAATATATATGATTTTAATTGTTAGAGATTGAAAACTCAAAATACAAATAAATTTAATTAAATAGAAACTCAATCTCAAAAACTACATATAAACTACCCACGTACTCCCACCCGGTAACTACCTACTTCCACAGCCATAAGATGTAGGTGGCAGTTTCTAGTTCTTTTAATTTCAGCCCAAAAAGCAGTCTAAAAGACATTGGTCCACTTAGAAATTAATTATGTTTGACCAAAAATATATCTTCTGGTATTAGGCTATTTCATTTCACTTAAAAAATTTAGCCCACCTTTCTATATTTTATTTTAAAAGATGGCCCTTGAACTTGGGATGTCTTTCTTTGGAAACATCTTTTTTTTCAATTTTCTTGACCTGCTCTCAACATTGTTCGTGACAATGTAAAAGATTTTGCGTACATGACATTTTAACTAATAGTGAAATCAAAATAATTTTATTATATTTTAAATCAAGATTTTCTATTTAGCTATCTCTTAAAGGCCAATTTTGTGCTTGAACTTTTCAATTTATTTTCTTATGAGTTTTGTTTTCATTACAAAATGGATAGTCTTAACACCATAAAACAAAATCTTTATTTTGGAAAAATAAAAAAAAAATATTTAAAAAATCATTGAATGGAAACATTTGGATAGTCTTAAATCCACAAAAATAAAATATTAAAAAAAACAACTGATTTAATTGGATCTAAAAATAAAATTGAGCACAACCTTTACCGACGAATCATTCGTCGGTAAAAGTCGTTCTTCAATATTTCTTTTTTCAAAACGTTAAAAGATGGTCCTGAGTCTTGAGATGTCTTTCTCTCATAAAGCATTTTTTTTTTCAATTTTCTTAAACATTTTTTTATTTTTCACAAATCTTTTATTTTCTTATGAGTTTTGTTTTCATTACAAAATGGATAGACGTCTTAAGTCTATAAAACAAAACCTGTTTTTAGGACAATATTTTAAAAACACATTGAATGAATGAATGAGAACCTTTGAAAAATATTTGAATGGAAACAAATTTTTTTTTTTAATGGAAACATTTGGATGGTCTTAACTCCATAAAAATAAAATATAAAAAAAACAATAAGTTAAATTTGACCCAAAAAAATTTGAGTACAACTTTTCCCGACAAATTGTTCATCAATAAAAGTCATTCTTCAATATTTTGTTATTTTCTTTTTATTTGGTTCATCGGCATGCATGTCTTTCTTAGAGAGCATTTTTGTTTTCAATTTTCTTAAACCTTTTATTTTCAATTTTTATTTTTTATAAACCTTTTATTTTCTTATGAGTTTTGTTTTCTTTACATAATGAATAGTCTTAACTTCATAAAACAAAACTTTTTTTTTGGGCAATAAAACAAAATATATTTAAAAATAACATTGAATGAGAACCTTTGAAAAATGTTTGGATAGTCATAGTCTTAACTCTATAAAAAGAAAATATTAAAAAAATTAATTTAATTTGACCAAAATTAAAATTTGAGTACAACTTTTACCGACGAATTATGCGTCGGTAAAAGTCGTTCTTCAATTTTTTTTTTTAATAATTCAAAATTTTAAAAAGATGTCCCTAGGGCTTGGAATGTTTTTCTCTCATGAGCAATTTTTTTTTTTCAATTTTCATTTTTTTTCAGCAAAATATTCCTCTCAATCACAAACACTATGAAATGTATAAACCAATTTGTAACTAACATGCCACAAAATATCACCATTTCCAAATGTCCGACTCCCAAACCATAAGATGTTTCAGATTCTCAATAATGGAGCTAGCCACTACAAAACCCAAAATGCACCAAAAAACAATCCACTCAATCAAGACCTTAAAAATTAAGAGAACACATGTTGTCAATTATAACTATTTTTTTTTTACTTGAATACCCCTTAAAAATTAAATAACTAAAGGAATTGTAAAGTTGAACTGCGAAGGGGACATAGAGCCTGAACCTCGAGCCACATGACACATATCTTCATAGAGCACGTCCTCAATAATAGAGAGCGTCTCATCAATCCAAAATTCATCTAAACTAGAATAACTAACAATGTGTGTCAAACGATGGGCCACACTATTTACTTCCCGGAAAATATGTTGAACTTGGATAGACCCCAACATGTAATCCGTGCAATCCTCCACTACTCAGCCAAACTCAGAGAAATCCATGCCTGAACCTCCAAGTGCAGCTGTCAATAACGCACAATCACTTTCCAGCTCACAATCACTCCACCCTTGATGAATGGCAATAAGAAGACCCGCTCTACACGCCTCAGCTTCCATAATTAATGCCGACGAAGCATAAGGAACGTGTCTAGCAAAAGCAGACAAACATCTACCAAACTCATCCCGAACCACAACTCCCAGCCCACCTTGTGCCTTCTCTACGCAGAATGCCCCATCAATATTAATTTTCAGACGTCCACTAGGTGGGCACTCCCATCGAACTCTGGGTCTTCTCACAACCTTAGACTTACAGGGATGATAATGCTGGTACTCCTCTAATTTCCGAACAGCCCAGGTGGCCATAAAGATCGGATTAAAAACGCCAGCATTCCAGACCATATATATATATATGTGTGTGTGTGTGTGTGTTTAACCTAGTTTTATGTTAGATTTGTATATGCTTTTATAACCATTACAAAGTCATACTGCAATATCAATCTTTATAAATCAATAATTCATATAATTCTGCTTCTTTTGTTACAAGTGTACAACAAATAATCAGGTTTTCAATGTAAAGAATGTACTACAACAGCTAGTACAAGCAATCACAAAGATACATCTTCTGTGTATAACCTATACTACATTTTTCTCTGTTATTCTTCTGTGTCATCTTTTATAAAGGCTTGATGTCAAAATTGGGAGCATTGAGCTCTAAGCTGAACATAATTTACTGAAGACAATTTCGAAAAAAACGGATTCCCTGTTCAAACAAGAATAGGTAAATGTTAACAAGCAAACATAAAGTATCAAGAATGCAACATAAATGAAATGCAGACCATCTCCGAGGCTGAGATATGTGTCCTCACCTGCAATGCAAATGTGATATCCCCTTCATCTACATTCAGTGTCACTCTCTTCGATTTTATATCTCGAGATTGACCACTGAGTTTGAGGAGCCCCTGCAAATAGAATAATGCCTCAGTAACTAACTAGTTTCTCCTTTTCCAAGTTGGTATATTAGTATTAAGAGGAGATAATCTAACAAAATGTTTTTTTCTTACCTGGTCATTTAGCACTTTGCACATGCTTGAAAATTCAAAACTTCCCACCGCTGGAATTAGTGTTGATTTGCAGATGTCCAAGTAAGATTTATTTAGCTGCATATGTTAACAAGTTAAGAGATCAGTAACATAGTTTGTACATGCTTCCATTATCTTTTATGGTCAAAAATAGCCAGAAAACACACCTCTCCTATAGTTGTATCTTTCTTTACACCACGGAAATGCTTTGCCGCAGAGCACATTATAATCTGTCGTCATTACAGATGAGCAAATTTAGCAACACAAGTTAAACGCAAGTATAAGGACTACAATTTACAAAACTAAGTTTATAAAGCTTGACATAAAAGCTAAGGAATATTAGCCAGTCATTTAAAGGCAACTTGCAGCCTGAACTAAAGCAATGACCAATAGTTTATTGCTTGCCAATATGATGTTCAATTTTTGGCTTGTCTAGTGAAACTTCAAAAAGTAGTTGAAATAATCCTGCAATTTATATACAATAGTACAACCGAATACATTTCTAGCAAGAGGATTACCTGTTGATGTTGAGGAAGACACTGTATGGTATCCACTACTGGTGATTTGTATGTCTTTGACAAAGCAACAGCCATGTGATCAATTCTCACCTGAAACCAGTACCGAAACTCGTAAGCAAAAAAATGTGAAAAATGACATGGTTGTATGCATTGTCAGACTTCTAGCACTTTGGAATCTCTTGGTACTAATATTACCCTGGAGTTAAAGTGGAGCAAATATAGGTCCTGAAGTTTGCAAACTAATCATAAAAAATAATAAATTATGGGAAGATACTAAAGAGGAAAATAGAAAAGAAAAGAAATAGTTTGTTTAATGAATGGGACCAAAACTCCTCTTAATATTCATCAATGAGTCATGAAAAGGACATTAAGTTTAGAATGGATAAGAATGATGTCAATGGTGACCACTTACAACATCAATCTCCTGTTTTTTCACCAAAGCAAGAGCTGGAGCTGTCTGTTGCTCAGAGAATGGATTCTCTACTGTTGATGAATTCAACTTGTCAGTAGATTCTCTCAACTCTGCTTCCAGCATCTCAATTGCACTCCTGGAAAAAAGAAGTTTAGGTTAGGTTACCCAACAGAAAGACCAAAGATATCAACAATGTTACCCCAGGCTTATTGATACATTTTTCAGTAACTGAGAGTCTGAGATAGAAGTAGGCCAGTTCAACTGAGAGAATGGAGGTTTTTGAGGGACTATTAAAAGGTAGATTACAACCATCCTAAATTGCCTTCATACTGGTGTTGTATCATGTATTCTTGTTTTGCATTTTTCTACTATGTTCTTCCTTTCCTTATTAATTAACTTTCTTATTAAGGCAAGCTATAAATTCCAATATTTTGCTTTTGAATGCTTCAGTAAGATGTTCAGGCTTACTGGAAGATGCATTGACCTATACAATATTTATTACTAAAACAAAGTTAAAATATGCATGTAGCGAAACTTACAAATCAATTAGGAGTTTCATAATATTCTGAATTCAGTTGTACGTAAGCAGGAAGTCAATTTTTCTCCACTCGGCTTTTGGCTCACATAGTGTAATATATGACTCAAGGTATTTAAGTGTTCAGATACATAGTTAAGAAGTGAACAAACATTTTTTTAGAATCAACAAACCTGGAAATACAGAGAGCTTTCCTCATATCTCCAGATGCAGCAGCAACTTTCTGCCAATTTAATACAATTAGTACACATCCTATAAAAATTCTTTTAATATAAAGAATAATAAATCTAAAAAGGATCTGCTATAAAATATGATAAATCATGGTAAACTCACTCTGGCACAAAGTTCCAATGCATGCGGTTGAAAAACGGTGTAAGGTAGTGCCTGTTGAAACAGATTATGAGACTCAGTTATTACTAAGAAAGACTAGTTAGCTACGACAATAATTAGTTTCTACTCATAATTACAAGTATGACAGAACAACACTCGGTGATAACATTGAACAACTCTTTTGCTTTAGAAGAATTACTAAATATACTCTTATCCAAATCTTCTACCCAAAGGGAGAAACAGACATTCTTAATCAAGGCTCATAATGATAACCGTTTCAAGATTTACAAAAATGGAACTAGTAAAAGAACTCTACATGTATACTAGGAAGTCAAAAGAAGAACAAACTTACCATAAGCCTCTCTTGAAGAATCTTGAGAATCTGTTCCTTAGAGTATGCCCGAAAAGTTATAACCATAGGCTTGCCTAGAAGAACACATGAGTACAAGCACCAGTAAGTACTACATAGAGATTATAGATCTGCAAAACCCTTATGCAGAAAATTTAGGAGAAACAAAAGTAAGTAATGAACTCACAATTTAATGACTGAAGTTTTGGAACAAAACGATCAGCTAGGTCAATGGCATTTGCTACTCCTGCAAATGCAAATATAATATGAGCACTTCACATATGAATATGTCATACAATTTGAAATGGACTTTGTGTTAACTACAATTATTACCTAAAAGTATACATCTCGAGAATGGGTATGTTGTGAGCATGAAAAGATCATGAAGCACTGCCCGGTCTTTAGTAATTAAGTAATCCAACTCATCAGCTATTATCAACCTGATAAAACAGAAACCACATGAGTAAACTCACTCTCTAATACAAGGAAAGAAGCATTGTGTGTTCATCTGGGCATGCAGTACAGTATAGGTTGCAGATTGATATAATTTGCTTACATCATCTTAGTCCCATCTGACTGAGGCTTTTGAGAATATAATTTCTGAAGAAGTTGCAGAGAGGTAGTGCCATTAGCTTTCTTTTGAGGTTGGTGTTTACCAAGAATCTGCCAGGCAAATCTGGATAAGGACATTTGCTATATTAATCAACTATAGCATTTGCTTTAAATTTCAGTACCTTAGTGAAAATATCAGAAGTTTTTGTTAGCGAAGTACAATTCAACTCCAACACATCTGGTTCCTCAAATCCACCCTGGTGATAAAAACAATTCCCAGTGTTAAACACTTCGTACTTGAAACCATCTCTAGAAGTAAAGTATGATATTGCTACGAGATAAACACAATCACTTAATGATAACCACATTTTAGGGCTTAAAAATAAGTCAAACATACCCTAGATATTTTGAAGTTCTGAAATGTGTACAAATTGAGCACATAAACTATTGAAGACAATAATCTCACCTCTCCTGCCCAATTCACCAAAAGCTGTTTCACTTTTTCCATGGACAACGATTTTCCGGTTCCTGGGCAGCCACAGACATATAAACTCCCAGCCTTCTCTTGCTCTATGCATGACTTGCAGAACTCCAGAACTCTCTTCTGCTCGTCATCGCGGCACGCAACAGTAGAGGGAACCGTCGACAAGTGCAATGCCTCCTTCACTATCCTCATGTGCTCTTTATCTACAAATTCAATAAAATCTGCTAATTTAGAATCTGCAAATTCAAGATGTAGATTAACTTTGCTTAAACAAGGCTTGCCTTTAGGATTCCAATTCGGCTTAAGAACAACGGGTGGTTTGCAAAACGCTTGAGGCTTTTTTTGGCTGAAGTATTTCTCAATTCCCTGAAAAGAACCACAGATGAAGCAAAACGAAACATAATTAAGTACTGGATTTGCCCAATTGTTTCTCGGATTCAATTCTTAATGTTCAATTCAATCTCACATTTGCGGGAGTGTTGGTGCAAGCACTGAGGCGTCGGCGAGCCGATTTACATTTCATCGGCGACGAGACCGGACTCGGCTTCATCGGTGACGAATCGGATCTCAACTTCCGCTTCTGAGGAGTTGAGTCACTGCTGGATCCGACGGTGGCCTCGGCGTCCGTCTCCGATTCCAATTCGAATCTGCATTTCGCGACGGAAGGCATTGTGAGGCGTCGGCGAGGCGACTTGCATTTCATCGGACTCAGCTTCATCGGCGAGGAATTGGATCTCAACCTCCGTTTCTGCGGAGTTGAATCGCCGGCAGATCCGACGGCGGCCTCGGCGTTCGATTCAACGATGGAAGGCATTGTGAAGCGGCGAGGGAATTGGGGGAAATTTGAGAAGCGAAGATCTGGCGGGAATCAGTGGCTTGCTTAACCACTGAGCGCCAAAGGGTGTGAACTATCTATATAGGAGACGGAGTGAAATTGAAAAGCTAGGGATTTGGTGCCTTTTAGCGGGAATGAGATTTCATTTGGCGCGCGCAGGTGTGACTGGTTTTCAAAGAGGCGCGAGTCATTTTAGCGCGCATATATGTGCTAGTGAGTTGGCGCAATGGGCTGGTCCGGTCATGCTTTAGGCTGGACCGGTCGATGGACCGAGGTTCCCGAATCATTTATTATTAATCGATACGATACGATGCGATACGAACATGGTCCATCAACATAAATTAGCGTCTTCAACAAAAAGAAAATATAGTAAATCATCTAATGTTTTTAGGTATTTTGTGATGGAATGAATAAAAAACGAGGTAGAAATGGGATCATTCCTAATAAAAATTGGAAATCATTGTAACAATCGTTAACGAAGCATGATTCTTAAAACTTAAGAGTATTGATTATTGTTTTTAGTGCGGACGACAAATATGTTTTGATTTGCAAAATTGTACTAATTAAACGCAAAGATCATGTGGAATATGACTGAATCTCATTCTCAAAAACACGTGAATCTCAAGTCATCAAATTTTTCATTAAGGGTATTTCTGTTAATTAATTTGGCAGACAATTTATCGTGGATGTTAAGAATTTCACTCCTAATTCATCACCCCGTTGATCAAATTTCAAATCACGCAAGAATGGAATTTTCCTCATTTAATTTGAAAGTCTATGGATTTGAGCAAATGGTTGAATGGTCGGCGTGCTCTTGATCATCTAGGTATCGGCTCAAAGCTTAGACAAACTTCAGTTCCACTCTTAGGGTAAGCAAGCTTGAATGATCGGCTTTCATTTATCCATCACTTGTGTTTATTAGCTAAATTTAATTAATTAGATCACTAACATGGTTGTATGATCAGATTCCGAGAAGTATCACCTACCAATATGTCATCGAACTAATTAATTCCTATTGGGTAATGCCAATCTTCCTTCTTCTCTTTTCTTTTTCTTGATGAGTCCATTGATTAATTGTGATTATTAGTTAATTTTCTGATGTACAGTGATGGAGAGGGTCGATGCCTAAAACGAAGTGTTCTGTTGGAAACCCTAGCCAATGAATTAACAGCTGGGACAATAAATTTTGGATGCCGGATAGTTGCAGTTGAGATGGATGCAAACACCAAATACCCTACCCTGTACCTGAGAGATTTTTCCATGTGACCGTCACGCCATATCATATATGTGACTTCCCAATAAAAACTTGCCAAGTGGAATTTTTTTAACACATCAGCATTGGGTATACCTTAAACCCTAAACCCTGAACCTTAAACCCTACCCTAAAATCCTAAGAATCTATGTCTAATGTTGAGGTGTTAAAAAAGTTCCACTTGACTGGTTTTTATTGGGAAGTCACATATATGACATGGCATGATGGTCACATCTAAAAATTTCTCCCTTTACCTTCATGATGGGAGGGTCATCAAAGCCAAGGTAATTTTCAAAAGCTAATTACATTAGACGTCGAGATCTCTATTAATTTTGATTGAACTTTGGATCTTCAATTTAAATTGATCTTCTGCTTAGATGTGCTTGAATCAATCCTAACATATATTACACACACATTTAAAGGTTATAACTTCATATATATACCCAGCCATGTCCCGGCCAAAAACATCTAATAGACTCTTTTTCAAGTCAAAAAAAAAAGTTATGAGTTGGTGTTTATGCTCATCAACCCTATTAATCATCACCGGCCAGAACTGATCAATTGGGATTCAGGTCGGTGTTCAATGTATGCGAACCAATTTGTATTTGATCCATACATTCCATTGTTAGGTATTTTTTGTGACTGGCAAATAATTTGCAGGTTGTGATAGGATGTGATGGAGTGAACTCAGTGGTTGCTAATTTTCTGGAGCTAGAACCTCCAAAGGTACGTAGCCTCCATATGTAACGTGAGGGGCTTCACCAATTATCCGAATGGACATGGATACAGCCACGAGTTTGTCACCATAAACAAAGATAGTCATTTTCTTGGAAGAATTCCACTCGATGATAAGTTGGTCTACTGGTTCATAGCTCGCCCAGCGACACATCAAGGTACTAAATATTCAAATAATGATCCATTACTGTTAACATGCGTACTTTTGATAATTAGTATGTAACTACTGCATACTCGATCTGCATCTGAAAACATATACATAATTATGTTTAGAGAAATTTTATTCACACATGACTAAATACTAGATACACACCTCATTATTAATACACCACCTATTAACTTTATTGAAACACAATTTATTAGATACACAACCTCAAACTTCCTAAACTACCCTAATTTTAAATGGCCAATTCTGGAATGTACCGGGATTGACTTATACCTGCTGATGTGGCACACTTGTGACGAAATCTAAGCCGTTCATTCATTTCTGATATTATTTAATCAACAAAGCATACTAACAACAACTGATCGTTAATAGACGGACTAAGATCCTCTCTCTCTCTAACCTTGTTTCTCTCTCTTTGTTCTTCCCGACTCCAATCTTGTTCTCTCTCAATCTCGGTTCCAAATTGAGAGAGAGACCTTATCAGATTGAAACCATATCGAGGAGAAGTTTTGGTCTGAGATACAACTAGGCTTATAGTTTTAATTTGCCATAGATCATCTTTTTGGTTTTTGTTCATAGTACTAAAGTAATAGATCCCATATTTCCTTCCGCTATTTGCAGCTTTGTATGTTCACTCTCAATTTCATTTCCCAATTGGAAAATCAAGTTCAAGAATTCTGCAATTGGCAAGTTTGGCTATAGTGAGGCAAATTCAATTGATCATATCTTATTGTTCTCTTCTTCTTTTTGTGCAGGTAAGGAGGTTTACAATGAATTCAGGTACCCATTTATCAAAAGAGCAAGCTCTTTCCCATCTGTATCATCATCTTCATCAAGCAGCCACAACAATGAAGCGGCTGAGATTGAGAAGGCAACTTCATGACATTTATCATGAGACTCTCTCACCACCTCCAACACTTGCAAACAGACATTAAGCATCAATAATAATGGTGGCTCTGTTGGGTACAAGTCGATTGCAAGTCTAATAGAAAACCATAATAATATTAGATGTAAATTACTATTTGTTATAATAATTGTTAAGCTCGTTGTCGTTCTCGTAGAGGAGAAGAAAATTCTAACGCATGATTGTTTATTTCAACTATGTTTCTTTAGTTTTAATATATAAATATCTCTTTTGGTAATTTTACGTACCCACAAAGTCTTATGTAAATTGTAGGAAAAAAAGGGTGTGTATCTAGTATATAGAGGTGTGTGAATAAAATTTCTCTTATGTTTATAAATAGCAATGTGTTTGATTTTTTTTTTGGACAATAATAACAATATGTTTGGTGGAAGAAAGAGAGATTAGGCTTGTACAGAATGCTAGAGTTTGCCCTCTTTTATTATTAAGGCATTAGACTCTAGTATTCTTGTATAAAGCCCAAAACTAATAATGGGGTCCAAATCAAGCTTTTTCCATTGTCCAAAAAAAAATTTCAAGCTTTTTCCACTTAACGCACTATTTTTTGAACAGTACATTTTTTTTTTCTTTTATTTTTTTCACTCACTATATTATTTGCACTGCATGTCTGCTACTTGCTCTGCATGTATTCATTAGATTTTTAATTAGGCATTGTGTGAGCTAGCGCTAAACAGAAGAAATGCTATATAAAATCAATATTACTGGAACACAGTAGCTTTGATCGGACGTGAATAAAACAACTTTATTGGTAATTTGTCTAATACAGTAATTAAGGAATCAAGTGTTCTTTAATTAGATTGTAGTACGTCTGCTGCCCAATTTGAGTTCTAAGTTCTAACTTTTCTTTTGTTTGAATTAGGGTTTAGGATGCTTAATGGTTGTTGTTCACTAATTTTATCTGATCGATCGAGTTCTTAATTTTAAACCTAATATGGCTGTTGTTTTCTGATAATTAGCTGGTGGTACCATATGTAGATTCTACAATACCTAAGGACCAAGACCAAATCAGACGCTCAACAGTGGAATCCCTAATTGGGTTCCCATCAGAAATGTCGTTAGACATGATAAAGAACAGCGAACTCAGTTCATTGACTCTAACCGGAACAACTCATCGTCCTCCATGGCTCCATGGGACTTATTATTCCAAGGCTTTCGAAAAGGCACGGTCACCGTCGCGGGAGACGCCATGCACGTGATGGGTCCGTTCCTGCTCGGACAAGGCTGCTCCGCTGCGCTCGAGGACGCAGTCGTGCTGGCTCGATGTTTGGGACGGAAGTACTGTTTGGAAATGAATAGAGAAGGTATAGAAGCAGCATTGGATCAATATGTGAAGGAGAGGAGGCTAATTAGGTTGCTGCATTTGTCTACTAAAACTTTTACTGTTGGTTCGTTGATGGAGTGTTCGGTGTTGGTGAAGATCTTGTGCGTTGTCGTTCTGTACGTTATGCTCCATATATATAATTGGTTTCGTGACCGCCTTGGTCATACACGATATGTCTACTAAAACTTTGTCATTTGCTCCAAAGTTTGTTCTTGTTTTTGTTTCGGTTTGATAATTTGGGTCTTTCCAGCTTTCTTTTGCTGTAGTTGTTTCATCTTTATGAGCTAGGGTTAATTAAGGTTGATTCTCCCCTCCTCTTCCTTTGGATGTATTTTGCTATGGTTTTTTTTTCTCTCTCTCTTTTTCGGGGAGTAAGATTTATTCTGGCCGTCTCTACCGAATATAATTTGTTTTTCTTCATTATTAATAAAAGTCTTACGCTATATATGTCGGAGTTCGCCAAAATCAAGTCAGTTTAATTTTTGTAGTTGCAGTTTGTTAAGGTTTGAATTTTAGTGATTTTAGTTACTAAATAGTAAATAGTGTTCTGATTTTGTAATTTGAACACAACTTTAGGGTTTAGTCTAAATCCGAATGCATTTGTAATTGGATTCAAATTACAAGGTAAGATCAATTGAAACTAGCTACATGAACCAGATTTGTCTTACTTTGATCAATGTGTTGCAGCATCATGAATTATATATGTAAAATATTCTTGGGTACTTGGGTAGGCGGTACCGCACCTCTTACAATAATGTGGTTTGCATTGCTTCTCAAAAAGGAAATCTATTTCAAGATCGTAATCATATGGTAGAACTAGAAGGCGTACGTTGATTTCATGTCTATTTGGAATTTTGGATAACATATCTTGAGTCTACATCAGTATTGTGACACCACCAAATAAAATTTAGTGCAGTTTATAAATGTTTATTATTAATTATGTGGTTCTAACTGCAGACTAATTGTCCTTTGTGCGTCCCTAACTCCCTCCCACTCAAATTAATCTTCAGCAATATATGGCTTACATTCATTTTCCCTATCGTTTTGTTTTTCCTAAGAAAAAAGGAAATTGAACACTAAGATCTATGTTTAATTTACCTCATCTTAAAGTATCTTTAGCAAAGTTAGCTGTTTTTTAACCAAATTTTAGCTCAAGTAGCTAAAAAGCTATTTTTGCTAATCAATTTGAAAATACGTCTGCATCAATGCTCTCTATTTTAGCTAATTTTGAATTTATATTATTTTTTTAATTAAAAATAAATGTTTTAAATTAACAAAAATAATAGAGAGCCTCATTTCGCTCTCTATATTTAAGAGTCATATAGCTAAAAGCTAAAACTAAAGTAGAAAACCACTTAGAATGCTGCAGGAGCTAAAATATCTGAAAAGCTAAACATGCTCTCTAAAATAGTTAAAAAAAACTGAAATAGAGAGTCTGCTAAAAATGTTCTTACCCTTTGACCTAAACTAATTAATGATGAGCAAACTAATATTAACTACGATACATTCAAGAGCTAAATATGTAGTTTGCGACTTTGCGGATGTCCACTCTAAATCTAACATATACATATCTATAGTATTCAAATGTAGTTTGCGACTTTTTTTTAAAGAAAAACATAAACTTTATTAATCAATAGAGGATTACATTTTTTTGCATGTGCATCCTAATTAAGAATGAGCAATACAAACCATACAAGTGGCCTAATAGATGATTATAAACCTAGAACTCTAGCCGATGATTTGAAATCTACAACAATACATACACCGTGTATTACTGTTGTTAGCAATCTCCAGCTCCGATCCAACAGAAAAATTCTGGCAAATATTGTCATTGAGACTAATAAATTCAATCTAGCTCAAGAAGACCCATGAAAAGAGAAAGTAAAATCACAGTATAGACTTGTACAATTGATCATGCTTATTCTTAAACAATAAATTAAATTTACACAAATCAAATAACCAAATCTGACTTAGGTTAATCTTTAGCAGCGCCCCACCAGCAATTAAAGCCACCGTAAGCCAGCAGCTGCCCGAATCCCACAGATCTCGTCGTACAAAAGTCAAAGTGAACCGTCTCCATAACTTAGCAAGAAGAGGCAATCAGAGGCTTATCAAAGCATGACCATCACCCATGCTAACCTTGAAACGAACCAAAATCCAAAGTGACAATTTGGAGGATCGAAAAACTGTTGACGGAAAGAACTGTCGTTGGGTTCAACGCACGCGAAGCAGCAGATTGCTGGTGGTGGCCGGAGATGGGTTGGACGACATACGACGCCATTGGAGACCTAGCCTCTGACGGCTAGGGCTAGAGAGAGTTTGCGCTCTCATTTTATTTTTTCTAAAATTGGTTTTTATTGTAGTTTGCGACTTTGCACTGTCTTAATTTGCGGAAACTGAATATATATTAGTCCTCTTTACACGTAGACATCTACATTGTATTAAAATATGAACATCCTCATCCTAACCAATTGGCAACATAACTCAATCATCGGAACCGCTCATTGTTTAGATTTATTTTCAAAAATTATCCTTGCAAAAAATCAACCGAATTGTAGATTATTTGATCACCTGTTCGTTATATAGCTTACAGACAAATACAGTTTGTTAGATAAAGCTGAAAATGATAAATATGGTAATCAAATGGCTAAATAATTTCCAATTTGATTTTTTTTTTATCAAAATGATCCTATAAGGAGAACCTATAATATGGACGGTTCTAATCATTAGCTTGCATGTCGGGATGAAGTTGTTCACATTTTAATACAATGTGGACATCCACACGTGAAGGAAACTAAATATATATATAATTATATATGTATCAATCCCCTTCACGTGTAGACATCCATTTTGTATTAAAATGTGAACTTTATCATCTGGCCAATTGAGAACATAAATCAATTATCGAAAACGCTAAATATTTAGATTTATTTTCAAGAATTATCTTTGCAAAAAATTAGTCGAATTGGAGATTGTTTGATTATCTGTTCGTTGTATAGTTTACAGACAAATATAGTCAGTCAAATAAAGTTGAATCGATAAATATGATAATCAAATTGCTAAATAATTTCTAATTAAAAAAAAAAATTTGTCAAAATGATCCTTAAAGGATGACCTAAAATATAAACGGTTCTGATCATTAGTTTTTACGCCGGGATGAGGAGATCCATATTTTAATTATTTAATACAAAACATACGTACACACGTGAGGAGATCCATATATATGGTTGGAATCTTGCTGATTTTGGGCGAGATATTTAGTCATGTAGACAGTAGATCGACCTCTCTCAGCCTCTTGGTATATATAATTAAGATCAGCAGGCTTTGTTCATGAAATAACACCCATATATACGTTGGACAAAACCCAACATGCAGATATATATATCTAAGCTACTGAAAGTTGAAATCCATAAAATTCACAAACTCTAAGCCGGAAGGCCCAGGATGATTCCATTTTCAGAAACCTGATTGAACATCATTGCTCTCGACTTTATTCGCAAAAGTAGACTGTTCAATCCACCGGCCATTTCGGATTCCAATTAATTCAAGAGGTAGACGATGACACCAGTATTCAGTAACCAATCACAGCCAACGAAAACTACCCATGATAACGTACGTATCCCACAGTAGACCACATTCACATATATACACACACATATATCTTGCTTACTTGGCCCTAGCTTGCTCTGCGATATGTACTTTGTATGGACTTGAATGGCAGCTGGTTTTTGAAGGTTGTATTGGCGTGGGTTCGGTGGTGTGCAATCACTAGTCCAAATTAGAACAAAGCAATGGGGTCTTGTAGACTGTAAGAGTGATAGAGAATCGTTGAAAGCAAAAGCTTGCCTTTGTCGAAAGGAACCAGAAGCTAAGCTATGACCACTTAGATATTAATTTTTGCGCATGCATGATAGTACCAAAATATCCTCCTCTCTTCACATAAGAATTAACCATGCAATTTTTAATTCATTAAATCAGAAAATTAAGCAAAACCTAAGTGCATGCCTGGTCTATTATTCTCTCGCACCTTATCAACCCTATAAATCTATCATATCTATATGAACAATATGAGGCAAATGTGAACATGGAGAAATTCATGCCAGTACGTGGGGAATGTTGATGAAAACTTTTGGGATAAAAATGGGCTTGGTATTGTGATAATTATATAATATGTTGAAAACAATGGATATCCACGTACATAGCTATGATAGGGTTTGGTACGGTTAAGTATATTGTATTTGTATATCTATGTTAAACTCATGTAGGGTTTGGTTAAGTATATTGTTTAACCAATGGTTAAGTATTGTTTATCCTCATGTAGGGTTGGATATCCATTGGTTAAGTATTTTGTCAAAAAAAAAAGTATTGGTTAAGTATATACAATATTGTTTATCCCTAGCCACTTAACTATATTGGTTAAGTATATTGTATTTGTATCCCTATCATGCTCATGTAGGGTTAAGTAATATGAGGGTTTGGTTAAGTATATTGTATATATTGGTTAAGTATATATCCCCTATAAGTTTACAAATTATGAACAAAAGCATACATGATCATGAATTACTAAAGAGATATTATGACGTACAATTCATATATAACTTTGCTTATAGACCGATAGGGACAATTATTGAAGATTGGCGTTGGCGTCGACATGTCTTTGTCCAATTAGAAATTAATTAGAAAACCCCATATGCATATGGATCAATTGGAATTTGGACCCACCCCCCTTTCAACGTTTTTTCATATTTTAATTTTTTTTCTTTTGGTATATTAATTCCATTAAATGACAGCAAAACAAAATGAGTCTTGACGAATCCTCATGTGTCTTGTTTAATTTTCTTGCTATAGAACTTGGAAGATTAGACAAGAAACCGAAAGTGTTTCAATCATGCACCAATTTGTACGTTCTTGTAACGTTTTCCATGTTAACGTCTAAACACACAAGAGATCGAAGATGCTTATTGATTAGGATATATATGTCAATTCTTCGACCAATATATCCTCCATTAGGTACACCCTAACTTCATGTCTCTCTAAAAGTTTGAATGCACTTGTAAGCATTCACTTGGCTTTGCATTACACATGCACAAACAACTTTCCACTTTTTTTTCTTTTATAAAAAGATGCATGTGATAATTAAATTAATATTTCAATAATGTATACTTTTTTTTCCCTGAAATTCTGAAAATTAAGTATTTTTCTTCAAAATCTTTTGTTACTTAGAGAAGGGCGCCGTATCTAATCGTTGGTGAGTTGGGTCGATATATAGGAGCTTCGATCGGATATAGTGACTCTCCACCCTCTAGGTAGTTTTCGTTATAAGAGTATTTTGAGTTTAATTTAACTGCAGTTTGTGACGGATAATATAGTCATATACCAATAGAATAACCCTACATCAACTCGTTACCTGAACTATTACATAATTGTGTGTGTGTGTGTGTTTAGGTACAAAGGACATTCAGTCCCCCATCTTCATTACCCGTGATAAGCGCAAAGAAGGTCCACAATTATTGTGCCACCAAATGCACGGAGAGATTTTTTAGGTGTACGTATTCAATGAAATATCGCTTCAACAATGTATTGTTCAACTCAATTTTGTTCGTAGCTACGTTTTTATTTTATAATGAAGATAATTTGATGAATCCGTCACTGACATGATGTATCATTTCACTTAAATATTGCCCCATACTTAATTTTTCTTCAAAGAAATCTCCTAAACTCTAAAATAGAAACTATGAATTCTAAGTTTCATTTAAGAGAAATGACACGTACATTCTAATGTATGTAGCGTATTAACAAACACACTAAATAATTTTATGAAATAGAAACTTTGTTAATTACATCTCGATCTGCTTATTTCTTCTAACTAACGTACCTGACCAATGGGTTCTTGACAACACATGGAGACCTAATATTGCACATAATAACTAAGGAGCATTCTTCGATCATGTGACAACTAATTAAACCTTGCACTTGAAGTGTTTGTGGTGGGTAAAACTGTGTTGCCATCACACCATTTTGTTTCGTTGCAAACATGATTGGGGGAGCAATATAATTGAACAACATGGTCCTTGGGAAAGTGGCAGGTTAGGTCAGAAGGTCCTGGAGTTCAGTACTAGCTAATAAGGGGTGGTTTTTTTAAGTTTCTGTAAGGGAAAATTGGATACATTTGGACGTTCCTCAACACCCCAAAAGTCAATTTCAGTTCAAAATAAACAAGTAAAAGCATGTGCATGCACTGGTATAGTATGGTCCTGTCTTGCAAAAGCTCTGTTCTTCAAGTTCCTTATGTGAATTTGGCTTTTTGTTTAATTTGCACAGAGCAATGTGATCATGGGTTTTAAGTTTGTGAGAGATGGCATGGTGTGAAAAAAGTAGGGTTTTGCATGCATTGCCTGTTATATATATATCGCATGTGTGTGTGTGATTCTTTTGGTTTCTTGCTGATTGATTCGATTCAAATGCGATAATTCTTTCCTAAAGTAGTTAATTTCCTCCTGTTTATATCTTTTTAAGTACTAGGGCTTGTAATTCTCTATTAATCTTGCTCTCATCTTTTCATAAACTTACACTAGTATTTCTCTTGCTTTGGTTTTTAATTATTTTAAATAATCTGCTACTTTTATCCGAAGAGCAAAAATGCCCTTGGTACTTTGGCAAATTCTGGTCATTTATTTAGTGAAAGTACGCTTACGACATGGTGATTGATCAATTAATACTGGTGATAATACCAACTACATTACGAAGAAGAGATCAGCTGGGAACCTTATTCAATTAAACTTGTCTCTGCATATATAAGTTCAGGGATGATGTTATATTAATTGTTATCGTTAAAGAGAGAAGTTTGCTGGCGAACTTTTCACCAAGGCCCAACTGTGCTTGTTTTTTTATCAGTTATAGCAATAGAACTCAGATCCATTAATTGTGCTTGTTCTTCCATCAATTTCCAACTAATTAATTAAGATATACAGTTCATTAATTCGATCATGTTGGTTTTTTCTCTATACCATGTTTCAAATTAAGCATCTATAAGTTGGACCTCTTTCTATTTGTAATGCAGTTGTTTGGCTTCATGCTCATTGTCTTGATTCTAGCCCTTGTGATTGTGCTTCACTTTTCATTGACAAAGATTTTTAAGAAATCCTCTCTCACTAGTCATGTTATATATTCAGGTCCGAAACGATCTGGCTGCAGTCTAGCTAGCTTATCAACTACTATCTCAATCACTATTGTACGTACCTAAAAGCTTAAGCTAAATCATGCATATCAAGCTATTAACAATTACGTTATATGCTCAACTTTGACTGAATGATCGAGAAAATTAATTATAATTAATTTGATGTCCAAAAGAAAGAAACACCAATAACTTGAGTTCTTTATAATTTAAATGCCTATATACAAAACAATGTTCTCTTATTAGATAATCCGGTGAGATTATAATATAAGTTTAAAGCTAACTAGTTTAATAATATAACATACTAGATTGTCTAGTAAAATATCTGCATCGTACTATATATGTTAAAATCTTTCTAGAATTAATCTGCCAGCTTTTCTGAAAAATAAAGGTTATTAGTTAATTTGGTAAAGGTTAGTTCGGTGCATGTAACTTTCAATGGTGGAATATATATATATATGAACAGCCGTGAGGGCAAGATCGGTTAACCAACATGCATATTGCAATCCCTAGCCTACTTAGTTGGTTGCACATTTCTTGTTTGACTGTCCATCTTCATATAGTCATGGGTTCACTGTTTGATATGGCATGGCAAACTGAGCTATCTAGCTAGCCAGCCAGCCTTTAGTCTCAAAATTTCTAGAACCATCAGATGGAACAAAGATATTTGGAGATGAAATCACGAGAAACACGGATAAAGTGACGTTGACAAATAGTGGAATACTAATTGTAAAAACTTATAATTTAAAAGCAGCTGGTGCTTGTAATTTAACAGCAGCTATGACCCTTTTCTTTTGGGGCCAACCTTCTGCATGCATGCATGAAGCACCAACCAGCTAGCCGCCATTGTATTCAATTATACATATTTACAAAGGCGTGGACTGGTTGTCTAGGGCTACCTGGGACTGGGATCCCATGCACCCTTCATTTCATAACTCATACAGGTTGATATCATTTTCTTATTGATCAAGGCCAACAAGTTAACTAATTAAATTTGACTTGTTGTTAAATATGGACGGCAAGTTTCGATCAGAGCAACTGCGAAATGGGTTTTGAAAACAAAAGGGTTGTTTGCAACTTGCATGTGTATGAAAGTGATTCTTAATTGGGAGCTAGCTAATTTTTTATTTGCACATTAATTGTGATCAAGTTGTGTTTGATGAAGGCTACGTACGTACTTAATTATTTACCAGAATATACGTAGCTAGATAGTATATATACAACTCGATCGTCCGTACGGATGATTATCGGCCGTCGGTTTTGTGGGAATTGGTACATATATGGTCTCATTTCAATCAACAATGCACATGAACAACGGACGACGCTAAATCAATTATTTAATTATGACAAGATTATCGATATATTTTATGTCGTTTTTTGTTCCATGGATCGATCAAGTGTATTCTCTTTTTAGCGATAAACAACTCATTTAATCGCTAAACAAAATGTAAAGGCTCAACAAGTTGATTGATTACAATGTCTAGATTCTAGGGATTATAACCCTAGCCAACTACACATAAAAGCAAATTTCTCATTTGAGGTATTTACTATTTTTTTTTCGGCTAAAAATTATTATTTATTGAAAGAAAAATGAGAAAAAAAAAGGGGACATGGAGTCAAAACCCTTTAGAGAAAATAAAAAATTCAAAAGACAAAAACATAGCTAACTGAATCAAATGTTAAGACACACAGTTGACGCCCTATTGCGAGAAGGATAAGGATCCTGCAAACTAGTTAATTTGGCCTTCAATTTTATGTGATGAGTCTTTGGTAGAGCATGAAGAAGACTTTTATCTTCCAAATAAGCGCTACTCTCATCATATCAAGAACTAACAGAATTGCTCTCAGACCGAACATAGAGACTATGCCTAACAGGTTTTTCGTTTTTCAAGTCACCTCAACAAAAATTAGGATGAACATTATGTCCTATACAACTTGTTGAAATTGGACTTACTACTGAATTCAAGATATTCTGGACTACATCATTAACATCATTCGAGCTCTCAACTTGCATGCCAAGTCGATCATCTTTCAAAACCAAACTTGCATTATGATTCATCAACCTCTACTTGATCAATTAATGGATGCTCACTTGGATCCTCTAACACAGACTCACTAGGATAAATAGGCACAATATCATTAGAAGATGTATCAGCCAAAAGAGCAAATATGTTTTATGAGCACCGAGCAACCAAATGAGTCATTTGCTCAGCAACCGAAAAAGCCGTATCTCCCACAACCGCACCAACCCTATCCTTTGAAGGAGGAGATTTTCGTGCAAAAGACGAACCTTCTCCATCAATATTAACAGTTAAAATAGTAAGAGCAACTTGTTCCACACATGCTTCTTCCTTTTATTTTAAAATTAGTATTAGGGCATTAGGCACATAAACCTGCTTTGTCCTACTCACTATTATCATCACCCATGAATCCATTTTTACATTAGTCATCAACAAAGTTAATCATATTTGGATCTCAAGCTGAGTTGATAGCTGTGACTTTGAAAGTTGAAACTAGAGACTTGTGCTGACAATTGATCACCTGCTAGAGCACTGAAATTTTAACTTATCACAAAATGGGATTGGAGTTGGACATTGAGAGCACATGATGATAAGGTTTTGTACAAGATCTCCTTTAAAATATATTATCTTGTTTAGTAGCAAAATTGCACATCATATTTGATTTGTTATGTTGACCGACATTACAGTGTCTTGATAATAATGCAAATTGTTGTTGATAGGTATGATAAAATCATAAGTTATCTTGCAAACTCCACCAAGAACAATGTTTGGAAAGGTTGTACTAAAATCCAATGTCTGCTAATTAATCGTATTTTCTTATTAATTTTGGTACTCTGCTTTTTGGAATTGATTTTAACAATGGTAATCGTTCTTACTCTATAAAAACGACAGTTTCTTCAAAAAAAAAACTAAATAAATTAAATATGCAACAATACTAGAATCAATAAATTTTTTATTCATCAAAACTTTTCCAAAATTTTTCATCATATATACAATATCCCAGTGTCAGCACTTCTTAGAAAATAAAAATAAAAATAATAATAGTCTAAATATGTAAGACCAAAAGATTATTATGCGATTTGATGAAAAAAAAATATTATGCAGGATTAGTTCTTCGACCTAGAAGCTTCGAGAACTTTCAGGTTACAAGTAAAGTAAATTATGTTATCAGTGCTCTAATGTTATAATCCTCCGTTCATTATTTACGTACTAATCATTCATATTTAATCATGTGATATGATTACAAGACTAATTAAAGTCACTAAACCTATGAACATCAATGCCCATAGTGTAGGATACAAGAATTAATAAGATATGATCGGGTAATCAGAAAATGAAGTCACACGAAATTGACGTTCCTACAATCTCCGTCGTCAGATAACTGCAATTCCCGCCGTTGAAGTCTATTAGGGTGGTGTCACCATCTACCAATTGAGATGATTGTCCTCTTTCTCCCGACCTAAACATAAAATATAGAGCAAGTTGATTCTGAGCTTTCATTTTGGACCGCTGCTTCCTCACCCCAATCCCCCCACTAGATTTTTTCAATTTATTTTCCTCTGTTTTTTCTGTCATTATATGATAATGAGTGATTGAACTAGGAGCACAACAGCACCTACGAAATAGAAGGGGGAATAAAATCATATAATAAATAGTATAATGTCTAGCCAAGTACCATATTGTAGTCCTATTCTCAAAAAGAAAAGAAATTAACAAGTACCATGTAGTAGTCCTATTGTTTTAATTAAGAGTACGTAATCAATTTACAATTGACTAGCTCATTTTGAACTAATGCGTCACCTGTTCTTTTGATGCCTAAAATGACAAAAATCACCTTAAGACAAAAAACTACCTAATTACTTATATATATGTGTAATTTGTTTGTAGTCATAATGTCGGTTAAATTTCACTATTAAATTTTACGAGTGTGCGCGTGTGTTTCTAATGTAACAAAATGTGAAACATTTAAATTCTAGCTAGTTTCACTTGGTAATGTATGTTTCGTTAAGTGATGCTTACTTTACACTATATTTCTCAAACTTATGGATTATTTTCTACTGTAAAAGGATTAAAGTTTCGGACACTAACAATCTTTAACCTGCAACATTAATATTCACCCTCGTGCATGTAATTAAGTATTAAAATTCTTTTCTGCCACACGCTTATGCAAATATATAGGAGGACCAGCTTAGCTACTTCTATCTTTCATTTTCAACCGTCTCCGTTAATCATTTTTTTTTACTTATTTGATAATATTTAGATCATTCAAAAAAAAGAATTTGTTGATTTTTATTTTTCAACGAAGATCTTTGAAATGTGCTGATCTCGAAATTAATAATTATGATCATGAGACTACCGTGTTTGATAGAATAGAAAATGAGAAGTTGGTGAAAATAAAAAAGGTTGCTAGGTTATTCCCCAAGTATATAGTACCTCTATATATATATATATGTTGATGTTATAGCTAGGTACGTAGGGAGGTGACAATTATATAGAACCTCGATCGTTTTCATGAATATTTACAAACCCAAGACTTCCACAGGAGATGGGATCTGCATTTGCTAGCTCAATAATTGTACCACATATGTGTTCATAGAGAACTCTTTCGGAGTTGTTTGCTTACACCAAATAATGGTACGTACGTTGCATGAAAATGCTTTCAACGATGAGAGTAGCTCGAGCAATCAATTTCTTAACATATTTAATTGTTCGAGCAAGGTTGAAATGGGTGCTTTTATATATATATATATATATATATATATGTATGTATATTAGTATATAAGAAAAAATTTACAAATTATCACTCAATTATAACAATTTCGACATTTTGCACTACTACTAAAAGAGGTTGTGGGGACAAATGTAGTATTGTTGATCACTTTACTTTCAAAAATATAATTTTGGTCACTTAAAGTGAAAAATGTATTGAAGTCGAGTGAACAAAGTGAAATGCGATATTGAAGTTGAGTGATTAAAGTAAAAGACGGTATTAAAGTTGAGTGATCAAAGGTAAAATACAGTATTAAAGTTGAGTGAACAAAATAATATTTTTGAAAGTATAGTGACCAAAGTGTCAAAATTGTCATAATTGAGTAACTATTTGTGAAATTTATCCGAGTATATATATTTATACCGTGTTTTCCTAAGATCTTTCATCTCTAATTCATTATTTAGAAGTTTAGCAATTTCAATCAACTATTTCGAGGTTCTTATGAGATTTATATCATATACATAAACTATGATTAGCTTTGTGCTCCTCTTAGTATTAAGCTAGGAACCCTAGAGTATCATAATTGATGAAATATTATGTGAGGGTATTTGTGACATTTTCACAAGGGAACTTAATCTCTTTTTCAAAAGATTTGTTTTTTCAAGTTAATCTCCATCACCTAATGTAATCAAAGGAAAGGCCAAGGTTGCTTTCGTGAGATTAGTGAAAAGAAAAATATCATTAATCTAATCTATACGATTTGAGTGGAGATCTCTACGTATTTTTAAGGAAGTTAAACATGTGAAATTTGAATGAAATCTAATGTATATGGTAACATAAAACACGCAACTACAATAGTTTGTCCAAATTACATTATTAAAAAATTAATATTTTATAAGAAAGTTAAACATGTGAAATTTGAATGAAATCACACGTACACTACCAGCAAATACACCAAATAACAAAGACATTCACATGATAACCAAGAAATTAGTGGGTATGCACTTTAGATTTAATCAGTCATCTTCACATGCGGACGTCTGCACGTAGATTAAAATGTGAACATTTGCATCCCGACCAATTGACAACATAACTCAATCATCGGAACCGTTCATCGTTTAGATTTATTTTCAAGAATTATCCTTGCAAAAAATCAGCCGAATTGAAGATTGTTTAGTTATATGTTCGTTGTATAGTTTATAGACAAATGCAGTCCGTCAGATAAGGTTGAAACGATGAATGTAGTAATCAAATGGCTAAATAATTTGAAATTTGAAATTTTTTTTATCAAAATGATCCTTGAATGATGACCTAAAATATAGACGGTTTTGATCATTAGTTTGCACTCGCAATGAGGATGTTCGCATTTTAATCTACAAAGGGGACTGTAGATTTAATATCAAGAGTTGAGATTAAATGAATATGTTTTAAGTGTTATAATCTCAACACTTAATATTTGATCTAAAAATAAGTGACCACGAATTTTGTAGTCACAAGTTGATCAGGTGAACACCTTTGCATCAAACAATCTCTCATTTGATTCATACCAATGTCCAATAAATTAACACATGAGCTGCTAGAGAAAAAGTTGGAACAAACCATCTGCCGGAAAAGAAACTTGAAGCAACCAAGCATATATTGTTAGATGGATCCACCAATATTTTTTTTTAACATGGGTTATGTTTTTAGTTTACACTAGCAAAACCTAACATGGATCAAACCTTGTATCAATATATCAGCTTATAAATGGAGTTCGATCTATTTCTTTAGCAAATTATCAACAAGATCATTCTGCACTAGTTATAATTGAAGAGTTCATCCATATTTTTGTTCTTGCAACCAAAATTATTGTTATATATGCAGTAAGACTTCGCTGAGACCATTTGCTGGACAGTAAAGTTCGGTTGTGAACAACATTAATTTATTTTTATCTCACTATTTTTCTTTGGCTCATGTATCTAGCCTACATAATGGGGAAATACATGCCAAAAATAGTTGCTTCTTTTTTTAAATACGAGTAATCTTATGAGTTCGAAAAAATCGAAGATATAAAAGTTACTAAAAACTCCATATTAATGTGCAATTATCTTTTTCGAAAAAAAAATCTCAATAACAGGAAGAGGCTCCAATGAGGCAATGAGTACCAAACAATAATGACTTGTTGAGAACTTAACTCAACCGTTGAATAAACTTTTAATGAGTTTTTTAAATATCAACTAACATTTAAACTACTAATCTATCGATTGAGTTTGAAAGTCCTCATTATTTGATATTAACTAGAAAAAACGCCTAATTTCTCAATAACATGCTTAGGAAAATTATCTTCTTTTCTTTGTCCTTTACAATTATCATTTTAGCCTTGAGTTTTCTTATTTAAATATATATAGCAAAATAAAATACCTGAAAACACACGTGTCACTGAAGGAACATCAAGGGCGGTGGAGTCACGAAGCAAAAGTCGGTGATCGGTTTAACACGTGGCACGTTGAGAGTAGCCGGATCAGATAAACACGGTCCGCGTAAGTAGCCGCGGTACTGAAGTCGAGTAGCTTCCCGGTAAGATCCCTGTAACAAATTTACAGTTGACTCGGACCCACACGACTCGAAGCCCTTATTGGTAACTTTGCAAAATATCTCAGTAACTAAACGGTTCACCGGACCTTCCGGTTTCGTACCGTACAAATACGACCCAATTTTTTATACTCCTCCTGAACTATATTCACATTTGTACCCTCTGAGATTTTTTTAGGTGCAACTGTCCAAGAGAGCTCGTGCTTTATATATAAGACTCCAAGACTAGCTCTCTCTCTCTCTCTCTCTAAGCTCACGGCTTGTACTTCAGGTCCTCGCCGGAAATATTCAGAGCTTAATCGGAAAATTCATATCGGAGTTGGTAAACCAATATAAAGTGAGTTGATTTGTTATTTAAATGCTTAGGGATCTAAATTTCTATGGTTTTCGTGTAAAGCTGTTGAGTGGTTTGGGGATTTGTTTTTCCGATCCGATTTTTCTGGAAAATGAAATGAGTGGCATGATGCTGAAGTGTTTTTAAGTCTGGAAAAAGCTTCTTTCAAAAAAAAAAAAAAAAGTCTGGAAAAAGCTTCAAATTTTTTTCAATTCAGATTTTCTCGGGTTTCCGGGAAAGTTGGGAATTTGTTCACGTGCTTAACTTTCCGATTTGTTTTGCTTAATTTTTTTTTCAGGTGAGAGTGAATCTGAAACGAGAAAGGCAACGACTTTCTGCAGATCCGATTTTGTATTATAAGAAGGAAGAGAGGATTCGTCTTTTCCTTTTTCATCAATTTGGTTCTCCTTCCCGTTTTGATCTGAAAGCAGAGAGAAATGGAGGTGAAAGTAGCTTCGACCTGTTTGCACTGGTCGCACCCAATTGTTCCTCACTCTAAGCCTTCCTCTCAAACCCTAGCCTCCGCAATTTCGCCTACGTCCAGCAATCGACGGAGCCGCGGCGGCGACGGAGGAGCTCTGCTCTGCCTCTACGTTCAGAAATTGAACCGATCGGCTCTGTTTGGATCCCCGTCGACGAGGCTACGCCGGTCCCAGTCTTGCGAGTCTCCGAAACCGAGAAATCGGGCCATCAGACGCGGTTTCAGTGCGAGCCTAGACGCCTTCTCGGACGAAGAATTCTCGAAGAAGATTCATGAATTGGCTCTCAGATTCCAGCTCTCCGACGACGGTAACGCCGTTGAATCAGAATCAGAAACCCCTTCTTCTGATCTAACAGAATATCACGGCGTTAACGGCGCAGACAGAGACGGTTTTGAGATTTTGAGAGAAGATTCATCGAGGATGAGGTTTTTACAGAGCAACCGTCAATTCCCACTCAATTTGGAGCCTCCGTGGCCGTCCGATTGGCAACGGAGAGACGAGATTATTCCGGAGGCCAGCATCGAACGGAAGGCGAACAGCGTCGACCTCCCTCTTTCGCTTAGAATCATTAAGAGGAAGATGCAATGGCAGCAGGATGGTTACTTCAGAGACGTAGGCGAATCGGCGTATTGTTCGATGAAGAAGGCCTTTTCTTCCATGGTGTTCATAATCCGAGAGCTCCATAGTTACTCTCTACAGATGCGAGAGGTTTTGTTCTACGAAGATTTACAGGGTATTCTGGGCCGTGTTCAGAAAGAGATGCACGCTTCCTTCGTGTGGCTGTTTCAACAAGTCTTCTCACAGACACCGACTCTAATGGTGTACGTGATGATCCTATTGGCCAATTTCACGGTCTACTCTTTAGGCCACAACGCCGCCATTGCAGCTCCTCCACCGACTTATGCCGCTACAACAGAAACAATTTCAATCATGGATGTTCAGGACGATCAGAACCATCCCCAATTCGATTCTTCAACGAGTAAATCCTTCTCTGTTTCGTCATCCTCTGGTGGTAAAACAACTTCCATTGGAGGAAACAATGGCGGAGGCGGGAATGTCCGGCCGGTCGGAAGTGGCACAGAAGGCGACGGTGGGTTCGACCGGTCCAACGAGTTCCGGACAATTGTCCCAGACGGTGCTTCCCAATTATCTCTTGGTACAACCAGAGAGGCCGAGTCGGTTTCAGAGCAAGAGAGCAGAGAAAAGGAGATAGTTTTATGGAATTCAGTAGTGGAAGAAGCGCATCAAATGCAAGCCAGAGACCAATCTCTGGACCTAGAAACGATGCAGAGATTCGTCTCGCCGGTCACTGCAGAAATAGAAAGCGATGATTACGTAGAGTACTTCAGAACTGAGATGCTCTACCAAACGGAAATATCCAAGGAACCCAGCAACGCTCTTCTTCTCTCCAATTACGCCCAGTTCCTTTACCAAGTCGCTCACGACAATGACAGGTATATTTCATTTCATACATTTTTAGCATCAAATTATCGAATCTTCAGTTCCCAAAATTTTAAACATTCACTATGAATCAATGGTTTGATAAAAAAAAAAAAAATCTTTAGGTTTTAGTGTTTGTCTTGTTGCTTATATTGGTGATAGAGTGATAGGTGCGTGTGTGGTGGTTATTTCCTTTACTGGCAAAAAGCTGACGCGCTTCAAAGACTTGTTGTTTGACTTTTATTTATTTGTTAATTAATTAAGCTTGGATTATGTTTACTAATTGTATTTGTTTTATGTTTACAGAGCTGAGGAGTACTTTAAGAGGGCAGTGGGGGTAGAGCCAGCGGACGCGGAGGCCTACAATAAGTACGCGACCTTCCTTTGGAGGGTGAGAAACGACTTGTGGGCAGCGGAGGAGACCTACTTGGAAGCCATTTCTGCTGACCCGAGCAACGCGTACTACGCTGCCAATTACGCTCATTTTCTCTGGAACACGGGCGGCGAGGACACGTGTTTCCCTCTCGAATCCCCAGACGCCACGGAAGACGCCTGGGAAGAAATATAGAAAAAGGTCCATCACATAACATGAAAGTGATAAACCCAGAAGACCAATAAGCCACCACCTTGCCTCCCATTTTTCCCGTGGATTGGCTGTTTTTAATTTCACAGAAAAAAGAAAAAAGAAAAAAAAAAAGGGTATATGTTTTGTCCAAAAACTTTGAGTATTTGGGGTGTGGCAAGATGTGGGTGGTGGCGTTTGGAGTGGGGAGATGGCACGTGAGTGTCACGTGATCGGGAATGGGACGTATGCATGGCGGATTTGGGAGCAGTTGCTTGGGTTGGAGATTGTTTTGCGTATGCACAGATTATCATGTTTTTTTTTGTTTGAATTTTTGTTTACACAAACACATGGCAAAGTGTAATTAGCTTGTTAATATGTGCCATCTTTAAATCAGTACCAAAATTGGAAAAATTTAATATAACTTTTCCCATAAAGCACGTGTTTCTCGTGCATTTTGCTTCCTGTCTATCTCCTTCTTCTTTATATAATGTTTGGTTCTAGATGATTTCCCTGTTCATTTCAGTGTTTGGTGGGCACAATATGAACTTGCTCATTATTGGTTATGGAGAAAAAATCTTAAATCTTTTGCGTACTTGTCTAAAGGAACAATGATCGACCCCAATTAGCTAATGACTGATGATGATTCACGAGTGGCAGAAAAAACGAGGATAAAGAAGAGTTGTAGCCCTTCGTGGGGGTATTGCCTTTTGGTTTCAATGGAGGGTTTTTTTTTGGTCAAGTTCAATCACGTGGTTCATGGTTCAAAACTAATATAATTGGATCTCGGGCTTAAGCATATTGGGATATTACAAGCTCTCTGAAAATGAAACTCATATTCACATAACTCTTTGTCTCTTTGCACATTTAAATTTATATGAATATTTCATCTTGTCTATTATATGGATACCTAAATCCTACAAAGCTACAATATTAGAACTAAAGAAAATCATTTAAGAAGTTCCAAATACGTAGCATATGTTGTTATTTTGTTTTTAAATTATTAATGGTATTTGTTACTATCAACTTTTGCATGCCTCGGTGACCACACGTCATACCGAACAGGATCGGCTCCACAACGATTGACCCTTTTGGTCCATAGACACACAGGGCTAATTACCCCCATAACCGAGGACCTCGTTGATTGAAAGCCCTAGCGGTATCTTCAATACCGAACTTCCGTGTCCCTACTGGACTCACATGGACTAGGTTGGTTGTACGTGTACCGACCTTAGCCAATGTCTTACCAAGCGAATATTCGTGCTCGGTACTGAGTCCACCCTAAGGTGACTCGGTACCGCGACACCCTCACGACCAACCCAGGGAAGTATGCCACCGGGCCTATCCACGACAAGCTGGCAGACATATTCCTTGATCTCGTGGGACTAGGCAACTATCATATCCAAGTCGTTCTTGGGAATATTCCCCTGTAGACAATGCATGTCTATAATATTATGATGCCACGTTGGGAAAGGTTTTGACACTCATCAAGACATTATTTTATAAATAATAAATACTAGCATTCACTTACCATTTGAGGTAATGCGTTCCTTGCTCTGACATCATTACTTTGCCAAAATCATTACTCCACTGATTTGAGCGTCGGAGGGTTCTTGGTTGGTACACACCGACCTACCTCTGACATGATCTTTGTCTTTGCAGGTATCGAGAGTACGAGCATCTTCAGTTGTACCGAGTTCCCGGGAAACGATCGAAACAACATTAACACTACAATGGAGTTTTGTTTTTTTTTTTTCCTTATTTGTTTGTTTGGTTAGTTGACATTTCTCACAAAAACATTTATGTGTGAGTGACTAGCAAAAAATCTTCAGTTAAAAGTGAATGTGTGAGTGACAAACGAAAAATTTATAGAATACAGATATTCAAAAATCACAATAAAAATAAGATCAAAATACATATAGTTGGATCTGCCTTTTTATTCAATGTGGGAGTGCCATGCTGGCGAGATAGGAAGCACATAAATGCATATATGGTTATCTGGATTTAGACCTTCCAATTCTCTGTCTTTGGTCTTCTTCTTTTTTTTGTTACATTGGAGGGGAACGAACCTGTCACCAAACATAATCTTAACTCAATTCTCTATCTTCCCTCACCGCTTTTCTTAATAAGAATAAGAATCAGAAATTAAAGTGCAACAATTAAAAGCATATATAAAAGTAAATTGCATATAATGCTAACATACAAAACATAGTTGCATAATTATGAAGATAATGCAGTTGTGTGCATTACAATTTGTTTGATAGGTGTCCATGGGGTTTAGCCCAAATGGTGAGAGAGAGTGGGGCAATGGTTTTGAATATGATACGAAGATCAGAGGTTCGATCATTTTTAATGTAACAAAAAAAAATTATTTGATTGGTCGGGCATTCTTTGCAGTGGAATACAAAGCCTCTACTTATACTTCGTACAAAATGTGTGAAATAAAGAAAACTATTCATAGTCTAGCCCTAAAATCTGGGATTGACATTTACACTATGATCATATAGTCTAGCCCTCAAGAAAACTATCCCCGCAAGAATGAGCCCAGATTGTACTCCTCGAGAATCCTGGGGATCACATTCTTTCAAACGGGGCGTGATTCCTACTTTACTGCTAATGCATTTTACTCGCTTCTTAGACTTTCATTAGTTCAAGTCCAGCTTAACGTTTGAGTGGTTGGACTTGGGTTTAATTGGATCGTTCATGCATGAGTTTTGCCAAAATTAATTAAGTTCAAACACCCATTACGTTGTCGAAAAGAAAGAAATATTTGTACAGACATGTTAAAGCTTCACTTTCTAACCCACCCCATTTCAAAATCTTAGCACCTTAATTACTTAGGATGGTCCTGGCCTTTATATCTTTTTTTTTTTTTGAAAAATTCACCTTACATATGATCCAAACAGTTTATAAATAATGTGAACATAAGAATCCTTAATTTTCTATATACGTGATATAAATGCATGTGTTCTCCCAATTATTGGAGATCTAGAGGCAATATTCTTCTTCATCACCTTCCCTAGTATTCAGTAATGTTTGTCCCAAACTACGCAATTTGGGAAAGGCAGAACCTTGGTGGGAATTTTCAACTGTAAAAGATATTGATCCTAAACAATAGTGGGTACATAGTCAAATGGAATAATATATATACGAAAATGGGATCCTCAGGATTAGGTTAGGCCAAGCAGAAAATGACGGTTTCTTCACGTGAAAATGGAAGGTGGTGGTTGAGATTAGTTAATTAAAACCTCCATTTGATGGCTACATTCATCTTCCCATTCCATGCCTCTCCATACCTTCCTCACATTGTTTTCATGAATTCCTCTCCAATCTCCATACCTATCTCACATTCTCGTTCATCGAACACCGTTCCAAAAACTAACCCTATAGGGTTATATCGATGTGCATAGACAAAACACAAATGATGATGGGTGAGTTACTACTTTTATGTAAAAGAAAAAAAAACGTTGTACTTTTGTTAATGCCTAACGGACAATAAGTCACGATAAAAAAATATACCATGAAATGCATGTACTCGTTTCAATAATTAGGAGCACTTCATGCGTGCTTGAACAACTGACAACTAAAATTTCTCATGGATCACTTTTAATCAAATCTCAAACATTAACAGTTGTTTTCCTTTTCTTAAAAAGAATTGTGATTAATTACCACATATTTCTTGACCATTTTCAATACAACTAGTGTAACCTCTATATTAAATATTTACTTCGTAACCTATATATTCTAAATGCTGGTAGTTATTTTAGTAACCTATGAATTTTAAACGCTTTCCAAGAATTGTAAGACTAAATACGAGGATTTGCCAAGATGAAGAACACAAGCGGAGAAAATTCTCGCCTTTCTACTCTTTTGACTAAAGAAACAAGGTAAAACAATGTAAACAAAATATAAATGGATCATGGATGGATCAAGAAACGGCACCCGCCTTTAAGTACCTCTTGCAACCAATTACTTCAATGTCCTGCTTAGTTATCAGCCTGCGCTACTAGGCTCGGCTCGTTTTTGTACTTATTAATTTTCTATAGTTTTATTTTTCCAATTTTCATTACTTTTTTTTTCTGCTTTAGGTTGCAAACTAAATAAGCCCAGGCTTATTAGGCCCAATGCTCTCTTTATAAGATCAATACAGGCCTAAAGTTCAATTTATTATGTCCAAAACAAATTTGTCATCATTAATGCCAATGCTATATTTACCATCTATTGATCATTTGCTCCATTTTAAACCAAATTTCCACTAGATCGATGTATGTTTAGCAATGTATGAGAAAAAATAAAAAGAAGAAAATGCAAAATTAAGAGTCATGGAGATGAGATGAGATGAGGAAGAAAACAAAAACCGAAGCTAAAAATTATGTCCGAATGGTATCATGTACCGCAGTGGTGGGTTTAGAGAGCACGAGACATTGGTTGCATGAGGTTTGGAAATTTCCATAAGTTCTGATTTTGACCAAATTAGTAACCTAGGATTTATGGACTATAAGTCTAATTATACTTTCAGGCATAAAAAAAAAAGATGTATCAAACACAAAACCCTAATTAAAATCGAGTAGAATAACACTTATGTCCTACGTGAAGGAAAAGTCAAACCCAAGAGGGCCGAGGGCCGAAGGGTTTTAATTTCCTTCATTTTAGACATATTTTCCCCATGCATGCGACATATTTCTTTTCCCGAATTTTGTACTTAATTAGTTACTTACTAATAAACAATAAGAAGGGATTTATTTTCTTATTTTAAAGCCTCCGATATATCTGTGAAGTAAAGAACCCTAACTACTATCCGGTCTCTCATGACGTGGGACTCATACAAGGCCAAATGTAATTGAGAGAGAGTTAGCTAAGCAAAAGGTCAGTTTCTTCTTGTGATCGAAAGGATCGATCTAGTTGGTATGTATAGTAGTTTAGCATATTACTCCTTTGTTTAGTGTACAAAATGCAATGAATGGAGATTTCTGGTTGGGACAAACTGACAAAGATTCCCCCCACTCTTTTAACATGTCCACCAAAAACCATCGTCAACAAAACTGTAATGAATCAGAGGCCGTTAGGAAAAGTAAGGAAAGAGACACTAACAGAACTGAGAAAAGTAACACCCAGAAAATAATGATTGCAACAGAAGTTCAGCTACAAAACGAAAACCACACACCATTTGTTCACAGTCACAACTGACTCAGAAATTTAAAAAAAAAAAACTTAAAAACTGAAAACGCTTATCACCACGCTACCATTTGAGCAACAAGCTAAAACCAAACCCACATTGGTAATTTCCTGCATGCCCAAACAGAAAACGAAACCTTCCAGCTTTCACATTTCCAAGGTGACCCCATTAAAAATGTTGGTTTCCTAGCTAGCTAGCTACTGGCCAATTGAGAACTTTGGATAGTTCTTAGAGATCAATAGAAGCTAGTAGTGTTGGTACCTTGAGCAAATTGAGAAGAGGCAGAAGAAACCATCTCAATCAGATCCATCTCTCTCCTAATTTCAGTTGAAGAAGCTGCTTGATGTTGATGTCTCACCAGATCCATGTTCATGTTATAGTAACTACCCAAGTGATGATCATGATAAGTGGAAGAAGATGATGAATTGGCTCCTCCATTTAAGAGGTAAGAGAGATAGAGATCAGAATCGAGATGGGTAGTAGTGGGATTCATGGGTCGCGGGTCTTCAGAATTTCCGATGTGAGATTCTACATTGTGAACAGCTTGGAAGTTGTTGTTGGTGTACATGTTTGGTTTTGGGGTGGAAGTGACAACCCGATATTCAGTAGTATCCATTGGACTTGCAGTAAGGCCATTATTGTAATTGTCAATGGCTAATGGCGGCTGCTGCTGATTATGATTGTGAACATTGTTGTTGTTGAAGAAGTTCTGCATGAAGAGAAGTTCCTCATCATTGTAGGAATCAGCTGCAATGTTCAACGGAGAGTGATCACAACTAGAAAAGTCAGATGGGTCTGAGAGCAAAATGTTGAAGGGGATTTTCGAAGGGTCTTCCTGGGTGAGAGTGGAGGAGCTGGTAGGGGTAGTGGTGCTGATATTGCTTGGGGTAGGGGTAACGTTGGAAGAAGAGTTGTTGTTCGGGTTGTTGTTGAGGTTCTTGGACCTGATGTAGTTTTGAAGTATGGAAGGTTGAGGAGGCTTATTTGATGATGATGATCCATTTTTGGTATCTGTCTGTTTGTTCTTTCTCCTTGAATTCTGCCTCCTTTTTGTAGCATTCCAATGATTCTTGATGGCATTTTCGGTTCTTCCCGGTATGCGTTTGGCAATCTCTGCCCAACGGTTCCCAACCTCAGCATGAGCTTCCACTAATATCTTCTCTTCCTCTTCAGTCCAGCTATCTTTCTGAGAAAACCAAAACCACCAAGAAAAAAATGGCATATATTTAATTAATTTCACTCTACAATTAAGCCAAGGGAAACCCAAATATGCAATTCGGACATTGCAAAATAAATTTCTAATTTTGTAATGTTCAAACAAAACCCTAGGAAAATATTTTGTAAAAGAACCCTAGGAAATTTTCAAAATGAAATTGAATTACAAAAACCTTAATTAATCACAAATTATATAAAAATAAGAAGGAATGAACATTATAAACCCTAGTTTTACATTATGAAATATGACTTATCCAAATGGACAGAGAGAAAAATCGATCTCTTTAGATCTAAACATAGATCCTTATAATATTCACAATCTATATTTGCACACTTGATTTCGTGGACTAAGAGCATACATTTTTCTAATAGACTACGAACTAGTAACCAATTAATTGTACCAAATCTAAGAATCTAATCAAATCCAAAACAAAAAAAATCTAAGAACTAAGCCAAAAGGTTTTAGTAATTTTGGGGACCGAAATAATTGTTAGATTGAAATTTATAACATCACGAAAGAATCCAGAACAAACCTTGATATCAGGGCGCAAATGATTATGCCACCTTTCTCTACATTGCTTCCCAGCCCTACCCACAAGCTTCTCAGCTATCTGTGCCCATTTCCTCACTCCATATTGCTTCACCAATCTAATCAGCTTTCTATAAAATTTGAAAACAAAATCAAACAAAACTCATTTACATCCATGTAGATAAACAAACATGGGTTAGTTTTTGAATAAATGTAATTTACCTGTCTTCTTCATCTGTCCACTGTCCTTTGATTAAAGGCACAGATGAACCCTTCTTAGCTCTCTTCCCCGCCCCTTTAGAACCCACCTTCACCTGATCTTCTTTGAACCCCATGTTAGGGTTTTGATTTTTCTCTGGAGGCCAAGTCATTGCCTCACCATGATCAAGAAAAAGCAGTTCATCCAAGCTAGCCTCTCCAAGACTACTTGGCGGCCAATTCGAACAAGCCTGCAGATCACCAATTGCACCACCAAATGAGGAGAACCCATTTGAGGAGATGAATCTCTCTTTGTTCTTTGCATTGTTCTGAGACCACAGGAACCTGTCTATGGCCGTCAATGGAGGACCAGGCCTGTAGAGTTGGTGGTGCTGATAAGGGGTTTGTATGTGATTGTTTCTGAACCTATAAACACCATGATGATGACGGTGATGATCAGCAGCAGCACTATCTTCTCCTTCCATGTTTGGAATGGAAGGTTCAAGGAAATTGATCGAGAAGAGGAAAAGGAACTAATTCAGGCTTGAATTATTGCTGGGGAGGTTTTTGTGGTTTGTTTTGTTCTTTCTCTGTGTGTGAGAGAGAGAGAATGAGACACACACCATAACAAAGAGCTGGGGAAATAAGCTTGAACTAAGCCTTGTAATGAGCCACATGGGTTAATAGCCGTTCATCTGGAGGTTGATCCAGCGGTTGAGAATTGGTTGTGGCTGTAACTCCTGAGCTTCCTCTCTTGTACAAAAGTAGTAAGAGCTGGGGGGGAGAGATTAGTGGGTTCGTTATTAAACACACAATTATTAATTAAATCAATTTTATTACCAAAAATTATTTGAAATTTAGATAAAATTAAGAATAGTTATTTGGGCAGCTCCTAAATGTTGATCCTTTTTGGCGGCATTGTGCTGGAAAGACAAATCTACCCCCTTAACACTTATATATATGGTACATTTATTAGGAATTTTTTTATTAATTTTAAAACATATATAAATATTCCCTCACAAGAGAAAATCATAAAAAAAATGGCACCTAAACATTCTTATGATCATAATATATATATGAATATAGATCTATTTTTCTTTGTTTTTAAAAAATAATGTAAATGACTTTCGTAACAAAACTGGTTAAGTAAGTGCACAATGTGATTAAGGAAGTGCCAATTCTGTTAACATTTTGAAAGAAGTTTGTTTTCGTTCAGAAACGATTTTTGAGTGAAAGATACGCCTCCAAGAAAAAAAAATACAGGCATAAACAAGCTAGGGACATATGAAATGAGGGGTATATTGGACTATTGAGGCCATGATTGAAAAATGCTTGATAGACAATACAAAAATAGTTGTTAGTGAGTCAATTATGAAATTAAAGATGATTTATTAGGGATGAATTTTGGCAGAATAATAAGCCTTTTATTGTCTGTGTATGGCTACTAAATGCTATAGCAATTGTGGAGGTAATATGCTTGTGAACCTATTCCAATTTCTGTCAAATTAAGCTCCTTGATCCTTGTATCTTTTTCTCCTTTTAGTTTAAGTGTTTTTGGTTCTCTTAGAGTTTTCTCTTAATTTCACATAAAGATATATATGGCCGGCTTGTATATATACAGCCTCCATATAACCATTTTGACTCTGCAGGTTGACTTCTGAGAATTCAAAAGCTCAATTCACGATTCAATCTTTTTAGGACATTATTTTCAAGTCCAGAGACTGCAGTTAATATTTACTTAGACGTTATGGGAGTAGATGAAGAGGTTTTAATTTGGAAATGAATACCATAATAGTAGTTAATATCCAGCTGAATGATTACTCAAAAAATTAAAAGGTCAGTAGTAAAAGTCCAAAGTAATATTTTGTTGTTCCTAATGGTGCTTCAAGGAGATCCAAAAAAAAAAACATAGAATGCCTCCCATGATTGAGTAACATTCCTTACTTCTAAGTTCTAATTGCTTGTAAAACTCATTTGAATCAGAAAACCATTATGTAGCTGTACATCATTGGCAGCCTTGCGGTTTCTAGATAATAATGATTCCAAGTAAAATTGAAAAAATTAGATATATATATATATATATATATATATATATAATTGAACTAAAAGAAATTGAAGGAGTTCCAATGATTTTTGTAATTATATTTAAACTTGCTATCTCATTTTGTATATACATATCATGATACTAGCTACAAGGTATGCGAAATCTTTATTATAAGCTAGGTCCCCACTAGCAACTCTCCCGATATTGATATATTTAATTTGATGTAAGCAGTAGGATAAGAAGCTTAATTGCATAGCAATGCCACAGAGACCTTCGGTTGCGTACGTAGTCAATATTTCTCTGCATCCTTATGTAGCCCTCTTCACCCCATTGTGTGCCCCATGAGTTCTTCACCAACCAACCAACACCCATGAACTAAGGCTTGGCGAAGAAATCGCCGAAGAAGAAAATAAGATATGGGCAATAGCTAGGGCTTCCTAATACAGACTTTTGTCTTCAAGCCAAGATCGAACACTTGAACATTAACCATCACATATATATAGTAATACTTCAATTTACATTACTCTGGATGATTCCCTCTATTTACTAACAAGATTAAAAGATCTTCTTTATATATATATAAGAAATTATCAAAAGCACTTGAAAGTGCTTAATTTGTGAAAAAATAAAAATAAATTGAAGACTCCCCTTATATATATATGTACCTTGATGTATCAATAACATGATCGATCTCTCATCTTATTTTAAGGTAGCAATGCTTTCATCGAAACTAATAAGTGAACGCAGTAGATTCTTATGATCCTTCCCTCCACATACTAGTCCAGGCAAAAGAATTTTAGTAGCTGTAAAACTTTTATTCTTCACATTGTAAAGTTGCACCCACAAAGCACGAGTAGTGAACAAGGGCGTAGGGGGCGAGTACCGGCCAATCTTTAATACCACCACCTCTCCTCCGGCGTGCATCGAATTGTGAGGAGTGTAGCCACCTTCCCTGATCCAATGTGGGAAGCGTATAGTCTCTCTAACCCACACTTGGTTTTGGTAGTCCTGCAAAATCCATAACTTCATTTTATCCATCTCTTTTCCCGCCATGACATATGCTAGACCCACACATCCATCCACTTCAACTATCTCCCCGCAATTAACTACGCAATCTTTAGGTAGCTGTGTCATTCTAAACCTCTCCTTTTCAACATCAAAAGCCACTATAACAGTCCTATACCTCCAATGTATAGCCCCGTGGACGCACACTCTTCTATTAAGAAAGATGCAATTACTAAGAGGAAACGGGAGATCATCACCGTGCACCTCTATGGTCCTCCATGAAGAGGCAGTAGTAATGTCGGAACCCAGAGTGAAAATCTTGTACATAATACTCTTAAAGTCCAAAGACTGCTGCACTTGTAGAATCTTGTACTGGTTTGTAAGAGTCATACCCCAAGTGGTGGGAAGCAAAGAAGCCTCGGTTGGGAAGAGGGTGTGGAAGAGTGATCCATTCTCGAGTGGTAGGGTTTAATATATGAATGGAGCCTTCGTGGTCGCAGCCATAATAGGAGATGGGATTATGAACAAACTCATGGCAGATGATGACCAAGGCATTGGTACGCTGTGCGGCCTGTGCCAAGAACAAGGTCCCTCTAGACGGCGGAGAGACTGTTAGAAGAAGGTGGCTGGCTACTTCTTGTGGACGAGCACTTTCTTTGTGGTTGATTTCGACGGACACAAAGTATTGGTGGCCAGCTTCTTTGTTCCAGATCTCGAGGAGGAGGTGAGTCGAGTGCTTGCTGCGGCTGCTGTGGAAGTTGTGGTGGGCGCTGACAAAGGAAGGGTGGCGGATGAGAGAAGACCAAGGCTTGCTTGTGCACCTGAACCGCATAAGGGACTTGGCTGGTAGCCTCGGGAGTATTTCATAGTATATGACTTCGCTTGGGAGTACGGGATCATCAGCTTCCGCACTCTTTGTTTTTTCGGTTTGGATCGAGATCAACGACATTGTACGTTAATGGCTTTGCTGAAAAGCTGAAGGGAGTCTCTGGTCTGCACTCTTTTGGGGAATTAATAATGAAATTAGGGTTTTCTTGGGTCTGTCGAATCCTTGTCATATTAGATTTGTAGAACTTTTTTTTTTTGGGCAATATATTTGTAGACCTTTTACCGTGCACTATTTTTATTTTTCATAAACCACGTTTGTTTTTTACAATCTATTTCTATCATTTGATTTTTTTTTTTTGATAAAATTTTTATCATCTAATTTAGAGCATCTTAGATGGTTTAGAGCATAGAATTACTGCAGAAATATTCGGAGACCTTTGCCGACGCACCTTTCGTCAGCAAAGGTATGTTGTACATATGTCCTTATATTTTTAATTTTTGAGTAAATAAAAAAATTATAGCCATTCCCATCCTTTCTTGAGATCTTAAGAAATTAAAGATATTCCCAACTATCATACAGCTCCAATCATCCATTCCCGGCATTAATCATCAAATTCTATTTTTTTTAGTGCGAAATTGAAGAAAAATTATTCTTGTATTACTGCTTGACATGCATGTGTTCATGCCACAGCTCTTCAGCCTCTTCTAAACTCTAAAGTGATGAATGAGATAAAGAAAGAAAAAAAAAATTACAACAATGACCTCATTTCAAGCAACAATTTGTCATATATATGCACCATGGGATGTTGCCACCTACGGCCTACGTATATCCGAGATATAAGATAAACAGTAGAGAGATTAAGAGGCTTGCCAACTGAAAAATGAAGAAATGTCTCGGCACCCAAACATGACCAGTAAGCAAGAATGATCATTTGAGGAGAAAAGAATGATACAATTTCATTAACAAAACTTTAGCAACAAGTTTTGCATATTTGCTGGAAAATAACAGAACGATAGACAACATCTGTTTAACAAGTAAATGTATAGAGCTGCAGTTTCCTACTCCTGTAACTCGTTGGTGGCTTGACGCTATGTTTGCAGAGGAAGAAACTGTTTGGCCTTCTCCAACCAAGAACAAAGAAATAAAGTTTCCAGTTCTTATCATGAGAAGATTTTCACCACGGTCTATGGAGTCAGTTCCCTTCATCTTCATCCTAATAAACTCAACTCTGAATCAAGACATTTTGGCCCTGGCGAAGAATATTCCGGCAAATAAACCTGTAAAAGATAATTCATTACAATAGGAGTGATTATATGATTATATCACAACAGTAAACGACCTTGAGAGTTCATTATTTTGATTACCAAATAATATGCTGAAGAGATTTGGTAGACTGAGAGGCACCCGGAACAGGACTAAACCAGCAAGAGAGATAGGAATCTTGTTTAAGGAACCCACCAGACTGTAAAGCAGAAGCACATCAGAAGTTCCTATATATCTCTCTACTCATGCGAAGTTAATTTTGAGCTTAATCAATTCTACAGAACTATTACCTATAGGTGGTTGGGCCAGTTTGATGTAGAAACCACATGGAAGTGAAGCTGATGGCGAGTCCAAGCAATCCACTAGTTGTTGCAACAACCCAAAACATTGGCAGTTTAACTACATCCCTGCATATTGAAACCAGAACATTAGTAATGATAAGCTAAATCTGCTTGGGAAAAAAAAAGAGCACATGAATTTATGTTCAATTTAAAATTAAAAACATAAGCTTACGCGTTAATCACATATTCCCATTCATCAAACAGAATAATCAAGATGGCAGCAAAAGGTAGAGATATCAAATTATTCAGCAAGACCATGGAAACTTCATTGAGAGATCCGGACCTTGTGTACTTTTTTGCTCCATCCATGACTTGCCGAAGAGTGAGCTATCGCAAAGAGAAAAATCTTGCTTACAGAACTCCAAAACAAACTAAAACTAGACTGATCTCCAGAACTTAATAATTACTACTTACTGAGTAGCTTGCAGTTAGTATGCAATTTGAAAATTGCCAAGCATAACCTACAGTATCAAAGGATATATCTGTAATGCCACTGCTGATAGCAGAGATAATCTGCAATACAAGAAGAAAAGTAGCGCTCATCAGAACTCCACTAAGAATAAATAAAAGTATATACATTTCATCTGTATGGAACAATGTATACGATGATCTTAAGTGCTTGCAGTTTCCTGTGAAATAGTAAGCAAAGTGCTGATTACCATCAGAAACATCGCAGTCCACACTTTCTGATTCTGGTGTTTCCGGAACAAATATAATTCTCCCAGTGCTGTTAATATATTTGTCACATTCTTCAGAATGGTCACCATTGCAATATTTACGTATTTCAAACTGAAAGAAAAAAGTTGACAACAATACATTAAGTTTTACATGTATGTTAGAATATCTTTTACTGACAAAGGATATACAACATCAAATGAACATATACTGTGGATCTTATCATCAATATGCTCTTCAGAATTTGTCATCTTCAAATTTCCTTTTATTCCAGGGGAACAGTTAATAAGCTCCAAATGAAAAAAGAGAACCTAAAATGCAAACATTGCAGTACTCCACTTACCTATACATGCCTGATACAAGCATGCCGATGAAGATTACATTAACAGGGATCCAGACCTTAATCAGTTTCCAATTGAGCTTTTCCACAGTAACAACTCCAGAGAAGCCCAAGAATACAACAATTACAGTACTTATCAAATTCTGCAGAAATCACATGGATTCAGATTTCATCATGGCTAGCTAAATTTGTGGAATTGCATAGTGATCATCATACAAGCAATAAGGGCTCAACTATCAGCGTACCTAGAAAATACCCACAACAGAAGACGCGTAACAAAGACGGTACGTATTTCACTACTAAAACTCATAATAAGTCACATGTCACATGTTTCAACACTTTTGAAGAGGGACTAAGTGGGTGATAAAGGAGGTGACATACTTGATAAAACATCAATGATACTCCTGCATTGAAGTTGTAGCTGGATAGAACAACTTTATTCAGCAATATCATGCTGCAAGAAGAAATGCAATATGCTGTCCCAGACAATAGAGGTCCAGATTTTTTTGCTGACCCATGTCCACGCTTTTCATTTTCGTCACTTGGATTAAAAGAGACGGTGTCACCATGCCCTACTCGATTCCCTCTGAACAACCTGCTTGAAGAACCACAAAGCTTGCATATCATGCCCTTTCACAATAGCACTATACTTAGTATGTATATGATTCACAGTCGACAATTTCATCAATTCAAATACACAGTGGAGCTTATCACTCCACCTATAGACAACATGCTTTAGGAACCACAAAGATTAATTCATATTCTCCTTTCACTATATAACTACACCTAATCATGTACTTGATCACAGTGGACAATTTCATTAGCTAAAGTACTACATGACAAAGGAATCCCAATTTCTGTCAAACTTCAACTAATAAAATGGGCAGCAGCTATAAAGCTTACATATGGAAATATAATGAACTCGAGGAATTCACAGTGACAAAAGAAATCCCGATTTTGCTAGAACTTAAAAAAAATAAAGGACAATAGCTGATGATCACTCTACCTGTCACTCAGAGTCATAGTTCTTCGTTCTGCAAGAATATTATGTACTCCATTTGCAGAACCAACTTCTGGGTCCTCAATTTCATGGCCTTTGACTCCATCTAACTTGAAATCAGACGACATGTCAAAAACCTGCAAAAGCATATACCCAGTTGTAATCTAAACTCCAATTTTCGCTCGGTGCAGCTAATTTTTCATTTCTGTTTCAAATTCATACTCTTACCAATCAAATCCTTGTACGCTTAGTATTTCACTTCGCAGAGAAATATATAACAGAATTCACAGGGAATATGAAGCCCAATAGCTTTAGCTAATCCGAAACCCAAAATCAGTTTTTACGCAAACCAGAAAGGAAACGCGGTTAGCTCGCTGGGGGTAACGAAATTCATGCAAAAAACGTGAATACAGAAGTTTCTATCTTTTTCAAGAGCACGCAAAGCTGAAGAAGAACAAGTTGTGGATCTGAGCCATGTGAGAGTGAGAGTGAGACGGACCGCCATGGAAATTGAATATTGGGGGAGGAACACTTCCCGAGGACTCCAAAGTCAAACGCCCAGCAGAATCATCCATAGCCACAACTCTCTCTCTCTCTCTATATATATATATCTGTCTGAATTGAATATCAATAGCTGCTGCCTTCGCCTTGGAGAAGAAGAAGATGAAGGATGTGGTTGTCTATGGAAATGATTTTGGGATGGTATATAATTTCAAACGGTTTGCTTTTTGCGCGGAAATTATGGACGGGTTTGGGCTTGGACTACATAGGATAGCTGTGTATCTTTGGGCCTAATTAGAGAGGCTCAATATGGTTGTTTAGGGTTTAGGGTCAAAAGCTGTCAACGTCTTAGAAAATATCAAACTCTAATTCATCAAGGCATAATTCGAACTGTGTTGATCACTGGGCGCATTCTTCTTAGGATGGAAGCCATACTTGCGACAAGTCTCTCTTCTAGTCGATGGCGGCGGAGCGATGCACAGGCCTGGGTTGAGCCTTAGCTTGGTGCGATGATCGAAGATTTGTTGTGGCCAAACAACATGTAACTCTGGTCATAATTGATATTCATGTCCATTAGCATATGAATAATCGATATTTATGTTACTTGGGTTATCTTGGTTTTTTTTTTTTTTTCATATGTTTTGCAACTAGAATTTTCTGTCAATTAAATCTTTTATGTTATTAGGAAATTCATAAATTTAGAGCAATACTCATAAGATTTGTACATATATATCAATGTCCACATCATATATCTTATATTCCACGACTTGCATCAACATGGAAGATTAGGGCACCATATCTATTCGTTAGACACCACATTGACATGCTAATCAATGTCAATGAAGAAAACACACAACTAATTAAGCCTATGGAGAGAAGGAACTTTATCACTGTTGAAATATGACTGCCGAACAAGCAAAACGAGTACTTCTGATTGCTTGCAACCTAGATCCATCAAACGCACTGATAAATTGCATTTGTCCCCCAAAATGATTCTCTAGTGCGGAGGTATGCAACTTTTTAAGTTACGGAGTTTTGATCTTAACTGTCAGATCTGTTTATATGATTTGATCTGACAGTTGAGATCAAAACTCTGCAACTTTTTAAGTTGCGAACCTATGTAGCAAAGAAGCCCTGTTGTCCCACATCAACAAAATTCAACTTGAAAAAGCTCAAAAATCAATATCAATGACCAAAACATAAAGAGAATAATAAAAACAAAAAAGCTACAAAATCTCTATAAAACGAACAAGAACTTCTCCAATAGCATCAGAGGGTTATTGGTAGGTTACATACTCGGACTCGTTACTTGTACGGTGTTAGCATACAAGTCCTCGGTAATTATTAGCTAAGATAGTTTGCCAATCTAATATCAAATAAAATCTCCTAAAACTTTGCAAATGATAATTTTTCAACGATTAACGGCAATATCAGCTAATATTGAAGAAAATAAAGTTGTTCAATATTCACAAATAGAAAGAGCATTTCACATAATGCCCCATAGACATGAAGATCAAAACTAAATATTGACATAACGTCCTTGCTTGCTAGTTTAAACTTTATACTATCGGTAACTTGATGGCAGAAGGCAACCCAAACATGTACCAAGGGGGCACCGAGACTAGGCTGTGACCTGTTTTCGGTCACAGACCAATCCAAAACCTGCGTGTTTGACGCGGAATCAAACCCGTCCCTTTTGGCTCGTGTGGATTGCAGGCGTGCCAGCACCAATAGGTGCAAGTTGTTGTTGTTGTTGAAGTTGATTACGCGCTCGTCTTGATTTCTTCTCGTCACGACTGTCACACGAAGAGGGATATCTTCGTGTTCAGGTTCTTGTTTATGCCTTATTGATACAAGGACTTTTGGTTGTAAAGCTCTTTCGAGTTTTACCAATCGATACCAGGAACGTGATCCCTAGCAGAGCGTTGCGTCGAGGTAAAGATTGTGTGCTGCGGTGCTGCAGTCGCAAATGCGGTGTCGCAGGTTAGCAAGCAATGAGGATTGCATTCGCTAAGCGTACGTGCAGATTCTCATCTTAGTAATTGCAGTCGCAAGCGTTCGTGCAAATACTGAAGTAGCCCAAGGGGCTTGACAAGATACTCTGTGAGAGTAATTTGTATGTTTTTTAGCTGATTGAAAGGTTGGTCTATCACCTTTGCATGAAGCCTCTTTATATAGGCTTTAAGAGTACTTGGTCATCAAATAAGCAATCTTGAGAGGAACTGAATGTTCGACGTGATTTCATCTGCACTTCCACTTGTTGGAATATTTTAGTCAATAAAGATGGCTTTGTTTGACAAGTAGGTTGAATATATTGGTTCTTTGGCATGATTGTTAGCTAAGATCAATCTTGAATTTCTTTACGGCATAGGCCTTTGTGTAGCCTCAATTATGGTGAATGCACAAATATAATTAATCAAGGAAAGTGTATCCTGATTATTTAACTTGAATATTTTATGTATAATTGTCAATCCCATATATGCGAAATGTTCTTGGCTGATGACTTTTCGCACCACCTTTGTTTTATTAAAGCCACTCTAGGCATTTAATACATAAAAGGTATTTGTTTGTTAATCAATCAATAAGTTTTTCCAACATGGGAAGACACTTATTCAACTAAAGCCACCGATTATGACTTAGTTTCTTATTTGTTGAAATCATGCTTTAATTGAGAAAATTTGCAATTGCATGTTTGGATTAATCAAACAGCCTCATGTGCAAAAACGTAGGCTTTGTTTATTATTAAAAAGAGTGCGAAGCAATCAATCTAGAAAGCTCCTCAGTCTTATATTGCTGTCGTTTTGTATTATGAATACATATTTTCCTTCTTTCGCACAGTAATAAGGAATGAAGGTCAAAAAGCCTAGATTAATCACTTTGCATTTGTCAAGAAATCTGTCTAATATGAATACACTTTGCAATTGTTTAGATTAATCAAGGAGACTTATTGATCCAAAGTGTGTGAATTTTAGGCTCTGTTTCAATTTAACAATGCGAAACAACTATTTTGGAAAGGAGCCCCATTTCATATCATCGGCTCTTGAAGCGGACTTTTGCCTCCATAAGGCATTCTTTCTTGTTTTGCACAGTAATAAGAGACCTCAACCAAAAGAAATTAATATTAAAAATAGGCCAAGTTTGGACCTCAGTTTAATTTATACTGCGCAAATTCACTTTCCTTCACAATAATAGGAGAGGAAAGTCTAATTGTGGGGTGTATCATTTTGGTTCTTACTTCATCAATCCGTTTCTTATTTTCTTCCTTGAAGTCTACATCAGCCACTTAGATTGATGTGTCTTTGAGTATTCGCTCCTCTTTTAGAGATAAAGAAAGAGTAAAGAGAAAAGAAGGAGGAGAACGGAGAGAACGTGGGAGAAAAGATGTATGTTGTTTTCAACCCGGCCGTTTGGGTTTTATCAATTGATACGGGATGTGGGCCTCGGACCAAACTTATCAATTTACCCATATCTGGGCCAAAAATATTTTGGGCTCAAACATTGCCCCCCAAGCTTTGAAAGCCGATCAGTGATTAAAAAAGCTTATAAGTAGTTCCCTCCTTCGCTAGCTTCCCCACTACTCTTGTTTATTTGAAAAGTGCAGTTTCTATCCTTTTTCCAAAAACGCTCCCAATTCTTTCTTTCCGTAGAAACCCTAATTCCCAATTTTCTTCAAACAATCTTCATGGCCACCGAATCGTCTGAGATTCCAGATTATGACCGACTACGCATCGAATCTGAGCGTTTGGTAGATCAAATCAAGTCAATCTGTAAGTCTCTGGATATAAATTTTTCATTCTCCAGATATACTTCGCACAAGGAGCTTGCTCTTGTTGGCCCTCATTATGGTCCATACGACTGGACCCAGATAAATGAAGCTCTCAATCTAAGTTTCGCCCGGACAAAGCCACTTCATAGTCATCCCAGGACGGAAATCGATCTCACTCACTGGCCGACTACCTCGAAGTCTCAGAAAGTTACCGGATACTGGCCTCTTGCTGACGATGATTTCATTAAATGGAGAGATGAGCTGGCGCCCCTGCACGAGAAATTATGGAAGGCAACTGGTATTTATGACCCAATTATGCTATCCACTCAACAAGTTAAAGGTGACAGAAATCTCATTCTTGCTGCCTTATGTTTCTGGAACACCTCTAGTAATACCTTTGATTTTCCTAATGGGCATATGAGTATTAGTTTACTAGATATTTTTGCTATTACTGGATTTACCATCCACCATAAGCCATATATTGCCGGTCTTTATCATGATGAATCTTTTGAAACAAATTTCTATCCAAACCGCAAAGTGGCCTCTGATAATTGTAACAGTTATGACAAATGGGTCAAATTTTGGATGGGAAAAGGAGGTGCTGAAGAGCACGTCGCTTTCATTGAAATGTGGCTAAACAAATTCGTATTCTGTATGAATGCGAACAAAGTCACACATCATTGGAAAGACATGGCCATCACCCTTCACAAGGGTGAGAAATTGGGTTTAGGCCACCAAGTACTTGCCTCTCTGTATAGAGGACTTCATCAAATGGTCCTATCTCCCCTGAAGTTTCAATCTGAAGGGCCACTTTGGATACTCCACTATTGGCTCTATGTGTATTTTCCTGATTTTGGCGCAGACGTACATTTTTTCCCTAATAAGGTTATGGGAGAATCTCTGGTAAATGCCGGACCATCTGATCGTACTGTCCGGGAATTTTTCGAAGCTTTTAGGAGTGGCGAATATCGCCCAACGTGGGGAAAAGTTGTGACTAGGAGATATCCTTATCCACTTCAAGGTTCAGGATTTTTCCCAGACCGGCCACAAAAATGGAATAACCCAGATTATTATGCCATGTTCAGAGCCGCTATTTGTTGCAAAGACTTGCACTATGGTGGAAAACTTAAACAGGACAAGCATTTGCAGATGGAGGTTTATGCCCCAAATTATTTCGCAAGGCAACTCGGCTTTTTTCAGGCCGTTCCTGTGCCCCTAATAAATAGTGTGAACCATTTCACCTCGTGGCGAAAGAACCTGAAGTCTTTGGCGAGTGTTAAAGGCATAAGTGAGCTTGGGGATTCAGATCCTGAGCTCAAATATATTTCTAACACTGCCAAGATTTATTGTGTTCCTGACTACTTGACATGGCTCGAAGATATGAATAAGGGCCTCTTTTCTTCAGACCATCTTCTTAGATTCATTGTCCTTTTCAACAAATTGTCTGGAACTAGTGTTCTAAAGGCTGATTTGTTGATTGAGCCATTGTCGAGGAGAAAGGCACAACTTGATGAAGCAAGGGCTTCTGAGCCTTCGATGTCATCTCATATGGCGAGTAGCATCCAGGCAGACCAAGATTTCCTTCGTAGAGAAAGAGAGAAGGTGCTCCAAGAAAAACTGGTAATCCCCTGACTTGGTTGTGAATTAGTATTCTTATTCAAATTGTCATTTTCTTAACCTCTCTTTATTTTTTATAGGCTGAAGCAAAGGCCAAATCAATCGCCTCAAAAGCTGCTGCTTCTCAATCAATGCGAAAACCAGCCACGCGAAAACAGGTTACCTCTAATCCTGCGCAAAAGGCCTCGCAGTCTTCTCATGTGATAAATTCTTACTCTAGGCTCTGCTTAGCCTCAAGATTGTTTCCCTTTCTTAAAATGACTATACTTCCTCTTTTGTGTATTTTTAGGCAGGAGAATCAACAACGGGGAAAAGAAAAACAATTGAAGCCCCCGATAACCCTTTCCAAAGAAAGAAAAGGGTTAAACTACCTGTTCGCAGACCTTCTCCTGTAAGTGACGACGAAAGAACTCCCACTGATGAAGATGTGGAAGATGACGTAGTGAGTGATTTCGTCTAAACTTTCCTCTTTGTACCAATTTTGTCATATGTGACTTGAATTGAACTTTGTTACAGGCTGCTCAAGTAAGAACTCGTCGTCAGGCCAGAGCAAGGATAGCTCAAACTGTTAGTCATCTCACCCTTTTTTAGTATACTAGGTGATATTAGCCTCTATTCTTACTATCCGAATTTGTTTTTAGGTTCGCCCTGAGGATGAACCTCAAGTCCCACCTCTGGCTCAAAACGTACAGGTATAAACACTAGAGTCTGTTATGTGAATGTCCAAATTACGAAATCCACATCTTGGATTTTACAACTTGTCTTCCGCAGGTGGACTTGAGAAATGTCCCTACTGCTCAGAGGAGTAGGAAAAACCCTCAGTCTTCTTCGCATGGGATTCAACAGGTCTACCCTTTTACTTGGCTTAAATTTTGAATACTGGTTCAAATTATTGACACACAAATCTGTCTAATAAATTCTGCTTTGAGATATAGATTATGTCTTCTAACACTTTGTGTTTTTGATCAGGTGGTTCAAGCTAATCCCTCTCAGTCACGGAGAAGTGGGATTCCTATGACTGTCCCCACAGGTTTTGGAGAATCATCAATACTAACTGCTGAAGATCAAGTCCAAGGGTCTGGACCACTTTACTTGGTTCCCTTAGACACTATTGAAGTAGACAGAGCTATATCTCTGATTTCAGCATCATCCCTTCATGAACCAACAGCCATTGTCGATTTGTCCACTCCTACTGCTTCCCCTTCTCAAGAAGTTCATCCTGAAATAAAGGTGCAATGTGCTGAAGCTTCAAATGCAGAACCTATAGATGTGAATTTTGCCATAGAATGTGCGGAGAGTCACGGCCTTGCAGCCTCTGCAGAAACTGACTCTATGCCCTGCGGACATATTGTAACGGCTCCTGGTTTAGGCATTAACACCTCTGATCCTTTAGTTGATCCCCTTAAAGATGCAGGGATTCATAATGAAGATATGAATATTGGGGAAGCTGAAGCTGCTAAGGATCAACAACCATTAATATCCATTAATGTTGGTGATGGCAATATAGACAGTCATGGCCCTGCAACCTCTGCTGCTTTCGCAGCTCAGGTAAATCCATTTCCTCAACAAATAGTTTTATCTTCTTCAAACTAGCATATTTGAACACTTAAATTTAAACTTGTCTTTCCCTTAATTTGTAGGGAGTGGATGCAGGCATAGAGAATTTGCCACCTAGTTCCAGTGTTCAATCTGCATCTTTATCAACTGGACTGAGTAGTGCCTCAAAGGCTATCGACTCTTCTTCGCAAACAACAAGTTATTTGCGAAAATGGGCAAAAGAGCATTCTATTATGAAGGACTTATCAGACGAGTTGACAAATGAAGAGCGCGATGCAATCCGGCTCCTTCGTAATTTAGAGGGTGAAATCCTGTCTGAGGAGCAAGAACAACAAGTACGAGAAGCTGTCAGTCTTCTTTCAAAAAATGAGGATTCTTCCTTTTACCAAATTCTTGCTCCTGTTCGAAAATCTCTGAAATTGCTTCCCTCAATTCGAGATATTTATGAGAGTCAACAAGAGGACCTCGATGAACTGAATGAGCAGACGACAATACTTTTATCAGATCGCCAAAATCTGGCAACTAATGCTCTGCAGGTTGGTGATAGAGAAGATTTGATCACCGAAAAGAAGAAACGTAAGGCTGAAATCCAAGTCCAAATTGCATCCCTTCAGGTTGAACTAGAGCGATTAGACAAAGAAATCCCTGTTGAAGAGGCCTCGCTTATTGATGATCTGGGTTATGCTTGTTCTTCTTTACAAGATTGTGACGAAAGCATAAAGAACCATCGAAAGCAATGTCTTGCGAAAAGACATGAGGTTCTAGATGCCAAGCTGAACTTTGAGTTTCAGTGTAGAGCTTTAATCCAATTTTTGCAAGATCTTCCGAACGTTTAGAGATTTTAGTACATTTGTTAAACACTTGGTAGTTTATTCAAATTGTACTATGTTCAGATTTTTGCAAAAATTACTGATTATTGATTTCGGGGGCCGTTTCCACATAATATTCTTGAAATATTGGTGGCCTATTCAAAGTCTTGGGCCTAATTATTTGGCCCATTGACAATTGCATCAACAACCCTTGACTTAGTCAACATTGCATTGCCTCAATGATTTTAATAGGCAATAATAATGCGACACAGTGATGGCTATTCTGTTGGTGATTCTCACTCACGTAGGTGACCCCTACTCACGTAGGTGACACCGACACTTTTGAGGCCAAATACATTGTATTTCCTTATTTTCAAGATTTGGTTGTTGCCGATAAGATATGATCACGTGGAAATCACGACTTTTCGCGTCCTTATAAGATGCCATCCGAGGCTAAGTTTGAAAAACCACTCTTAAGGCGAAGGTCGCCTCTATCTACTTTCTTAGGCATTTTTCTCTCCATCTCTTGTTTAATGACTTCTATTACCAAAATTCCTTCTTGGCCTCTATTATGAAGGCCTTTGGGCTTTGTAGTCGAATTTCATGCCATGAGTAGGCTTTATAGTCGAATTTCATGGCGGGGCGGCTGGAAAAATGGGAAACAGCAAACTCCAGATAGTTTGAGTTCCTCATTTTACCCACAATCAGCCGATCACAGGACTATTGGACTGAAGTGTTCCCCAACGGAACAAACTTTGCTCCAATTTTCCACCCTAGCTCCTCCCCCTTTCTCTCGTCCTTTCTCTTGTGACTAAATGAAGGAGTGGGAGCGTGGTCGATTGAAGCCCCAAATGCCGCATGTCGCCTCTTGTTGCGGTGCGGGAGTGGAGGCAAGAAGCATAGAATGGTAAGAAATCTCTTGCCCATGCTTCTCCTTCTTGCTGGTCTCGACTCAATCAAGAAGCGCTCACGTAGGTCAATCGAAGATTGTATCCTCTCTAGCATATTTTGTATGTAATCTTTTGGACACAAAGTTATCCAATTTATTGTAATATTATTTTACCTCCATATGCGATGTACAAGAAATAATTTATCTCTTAAAAAAGTGACAGATTCATATTTCATGTATTTACCCCTAAAGTATATGAAATTTTGTATACTTCTGGATTCACGGACCATAATTAGAATTTGGCTGTTGGTCTTTTAAGGCTTTGGATGACCCTCTCCTTGTTGCTTGTAAAGAAATCCTCTTATTTGCATCCAAGAATATGTGATAGTCCAATTTGTTGAACTCACGATCCGGCCATAAACTGAAACACTTTAGTTTCAACATGTTTCGCATTTAACCTTTCACAGATTATTCTGGAGGTTTAAAAGACACTTCTGCTTATCAAAGCTTTTCGCACAAATTTAGGCTTTAGTCTGATCTCACAGCCGAATGACGAAGACAGGTAAACCCACTGTGTTACTCGCCTGCTCTTTGTCATTGGTCGTTCAACGATGGGAAAGGCCATGTGCCTTTAATGGAAGCATCTTTGTATTTCCTCAAAACGCGATGCATATGCCCCCCTGGGTTGGAACTTCTTTTGCGTTGAAAGAGAAAGATCAGTGCTTGGAGTAGACTGGTTAATCAAACCACATTTGCTCCCGCATTCTTTAAGCTCACGTGGTATCAGAGCCTGGTTTATGTAATGTTAAAGCTTGTATTAAAGTTTACTTTTCTTTTGCAAAGGTATGTCTTGTCCAAAAAAAACCATAATATTGAACATTTCAATGAAATTGTACTATTTCTGAATGTTCGACTTTCCTGCGAAATGATAATAAACACTGAAGTTCATATGCGAAAACCACAATATGGTCTGCGAAAGTCTTAGTACTGCTTTATCTCCTACTTTCATGATTGTTCTTAGAAGAGTTACTCATGAATGAGAAACACCGCAGAAATAGCTAGCAATACCAAAAAGATTCTGAGCTAGCATTGACACTCAATTGCAAAGGTTGTTAACTTTCTTTGACAAAATTAAAATTAAAACTCTGAGGCCAAATACAAAGCTAGCCTAATAACCTTTTCAGTTATTCAAAGCCGCTCTTTTAATGCCAACAATTACTGCTTGAATGCGCCTTTTAGCCTCGGTTAAAGGCTTATTGAAATTCTTTAAATGTTTCCCAAAATGTACTACCTTTTGAATAGCAACTGTCAGCAGTGTCTCATTGGTACACGTACCATGACTTCCTCCGGCTCCCTCAATAGTAGCCTCATTAGGTATTATCGCAAAACCTGAAGGCAAAAGTGCCACGGAATCTGGGTCCGCTCCGCTCAATACTGCCTTTGCCTCAAAGACATTGATCTTGGAATATACCACGTATGATTCGATTGAGTTTGTACAACTTTCCTGGAGGATTAACCTATTGGCCGTTCCAGAAATTGCCCCATTAATACGTAACAGGGATATATAATTTCCCGGGTTTGGGCTCGTGATAATGTGCATAATTTCCTCCACCACGTCACTCTTCGTGAGAATGTCCCATTGATGTCGGGTTTGATGGTTTTGGAGAAATTCAAAAACATCCTTTGGTGAAGTAGGATGCCATAAGGAAGAAACAACACTGAAAATATTGCCCTTTGGTGTTCCCGGATCTTCAATATTAACCTTCACCATGGATTGTATCTCATCAAGTCCAGAGCATTCTGATGCTGTAGACCAATGATTGGCCGTTGAAGCACTGACATCTGAGTGGAATTTCAACATCATTCTCTGCGCTAGGCTGTATAAACCTTTTTTTCCTTTATCATCGTAAATGACCCCTAGGCTAATTGGGTCAAGTGATGTAGCCATTGAGCTTACCAACCGCTCACACTGTCTTTCAAGAGTTGAAACCCATCGTTTAGCTCCAAATGCTGTACCAGATCTAATTAATGGAAAATACAGGTTTTGGACATCTTCATTATCCACCTCTGCATTCTCTACCCATGTTACTTTGGAAAACCCATCTGGTAAAGTTTGGATCAAGCAACCGGAAGGTCTTCTATGACCTTTCGCAAGGGAATCTTGGAAAATCTCACTGAGATCGGCATCAACCACTACCCAGACATCTTCATAGTATTGGCGGCAATATCTGACGAAGTGATGCTCATGAACTGGGACTAATGGTGAAGGCAAATGAAATTCTGCAGTCATTTCATGCAAAGCCTCATTGAAATTTTCATCAACTCCAACAGACAAGACTTTAAGAGTTCTTGCTTTTGAAACTATGTTGCCAAACACAGTTGACCATTGTTTCGCATCCATGAGGATCTTGACAATGTTGATAGGGTCCATTAGAACCACGGCCGAATCTCTTGAAGTTTCTGGCCAAAGATTTGTTGGTGTATGATTAAAATTTCTAGGAAAAATCCTCACATATTCTACCTTGTTGAGAATATCAGGTTGATTTGGAGGTCCGCCGTCTCTCGCAGAAATCCATAAAGGAGCTCCCGCATGAGCCATCATGACAAGCTCTTCCATAGCTGCAATAGCCAACTTTGCAACTAAGTCTTGTCCATCCTTAGTGTACAAAAATTCTTCCCTCATTTGTTGAAATGCCTCCGGAAAGTGAAGTGGTGATTTGCCCTTCTCAATGTTAGGGCCTGCATTTGACACTTCTGACCTACAATTAAGGCCTTTGTTTGGAATCCTTGGGCCTCCACATACCAAACATGTGGTGTTGGAAAAGGCATCTTCGTACCTCTTTAGTTTGGCGTGAAGTTTGCCAACTTCCATTTTTAAGGCCTTATTCTCGCCTTGAAGCCCCTTGTTCTTCTCACTAGTTTTTTTGTTTTGAACCCAAAATTTGACTTGCATGGGATGTAAGCCAAGTCGTTTTGCCACCTCTGCTTTCTGCTCATCGTCCGGGAAAGAGCACTTCTTGAGGAATGCCTCCAATTGTTCGGTGGTATGCTTGTCGAAGCGTGCTCTTTTCAAAGTATTCTGAGGTGAAACTGTATCAAACCCCGACAATAGATCTTCTTCCGTCCTTGAAAGATCATCTTCAAATGGCCTTGGGTCTGAACGGCTTGTTGATGAAGCAATTGGCCTCTTTCTTGACACATTTGTCACGTCAGAATTTTGGCGGGCTTCCATGCACATTGGCGACTCGTCTAACCAACCTTCATAATCAAGTTCATTAGTGGCAATCAACATGTTGAAAGAACTCACATGTTGAGTCATTTTGATCTTTGAATGAATGTGGATTATGATTATTTGGATAATGAAACGAGAATTATGGGAGAGAGACTAGGAAGAAGATATAACGTAACAGAAACAGACAACTTTTGCAGTAAAAGTCAAAAAGTCGACAGTTAAAGTTATGAGTGACTAAACACGTGATGAATTTAAAAATTAAGCATTATGGCCCATCGACAACGAAAGTCGTCCTCGGATCCATGACATTAATTTTGGGGATAGGCCATTTATAGGTAGCCCTTTTAAAATCTAGGCTTGTTCTTTTAGCCCCATATATCTTGAGTAGTCACCAATGACATACCTCTTGTAGGTGATCCTGGAACAACTTTTAGGTGCACCAAGGCCCAAGTGGTCTAAGTAATTTTATCCCTAGACTATTTCAGGGATTTGTTTATTCAACCCTATTTCAACCACAATTTGGTTAGTTGAAGCATAGTTACTACACGTAACCTCTATTTTCTTCCTGCTGGCATGACTTTTGATCCGGTTAGATCCCCTTAATGAATTTTGAAGATTTGATCATTATTGCCACAACCTGTATGGTTGGCATAGTAGAGTTCCAAAGTGTTATAGATAAACAACCTTTGTTTAGACTTTGGATATAACTCTAAATATCTTTCATGCTAGTCTGGCCTATCTTAATGTTTCGCCCTCCGCACTTGCAAACTTTAGGCTTTGTAGTCCAATCTTGTATCATAAGTAGACTTGCAGCCTCTACTTATGATAATATATTAGAAGGCAGGGTAGCACTAAAGTTTAGCTGCAAAGGTGTTTCTAAGCATGCTCCCATGATTTTCACAACAACAAGAAGAAGAAGACTCAACATAGTCAGAACACAAAGTTCTCATCTTCTTGTTCTTAGTCTAAATCTGCCTTCGCCAGAAGTACTGCATTGTGATTCGATCTTGCTTTCTTTATCAAACAAAGTCTTTCAGGACTGACCAATTCCACATCTGAGGCAGAATATTTTAGATAAATATTTCTGAAGCCACTGTTGAGCTGCACCTGTCTTAACAGTATTGGTCCGTCCCCTAATTCAAAATTCGAGTTTAAGATTCGAATCTTTGAATCCTGTTTCAACCACTATCTTGTCGGTTGATTTGTTGGTTTACGCGAGATTTCCTCGATCTTATCCCTTTTTCACCTCGTGGTTTGACCACATTTAATGGCAATAATTTCCCACATGAAAACCACTTATGAGGTTTTTAAGGCGTAATAAAGGTTTAAGCGCCTCTTTCTTCTTCTATAAATAAGTACCTTTTACCATAGGAGAACAAAATTCTGAATTCCTACCTTCACCATGTTTAAGAAGAAATTTATTTTCATCTTTTCTCTTCCTCGCAAAGTCTTGCCACAAAAATTAATCTCTAGCCTCTAGGTAATTTCTAGGCCTCATAGTCTAATCTTGTACCACAGATAGGCTTCATAGTCTAATCTTGTGGTTAATAATGCGAAAATTAGGAATATTTGCATTCAACAGCTGTTGTTTGCTTTAATAAGTTCCTAATTTTTGCATTACTGGGGAACTGGGATTCCAACAAAATCCTATATTTCAGTAAGGCTGAAATATCAGGTTTTGGGATTTCCGGTTTCCTTTGGCTGCAGCCACTGTGGTGGGAAGGGAAAGGTCCATGAAGGGAAGGCAACCCCACATGTGGGTTTGGTCTGCGAGGCCCTGAGGAAAAGTTTTATGTGTGATCCTCGTTCTCTCGCAGTCATCATGTATGTCTACTTTCATTTGACCATACAGTTTGTAGAGAATTATCTTTTTTTTCCCTTTCAGATCCACAACCAACCTGCAGTTGAAGAATCGGTATTTTGGCATACCGCATGGTATCAGAGCCTTGTTTATAGCTCTACTGATGTATTTACATATTTCACACGATGTAGTTTCGACCACAAAGCCGCTGATGAATAAACATATTGAAATTTGTTGATTTATATGTGTATTTCGAAGTTTTATTTTGTGTGCGAAATAAACTGCAGTTATTTTTCAATGAAAGTAATACCTTGAACATGAAATCACAATAAATGATTTTGCAAAAATCACATAGAAATTTGCAATCTGGTATTTAAGCATAATAATTTCCCATTGAACCATATTTTTCAAATCCGTTTGAAAATTTTAGGCAAACAATAACGGAGAGTACAGTTGCCATTTTGCTTAATCGAAGAAAGAAAGTTACTAACAAACACCATGTATTTGGAAGGCCAAAACTGAGCCTCTTATTCAAAATTGAAATTTTTTAAATTTCTCACAAATAAAGTACATGGATAGTTACTCCATTCTTGCATACTCTTGCCCCCCAAGTTTTGATGCACGAGTGAAACCATAGTTTGGTTGACAGATGCGAGATGGGTCAAAACTGTGTGAAAGGGAACCACGAAAGAACTTGGCTAAAATTAATCGAAAAGGGAACTTTGAATTAATAAAATGGTTCTTGACAAGTCTCTTTTTTTGCAATGGGATAAATATATGACCACTATATTTGGTATATATAAATCAAGTGCCACTTTCTGGCATATGATTAAAGCTAGTATAGCCTCCAAGAAGTCCTGAGGGAAAACTACAAATTGACATAAGAAGTCAAGGACAACTGCGAAGAAAACTAAGACATTTTCTAGTCGCTTTCTTCTCAAGTTTTACTTTTTATGTCCACTTTTCCTTATACTTGCAACTGCACTCGTTTCTCATAGCTGGTTATAGTATATTGTGACCATATGGCTGCAATTGCATCTTTAAATATATATATAATCATCTTTTCAATTATATATATTATTGCCACATAACTTGGCTAAAATTTTCTGCATGGCCGTACCTTTTCCATCACTTCATATTTCTTTTAGCCATATAAAGTTGACCAAAGATTTTTGTATGATTGTAACCACCGTTCCACCTCTTCATATGCTTATATGTTTAGGTGAACAAAGTGGTAGACAAAGTGGAAAGTACTTTTAGCTGCTCCTGCATGTAATTAAATATAGCTATATGGATTTATTTATACTTACACGCGCAAATACGACTGTTATCATTTCGCATGAAAAGATTGTCGAAAGTAAAATATTCTTTTTGTAGAAAATTCAAATTTCAACACTTCCGAAGACAAACATATCAATCCACTTATTGGTGATACAAAAGTCACAAATCAAGACCTGGATAGAAAAATGTTTGAATTCTCTCGACATTTTAAGTACCTTAGTGTACTTGTTGCCCCTTTTAATTTTGATGTACAAATACATTCATAAAAGAAAACGAAGTATATTAAAATTGAAAATGAGTTCCTGCCATTCGTGTCTGAGAACGGGTGACTCGTTTGAAATCTGGCGCTGGTTTCGCCGGTTTTTCAACTTTCTTCGCAAAATCCCATACACTTGGGTAATACTTTTTCAAATATTTCCCGTTGATAGGATTATAATGGATTTCGCCATTGATATGTTTCAGATGATATGCTCCTTTTGGCAAGATTTGGTGAATGGCATGAGGTCCTTCCCATTTTGGTGACCATTTTCCGAGTCCGTCAGTTTTTTCGCGGACTGGTAAAACCATTTTCCATACCAATTCTCCTTCCTTGAAGGATTTTCCCCTGGTGCGTTTGTCATAGGCTCGTGCCACCTTCTGCTTTTCCGCAATCAGATTATTTAAGGTTTCAAGCCTTAATTCATCTAGCTTCTCATGTTCTTGCCACATGGCTTGAACATAATCTTCACCAATTAACTGATGTTGTTCTCGTACGCGAAGCGACTGCACAAAAATCTCTATTGGCAACATTGCATCATGTCCAAATGTTAAAGCATAAGGAGTTGTCGCTGTAGGTGTCCTCTTGGAAGTCCTGTAAGCCCACAATGTGTTATACAGATCATTGTGCCAATCTCTGGGATTATCAGCCACCATCTTTTTCAAAATGTTGATGATAATCTTGTTACTGGCCTCAGCTTGGCCATTAGATTGTGCATAATATGGAGTTGAATGTAGAAGCTTAATTCCGAATTTATTCGTCATTTGTACTACTTCATCAGCCATGAATGAGGTACCTCTATCGGTAATAATGCATTCCGGAACTCCAAATCTGCAAATCAGGTTGTCGAAAATGAAATCCTTGACTTTATCCGCAGTGACATGCTTCATAGGCTCTGCTTCGACCCATTTGGTGAAGAAATCAGTGGCCACAATGATGAAGTGATGTTGTTTAGAAGATGCCGGATTGATCATACCAATTAAATCCATCGCCCATCCTCGAAAAGGCCATGGTTTAATAATTGGTTGCATTGGTATGTTTGGAATACGATGGATTGGTCCATGCACCTGACATTCCTGACATCCCTTTGCGAAAGTGATGCAGTCCTTTAAGATTGTTGGCCAATAATAACCATGTCTTCGCAGAAGCCATCTCATTTTAGGTCCTGCCTGATGTGAACCGCAGACCCCTGAATGAATTTCTCGCATGAGTCTTTTTGCTTCTCTGCCATAGACACACAAAAAGTCTACTCCTTCTTCTCCTCGTCGTCTTAACTCTTTGTTTCTGAGGAAGAAGTTCAGAGCTTGGAATCTGATTTTCTTATCTGTACTTTGGTTCGGATTTTCCAGATATTGGATCAAAGGCTTTCGCCAGTCTAAGTCAATAGGTTCTTTTGACACATTAATGGCTGAAATTTCCATGGGCCATCCTCTATCATGAACGGATGGTAAAGAACGTCTTTCCACTTTGAGGATTCGCTCTTGAATTCCATCAGTCAACTTGATTCCCGAAGCTACTTGAGCTAATTCATTGGCCGCGAAATTTCGCTCTCTGGGAATGTGTTCAATATAAACATTGCTGAATTGGGACAAAAGATTCCATGTTGCGAAAAGGTATGGTGCAAGCAACGGGCTAGCACATTTAAATTTATCGATCACCTGGTTGACCACTAAGAGTGAATCTCCATAGATATCAATGTCATATGCTTTGAGTTCAAGCAAAATTTGTAGGCCAATAATGAGAGCCTCGTATTCTGCCTGGTTATTTGTGCAAGTAAAATCCAATTGAAAAGAATATGAGAATCTTATTCCTTCTGGATTTTGCAATACAATCCCTGCTCCTGAGGTTTCTTCTGTACGTGATCCATCAAAGTAAAGAGTCCAAGGTTGTATGAAAATAGCCCCAATTTCTAACTCTTTGAATGTATCACTTTCTAAGCTGGGATGGTGAGCTAGAAAGTCGGCAATGGCCTGTCCTTTTACAGCCTTCGCAGGCACATATTGAAATGAAAATTCAGACAGGGACAAGATCCACTTCCCAATACGGCCTCTGAGGATAGGCCTTGATAACATGTATTTTATAAGATCAGTTTGTGCTATTATGCATGTAGTAAAAGGCAACATGTAATGCCTCAATTTCGCAGCTGAGAAGTATAGAGCAAGACATAATTTCTCCATAGCTGAGTACCTAGTTTCACAATCATTCAGAGTTCGACTCAGATAATAAATTGCATGTTCTACTCCTTGATCATCATCTTGAGCTAGCAAACTGCCAACTGACGCATCAGTAGCTGATATATAAAGCTTCAAAGGCTTTCCTGTTCTTGGAGGCACAAGAACAGGTGTACTCGTCAAATAGGCCTTGATTTTGTCAAAAGCCTCCTGATGTTTCTCTTCCCAAATGAATTGCTCTTGGTCTTTTAACTTGAGTAAAGAAGAAAAAGGTTGGATTTTTCCAGCAGAGTTTGAAATAAACCTGCGAAGAAAGTTTATTTTCCCAAGAAGTCTCTGCAACTCCTTCTTGTTTTTGGGTGGAGGTGCACTGATGACAGATTTTGCTTTGTCCTCTGTGACTTCGATTCCTCTTTCGTGAACAAGGAAACCCAGAAAATCTCCCGCCTTGACTCCAAAAGCGCATTTCATAGGATTCATTTTCAGATTGTGGAATCTCATTCTTGCGAAGACTTTTCGCAAATTTTCCACGTGGTTTATTTGTCTCTTGGATTTGACCACAATATCGTCAATGTACACTTCAACGATTTTTCCAAGTAAATCATGGAAAATTAAGTTCATGGCCCGTTGGTATGTCGCACCAGCATTCTTGAGTCCGAATGGCATTACTACGTATTCGAACACCCCTGCGAAGCCCTGACACCTGAAAGCAGTCTTATGTCTATCTTCTTCCGCAACCGGAATCTGATGATAACCTGCTGTCCCATCCATAAATGACATGATTTCATGCCCTGCCACAGCATCAATGAGCATGTCCGCCATAGGCATAGGATATTGATCTTTTGGTGTGGCCAAATTAAGATTTCTATAATCCACACACACTCGAATTTTTCCATTTTTCTTTTTGACTGGAACAATATTAGATAACCACTCATTATATTTGGCTACTCTGATGACACCAGATTTGTGCATCTTTTCAACCTCCTCCTTAACAAGGATTTGGGTTTCTGGTCTGGTTCTTCGCGGAGGTTGCTGAAAAGGTTTAAATCCTTCTTTAATAGGCAACCTATGTTCCACCAATGTGTTGGAAAGCCCAGGCATGTCTTCATACTTCTCTGCGAAGCAATCTTTATACTCCTGAAGGAGTGAAGTGAGAGCCTCTTTTTGTTTAGGCTCTAAATAAGAACTGATAGAGACGAACATTGGTTCATCCGACGACCCCAAATTTATTTTGTCGATTGGGTCTTTCACCTTGGGAGGTGTGTCATCAAGTGCAGCAGGAGCCAGTTGAATGTCCTGCTCCTCTTCTTCTATAGGCAACATTTGTGCCTCATCAATGCAATCTGACGTGCAAACCCTTGCATAGGCCTCTTTCTCCTCTCTGTATATTGACATTCTCGCATACAAAGAGTTAAAAGCCTCTTCGATGTCTTGTGGTGTCTCACACATCATTACTACCTTGTGCTGACACAACGATGAATGGTCTTTCCATATCCTCTTGTGCTTGAACCAATCCCCATTGTGTAAGGTCATAAGCCGTAACCCCAGTGGGGCGGCCATTTTGGTCGATGCCACTAACCTTCAGAGGTGCAATACTACCGAAATAGTAACTGGCATCTGCTGCGTTGGCCGAAACTGAATACGGCCTTGGATCTGCTGAAATGTGCTCTGCTTCCCCATTTTCCTCGTTCCACATGATGATCTTCTGATGAAGTGAAGAGGGCACACATAAGCTCCTGTGAATCCAATCTCTCCCTAACAACGCATTGTAAGGAGAGGTACAGTCGACCACAAAAAAGGCCAAAGTCATGCTTTTAGACCCCACCATAACTTGGATAAAAAGTAATCCATGAGTTCCTGTAATGGATCCTGTGAAGTTCTTCACTACCAAGCTGGTTGGCTGAATTGCGTATTTGTCCATACCAAGAGTCTGCATGGATTTGAATGGTAAGATATTCACAGCAGAGCCATTATCAACCAAGATTTTGTTGATAGGGACACCTTGCAAATGTGCAGTGATGTATATTGGCCTCAACTGATTGGCCATATCTTTTGTGGGTCGAGGAAAGCACATCATTTCTGCTGTAACTTTATCCTTATTGCTTTTTCCAGTGTCTGACTCTGCTTCTGGAGCCTTAGAGGATGGTAGAATATTTCTTTCTTTGCCCCCCAAGTCTGACATGTCTGCTAAACTGCAATCGAAAAGATTGTCTTCAACCTCTTTTGCATATTTAGCAGGGAGCACAAACACCATAGAACAATCTGCCCCAGACATGGCATCGTCCATGGCATCATCCATAGCATCATCTTCGCCTTGAATTACTGGCTCTCCTCCGAAATCAATCATTGCATCACTGTCGCCGAACCCTTCAGGCTCATTCGGGGTCTCCAATGCTTGTGGTTCAGGAATAGGTGATATTTCTTCTGAGACCCCTATCTTGGGCAAGGGCATAGTGTAAGTTGATTCAGGAAATGCCGCGACCTTGACTTTTAAGGTCTTTCCTTCATGAATGATTTCCAGATGTTTTTCAAGCAGTTGCAAAGCCTCTTTGTTTTCTGCAACAACATCTTTGCCGCTTATCTCAGTCTGCACTAAAGAAAGAATTTCCTTTCCTTTTTCCTTGGCAAGAGCTTCTTCTTTGAGTTGCATGTCCTTTTTCGTAACATCTCTCTCTTTCCAATATTTATCCTCAATTCTTGGTCTCTGAGGTACTGGAGCAGGATGTCCCCTGCTTTGTCTAGAAAAAGGTCTGGTGGAGAGTCTCTGCACCTCTGCCTCCAATTGGTCGACAGATTTCGCCAGCTGATTAGGCTTTATGAGGCCCAGTTGCACTGCTTTCATGGCATTTTTCGCTTCCCCATATTGCCTCTGGGACCTCCTTCGTTGAGAAGCAGTCATGGGCACAATTTTCCCTCTAGTTTTGGTGTACCATTGTCCTTCTTTGATGATCGGATTTGAAAAAGGAGGGATGTATGGCTTGGTGGAGAACTGCGGAGTCTGTCTGACAGTAATTTTCCCACCACTTTTACTCTCGAAAAATCTTCTAGTTTTCTCATAGCCACCTTTCGTAGGCTCTTTAGTGAACCGATTGGAATAATGACTTCTAATAAACAAATTAGAGTCACGGAATCCTTGTCTAGAAGACTCACCTTGTTCGAACCTTCGCACAGTATTTGCAACAGGCTCTTTGTTTTCGAATTGAACTCTTCCTTCTCTTGGGCTATGAGGCTGAAAGAATCTTGCAGAAGGCTTTAAAGTCTGAGACTTCCTTGGAGTGATTTCATCGTCTGATTCTAAGTTGCACTCTCTTTTGCACCTCCGACATAAAACCACCGTGGAAGCCTTCCCCTCAGTAGGCTTTAGCTCCCTTTCCTCAGGATTTTTCTTATCCTTTTGTTGGCTTTGGCCTTGATTTGGCCATTGGACTTCCACCATATTTACCTCTGCTTGAGGGAAAGGATCACTATCTACCAAGGTAGCAGCTTTGGGAGGGATCTCCATTTCAATCCTTCCAGAATTCAACCAAACCTGAATCTGGTCCTTCAACTTAACACATTCAAAAGTGTTATGGTTCCACAAGTTATGGAACTTACAAAATTTCTTCCCCTTGAGTTGATCAGCTTTGGGGATAACACCATAATCTGTTTTCACCATACCAGCCTGAAGAAGATCATCCAGAATTTCAGCAGCCTTGTTAGCATTATAAGTGTATGATTCAAATTCTGGCTTTGCGAAAGCCACTGACTTGAGTTTCATAGGCTCCTTGATCAGCCTTAAAGTCTTGCACTTGGCTGGCTTTTTACTAGTCAGCTCGATGGCCGAAACTCCTTCATTGTCGCTATTTTCCCCTGATGACCACTCCTGATCAGGTTTTGGTGGCGAAGGCATAGTAGGATCAAAAATTTCCAGTGCATTAACATTTCTAGCTCTGCTATGCACGTATGTGCCTTTTGAGGCATTCTTGATATGATCTCCTTCCTTGAGAAGCCTTTCGTACCCTGTTGCCTCTCTGATCAAATCTCCAATAGAATCATATCTATTTCCAAAACACTTCTTTCGGATTTTGTATGATAATCCCTTGGCAGCTAAGTTGACAGCCTCCTTCTCAGGTAGTGCGAAATTGGCTCTAGCCTGCTGAAGCTTAAACCTCTGTAGAAAGGCCAAAGCCGTTTCGTTAGGCTGTTGATACATGCTGGACAATTCAGAAATGCCCACTTCAGCTTCTATTTTCCCGAATTGTTCACGGAAAATTTTCTCCATTTCATTCCAACCACTAATACTGGCTGGTTTCAATCTTGAATACCATCCAAACGCAGCTCCGGTCAAAGAACTACCAAATAGTTTGAGCTTATACAGGTTGGATTTGCCTAAGTCACCACACTGAGTAGTAAACCTAGCAATATGCACAGCTGCATTCTCCTTTATATCTTCACCAGAGAAGAGTGTGAAGTTGATAGTCTTGTGACCCTTTGGATAATTAACCTCCGCAATCTCTTTCGAAAAAGGGAAGTTGTATCCAAGTTCTTCGCCTAGGTGGCTGCGAACCGCCTTGCGTACTAGAGCTGCAATTTGTTCGTCACTGAACAGGTGCAACCCCTCTTTGTTGGTACCACCATAGGTAACATTTTTCTTCTCCTCTGACCGAGAAGTTTGTGTTGCGAACTCCGTGATGAAGTTCTCTTGGTCGCTATCGCTGTCTTCGACCTCATTTTGCTTCGAAGAACTAGCTTTGTTGGTTTGGTGCGAGACTTTCGCAGCCAGATAAGATTCTTCGTTGGGCTTTTGTTTAAGTTCATCCCCTTTGATAATTCTACCTCGGGATGGCAAACTTCTTTGGCCACGTTGTCTCCCCATTCTGAACCCCAAAGTTGGGGAAATCTTGGTGTTGGCTTTGGCATCTCCTGCCACTGCACCACTGGTCTCCCCTTCAGGTTTGGGAGTAAAGTCATGTTTGTATAGCAAAGACATGAAGGTGCTTCGCTCATTCAACACTGTGCTCAGGGTAGCTTGTTGGGCTTGTACTTGGACACCCAAGGCAGCGACAGTTTTTGCCAACTCTCTGACTGTACCATTGATCTCCTTGGCATAGGTGTCAAGAGAGTTTGTTACGAACTGAGAGTTTCGTTCCTCAAAGGCTTTAATCAAAGATTCAGCCACTTTGTCAGCACTAGTGCTGTCATCTGAGTCATTTGACCCTGGGGCCATAGCTTCTATCTGGAGTTCAGGAAACTGCTTCAAAAGTTGTCGCCTAGACAAACCTCGGCACTGAGCCGAGTTGTGGCCGGAAACTCTGTGTCTCGCACAATAGGAATAAGTCCTCTTATAAGGATCTTCCTCAAGCAAACCTTTCAACTTAGGTTGCCTCTTTTTTGACGCAATGGTAATACTAGATCAAACTCTAGTAATGTCCCACTGGGCGTGCCAAAATGTTTGACGCGGAATCAAACCCGTCCCTTTTGGCTCGTGTGGATTGCAGGCGTGCCAGCACCAATAGGTGCAAGTTGTTGTTGTTGTTGAAGTTGATTACGCGCTCGTCTTGATTTCTTCTCGTCACGACTGTCACACGAAGAGGGATATCTTCGTGTTCAGGTTCTTGTTTATGCCTTATTGATACAAGGACTTTTGGTTGTAAAGCTCTTTCGAGTTTTACCAATCGATACCAGGAACGTGATCCCTAGCAGAGCGTTGCGTCGAGGTAAAGATTGTGTGCTGCGGTGCTGCAGTCGCAAATGCGGTGTCGCAGGTTAGCAAGCAATGAGGATTGCATTCGCTAAGCGTACGTGCAGATTCTCATCTTAGTAATTGCAGTCGCAAGCGTTCGTGCAAATACTGAAGTAGCCCAAGGGGCTTGACAAGATACTCTGTGAGAGTAATTTGTATGTTTTTTAGCTGATTGAAAGGTTGGTCTATCACCTTTGCATGAAGCCTCTTTATATAGGCTTTAAGAGTACTTGGTCATCAAATAAGCAATCTTGAGAGGAACTGAATGTTCGACGTGATTTCATCTGCACTTCCACTTGTTGGAATATTTTAGTCAATAAAGATGGCTTTGTTTGACAAGTAGGTTGAATATATTGGTTCTTTGGCATGATTGTTAGCTAAGATCAATCTTGAATTTCTTTACGGCATAGGCCTTTGTGTAGCCTCAATTATGGTGAATGCACAAATATAATTAATCAAGGAAAGTGTATCCTGATTATTTAACTTGAATATTTTATGTATAATTGTCAATCCCATATATGCGAAATGTTCTTGGCTGATGACTTTTCGCACCACCTTTGTTTTATTAAAGCCACTCTAGGCATTTAATACATAAAAGGTATTTGTTTGTTAATCAATCAATAAGTTTTTCCAACATGGGAAGACACTTATTCAACTAAAGCCACCGATTATGACTTAGTTTCTTATTTGTTGAAATCATGCTTTAATTGAGAAAATTTGCAATTGCATGTTTGGATTAATCAAACAGCCTCATGTGCAAAAACGTAGGCTTTGTTTATTATTAAAAAGAGTGCGAAGCAATCAATCTAGAAAGCTCCTCAGTCTTATATTGCTGTCGTTTTGTATTATGAATACATATTTTCCTTCTTTCGCACAGTAATAAGGAATGAAGGTCAAAAAGCCTAGATTAATCACTTTGCATTTGTCAAGAAATCTGTCTAATATGAATACACTTTGCAATTGTTTAGATTAATCAAGGAGACTTATTGATCCAAAGTGTGTGAATTTTAGGCTCTGTTTCAATTTAACAATGCGAAACAACTATTTTGGAAAGGAGCCCCATTTCATATCATCGGCTCTTGAAGCGGACTTTTGCCTCCATAAGGCATTCTTTCTTGTTTTGCACAGTAATAAGAGACCTCAACCAAAAGAAATTAATATTAAAAATAGGCCAAGTTTGGACCTCAGTTTAATTTATACTGCGCAAATTCACTTTCCTTCACAATAATAGGAGAGGAAAGTCTAATTGTGGGGTGTATCATTTTGGTTCTTACTTCATCAATCCGTTTCTTATTTTCTTCCTTGAAGTCTACATCAGCCACTTAGATTGATGTGTCTTTGAGTATTCGCTCCTCTTTTAGAGATAAAGAAAGAGTAAAGAGAAAAGAAGGAGGAGAACGGAGAGAACGTGGGAGAAAAGATGTATGTTGTTTTCAACCCGGCCGTTTGGGTTTTATCAATTGATACGGGATGTGGGCCTCGGACCAAACTTATCAATTTACCCATATCTGGGCCAAAAATATTTTGGGCTCAAACACTGCGCAAAACAGCATCACAGCCACACATCACAAAAATTCACAATCTGTGGCACAAAATTAAGGAAAACTAAATTCCATATATCAAACTCACACTGTAACAATCTCAGACCGTATACACAATCACAAAGCAAGGAAGCACAGCCCTGGGATTGAACACCAAAAGCTCCTCTTCATCCACCCTCATCTGGGTCCCACTCCCACTCCTTCCAACGACCGAGTCAAACCCACCGCCCTCCTTATCCACGTCATCCTCCACCTCCGAATCAGATCCGACCCGACCCGCCACAACGCGGCAGACCAGCATGGCCCGCTTCACGTTCATGAACTTGAACTCCTCCTCAATCTCCTCCGGGATCGCCACGTGTGCCCTCGAGCTGCTCGACAGCGTGGAGATTCCGTCCAACTTGGGTGAGAACCCGGACTTGATGATCCCGCAAACGCTGCAGTACTGCTGGTTACAAATCCCGGAATTGCCGCCGAGTCCCAAGTCGCAGAGAAAAGTGGAGCAGTGAAATCTCAGCAGCTCATTTCCATCAGCTATGCACCTCTCGTCTCTTTTGACGGCGCCGTTTCGCGCTGCTTTGGACTTGACCAACTCTCTGTACTCCTCGAATCTCGACAGTATCTTAACGCTATTGTGGATCTTTAAAATCCGGTGGATTGCTGGGCTTTTCCGGGTGTCGGTCCATCCCGTTCTGAATATGATCTGGACGATGTTCTTACCCGTATCGCCATCTAGAAGCTCCGACACGGCGTGCTTGACTGCTTGGTGGTGGTCAAGAATCTGTGGCTTGTGGAAAATCTCGCCGCATGTTGTGCAGGGGAAGATGTCGTTCCGGAGAGGGAAAAAGTCGTGGTCGCCGGAGAAGATATCGGAATCATCGGAGTTTTTTCGAGGAGTACTGTCCGACTTGTTTTGGGCGGGCAGGACGACGAGGGAGACTATGGAGTGGCTGGAGGAGCGAGGCGGCGTGGAGAGGTGGTGGGTTTGGATTTTGGATGACTTGAAGAGTTTCTTGAGAAAGGACCAAGAGGATGAGATGGCCTTTTGGGGTTTAAGAGAGGGTTTGGAGAGTCTGCGTTTGTTTGGTTTGGCGGTGGCGGCGGCGGTGGAGGTGATAGTGAAGCAGCTGAGGTGGAAGAGGAGGAGGAAGAAAGAGAGGAACCTGTTGAAGAATGATGATATGGTCGCCATTAGTGCATGAGGGAGAGATCGAGCTACTCAAGCTAGGTAGCTAGGCGTGATCCAAGGACCAAGTGATTGAAAGAGAGCGAGAGTAAGATGATTAGGGAAAATGGGAAATGATGGAAGAGGAATAGAATAGATGAAGAAAGCTGGGTGGGACATGGAAGAAGAAGAAGAATAAAGGTGAAAGAAAGAGGGCTAATAAGAAGAGTAGGTGGAAGGCAACTTCATGGTATCTCTTTGTCTGCGATCTCTCCTCTGCGTATTATTGTGATTCTCTCTCCTCTCTCTTAGTACTGGACGAGGGAGAGGGAGAGAGAGAAATATCGAGTTGCACGATATTTTGGAAGGAGTCAATTAAATTGGAAATGTGACATAATAATCTACTATATATAAATTTAAATTTTGATTGATTTACCACTAATAGAGATATTCTTGTGACAACAACACTAAACGCTTCGAAATTTATTAGGAAACAATATAAGCGGTCAATCATATTTAGTAACATATTTTATATGATGTATATGCGCTGATCAATATGATGCGTGCACATGAAATCTCCTATTATGTTACATTACTTTACTTTTTTCTACGATCTCTTGCACGATTAATTTAAAAACATATTTGATCATACACTAGATATATTCTCTTTTTCTCTAGCTGTTAGTTCGACTTTTCATTTTATTCTTTAAAGCACGCATTTTTTTGTCTTAATTTCTTTTTAGGCAACAAAGGAGTGGAATGAAGTGATGAAAAAGTTAAAAGAAATGATCTAATGCTTCATTTGGTTTGCTAATTGGAGCATTGTGAATGACAAAATAATTTGCTAGCTTATGTTTAATTGGTAAGGACAACGTTGAGAAAAAGAAATATATATGCGTGCATGAAATAATGGTGTCCAAAAAGAAAGAAAATTAAAACCCATCAACTTCTTTAGACAGAGAAACAAAATCATGTCCATCCAATTCCACCAAAACAAATGAGACTAGAGTGACATCTACGGTATATTAATGTATTGTTACATCCAAAGTAAATTAACTCTCTGAATAGTAGACCAACTCTCTACAATCGTAGACAAGATCGAGATTATACCGTGTTAGTCTACCATGTATATAGAGTCATTATATTTCTGTATTGAATTTGTCTGCTTGATGTAACAATACATTACCATAGACGAACCCTTAAACAATTTAAAAAAAAAAAAAAAAAACTTACTTAAATCACCACTTGTGGTCGAGTTGGTAAGAGCCTCCAGGTATGGTACCTCCCCCCCCCCCCACTCGGGTTCGAATCTTGCCGATTGCGAATTAGAGTTAAATCCCAATTCATTATGTGGCTGGGCCAAAGGGAGGAAGCGTTTTGACAAGATCCCCGATTGCGGATTAGTCCTTAGTCTTAGGAAGCTTTTGGAATACCGCGGGAGTTCTCTAAAAAAAAAAATAACTTACTTATAAGCACTCAGTACATGTAGTCATCATTGTATTAGTTACACCTTAAGCACTTCTCATCATCACTACAAGTACAAATCCAAATTAATTAATATGTCAATGATGATCACAATCCTTAATTAGGGCAATTGAGATTGGCATGTGGAGTTCCTTAAGCTGATGATGATATATATGTAGTCCCACGTACTGAATCAGTCATCAAATTAATATTTCTTTGGAAATTAAAGAATGAATTTAAGTTCAAACTATTCCTAAATCGATGTGGTTAATTCTACACGTGCAAGGTTCGCTCATGAATCGGCCACACACATTTCATTAATTCATTTTCAGAATCTTGAATCAGATAAAACCAACAACATCCCCAATTATCGTTTCCAAAATTAATTAATTAATTAATGATAATTAAACTGAGCTAGGGTTTTAACATGCATGCATTGCCATGTCTTAAGCAGAATCCAAAGCCCTTTATTAATTTATCAAATTTGTCTGAAAGATATGAACAAATTAAGACCACGTACGTAGGTGATTTTTGTCTAATTAATTCCATGGTACGTTCTCTAACAAAATTTTAATGTGACAGACAAAATTACACATATTTAATTAGGATGTGGAATGCATTTTATAAGTGAGACCAATTTCGAGGGGGATTGGTTTTAGGCTTTTAGCTAGTGAGTGCTTCACAGAATCGATTCTAGCTAGTGGCAATGCATTTTTGGAGACAGCTACATATGCCTGTGAATCTGATTTACCTTTTTCTTTCACCTTTCTTCGTTTTCAGGAATCAATATCTGCCTCCATGTTAACAAAGATTTAATTGTTTATGTCTTTCCAAAAATTAGATGCAGCTAGCTAGCTCATGGATATTGTCGTCACCCTCAGTTTTTATATATGTTTTTCTATAAAATCCTTGGTACTCTTCATAAAAATTAGTGACATTATTTCATAATTATAATGAAAATTTGATCGGAATTTAGATTGACAACGCGAATAAGAAGAAATCCATGATACTGAAAATTTGTTAGTGAAGTGCTACATTCAGAATTATAATGAAAATTGGTTACTATATATGTGAATGTCCAAAATGATAGAAAATTTAAACCCTTCAATTTAGGAAGACATATATAGAAATGCTCCTAATAAACCTTATGGTTTTAATTATCTCTAAATTTATCATTTTCATTTTGTAATCGCCATTAACAATGCCATGCTCCATATCGAATGAACAATCATGTGCTAGGTGTTCCAAGCTGTACCATTGGTTTTTATATCATCTACATTCATCCCTTCATTGCACCAATTGCTACTGCTGTAAGATTTTATCTCAAAATGCAATTTAAGAAAATTTTTCACATTGTAACGAATTGCGCCGATTGCTACTGCCCATACAATATATTTTTCGATATATAACAAATGTGTACGGTCCGAATCTTATCAAATTAGTCGGAAAGTAGTTGTTGGAAGGCCTCATATAAAAAGGTTTAGTGAATTGTTCAAAAAAAAAAAAAGGTTTAGTGAAACTTTTTTTTTTGGTGCAAAGGTTTAGTGAAACTTTAATCCCTACCCACAAAAGCTGAAGAAAATTAAAGTAGAATTTTGATTGTTTCCTGAAAATTGAGGTGAGATCTACTTTCATCTCGTGATATATTGGTTACTACCCAAAAAATATTATGTCCCAATGGTAGTCATTATGTCAATGTGGGCTCAGGCCCATATAATATTTATGATGTGGCCCACTTATTCAATGTGTCCTATTCTTCTTTGTTTTTTTTTGTTGTTGAGAATTTCTTCTTTGTTGGTAGGCCAATACAATCCGATTTTTAACATCCGAATATTATGCTAAAATCTCCTTGTCTCCCGTTCACTAGACTATGACTAGGAAATGACCAAATTTACCATACTGATTTGTGAATCCTTGAGGGTATTTTTGGAAACTCATAGAAGTTAAGCCTTGATTTGCTGAGTTAATTTAGCAGCATAATTCATAGAATCATCTTTTACTGTTTTACAACATGTAAACATATATGTTATTCTGTATGCATTACTTTTCTTGTTGGCTAAAACAACGTTAATTGAATTGGGGTGCTTTCTAGTTTCTACTACCACCACAAAACCAACATCCGCACCTTATTGTTCAGTATTAGGTTACTATCGCACTTTCGTTCCCGCGTGAAGTACAACAATATCCTCTAAGGTACGTTTTTAGGTTATTCCACGCACGCGGCATTTTTCATTTCAAAGAAGTGCTACTGATAAAAAGTGCAGAATTTTATAAGCCATTGAGTGGATGAGAGCTTCGTTAGTTGTTCAAGACTTCCTCAACAAGCAATCGCGAGTAAAAGAGTGGTTTTGAGTTATGATAGATTAATAATAAAGATGTCGATATCATTAAACTTAATTCACTCTAAGTCTCTAAGCTAGTTGTTGTACTTTGCTTCTTTTTGATAATTAGGATACTAAGAAGTGTCTCTGACTTTGACTTTGATGTTGACTTTAGAAATGAAAAGTAAAAGTCGCAAAGCCGAAAAAAGAAACTCAAGCCGTTACCTTTAAATTTTTTTTTTTTCTGGTAAAAGCCTCTCTTTGTGACTATGCATGTATTCACTTTCAGCTTTGACCTGTTTGCCACTATCACCAGCCTAAGAAAAAGCTGCCGACAAGTTATAACCCTACACCTCAACGTCACTTGGAAAAGGGTAGTTCGGGCAGAATTTTGAGTTGTGAATCATGCATTCTAATAAACTAGTATCGATCCCACCACCAATGAGATCGACACTGATTGAAGGCTTTAAGTCCTCTTTATCTTTATGAGGTTTGGTGCTTAATTACATCACTGGATAAGTGGATATTGAGTATCAGATATATATTCAGATGGTGGAGTATAGTATTTATTGGGGAAATATTTGTACTTAATTTCTCTCTCGCACGCGCTAAAAGATTTCGACAACATATATACGGTGTACATTTGTGAATCTACTGTGAAAATTAGAAGATCGTCATTTTTATATTGTTATGTGCGATTATATTTGTGTCCAGAACTGTCATTTTAAACTGAAGATTAAATTTCAATTTTTTTTGATTTTGAGTTTAGAATTTAGTATTCAGCGAGCCAGTCTAAAGCCACAACAAAGAAAATATCTTTAAACAAGAAGCAATGAAAATATTGTTAACATGTAGGTGTCGGCACATACAACCCACAAGTGGAATCCTATGCAGTTAAAAGGTCAAAACTTAACATGGATTTTGTTTTGTTAAGGAAATGATGAACATTGTTTTTTGGTCTGTAGTGTGAAGGGTCTAAAGTAGCCGAATGAAAGAGGAATTGACAACACATGCATACAGTTTTAATAGTGTGAACAAGTTGATGTATTGTCACGCCCCGATTTTCAAATCAATTAATAAGGCATTTTGTCCTTAATTACAATCAATTCGGAAACGTGACTACATGGAATATCAAATACAAATATGCACTAGAATTTTTTTCTTTTTAATTCAAGTACACAACACCAACTCCATACCCAACATTGTAATTTCAAACTCAAAACAAGAGTCGAATATTACATACCAAATATTTATATAATAAATTGATACATCAAAATATTACATAAATAAATCTTCAGAGTGCGAAGCATAAAATAGCGGAAGTCTTATAACCCAACAAAATGTATGCAGCCTTGCATTACTCCTGGTTATCCTAACCTGCAGGTATAACCCCTACACCGTGGAATAGTGTACCGGGTTATATCAACAAACCCGGTCAGCTTACGAAGCTGGTATGAGTGATCTATGTTTTATTCACACTGTAACATTTTCCCAAATTGAATTCTTTTATTTTCAAGAATCAATTAAAAACCCAAAAGTTCCATTTCAAATCCGGAAGATTCGTATTATCTAATATACTGAACCTACGTGCCCCATACCACGTATTTTAACCCCACACGCCCCATAAACGTGTATGTTAATACCAGGGTAATCCAGTATGTTAAATAATATAAACCCTCGATCTTTACTCACACAAAACCATTTATAACTTAGCCTGATTAAAAGTGAGATGCATCTCCTTTTAATACATCAAGTTATTTTTAACTTCGCCTGATTAAAAGTGAGAATACTATTTTTCTTCTCCTTTTAATACATCAAGTTAATCATACAATATGCAGTCTAGAGCTCTAACTGATGGGCTACCATTTTTCACCCATTTAACGGTGTCCCCAGGACAGTCCGTTTGTACAAAATCATTCAAATAGGCAAACACAATATCTTATTAGAATTATTGTGTTCCCACAAAATTCACAAATTAAAACAATAAGATGAACATTTTTCAAATATTGTTTTAACACCAAAATCACAAACAACACAATATGAATTAATATTCATATATAAAAACATCGTGAGATTCACTCACCTCTAATTCCTGCTGCGTCTTCAAATAGTAACCAGGAATCGACAAGCGTGTACGCAACACCTTTCATAATCACCTATGATTATGCAATATCCAATTAGCATAATACATTTCCAAAATAATCCAAAGTTCCTCAAATGTCACCTAGGACATCGGAAATATTAATCGAGACCATTTGACCAAAAGTCAACCATCGGTCAACGTGGGTCCCACGTCTACTATTCATCAACGGGTCCCACACGAAATCTAAAACTTCCAAAATCTACCAACATGCTTATTTCTAGCATCCTAACATCATATCCAAAAATGGTGATGATCCAACGGTCGGATCATCACGGATCTAACGATCCATAATCATTGCATAATTGATCATTGATCAAACGATCTAATTTCAATAATCCAACGGTCCAACATGCTTATAATCACAATATTAACCCCACGATCAAATTTCATGATCATCCAACGGTCGGATCTCTCAAATCGTAAATCGTACGATCCGATTAATCGGGTTAATTGACCATCGGTCAAACGACCGAATTTGACAAAAGTCAAAACACGAAAGTTGTTCGTATCGACGAAATAAGTCAAACGGAGCAAAGAACTGCTCCTAGACCGGCTGGACGCGCCGCCCACGCGCCGCCGGCGGCGGTGGACAGACCGCCGGTCAAGGTGGTCCGATTGACACCAAATTTTACCAGAATGTAGATCACAACAATCCCAACAAGTTTGATAACTACCTCGAGGTCTGGATCGGAGTGGAAGTGGCCGGAATCGGTGTCGGTGAGTTTTTGATCCCAAAAAGTGCAAATCGTCGTTGCCGCCGATCTAGGCCGTGCCGCCGTGATCCACCACCATGGGGAGGTTGCTGGAGAGGAGGGGAGCAAAACCCAAGAAGGTTCATCGCCGGAGGTGGCCGGAAACGTCGCCGGTGGCCGGGTCAACGTTTCCCGAAACTGCCACCGCACGATCTGCTAACTTCCGGCGAGATCTGGTGGCGGGGAGCACCACCGGTCGACCGGCGACGCCGGTCTGCGTCGGTGGGTGGCCGGCCCGTCGCCGGAAGTGGCCGGACGCGCCCGCACGCGCCGGGTCGGGTCGGCGGGTCAACGGCGGGTCCGCGGGTCTGCTTGGGAGAATTCCGGAAGTTTCCGGAATTTTCCGGGTATTTTCTGATTTTTATGAAAATTACCCCATATTTATACACTTTCGACCAAACTTCCGAGGGCCATAACTTCTTCATACGATGTCCGTTTTCGGTGAACCAAATTCCTACGAACTCGATTCGACGAGGTCTACAACTTTCATGAAGGAAGTTTTCCCAAATTCTCAACTGATGAAAAGTTACCTTAATTAACCTTGTGTAACTTATAATTACCGCCGTAATTATCGTTTTACGACGAAAACCTCTAAAAATACAATTTCACACCATTTCACTTCAAATTTCACGACATATTTTATAAAAATAATAGTGAAATTTTCGGGGTATTACAGTCTACCCTCCTTAAAGAAATTTCGTCCCGAAATTTGGACGCAGAGTACACCCAAGGTTATCACAACTTGATTCCAAAATCCAAAGTTTTATTGATGATAACTTAGGTAGTACACAACAAACCACAACATAACAAACCACACTACAACTTCCAAAACACTCAAATTACAAATCTTAAAATGCCTCGCAGGGCCTATCTACCAGAAACCATCCTTAAATCTCCAGTAGTGACTTCGTGGATAAGAGGCCGGATGTCTCGGAATTCCATACATCATAAGCTGATAGAAATATGCTGCCTCCACGAAACACTTGCAAGTGTCGCAACATTCTCTAGCTGCATGCCTATCTCCATCCACTTCCCACATGTCCTGGCCAAAAGGACGCCAAAAACTTGACTCGCCGCAAGTAAGACATTTACCGGCGGGCAGGAAAGCAGTAGTCGACGGAAAATACAATAGTAGATGCTCATGACAAAACTCAGCCTGATGCATCATCCGCTCGACTTCTTGTCTACAGTAGTAGATGTTCCATCCGCTTCTCCACCAGTCGAGGGCTTCACACAGTCGCTGCACCGTTTTCTGCTGCTCGGCTCGTGGTCCCATTATCATCTTAATCATACATGCTGCATAAAATGCAACATGATGACCTACCACCGAACTGGGACGTGCACCATACAGAGTTCCTGGTTTGCATGCTGCATCGAAGTACTCCAGGGCTAAGGGTATGTTGGCCGCTTCCACAAGTACTCGTATTCCCATTCGGAATAGAGACTCCGGGTTCTTCGCTTCCCAGCAACGATTTGCGAAGATGCGCACTTGCCGATCCGCTTCTATGGAACCAGTGGGTCTGGATCCACCATCGAACCCATCCATGTCGATCGCCGCAAGAGTGGACCAACTGTCAGCATACTCCTTGAAGTCCTTCGAGACACAACGGAGTTCCATTGTGCTCTGCAGGGATGCGGTAGCCACCAACTGGAATATGTACTTCCAGATCTCCACCGGAAGTTCACTCCAATCAGTATTCTTTGATCTCTTACTGCACTCTCCTTTGCTCACCATTTTGCAAATTCTAGTAGATGTGTTTGTTTGAAATCAGATATGAGGTGAGTAACACAACTCCTTATCCCATGTATTTAAGACAAAATTTTCCACCGTAAGGAAAACATTCTTTAATGCGAGTGCGGTGCACTCAGCAACCACTAAGAATAATTATTGCTCATATCTGTCTCAATTACTCAAAAGTATCGCCCACGATACAAGATTCCGCGAGATTAAATCAACAAAAACTCAGTCTTCCACTAACACCGGTCATAATGACTCTTTACTTTAACTTTCGCATAATTAATTCCTCAAAAGATGCGAGGTCTCACAAGAGTGGAACTGTATGTGGAAAATCCATGCATCGGGGAAAAAAATCTTCCACAATCTCCAAGGTCTCCGACAATTAGCTGTAAATCAGCCACTCACCTTTGCTTTTGAATTTTCAAATCCTCCACCAACCATAAATATACACCTTACGCATCCACTAACAGATACTTTCCATTAGTGTCATAACCTCCTTTCTTTTTCAAAGAGGACTTCTTCACTCCACTTCTCAGAAATTTCACCAACTCAAACATGTCACGCAAAGTGAATTCGTTCAGTGAATTACTTCAATCTGATCCCTCTGAAAGCCAATTCTTTGAGGGCTTAGATGAAATAATTTCACCAGCAATCGAATTCAACACCGATATCGACATGCTAGACATGCTTCTAGCAGAAGATGAAGCCATTGAAGTAGCCCCAAGTCCACAAGTATCATCTCCACAAGCTGAACCTAGTTCATCCAAACGTATTCCACTGAGGAAGAGCTTCACCAAATACCAAGTCCAAGCATTGAAGGACTTCGTCGAGGCTTTTCCACAACCAACTGTTCAACAACGACAAGATTTGGGTGACCAAATAAGGTTAACGTTTGCACAAGTTTCTGCGTGGGTGATAAAGCATCGACCCCGAACGCCTGCCCAAACAACTCGTCAAAAAAATTTTCTGCTGAGACAGAAAATCAATGAGCTTCAAGCTCAACTTAGCCAGTACCAAGCTGCAATCAACAGACTCAACTGCAACCACTGCGGACAACAAGTTACTCCCAATAGTGAGCTACTCAAAGGGATTGAAGAGACTACCCCACAACCTCAGACTCTTCCAATTCCTGCAGTCATTGGTCCAAGGGAAAAGTCTCACATGAGGAGGGATGTGCAAAAGTGTATGTCGTCCACACCTCACTCTTCTTCTACACACCAACAACCAGACAACATCAACATCCACTCAGAACCTGAACAAGCATCTGTCGTGGCAGACACAACTAAGATTTCTGAAATCATTGTGTCGGTCAGAGATGAGCTAATCATCATGGCATCTGCTGCTGCGCCACTGTGGATCTCTGCACTCAAATCCAGCTCTGTCACGCTTCATGAGTTCCTGAATGAAGCAGAGTACAAGAGAATCTTCACTAACGGTATTGATCTTACTCCCACTAACTTCCAAACTGAAGCTTCACGCTACACAGCCACTATTCCCCTCAGTCCTGTCGTACTCGTGAATCTCTTCATGGATGTGGACCAATGGTCCACCATATTCGGTAGCATCATTTCAAGGGCGAGTATCCTTGATGTGTTGTCAACAGGGACAACTGGAAGCTACAACGAAACCATCCAAGTCATGACTGCTGAGTTCCAGGTGACCAGTCTATCTGTCTCCACACGTGTAACTCACTTTGTTCGTTATTGCCAACGACAAACAGAACAAAGTTGGGCAATAATTGACGTCTCTGTGGACGGTTTAAGCTCAAATCTGGGTCCACACCCAAGATCTCAATGCAAGAAGCGTCCATCCGGATGCTTAATCCAAGATTTGTTCAACGGCAGCTCTCGTGTCGTATGGGTGGAACATGTTGATGTACAGGATCAAATCATGCACCAAACATACCGAACGCTAGTGGAGTCAGGCTTAGCCTTTGGAGCAAGGCGATGGGTAGAAATACTTCAGAGGCAAGCGGAAAGGTTAAATTATTCCGCGGCTGACACTTATCCACCTCAAGACTTTTGTGTCATACCATCTGTGGAAGGAAGAAGAAACTTGTTGCAGATGGCATGCAGAATAGTGACAGACTTTTTCACAGACATCGGCAACTCTACTGCTCATGAATGGAAGGTAGCTGAACAAACCAAGTTCAGGGGTTCAGGGATAAGAGTCTCCACCAACAAAATCTGGAACAGGCTGAATAAGCCTCATGGTCTCACTCGAACTGCCTCTGCAATAATCCAGCATCATGTCTCTCACAGAAAGCTCTTTGACTTCTTCATTGACGTACAAACTCGGAACCAATGGGACCATCTAGCATTGGAAAAAGAAGTACAGGAGATTGCACATATCACAACTGGTCATGATCCACGCAATTGTGTCTCCTTGTTGCAAATGCACAACACCTATATACTCCAAGAAAGTTGTACTGATTCAACAGGGTCATACGTGATTTATGCCCCTATTAGTCAGTCAACGGTACAGAAGTTAATAGGCGGTTGTGAGTTAGGTACAATTGTATTCCTAACTTCGGGTTTCTCGATCCTACCTGATATGCCTACTGCTGGAAGAACAGAAGGGGTCTCAGACAATCCATACATTGGTTGTCTGGTAACGGTAGCAACACAGATCTCTACTGAGCTGCTGAAGAACAAGAAAGGGTCAGTGGATCAAGTCTGTCGTTTGATCCAGGGTACGGTTGAGAGGATTAGAAATGTAGCCATGTAAGACTATCAATTTCAGAATTGTAATTTGTACTTTATATTCTTAACAACACAACAGCACTGAAGAGCACATGATGGGGATCCGCCGCGGTCGGGCCATCACTCGATAAATACTGTGCGTAATTAAGCATACGAAGTAACCATTACTTGAATGAATCTAAGAACCTAACGTCAAACCCTAAACCGATCCTAAGCTCTAAACCCTAACTTCACTTCACAACTCAACAACTCGTTTCATTACAGTAGAGCGTTCCATTGCTCAATCACTTCCTTAGAGCATTGTTTTGCTCTGATACCAATCTGTCACGCCCCGATTTTCAAATCAATTAATAAGGCATTTTGCCCTTAATTACAATCAATTCGGAAACGTGACTACATGGAATATCAAATACAAATATGCACTAGAATTTTTTTCTTTTTAATTCAAGTACACAACACCAACTCCATGCCCAACATTGTAATTTCAAACTCAAAACAAGAGTCGAATATTACATACCAAATATTTATATAATAAATTGATACATCAAAATATTACATAAATAAATCTTCAGAGTGCGAAGCATAAAATAGCGGAAGTCTTATAACCCAACAAAATGTATGCAGCCTTGCATTACTCCTGGTTATCCTAACCTGCAAGTATAACCCCTACACCGTGGAATAGTGTACCGGGTTATATCAACAAACCCGGTCAGCTTACGAAGCTGGTATGAGTGATCTATGTTTTATTCACACTGTAACATTTTCCCAAATTGAATTCTTTTATTTTCAAGAATCAATTAAAAACCCAAAAGTTCCATTTCAAATCCGGAAGATTCGTATTATCTAATATACTGAACCTACGTGCCCCATACCACGTATTTTAACCCCACACGCCCCATAAACGTGTATGTTAATACCAGGGTAATCCAGTATGTTAAATAATATAAACCCTCGATCTTTACTCACACAAAACCATTTATAACTTAGCCTGATTAAAAGTGAGATGCATCTCCTTTTAATACATCAAGTTATTTTTAACTTCGCCTGATTAAAAGTGAGAATACTATTTTTCTTCTCCTTTTAATACATCAAGTTAATCATACAATATGCAGTCTAGAACTCTAACTGATGGGGTACCATTTTTCACCCATTTAACGGTGTCCCCAGGACAGTCCGTTTGTACAAAATCATTCAAATAGGCAAACACAATATCTTATTAGAATTATTGTGTTCCCACAAAATTCACAAATTAAAACAATAAGATGAACATTTTTCAAATATTGTTTTAACACCAAAATCACAAACAACACAATATGAATTAATATTCATATATAAAAACATCGTGAGATTCACTCACCTCTAATTCCTGCTGCGTCTTCAAATAGTAACCAGGAATCGACAAGCGTGTACGCAACACCTTTCATAATCACCTATGATTATGCAATATCCAATTAGCATAATACATTTCCAAAATAATCCAAAGTTCCTCAAATGTCACCTAGGACATCGGAAATATTAATCGAGACCATTTGACCAAAAGTCAACCATCGGTCAACGTGGGTCCCACGTCTACTATTCATCAACGGGTCCCACACGAAATCTAAAACTTCCAAAATCTACCAACATGCTTATTTCTAGCATCCTAACATCATATCCAAAAATGGTGATGATCCAACGGTCGGATCATCACGGATCTAACGATCCATAATCATTGCATAATTGATCATTGATCAAACGATCTAATTTCAATAATCCAACGGTCCAACATGCTTATAATCACAATATTAACCCCACGATCAAATTTCATGATCATCCAACGGTCGGATCTCTCAAATCGTAAATCGTACGATCCGATTAATCGGGTTAATTGACCATCGGTCAAACGACCGAATTTGACAAAAGTCAAAACACGAAAGTTGTTCGTATCGACGAAATAAGTCAAACGGAGCAAAGAACTGCTCCTAGACCGGCTGGACGCGCCGCCCACGCGCCGCCGGCGGCGGTGGACAGACCGCCGGTCAAGGTGGTCCGATTGACACCAAATTTTACCAGAATGTAGATCACAACAATCCCAACAAGTTTGATAACTACCTCGAGGTCTGGATCGGAGTGGAAGTGGCCGGAATCGGTGTCGGTGAGTTTTTGATCCCAAAAAGTGCAAATCGTCGTTGCCGCCGATCTAGGCCGTGCCGCCGTGATCCACCACCATGGGGAGGTTGCTGGAGAGGAGGGGAGCAAAACCCAAGAAGGTTCATCGCCGGAGGTGGCCGGAAACGTCGCCGGTGGCCGGGTCAACGTTTCCCGAAACTGCCACCGCACGATCTGCTAACTTCCGGCGAGATCTGGTGGCGGGGAGCACCACCGGTCGACCGGCGACGCCGGTCTGCGTCGGTGGGTGGCCGGCCCGTCGCCGGAAGTGGCCGGACGCGCCCGCACGCGCCGGGTCGGGTCGGCGGGTCAACGGCGGGTCCGCGGGTCTGCTTGGGAGAATTCCGGAAGTTTCCGGAATTTTCCGGGTATTTTCTGATTTTTATGAAAATTACCCCATATTTATACACTTTCGACCAAACTTCCGAGGGCCATAACTTCTTCATACGATGTCCGTTTTCGGTGAACCAAATTCCTACGAACTCGATTCGACGAGGTCTACAACTTTCATGAAGGAAGTTTTCCCAAATTCTCAACTGATGAAAAGTTACCTTAATTAACCTTGTGTAACTTATAATTACCGCCGTAATTATCGTTTTACGACGAAAACCTCTAAAAATACAATTTCACACCATTTCACTTCAAATTTCACGACATATTTTATAAAAATAATAGTGAAATTTTCGGGGTATTACAGTCTACCCTCCTTAAAGAAATTTCGTCCCGAAATTTGGACGCAGAGTACACCCAAGGTTATCACAACTTGATTCCAAAATCCAAAGTTTTATTGATGATAACTTAGGTAGTACACAACAAACCACAACATAACAAACCACACTACAACTTCCAAAACACTCAAATTACAAATCTTAAAATGCCTCGCAGGGCCTATCTACCAGAAACCATCCTTAAATCTCCAGTAGTGACTTCGTGGATAAGAGGCCGGATGTCTCGGAATTCCATACATCATAAGCTGATAGAAATATGCTGCCTCCACGAAACACTTGCAAGTGTCGCAACATTCTCTAGCTGCATGCCTATCTCCATCCACTTCCCACATGTCCTGGCCAAAAGGACGCCAAAAACTTGACTCGCCGCAAGTAAGACATTTACCGGCGGGCAGGAAAGCAGTAGTCGACGGAAAATACAATAGTAGATGCTCATGACAAAACTCAGCCTGATGCATCATCCGCTCGACTTCTTGTCTACAGTAGTAGATGTTCCATCCGCTTCTCCACCAGTCGAGGGCTTCACACAGTCGCTGCACCGTTTTCTGCTGCTCGGCTCGTGGTCCCATTATCATCTTAATCATACATGCTGCATAAAATGCAACATGATGACCTACCACCGAACTGGGACGTGCACCATACAGAGTTCCTGGTTTGCATGCTGCATCGAAGTACTCCAGGGCTAAGGGTATGTTGGCCGCTTCCACAAGTACTCGTATTCCCATTCGGAATAGAGACTCCGGGTTCTTCGCTTCCCAGCAACGATTTGCGAAGATGCGCACTTGCCGATCCGCTTCTATGGAACCAGTGGGTCTGGATCCACCATCGAACCCATCCATGTCGATCGCCGCAAGAGTGGACCAACTGTCAGCATACTCCTTGAAGTCCTTCGAGACACAACGGAGTTCCATTGTGCTCTGCAGGGATGCGGTAGCCACCAACTGGAATATGTACTTCCAGATCTCCACCGGAAGTTCACTCCAATCAGTATTCTTTGATCTCTTACTGCACTCTCCTTTGCTCACCATTTTGCAAATTCTAGTAGATGTGTTTGTTTGAAATCAGATATGAGGTGAGTAACACAACTCCTTATCCCATGTATTTAAGACAAAATTTTCCACCGTAAGGAAAACATTCTTTAATGCGAGTGCGGTGCACTCAGCAACCACTAAGAATAATTATTGCTCATATCTGTCTCAATTACTCAAAAGTATCGCCCACGATACAAGATTCCGCGAGATTAAATCAACAAAAACTCAGTCTTCCACTAACACCGGTCATAATGACTCTTTACTTTAACTTTCGCATAATTAATTCCTCAAAAGATGCGAGGTCTCACAAGAGTGGAACTGTATGTGGAAAATCCATGCATCGGGGAAAAAAATCTTCCACAATCTCCAAGGTCTCCGACAATTAGCTGTAAATCAGCCACTCACCTTTGCTTTTGAATTTTCAAATCCTCCACCAACCATAAATATACACCTTACGCATCCACTAACAGATACTTTCCATTAGTGTCATAACCTCCTTTCTTTTTCAAAGAGGACTTCTTCACTCCACTTCTCAGAAATTTCACCAACTCAAACATGTCACGCAAAGTGAATTCGTTCAGTGAATTACTTCAATCTGATCCCTCTGAAAGCCAATTCTTTGAGGGCTTAGATGAAATAATTTCACCAGCAATCGAATTCAACACCGATATCGACATGCTAGACATGCTTCTAGCAGAAGATGAAGCCATTGAAGTAGCCCCAAGTCCACAAGTATCATCTCCACAAGCTGAACCTAGTTCATCCAAACGTATTCCACTGAGGAAGAGCTTCACCAAATACCAAGTCCAAGCATTGAAGGACTTCGTCGAGGCTTTTCCACAACCAACTGTTCAACAACGACAAGATTTGGGTGACCAAATAAGGTTAACGTTTGCACAAGTTTCTGCGTGGGTGATAAAGCATCGACCCCGAACGCCTGCCCAAACAACTCGTCAAAAAAATTTTCTGCTGAGACAGAAAATCAATGAGCTTCAAGCTCAACTTAGCCAGTACCAAGCTGCAATCAACAGACTCAACTGCAACCACTGCGGACAACGAGTTACTCCCAATAGTGAGCTACTCAAAGGGATTGAAGAGACTACCCCACAACCTCAGACTCTTCCAATTCCTGCAGTCATTGGTCCAAGGGAAAAGTCTCACATGAGGAGGGATGTGCAAAAGTGTATGTCGTCCACACCTCACTCTTCTTCTACACACCAACAACCAGACAACATCAACATCCACTCAGAACCTGAACAAGCATCTGTCGTGGCAGACACAACTAAGATTTCTGAAATCATTGTGTCGGTCAGAGATGAGCTAATCATCATGGCATCTGCTGCTGCGCCACTGTGGATCTCTGCACTCAAATCCAGCTCTGTCACGCTTCATGAGTTCCTGAATGAAGCAGAGTACAAGAGAATCTTCACTAACGGTATTGATCTTACTCCCACTAACTTCCAAACTGAAGCTTCACGCTACACAGCCACTATTCCCCTCAGTCCTGTCGTACTCGTGAATCTCTTCATGGATGTGGACCAATGGTCCACCATATTCGGTAGCATCATTTCAAGGGCGAGTATCCTTGATGTGTTGTCAACAGGGACAACTGGAAGCTACAACGAAACCATCCAAGTCATGACTGCTGAGTTCCAGGTGACCAGTCTATCTGTCTCCACACGTGTAACTCACTTTGTTCGTTATTGCCAACGACAAACAGAACAAAGTTGGGCAATAATTGACGTCTCTGTGGACGGTTTAAGCTCAAATCTGGGTCCACACCCAAGATCTCAATGCAAGAAGCGTCCATCCGGATGCTTAATCCAAGATTTGTTCAACGGCAGCTCTCGTGTCGTATGGGTGGAACATGTTGATGTACAGGATCAAATCATGCACCAAACATACCGAACGCTAGTGGAGTCAGGCTTAGCCTTTGGAGCAAGGCGATGGGTAGAAATACTTCAGAGGCAAGCGGAAAGGTTAAATTATTCCGCGGCTGACACTTATCCACCTCAAGACTTTTGTGTCATACCATCTGTGGAAGGAAGAAGAAACTTGTTGCAGATGGCATGCAGAATAGTGACAGACTTTTTCACAGACATCGGCAACTCTACTGCTCATGAATGGAAGGTAGCTGAACAAACCAAGTTCAGGGGTTCAGGGATAAGAGTCTCCACCAACAAAATCTGGAACAGGCTGAATAAGCCTCATGGTCTCACTCGAACTGCCTCTGCAATAATCCAGCATCATGTCTCTCACAGAAAGCTCTTTGACTTCTTCATTGACGTACAAACTCGGAACCAATGGGACCATCTAGCATTGGAAAAAGAAGTACAGGAGATTGCACATATCACAACTGGTCATGATCCACGCAATTGTGTCTCCTTGTTGCAAATGCACAACACCTATATACTCCAAGAAAGTTGTACTGATTCAACAGGGTCATACGTGATTTATGCCCCTATTAGTCAGTCAACGGTACAGAAGTTAATAGGCGGTTGTGAGTTAGGTACAATTGTATTCCTAACTTCGGGTTTCTCGATCCTACCTGATATGCCTACTGCTGGAAGAACAGAAGGGGTCTCAGACAATCCATACATTGGTTGTCTGGTAACGGTAGCAACACAGATCTCTACTGAGCTGCTGAAGAACAAGAAAGGGTCAGTGGATCAAGTCTGTCGTTTGATCCAGGGTACGGTTGAGAGGATTAGAAATGTAGCCATGTAAGACTATCAATTTCAGAATTGTAATTTGTACTTTATATTCTTAACAACACAACAGCACTGAAGAGCACATGATGGGGATCCGCCGCGGTCGGGCCATCACTCGATAAATACTGTGCGTAATTAAGCATACGAAGTAACCATTACTTGAATGAATCTAAGAACCTAACGTCAAACCCTAAACCGATCCTAAGCTCTAAACCCTAACTTCACTTCACAACTCAACAACTCGTTTCATTACAGTAGAGCGTTCCATTGCTCAATCACTTCCTTAGAGCATTGTTTTGCTCTGATACCAATCTGTCACGCCCCGATTTTCAAATCAATTAATAAGGCATTTTGCCCTTAATTACAATCAATTCGGAAACGTGACTACATGGAATATCAAATACAAATATGCACTAGAATTTTTTTCTTTTTAATTCAAGTACACAACACCAACTCCATGCCCAACATTGTAATTTCAAACTCAAAACAAGAGTCGAATATTACATACCAAATATTTATATAATAAATTGATACATCAAAATATTACATAAATAAATCTTCAGAGTGCGAAGCATAAAATAGCGGAAGTCTTATAACCCAACAAAATGTATGCAGCCTTGCATTACTCCTGGTTATCCTAACCTGCAAGTATAACCCCTACACCGTGGAATAGTGTACCGGGTTATATCAACAAACCCGGTCAGCTTACGAAGCTGGTATGAGTGATCTATGTTTTATTCACACTGTAACATTTTCCCAAATTGAATTCTTTTATTTTCAAGAATCAATTAAAAACCCAAAAGTTCCATTTCAAATCCGGAAGATTCGTATTATCTAATATACTGAACCTACGTGCCCCATACCACGTATTTTAACCCCACACGCCCCATAAACGTGTATGTTAATACCAGGGTAATCCAGTATGTTAAATAATATAAACCCTCGATCTTTACTCACACAAAACCATTTATAACTTAGCCTGATTAAAAGTGAGATGCATCTCCTTTTAATACATCAAGTTATTTTTAACTTCGCCTGATTAAAAGTGAGAATACTATTTTTCTTCTCCTTTTAATACATCAAGTTAATCATACAATATGCAGTCTAGAACTCTAACTGATGGGCTACCATTTTTCACCCATTTAACGGTGTCCCCAGGACAGTCCGTTTGTACAAAATCATTCAAATAGGCAAACACAATATCTTATTAGAATTATTGTGTTCCCACAAAATTCACAAATTAAAACAATAAGATGAACATTTTTCAAATATTGTTTTAACACCAAAATCACAAACAACACAATATGAATTAATATTCATATATAAAAACATCGTGAGATTCACTCACCTCTAATTCCTGCTGCGTCTTCAAATAGTAACCAGGAATCGACAAGCGTGTACGCAACACCTTTCATAATCACCTATGATTATGCAATATCCAATTAGCATAATACATTTCCAAAATAATCCAAAGTTCCTCAAATGTCACCTAGGACATCGGAAATATTAATCGAGACCATTTGACCAAAAGTCAACCATCGGTCAACGTGGGTCCCACGTCTACTATTCATCAACGGGTCCCACACGAAATCTAAAACTTCCAAAATCTACCAACATGCTTATTTCTAGCATCCTAACATCATATCCAAAAATGGTGATGATCCAACGGTCGGATCATCACGGATCTAACGATCCATAATCATTGCATAATTGATCATTGATCAAACGATCTAATTTCAATAATCCAACGGTCCAACATGCTTATAATCACAATATTAACCCCACGATCAAATTTCATGATCATCCAACGGTCGGATCTCTCAAATCGTAAATCGTACGATCCGATTAATCGGGTTAATTGACCATCGGTCAAACGACCGAATTTGACAAAAGTCAAAACACGAAAGTTGTTCGTATCGACGAAATAAGTCAAACGGAGCAAAGAACTGCTCCTAGACCGGCTGGACGCGCCGCCCACGCGCCGCCGGCGGCGGTGGACAGACCGCCGGTCAAGGTGGTCCGATTGACACCAAATTTTACCAGAATGTAGATCACAACAATCCCAACAAGTTTGATAACTACCTCGAGGTCTGGATCGGAGTGGAAGTGGCCGGAATCGGTGTCGGTGGGTTTTTGATCCCAAAAAGTGCAAATCGTCGTTGCCGCCGATCTAGGCCGTGCCGCCGTGATCCACCACCATGGGGAGGTTGCTGGAGAGGAGGGGAGCAAAACCCAAGAAGGTTCATCGCCGGAGGTGGCCGGAAACGTCGCCGGTGGCCGGGTCAACGTTTCCCGAAACTGCCACCGCACGATCTGCTAACTTCCGGCGAGATCTGGTGGCGGGGAGCACCACCGGTCGACCGGCGACGCCGGTCTGCGTCGGTGGGTGGCCGGCCCGTCGCCGGAAGTGGCCGGACGCGCCCGCACGCGCCGGGTCGGGTCGGCGGGTCAACGGCGGGTCCGCGGGTCTGCTTGGGAGAATTCCGGAAGTTTCCGGAATTTTCCGGGTATTTTCTGATTTTTATGAAAATTACCCCATATTTATACACTTTCGACCAAACTTCCGAGGGCCATAACTTCTTCATACGATGTCCGTTTTCGGTGAACCAAATTCCTACGAACTCGATTCGACGAGGTCTACAACTTTCATGAAGGAAGTTTTCCCAAATTCTCAACGGATGAAAAGTTACCTTAATTAACCTTGTGTAACTTATAATTACCGCCGTAATTATCGTTTTACGACGAAAACCTCTAAAAATACAATTTCACACCATTTCACTTCAAATTTCACGACATATTTTATAAAAATAATAGTGAAATTTTCGGGGTATTACATGTATAGTTTTTACACCATGTAGATTGTACATTGTTCTAATAATGTCCGTGCGGTATTAGTTACACTCGTTTCAACAACGTCATTGCTTCTAACTTTCTTTCAAAAAAATATTCAAGTACGTGTTACATGTTAAATTTTAAGGAAATATGAACAAAGATACCATTTTGGGAAAAAATAAAGTATCATTTTGGCCGATTAGTGTATGAATTATAGGTGTCATTTCGAAGATTAACCATTTTGAAAAACATGTTCATGTGTGTTTTACATGTTAAATTTAACAAAAATATGGACATAGGTACTAATTTGGCCGATGGAGAAAGATTATAGGTATCAATTAATTTCGTGAAATTTTATATCCAGGTATTATTTTAACCGATTCTCAATGGTATATGTATCATTGTACCCTACAAAACAATGTGTCATTGCAAAAGTAAAGTGAGCCAAATACAACACAGATTATCAATGGTATATGTATCATTGTACCCTAAAAAACAATGTGTCATTGCGAAAGTAAAGTGAGCCAAATACAACACACATAAGGACATATTGTAATATTTTCTTCGGGGGTCTAGAGATTCTTGTAATCTTTTCTTTGCAGTGTTAGACTGTTAGTTGGTTGTGGTGGGGGTAAAATCCCAAAGTCTTTTTGTCCAAAGCTGTAGATCAGTCTTTAGCAAGAAGATTTCATGATCATCTTCTTCTCGATCTGCACCAAAACGGCTTCTCTCCGAGTCCCATTGGTCCCTTATATTATATAGTCCTAAAGCAACCAGTTAACAGATCGAGAAGGTGATCTCCCTCATATCATCTAGATCAATGAATACTGGTTACGGTGCCAGAAGCTGAGGGCCATTTCTATTTGTTTTTGTTGATGGCTGCCCCCACAAAGCTGTGTTTGGCACTGTCGAATCTTGTATAGCCATGTTAGTCGACATTATTGCTACTACTTGCATAGGAGCCTTGAGCATCTCAAAAAGCTGTGGACGTTTAGGCATTTTGCTGTGCAAGCTATGATGCCTGAATGACCCACTGTGTTGGTTCACTTCATTTATAATTGCTATTCTAGCTACTTCTAAAAGGAAGGACACAATAATTTTCTCTTTTTATTTTGTCAAAAAGAAATCATTAGTGAATTGAAGATAGTGTTTGTGCCTAAAAAACGGTTTGATTTCGCGTCAAACAGATAGTTTGTCATGCAAAATTATACTAAACTCAAATCCAACCAGCTGATAGTGTGCATGTTCTGTGTTTTGTAATTCATAAACCAAGTTCAAGCACTAATGATACAAGCCCATAAATCTTCCATATATGTAGCCACAAAGTAAAACCATAAACTTTGTCACCACCATGCTCTAGTGTCATTTTATCACGATCATCGTTGGAACACTTCATTGTACTAATTATATATATTTATTTCTCCTTGCACTGTTCATAAGCCGTGAACAGTGCCGGCTCAAGCCGAGCCAATGAGAAATTACGGTTTTGTCCCTCCTTGCCTGTTTATTTACGGTCCTGCCATTCCCCTCTCTCTCTCTCTCCTCTCCCTCTGCGCCCCCGTCAATCACCGCCAAACACCACAAAGTTTGCATCAAAACATAGAGCACAACCCAAGGATAAAGTCATGTAACTACCTCAAGGTGAGATTCGGAGTGGATCGAGAGATATCGATGCCGGAAGTTCCGAAAGCATAAAAATCAACGGCGTCGATCCTTCACGGTCCGGTGGTCGACATTGAAAACCGTGGGTACCACGAGGTTTCTGGGATAGAGTGCTTCAAAGTCCAAGTGGTTTGGAGGATCAGAAGTGGCCGGAAGAGGTGGTGTCGTATGGTTGCGCGTAGAGGGAGAGGAGAGAGAGTCACGGGGAGAGAGAGAGAGAGAGAGAGGAGAAGAAGAGGAAGAGGAAAAAACGAAGAAGCTGATTTGACGAAATTGTCCCTAAAATATTTTCTTTAATTCTTAACTTTCCGAAATTCATAATAAATAGCTCCGCGGTCCAAAAAATTTCTCGAAAATTCATACGAACTCATCATAACATGTACTTTATTCTCGAGTCCTCAAATTGGACTTACGAGTTAAAAAAAAATTCTGAAGAATTTCCGAAACTCTTTGATAATAATCGAGATTACGAATCTTAATCCCGATTAACTCTAAATTATTCTTTTAATTTTTTTGGGGTCTCACAGTAAAGAAGACTTGCAAACTAAAATCACAAGTTAGTACTGTTGTGTGAGTCTTTCAATATTAGCTTTAATTGAAATGTATCTCAATTATGTTGAATTTCAATTGATATTACATGTACGTAATTAAATATCTCAATTATATTTTTAGTACTGTCTACATATGTTAAACGCTTTTGAAATCCGCAGCATCGCGCGGGCACATATGCTAGTATATGCTAGGCTGACATCATGCATGTATATGGGTCTAAAATCAAATGTCCTAATTGAAGTCGACTTTGTATATCGGTTGCTTTAAACTCAAGCTTACTCCTCTTCAGTTGGCCCATCCCATCGCAGCCCAGCCCAGCCCAGCCCAGCATTTAGAATAAGGATCTGTTAAGAAAAGTATTAAAAAGTAGTGTTCTCATTTGATTTTCAGTTAATCACCCGCCAACCCGAAAAACCGTCATCCTCTTACCCTCACCTTAACCATCCAATCACGTTCCGTGCAACTGCCACGTGCACAAACCATAGCCAGTCCACATAAATATCCCTCGCATATTTCTCTCTCCGAAATCCTACCCACCCTTAAAACTCTCCTTCACAGCGAAGCTGCTGTGACCACCGAACCGGTCAGTTTTAAAACCATGAGCGCCAGAGCTCTTCTTTACTCATTCTCTCCGAAACCAACTGTCCCGCCCGATATCTCGTCCCCCAAGAAGAGTTTCGGCTCCGATTTCAGGCCCCTAACCCCGTTTCGGTTTCGGTTTCGGGTTCAAAATCGGGGTCAGTACTGCTGCGTCGTGCGCGTTTCGGGGCGGGACTCGGGTGGCGAGAGGAGGGGCGGGAAAGTGTTTGCGGATGTTAAATCGGAGGCGTACGAGTTATCGGAGACGGTGAAGTTTGAGGACGGTTCCCGAGATATCGGAAATGGCGTGAAGGAGGATTTGGTGTCTGTGGCTGAGGAGGTTTCGTGGTTGGAGCAGTTTCCGAAACGATGGCTTATTGTCATTTTGTGCTTTTCGGCTTTCCTTCTTTGCAATATGGATAGAGTAAGCTTCAAGCTCTGCTTCTACAGCTTCAAATGGAACATTGTCATCATAGCATTTAAGAAATTATTTTCTTTATGCTTCGATTAATTTAAACAAAAATAATAATAATTTTAGGGTCAGTAACGTCAACATAGCATATTTGACTATTTCATGATCGATGGACAGACCAAAAAAAAAAAAGAGGGACTATTCCTTAATGGAGTATTTTCAATTTATCTAACAGCTTAGTACTAGTTTTGCAATTTCAATAGGCTTTGTTCAGCAACTTTGAACAGATTACTTGCTGAGAATCTAAAATCGATCTCATGTTGGGAATTCGAAAGCTTGTGTAACAATATATAAGGTTAGGCACTCGGCACTTTGTTGCCAATTGATTTTGGATCGGATACTTTAATTCTGACATTGGTTATGTTTGACAGGTAAATATGAGCATTGCCATACTTCCCATGTCAGCAGAGTACAACTGGAACTCAGCAACTGTGGGTTTGATACAGTCTTCTTTTTTCTGGGGCTACCTTCTCACTCAGGTTACATAAACTTAATTCTCCCAATTGCATTATAGCTTTTGATCACATATATGACACTGACAAATTTATTCTGGTCAGTCGAAAATGAGAATTATGTAACCTATAACTATGAGATTAGCTTTTCGACAGTTTACTGAATCAACTTAAAATGTGAGTGCTGCAGATTGCTGGTGGCATTTTGGCAGATACAGTAGGTGGGAAGCAGGTTTTGGCATTTGGAGTTATTTGGTGGTCTATCGCTACTGCTCTCACTCCTGTTGCTGCTAAACTTGGATTGCCTTTCCTACTGGTTGTTCGTGCTTTCATGGGGATTGGTGAGGTTAGAATTCTAATTTTTTGATTAACAAGCAAGTAATAGATTACTGTTGAGTATTGGACTGTATAGGTTGACAGTACGGCAACATAACATGTAAGACAAGAAGACTTTTGTGGATAAAGTTTAATGACAGTTTCTCACTCAATATGAGCTTACTTAGTCTGCTTCCCTTTTTCAGGGTGTTGCCATGCCTGCAATGAATAATATTCTTTCAAAATGGATTCCTGTATCGGAGAGAAGTAGAGCCTTGGCTCTGGTTTACAGTGGGATGTACATTGGATCAGTCACTGGCTTTGCATTTTCACCATTTTTAATACATCAGTTTGGATGGCCATCAGTCTTTTACTCCTTTGGTTCTCTGGGGACAGTCTGGTTTGCTGTTTGGCTAAGTAAGGTGATAGAAATTTGCTGCCTTTATTGAACAATTAGTGATCGATTTTCTTATTTACGTAGGATTTATGAACATATATATATATATATATAAATATATAACTTTTATATCCTCAAAGTTTGTTGGGGGATGTTTCTGTAGGCATACAGTTCACCTGCTGAGGATCCTGAGCTGAGACCTGAAGAGAAGAAGCTAATTCTTTCCGGTAATGTTTCCAAGGAACCTGTAAAAGTGATTCCTTGGGGACTAATTTTGTCCAAAGCACCTGTTTGGGCCCTGATAGTATCTCACTTCTGTCACAACTGGGGAACATTTATTCTTCTTACATGGATGCCAACATACTATAACCAAGTAAGTGTTCATCTTTTAGTATTTAAAAGGATTATCATTTTGCTTGTCAAAAATATAGTATTAATTAGCAGCGGATTTATGCTTATCACTGCGTTTGTGGCAGTGTGATCAATCAAACTTGAAATTGCTTGTTGAGTGCTGATTTTATAATTATTAATCCCACCATTAGGTGCTGAAGTTCAATCTTACAGAATCGGGGCTTTTCTGCGTTTTGCCCTGGCTTACAATGGCATTCTCTGCAAACCTTGGAGGGTGGATTGCAGACACACTTGTAAGTAGAGGTGTATCGGTGACAAGGGTTCGTAAGGTACTACTATCATTTTATGTTATAGAGACACAACTTTTCCTTTTTTCTTGAGAACAAGTTCCGTAGATAGGAATCATAGTTTTATTAATTTGTTAGCAGTTATCGACTGGCTAATTCTGGCTCGAACTTTATTGATGGCTGTTGAACTTAATTGCAAGTTTATACAAAACCATTGGATTTTATCAGTTCAACTAACGGTTTTTCTAACCCATGCCTTGTAGATTATGCAAACAATTGGGTTTCTTGGCCCTGCATTCTTCCTAACTCAGTTGAGCCATGTTAATTCTCCTGCAATGGCTGTTCTCTGTATGGCATGCAGTCAGGTTCGAATTGAAAGCTTTGTGCTGTTTCTTAATTTCTGCTGTTCATTCTCTAATTGTGGTATATGATTTACCCAACTGGTTTCCTTTTATGATTTTTTTTTAATAGGGAACTGATGCATTCTCACAATCTGGTCTATATTCAAACCATCAAGATATTGCTCCACGATATTCTGTGAGTATTAGTATGAGTTTTTGATCTGGATTGCATGTGCTAATTATTAGAACCATCGGATCAAGCATCTTACTGAGTAGAAAAATACGCGAGTATTGCTTGTAGAGTGAAAAATAGGAGGAAAAGAAAGGTTCTAATTATCTTGTTTTAACTAATTCTCAGGGAGTATTGCTTGGTCTGTCCAATACTGCTGGAGTTCTAGCAGGTGTCGTAGGAACGGCATCAACTGGTTACATTTTGCAACATGGTTAGTGCCCCAGTTTTAGTTGCTAGAACTGAAGACTCCATCCACTTTTAATTGTTCTCCTGTTTCATTAAAAATTGATTAACCTGGTTTAGAACTGTGACACTATTCTCAAGCATTACCACACATAGGACACTCACATTTTCTCAATACACAGAAACACCAGAGCATCACAGTACTGTAATTTGGGCAGGTTGAGCAGTTCCTAGCCAGAAAATTTTCATGTTCTGGCATAAGTTCAAAACTTCAAATCATCTTGGCCCTAATTTTTGGTCTCAGAGAACATCAAATTTAGGGAACAAGGTGGATTTAACACTCTCTCCCACATTGACAATTTTTCAGGTTCTTGGGATGATGTATTCAAGGTTTCAGTAGGCCTTTATCTGGTTGGAACTGTTGTCTGGAATCTTTTCTCAACCGGTGAGAAGATCATAGATTAGTTCATGCATAATTTGATACTAAAGAAACACTCGGCACTTCAATCCTAAACTTATATAGAAGAGTTACTCTGGAGGAGAGAAGTACAAAAATGCAATGAAATTCAATTTGGAAGGAAAGCGTTATCATTTTTATTGAGTTTCTTGGACTGGAAGAAATTGTTTAAAGATTTTGACATGGAGCATGAAGCTCGAAATTGGAAAGGTGAAGTTCTGGAATTTCCTGCTGCTTTGAAGTTTCATAAAAAGTGGTTGCATTTCAACCATTTAAATGAAGGATGAATACATAGCAAAATGACCCCAACACAGCCTGTAAATGTTATATTGAATACTCGCTAACACTTCAAATTTGTGGTTCTGTAACAATATATTGTATGTATGTAATTTTTTTTTTCCACTCATATATACTACTTTTTGACTGCTAATGGCTCTGTTCCTTGGAGGATCTAGATGCTTCATGCTTGAATCTAAAATACTCTAAACTCAAATTAAATTCCGAATGCTAAACCCATAGATCGTGAACTAGAACTTCCAAGTGTTGGACCAGAGGCCTCGAACCTTGAGCAAGGTATAGGCCACAGATTCTAAGCCTTGAAATTGTCAAGGTCGACAGACGAAAGTAACCCACTATTAATATGTGTCCAACACCGATATTGTCTTATACTTAACCACATATTCAAGTGCTCAGGCCCCAAACCCTTCATAAGAAATAGCTACTGCCCCCAAACAGAAACCTCTCTCATCTCAAATCAGGTGAATTTACCATTCTTATTGTAGTGCTAGACCCTAAACTTTTGCCAAAGCTTGGTAATGAACTACTATGTATATAAGGAATATATAGGAATAAGAGTGCATATACATTCAGGTATTATTGATAAGTAATATAAATGAAAATCCACATCAAAACTGATATGGAATCTACTAACATGACAAAGACATAAATCTTCCCAGGCCAACTTAGATGAGCAAAGTTTGCTCAACCATACTTCGACCAATTTTCCCACCCAAAACAAACAACAAAATGAAAAACGTATACAAAAGTAAAACAAATTTAGATGACACAGTTTGAGGAAATTAATCTTTATAAACAATCCCCTATGCTGACGTGGCAACCCGGCCCGGCCCATCAAGTTTGCGGGGGTGCAAATACACCTTCAGCCCGTGCTTCATGAAGAGTGAGAGAGACATCTTCTGCACCACCCGGTGACCGGGAACCGGCGAGAGGCGGTAACGCAGCAGCACGGCAGAGGCCACCGACTTCATTTGCAGGTAAGCCAAGTCCTTCCCCAAACAAGTCCTCGGTCCAGCATTAAACGCCACGAACTTGTACCCGTCCTTTGGCGGTTCGAACCGGGTGCGGTCCGAAGACAACCACCGGTCCGGTTTGAACTCCATGCAGTCCTCTCCCCATATAGTCTTCATCCTCCCCACAGAATATATCGAATACGTAACGGTCGAACCGGACGGTAGGAAAGTCCCATCGGGTAAAACGTCGTCGTTCACCACGTACTTGAAATCCAACGGCACGGACGGGTACAAGCGCAGAGTCTCCGCCAGCGCCGCTTTTAGGTAAACCAACTTATCCGCCTCCTCGAACACTAACGGCTCCTCGACCCAAAGCTTGGGATTGCTGCCACGTGTCTCGCCCAGAACTGTGGTGATCTCGTTGACGATTTTGTCCTCGATTTCGGGGTTGTTCATGACGAGCCAGAAGAACCAGCTGAGTGCCACTGACGACGTGTCGCGTCCGGCGAGGACGAAGTTGAGGGCGATGCGCTGGAGGACGGAGCTCGGGAAAGGGTTGCCGTCGACGTCGCGCTTGTTCATGAAGCGGGAGATTAGGTCATCGGAGGGACGAGCTTTGCGGGCAGCGACGGCGTCGTTCATGTAGTTGCCAACGACTGCGAGGCTCTTTTTAAGCTGTTTCTCGGCTCCGAGGTCGAAGGCTTTCTGGAGTTTCCATAGGAATGATGGGTAGAGGAGACGTTGGAGAGTGGCTTCTGTGGCGTTGTCGAAGGCCTTGGAAAACGGGTTGTCTGGTAAGTCCGGCGACAGCGTTTCCGGGTCTTTGCCTGCCGGAATAGGGAAAGGAAACAGAATCATGAGCTATTCCATAATCTTTCCCATAATTGTTAAAAATTTAAAGGATCTAATTTGCAACTGACTTAAACTAGGTATACATGCGGGGATAGCTCAGTTGGGAGAGCGTCAGACTGAAGATCTGAAGGTCAGGTGTTCGATCCACCTTCACCGCATAAATTTTAGTTTTTTACTCATTTTTTTTTTTAAATTTTTTCATAGTATCTTACGACAGCTACTTTAGTTTCGAACATTACCGAATGTGAGTCCGCAAATGTTGTCGAACGTCAAGCGTAGCAGCAAGTCCTGCAAGTCCACCGCAATATGATCCTTGGCAGCCTTGTCCAAAATGTACCATAGCCGGTTCCTAATAGTCCGGTTCACCCACCTCGCCATGGCCTGTCTCAGCGTCCTCGTCGTAAACTCCAACGCCGCCGTCTTCCTCTGTATCAGCCACGTCTCCCCGTCGCTATTAAATATCCCCTCCCCCAGAAGATCATGAAACGCCGCCTGCCACGACGGCCCTTTCGGATAGTTATCGAACCGGGTCTTTAGAATGTGCTCGATGTTCTTCGGGTGACACGTCACCGTGAACATCCCTTGCTTGCGTGCCAAGAAAGGGAGCGCGATGGTGCATGTCTGATACGTGGACGATCCCCCAGTGGCGCGGAGGTTGCTCGCGATCCAGTCGTGGATTCGGTTCCGGTTGGCAAAAAGTAGGGGAAGGCTGCCGACCACCGGCCAGACTTTCGGGCCCGTGAGTTTACGGGCTAGGATGTAGAACCAGAAGAGATACACAGATGTAGCACCTGCCAAGGTGAAGAGGAGAGGTAGGGTTTCCATGGGTGTGGTTTAATTACTGGACGAGTATTGAGAGAGAAAGGTGATGCTGATTCATATATGTATATAAAGATTGAGAAAGTTGTAGGAGGAGTTGTTGAGAATTTTGGGTCATTCATGTCGCTGCCAAGTTGATAAGAAACTGTATCTGGAAGTATATACACGAAAACCTTTGGCAGAAATTTAGTCATCTGATTTTGCATTTCTAAAGTAGGTGGAAGATCTGCTTATAGTTAGTGATTGAATAGGAAGAACATAAATATTTATTGTTACTTATAGGTAGAGTTTCAACTATATATCTCTCTCTTCTTTTTTTTGGTGGCAGCTAGCCTATAAGTAATGCCACGCACTAGTATTTATTTATGGTTTGTTAAGTTCACCATCCATTGTTTTCTATCAGAATGTAACGTACATGCATGGCATGTAGGCTCAATTAGTTAGTTCAAAATTAAAAATAATGACCCTATATATAAATTTGAAATTTTTTCTTGTACAACTATTTGTATCTATATTCAATTTTCCAATAATATATATGTTAATATTTTATGATACTCAAAATATTCATCAGATCTTTCGAGGTTGGAAATAACAAGATCTAATTAACTTACTATATTTAATTAAAGTTTGAACTGTTTTCTCGATTATACTATTTTCCAACTCGTTTATCCGCTGTTAAAAGGTAGGGGGTAAAATAAAAAGAATGGGAAAGAGAAAAGATTTGACACAGTTTCTTGATTTATTCCGCTTTGTATTTCTATCTCGATTTTTCTTGTACGATTAATGGTATCTATATTCATCAATTTGATACTTTTTTAATAGTACGTGCAAAAGCCCTTATTGGAAAAGCACTGTAAATATATTTACAGCTAGAATTTGTTTAGACACCTCCTTTTAGTCAAGAAAGAAGATATCAAATATAAAGGATACGCTTCTAATAGAAAGAAGAGAGTCTGCTCTTCACGAACGCCTCATGATTAGAAAAAATGAGGCAAGGTGTGAGTACCTCCTCTTTAGGGTTTGGAAAGAGGTGGCACTATAGGGGCATTTTAAGTCTATTAGTTTGTTTAATTTGAAAAACAAAAATTAAGAGATTTAATTTTTTTAAGGGGTATATAGGACAAAAATTTACTACAGACAAGAGAAAGAAAGAAAAATAAAATAACTTAAGATTATATTTGGGGAGATATAGAGAAAACTTAATTTGGAGATCCTAATTTTACTATGTAGTATATATGTGGAATTCCATAAGTATCTAACACAATGTATACACCAATAATCAAAGAGCTAGGTAGCTTCTTTGACAAATGAATACTGAAAAGTAAACATGCAACCTTGAAAAGAAACACTACCACTACTACAAATACGGGAGAGACTCTAAGAGCATCAACAGTGGGGACTCATTTTTTGGACCCAAATATGGGTCCAAATTGGTCATAATCCAAATTTGAGTCTATCGGAATAATGGATAAAAAGACTTACTTTTTTGGGTGCCACAGTGGTGCATGACTTATTTTTGGATTCATATTTTTGGACTTATATTTTTGGACTCAAATTTGGGTCCAAAATTTGAGTCATCTCCACTGTGGCATATAGATATTGAACCCAAAAACCCCACTTGTTCTTTTTCATTGATGAATCATCAATTTCTCTCTCCAAAATCCTCTCAAATTAGTTGCACATGGGGGGACCCACAAATATAGGTCCAAAATTTTTGAGTCCAAACTAGACCTATATTTGGGTCCAACATTTGGGTCTCCGGCAACTATAAGTCATACTCCCTCCGATCCACTGTAGGTGTTTTTGGACCCAAATATAGTTTTTGGACCCAAATATAGGTTTTGGACCCAAATTTGGGTCCCCATTGTGGATGCTCTAATAAGGACCCTTAATTATAATGAGGACCCTTAATTATAATGAGGACTTGGTGAGGACTTTTCGATTAGACCTACTTTTTGATTACATCTCGACAAATCAACCGTTCAATATTTAGATATTTATGAGTATATCATTTCTACAAATTTTCAATGAAATCGGAAATCGTTAAGTCATCTATAATTGTGATTTACCATTTATGAATATGAATGGTTCAAAATTGACAGATATGGTTAGTCCATTTATTTGGTCTAGTTTGGTACCTTAACGATTTCAAATTTTGTTGAAAATTTGTAGAAGTGTTATACTCATGAATATCTAACATTGAACGGTTGATTTGTTGAGATGTAATCGAAAAATAGATATCACAACCATTAACCGAAAAGTCATCACCAAGTCCTCATTATAAGGGTCCTCATTAGAGCCTATTCCCTACAAATACTACAACTAGCTAGTTTCTTTTGATAACTAGTCCCCTTTATAGTTTAAGGGGACTTTTATTTGTTTCAATAGTTAATAGAGACTCATGCAGCCACAAATCCATCAATGGTATTTTCTATAGGAGTTTCCATTGATCTAGAGGGACAATTCACCACACTCATCCCTCTTGTTTTTATATTTTCTGTTTTTGCTTTGAATGTGTATATCATACAATGGGCTCCATCAACAATTGGATATATTTTTTGCATACCAAATATTGTCCTTCCAAGTTTAGGAACACTATTACAACAGTCCTTCCATTCATCTTAATATACAACAAAAATATTATTAGAGGAGACTCATGAATGTCCCCAAATCCAAGTAAATTAATAATAAAAATTCTTGCAGAATCCAAGCAGATTTTGTCACTTATTCTCATTTCTCACTTTAGTTGCTTATTTCCATCAATTTTTTGAGGCCCTTAGTCCCCTGCCGTTATGAACAATAAAAAGTATTCACAGTAAGAAAATCCTTTGTTACAATTATGATTTCAAGATAATATATTATCAGATTATTCATCCCACGTATACGTACGGTCTATTCTTGACCATTACTTTTTCAGGAAACAGATTAAAGAAACCAAGAAGATTTAGTTGTACTCTCTGCAAGCTAGGTCTCAATGCAATTAACTTACAAGTAAAGGTAGGGGAATCATATCCATTTTCCATGGTAGTTAGGACCAGAAAAAACTAACGCTTTGCGTGTTCATTTTAAGTTTCATCAATCATATATAAACTTCCATGCACTTTCTTCTATGTATGTGCATATATATACACAATAGTATGTGGTTATAGATTTTCCATGGCATTCTAGCTTCCAGGCTTAGCTAAACTTAATACTGTGAGTGTGAGAAGGAGAAATAGGACGGGTAGCCGGGTAGGTATAGATTGTTTACCCGATTTGGAAAACTGGGTTTGTTCAAGAGACCTGGAAAAGCAACTATGTATAAAGAACGAGTGAGAACCAGCAGAGACTTGTGAGCTAGAGTAAGCTTAATTGACTCTTTTTAATTAGTTGATCGAAGTGGGAAAGTTCTAGGAAGAAAAGAGAAAACTTGGGAAGGAAGAAACGGATCGAGAACAAAGTTCATTGCCACCGACCCCGGCCTTTTCCCCTTTCTTATAGTAAATAAAGAGGCACCAACCACTTATTGTATTATTAATTAGTTCAATACTTTGTCCAAAATCCAAATTACCTCACAAGTTTATTAGAAAATATGGACTTATGTGGTAAAATCTGAGTCAAGTACCAAAGACCAATAGGGGGAGATAAAAAGAGAGTTCATAGACTGAGCTAATCCTCCAAGCTACTTAAATATCTACATAGTTTTGCACTGGTATAAAGTACGTCGATCGAATACAAATCACCAAATGAGTTTCTAGTAGGGAGAAAACGTATGGTTAAGAATTTGAGATGTATATATAGAGAACCTTTGTGTTTGGAACACAGTACTGTCATATTCTCTCTTTTTATGTTTCTTGCTGTTTTTAATTTTCATGTTTGTTTTCTACTGCGCCTAAACCTTTTCTCCCCAATTTGTCAGGTTTGTTTTGTATTTTCTTGTTTGTGATATACTAATGTAGAGTGATCCGAGGTGCTTCCACTCTTTTCCCGGAAGTTTTTACCATGCAAAGTTCAATGGTGGTGACAAAATCTTAAACCTCGTTTTGTTCCTAGAGTAGAGTTATTGGGAAATTAATTCATTTTGTTTTCTACAAAGATAGAAGCAAAGTTCTAATTGAAGTATTTGATAACATTGGAAAAGCAATTAGGAAATCAAGAACCACTTGAACCTCAAAATCGTCATCTAGTTACAAGTTACAACATCAAGAAACAAATCTATCATTGAAACTTTTACACCTACTTGAAACGCTAGCAAAACTAAATGAACCAATTGTTTAAATAAACACAATGATCATTTACATACTACCAAAAACATTAAATTTACATTGCGATAATTAAAAATATCGAATCTGAGCTGCAACCCTACCAATTTTTATTCATTTAGTAATATATATATATATATATATATATATATATATATATTTTATATATTACTTACACACATTGAAAAGATACTTCTGAAATTAAAAATCTGATTTATGGATTAGGATGCTCCCACGTACACATTATGGGCTTTATTAAGGCAAGTTCTCCTAGTTTGTGAACACTGGGATTTCCTGCACAAAGCTTAGGTCCAATTGAGCTCCACTTGGTTACCAATTGCACAGCCTATGGTGCTGCCACGTGTCCTATCCACAGCCATGTTCACCAAGGATGAGCCCTCATCTTACAAAATAGTTTTCCTCTTTTTTGTAGAATTTACCAACACCAAAAGAAAATCAGAGGAATGAAGATAAGACACTTGTGGAGAGCTTGTGCTACAAACACTTCCATTCAAATCTAAGTAACCAACTAAAGAGCCATCCAACGGCTCACATTCACTTGACAACAACAGCCAGGAGGACTCTGTATATTATCCTACTCACTTGGCCTTCCTCCTATTATTTCACTTCAACTATTCCAACCTCCTCTCCATACCAATTTTCTCAGGGCTAGCTAGATTCTGTAATCAACAAAAACTAAAATGGCTTCCTTTACTATGATCTTTGCTCCCATGGTAGCCACCAGAGTAAACACCCGAGTGTACGCTGCAACGGCAGCCAAGGGCGCAGGTGGAAGCAAAGAAGAGAAGGGTTTCATTGATTGGCTCGGAGGAGTTATTGCCAAGGATGACCAGCTGCTCGAGGTTGATCCGATCCTCAACAAGGTTGAGGGTAAGAGTGGTGGAACCACCAGCAAGAACACCGTGGTGGTGCCGCCGAAGAAGAAGGGTGGGTTTAATCTTGGAGGCCTTTTTGCCAAAGAATGATTGATTTTCATTCTCAGCTGGGCATTTCAGGCAGTATTACTGTGTGTATTTGCTTTATGTACTCATTGAGCATTGTGGAACATTCATTAAGCTGTGTTTTCCTTCTTCATAGTTCTACATGTAAGGAATTTAATTTTAATTCATTTTGATGATCAGATACATATGGTAATTAATATGATACGTTACAAGATATTTTTTTTGTTACATTAGAGGAGATCGAACTCGTGATTTAGCTTAATCCTAACTCAATTCTCTACTCTCTCTTATCACTTGAATTAATAATAATTTGATGCCAGGGTTCTGATTTGTGAAATCGTGAATTTGTATAAGTAATCATGCGACTTAAACAGAACCCTTTTGCCTTTTGAAGCTGATCCTAACTTGATAGTCAGAGACTCAAGGAACAACACCAATGTTATCTTACTTACAATTGTTATTTTTTCATGTCTTATGGCACTATAGGCCAGTCTATTAATGGCTGTGAAGAATTTCGACATCCAGAACTTTCAAGCTTTTATGTCATAACCCAAGGAGAATTAGTCAAAAACTAGAAGAAAACCAGTTAATCTAATGCATTGAATTGCATTTGTACCACAAGGACACCAATATATTAACAGCAAGTATATTTATGCATAGCTCTCCTATTTAGTACATGAAACATCTATACAATACAACCACCAACCCGTATTTCAAACTTCAGTTCTTACAAACTAGGAATCGATGTGACAACAACAATTGGAATACTTCAAAGATTTCAAGAAAATCTAAGGAGAAATCTGCGTTGCAATAGGAGTTGCTCTTGAAAAAGTAGTAGAAGAAGAAGAGTTGATGAACTCAATGCAATCTTCTATGGCATCTTCTCTATGAGAATCACCCGGAGCCACGTATGGCATTGATCTTCTAGATGAAGAATCGTTTCGTGAAGGTCTCGCCCTCACTGAGGCCATACCCAAGCATAGAGTTCCCGCCACCTTGTCAGCAAAATGTTTGAGTATTCTCATAGGCAAGAAACCCGACCATGTAGAAAGCTTGAATCTAAAATCAACAAACCTTGTGTTTTGGGCAACTCTCTTGCTGGAAGTTTGTTTGGAAAAGAGGACTGTCTTCTTGTTCACATAATCCCTGTTGTTCGCCTGGGTCTTGGCTCTTATTGCCATATTAAAAATGGAAGTGGAAAGAAAGAGAGATAGAGAGAGATAATGCAAAGTCGAATTGAACAAACAGATAGCCGGGTAGAAATCTTATAGTTGGTGTGTAAAGCACTTATGTGGAAGAGTGTCAAAAGGATATGCCAAAAGAAGGATTGGGATGGTGAGAAAGAAGATCTCAAGCAGTAACCAAAAATGAACTTTAGCTAATTGGCTTTCCTACTAATGCAAGTCTATCCTAGTGAACTTTAGCTAATTGGCTTTCCCGCTAATGCAAATCTATCCTTGTGAAAGCAAATTCTTCTTGCGTGGAATGCAAGCATAAAAAAACTGAACCTTCCAATCAAGAAAATACAAAGAACAACAGAGAGGATGAAAAGTTGAAAAGAAATGATATTGACACAGAATCAACTTGGTACAATTAATCAGTACAACAAATTAGACTCATGCCTGCAAACATGCACCCTATGATACGCTCTCCTTCAACAACTAGCCGTCGTGTCCTGCCCCGTGAAGGATGATTGTCTCTACCCGTCGTGTCCTGTTGGGCGTGATTGCGAGAGAGACGTATACGCCTCGTCCCACTGAAGACTTTCTCCCTGAGACAGTTGTGTATGACACATTTACAGAGCATATGTTCATGTCTACTAAGAAACTAAGGTTTTCCAATTAAGGTTTGATCTAATATCACATAAATAAACACTGCACAAAATAACCTCATCCCACTAAAAACTACTGCTTATAGTCTTGGTTTTTTGTCTCTAATTCTCAGCACCACTTTCCAACATCTATTCAACTATTGGTTACAAAGCCAATTTGGGATTACTACAAAAACTTGGTGGTAATGAGGTTGTTGTCCACTCCAGAAACATTTGTAAATCTATAGTATATACATTTCTTTCCAACAGAAAGATTTTATTTATCTAGCCTACAACTGCTTAAATATGGTGGTGGGAGAATGGGAAACAATATAAGCCAGTGTAAACAAATAATCAAGAAAACAAATCCACAAAAGCTTCATTGATCGAGAAAAAGAGAGGCGAAAAGGATCTTTATCAAGATGCAAGGAAAAACACACCGCCAGCATCTTGTTAGTGTGCTTGGCAATCTAAGTTTTTTTCTTTAGGGGGATAGTTTTAAGTGCTTTTGATCGACTTTTAGACCTCTAACGTAAACTGTCCATTAAAAAGTAAAGGGTAAATAGGTAGAAGTCTTGATAACAAAAAAGAAAAGAAAAGGTGGAAGTGGAGTACTAGGAATTGAGGTATACATATTACAGTTCAAATCTGATATTTTACAAATTGATGTGCTAAGACAACATCAAAATAAGTACCAGACTACCAGTACATTTAAGAACTTATAGAAAGCATAACAACAGATGCAATAAATCTCTGGATATCAACTTTTCATTACGCAGAAAATATGGTCTATTAACAAACCACCTAAAGTTGCAAAATCACCATTCACTGGTTCTACATACTATAGAGCATGAACCAGCACAAGCAAACTAGTCACCAACATGAAAGAAGCAAACTAAACGCCTCCAAAGTTTAGGTTTCTGAAGAAACTTGATAGTATATTGATTGAATGATTCATGTACAATACTAGACATGAAGTTATGTGTGCAATATGTAGGAATCCACGTGCTGTCTCCTTTGGTGGGAACAGTGTGCACTAGCTGGCCTCTTGTGCTACTGAACGGCTGTCTTCTCTTGTGGAGAAGGATGGGCATGACTTTTCTCAACAGTTTCAGATATATCTTCAGTCAACCATCTTCCTTTTAATCAAACCAAACTGGCAACCAGAAATCAGCTTACACCATACTCACAATATGACACCAAATATATCTTTCCAATATGACTACACACATGTTCCACAATCCACAATCCACACTCATACAACTCGCTAAAAGCAAATCTTTAGCAACATCTCACCTCAGGGAAAAATCAACTGAGAAACTCTTTCAATATCACCAAAGATGTAATTACAGAAATCATTTAGCGGCATCTTTGCCAACCCCCACATCACACCATTAATTCCTACAACACCTCAATAACCTTAAGTGCTGAAACAGAAGACACACTGAACGAAAAGGCACAAGCCACAGAAATGAACCTTTTTCTTCTATAAGCTAACTCTTATCAAATATGTTACAAGCAGAGTTCACTATACAATTGTTTAGAAATTCTATCAGATAGGAGGCACTCAGGGAAATAAAGTCACAGTTTATTATTCAGAACAAGCAAAACCTCTCCACCGTGCCTAATGATGCAATCCAAGAATTCTCGAACTCTTTCACTATCTTTAAAAGGCTGAGGAGCAACAAGATCACTATCCAAATTGTACCAAACCCTATCAATCTTCCTCAATGTAATCCAATGCCTACATTTCCATAGCCCCGCAAACTTTTTAACCGGAACATTAAGCAAAATACCCATCAAATCATCTTCAGGCCCATCTAGATCAATCGAATTGGCCCCCTTGCGACGATCGTGCCAAACCACATTCTTTCCCTTATCTTCTAAAGCAGCAATTAGCACATTTATGTCATAGTTTCCAGTAAGTGCATTATGATGGGGTTTAAAGAGCACAGATAAGGGTGTCCATGTTTCCTTGTTGGGTTCTTCAAGAACAAGTTTTTCAGCAATCTCATTCAATCTTGGTCGAGTAAATGCATCTTTTTGCTGTTTTACAAAATTGTTTTAGTAATCAGCAAACCCAGCTGAAGAATCAAACCAACTTAACACAGTAAAACCTATTAGTGGGTTTTCTTCTATAACATTCGTTCTAAGAAAGTAAGCAAAGTTATGGAAAAATTAAAGGGAAAGAGAGAAAAGGGTACCTGGAAGAGGTTGTTGAGAGAGTGTAGGAGGCAAAACTGTAGCTTCTGGCGCTCGTGGTAGATTTGGGCATCGTTCTCTCTCGCCATCTTCAACTTCACAAGTCACAATTCCAGTTCTTGCTACGAAGAGACTGTGATATTTTGGAGGCAAAACGCTTATCGGATGATTCAACGATTCAGCAAACAAGAGAATGATAGTTTAAAACGAAAAGAATACAAAGATTTTAGCTTTGGCTTTCAGATGTACGAAGAGGACATTGAATGTTGTTGAAGTCTATTCCAATTTGAGGTCGTCTCATCTGCCGACGTCGGAGAGTGAAAAAATGAATGGGCGGAAGCGGGTGGGTTGGTCGCGTATGATGGGCCATGGGCCCATTGGGAAATCCTTTTTTTTGGTCAAGTCTTACCCGTGGTTTTAGTTTTAGCCCACACACTTTCGCTCCAGCGGTCAGATACTCGGACTATTAGATTTGTCGGACCGTCCAATAATCTATCGCGGGGACGTGTATAATTCAAAGTAAGGTTTAGACGATAATTTTATCCTTAATTTAGCTCTGTTGAGTTGAGTTTCACGGATGTGACTTGTAAGTTAACCTAATGAGAAACACCGTCTTATGATCTTCCTTAATGCTTTTGGTCATGAAATGCATCGAAAGATACAATAAGGAAATACAAACATATAGCATATGGTACGAACACCAGGAACATAACAGAAACAAACTAATTAGTGAGGGCAAGGAAGGCCATCACTAGTTAAAACAGAGATTAAGAATCTGGCTCAACAAGTGACACTCATTATTTTTTAGCCTTGAAAACAACTTATTTTTTCTTAGGGAAAAGCCAATAATACTAAATTTAAAGCATGCCTAACAGTTCTGCCCAATGAGATAGGAAGCATAAACATCATGAATTGCATACTTGATCCCTTCCGGTGAGAAAACCCGGGCATTCCAATCCGGACAAGCTCCCCTCAGCGGCCTGATATCAATACCAACTTCAGCTGCCAACGCCGGTAATTCGGCCGTCTCCAGATTGGGTTTCTTCAGTATCCTAGCCGCAAAATGGCCCAACTCTACTCCTTGGTTGCTCATATGACTACGCAAATACGACGGCCAAAAACGTATCTTCTTCTTTAGTTCCATACCCAAAAGGCAAGTAGTACGATTAGCAAATAGCAGTGATAGTTTGGAATCAATAGATGTCGAGTAATAATTGAACAGATTTGGAAGCTTTGGGATGATCAAGCAACGACCTTGAGCACAAAGTAGCAACATTGAAGCAGCAGTAGTACTGGATCTACCGGCTGCCATCTTAATATCAAGTCCCATAAAAGGCCTTTCATATTCCAGTGAACCCCTCATTTCTGATATTATCTCATCAATCCGAGTGGCATCATCCACTACGCTAACCTTAACATTAACACCATGAATTTCAACAGTGTAATTATCCATTTTTGACAAGATAACGTGAGGTATCATTATCAAATAGCTTTTAAGCAACTTTGGTGAGGCACACAAGCATGAAGATATTCAGACACACACACACACACACACACATATATATATATATATATATATATAAATGTTTGATCAGTTAATTAATTCAATGGGATTTAAGTGCATGGTATCTAGTCTACAAATCAAAATCACATGTAGGTTTTGATGACTGTATGAATGTAATTGTTGGAATTTATTAGCAACATTGGTGAGACACTTTTTGGTATGTATTGAGCACTCAAAAGTCCATAGTTCTTTGAATTCTCAACTTCTCGTTATAATGGTCAAACTTCTCACAAGCTCTAAAATTATTGATTGTTAATTGTTTTGATGAGCTAGCTTTAAAGTTTAAGATATAAGAACATCTTGAAAGACTCTTTAGAAAGACAAATGATATAGATATATAGCATGTTTCTATGTGTATTCTTCAAATACTCAACGGTCTTTAGTGTTTACAATTACAACTATTAAATGAGTATATGGTAGATTTGATGGGAATTAAAACATATAGAAGAATCCTAACCATCCATATACCATGTATTGTACAACTTCCCATTTGCATGTCATCTCATCTTTTTTATTTTTCATTAATGTTTATAAAAATTTAAGGTTATTATCTTCCATCTTTTCTCAAGTCAAAGCAACTTAATAAATTTCATTAATCTGTTTTTTAAAAAAAATTACATTAATCATAAGAATTACTTACAACAAAAATCTCTACATTAGTCCATTGTCAATGAAAAATGCGATGTCATAGTAATCCTTTCACCAAAAAAACGACACGTCATTTTGAATCAAACAACACCAACGGATTAGGCAATCGCGCAGTAGTGCTGTGGATAACAAATAAACAGCTCCCATCATCACTCTCTCACTCAACTCAACAATGGCATCAAACGACTCAGCAAAAGCTTATAGGAGAACTCTAAGAATTGAACGAAAATAATTTCTTTTCTTTTTTTTGGTCAAAAACGAAAATGAGTTTGATTATCTCTTAAAAAACGGCACGTCATTTTGAAACAAACAACGACACCTATCTCTAACCTCACCAACGGATTAGGCAATGGCGCAGTAGTGTAGTGGATAACAAATAAACAGCTCCCATCATCACTCACTCACTCAACTCAACACAACAATGGCATCAACCTCATCACTCTCCTTTTTCACCTCCTCAATCTTCCTCACTTCCTCTTCTCACAAACCCTTCTCAGCAACCCTCACACCCAATTCTCTCAAATCCCCCAAACCCCTAACCGTAACATCCGAGCTCGCCACACTCCCGGTCCTCTCCTTCACCGGCGACAAAGTCGGCGAGACCTTCCTCGACCTCAAGTCCGCCCTCCCCGACACCGCGCGCGCCGTCGTCCACCGCGGCATCATCACCGACCTCCGGAACAAGCGTCGCGGCACAGCCTCAACTCTCACCCGCGGTGAGGTTAGGGGCGGCGGCAGGAAACCCTACCCGCAGAAGAAGACGGGTCGGGCCAGGCAGGGATCCACCCGAACCCCGCTCCGACCCGGCGGAGGAGTCGTGTTCGGGCCCAAGCCCAGGGATTGGAGCATCAAGATTAACCGCAAGGAGAAGAGGCTCGCGATATCGACGGCGGTGGCGAGCGCCGCCGAGAACACGATTGTGGTGGAGGATTTCAGCGACGAGTTCGAGAAATTGGAGAAGCCGAAGACGACGGAGTTCATTGCGGCGATGAAGAGGTGGGGGCTCGACCCCAAGGAGAAGACGACGTTCTTTATGCTGGAGGTTGCGGACAAGGTGAAGCTTTCGAGCAGAAATATCGGGACTTTGAAAATGTTGACCCCCAGGACGCTGAATTTGTTTGACATTTTGAATGCCGATAAGTTGATTCTCACGCCGGAGACTGTGGACTACTTGAACGGACGGTATGGGGTCGATTTCGAAGGCGAGACTGAGGACGAGGATGAAGAGGATGCAGAGGAAGAAGGAAGTGAAGCTCAAGGTTGAATCTTTTTTGACTCTTTTTGTTTCTATAAAACTGCATTGATATGCTTCAAGTTGGTACATTTAGGGGTTAAATTGTGCACCTCATTTACATGTATGCAATTTTCTTTAAATGCTTTTCTGCATAGAGTTTTCAAATTGGGTTTGTAGTGTTTCTGCTGCAGTCTTATAGCATTGGAAATTTACATATATAGAACGCAATTAAGGCTTATGCTTGGTCTGCTTATATATTCAGGGGTTAAAGGTTATACAACTCATGCACATTCATGTTATTTACGGAACAAATTTGCAGTCATGCTCGTGCTTGTTAGGCTGCCCTATATGATTGTGTTCCAATTTTCTACATTGAAAACAAATTTGCAAGGAATTTTTTTAATTTTACACGGTGTGTATTTACTCAGCATATCGGAGGAATCGTTCACTGTGCGTGTTTATTTATGGAACTCATATTGGTTGGTTTATGTGAGGTTGGACATGCGGGAATGATTAGTAATAGATTATGATGGCTGGAAGTAGTTTGTATTGAACATTTGTAGTTTGCATTTAACACTGGCTATTGGAAAAACAGAAATTTATATCAAGCATTATCGACATCTATGGTTAAGTGTTATGTAACATGAAACTGCTGCTGTTTGCAACTTTGTACAAGAGAAATTGTATCTGATGGTCTTTTGGAACTTTTATGTTGATCTGTTGTTCTTTTTTCAATCTGTGTTGCAGGAACTGTGGAGGATGATAGTTCTGATGCAGCAGAGTGATGGCAGAGAGAGTAAAGAGTTTTTTTTCAACCGCTTTCCCCCCCCCCCCACAAAATTGACCTAGGATTCATTTCAATTTATCCCGGTAAGGGTCTGTGCCTTTCAAGTAACAACCATGTCTGCTTGGATCGACTAGATTGCAGGCTGGTTTGGTGAATTGAGTGTGCATCATTTTTGTTTGTAAAAATTGCAAATTAGATCCACTACAAGTGTATTTACTTGGACATCATACGATGTTGTATCTGTAGTCAGTTATCTCGAGTAATATTTATTGGCTGAAACTTGTCATCAATTCATCCTTTTTGCAGTATAATCTTCGTTGATGTCGTATGTTTCTGTGCCTTGTTGCTCGTTGTTTTTTATTTTGTCATTGAAACCTTTATTAATGCCATATGCAAGCAGTCATGGATTTTATTTCATGTTGTTCACATGAAGACTTGTATGATTATAAAAGATAAACGTTTCAATGCGTTTATATGGTCTGGTTCTGTCAAGATGAGCATAGATATCATCTGGTTTATACAGAAGTTTGTGTTGAACTCAAGATTATGAGCAACGAATAGAAGGCATAACTTTGTTGCTTTGTCTGTTATGCACCGGTCTTTTTTTATGAGAAACAAACCTCTCTTTTTTTGGACAAAAGAAACAAACCTTTTTTTTTGGACAAAAGAAACAAACCTTTCTTTTTTTTGGACAAAAGAAACAAACCTTTCTTTTTTTGGACAAAAGAAACAAACTTTTATCAACAAACGAAACAATTACACGTTTACAACACAGAGGACTAAGAGTCCACTAGACTAACAAAGAAAAAGAACAAAGGAACAACAAATTTAAGTCACAATCAAATTCAATCCTAAAAAATGGCTGGAAAAGAATAATCTTTAAATTCTGAAGAGACCAACGCCCAAGGAGACGCCCAAAAACAAACCCTATCCCATATCCCATAGTTGATCTACATACGTACTCCAGCTTAGTAGCTACCACAAAGATTCGTTTCTTCCTCTACGTCCAAACCACTCAAAAAACAGCCAGCACAGCACAACTGTCCCTCTGTTATGTACTTCCATGTTCGAACTCTACTCTGACTCTTTAAATTTCTAAGTTTCTATATTGTAGATCATGATCTTGTAACCGGTGGCTGCTTCTTTGCTGAGTATTCTTGGTCAAAACTATATTTTTATTTTGGACTAAATTATTGTTACTATCTTGAATTTTAGGGATCTGATCAGTTCAGTACTTCAGTCCATGCATTTATAATTTTATTAAAACAGTCTCTGAATTTTCAATTCTCGCCCAATAAATCATTCCGTAGGAGTTCCGTCCAATTGGGACTTTAACGGTTGACGTGGCAAACCAAATGAATTGTGAAATACCAATTATACCCCTAACTGCATTTGATAAAAAAAAACTCTCTCTCTCTCAATTGACAGCAAAAAAACAAAAAACTTTTCTCTCCCTGACCCCTCTCCGCTCTCCCTCTCCCCGACCTCTCTCTCTACTCTCTCTCAATTGAACGGCGAGTAAACGCTGGAACGGAGGCACGGTGAACGGCGGCGGTGGGTGTCCAAATCAGATTTGAACAAGGGAGTTGGAGGTGGGCTGATGCGGCTGTCTACGATGGTGGTGGCCAGCGTTGTGAATTCCGAGCTGGACTTGGCTCGGACAGACGGAAGAGAGAGCTAAGAGAGCTCGATGGTTGTTGAAAAAGAACAGCAGCGATGGCTCGTGGAAGCGCAACGGAGGCAGAGAATCGACGGCGGCATCGTGGGCGACGAGATGGGCTTGGTGGAGATAGAACACGGCTGGGTGGGAGGAGAGAAGGCAGCTGTGTCGCACGGCAAGGGAGGAAGAGAGAGCTTGGGTGTTTAGAGTAAATCTGGGTACCGAGTTTTTTGTTTTTTTGCTGTCAATTGAGAGAGAGAGAGGTCGGGGGAGGAAGTGAGAGGTCCGGGAGATCGGGGAGAGGGAGAGCAGAGAGAGGTCGGGGAGGAGAGTTTTTTTTTTTTTTTTTTTCTGTCAATTGAGAGAGGGGGATGAGAGGAGAGAGAGAGAGAAAAAAAAAGTTTTCTTTTAATCAAATGAAGTCAGGGGTATAATGGGTATTTCATAATTCATTTGGCTTGTCACGTCAGCAGTTAACGTTCCAATTGGACAGAACTTTGACAGAAAGAAGATTTATTGGATGAAAATTGAAAGTTCAAAGACTATTTTGATGAAATTAGAAAGACAGAGACTGAACTGATCAGATCCCTAAAAGTTAAGATAGTAACAAAAATTTAGTCATTCTATTTATTGTTACATCTTCCTGTAAATTCAAATTTCTAAAATATAGAACTGTGTATGGAGACTGGAAAGATATGTATATTCCTGACTTTCCTGCTCCCTAATTCACTGGAGGCAAATTCGTGAATGTCAGTGGCAATAGTGCGCGTGTCTGACCTTGACGCATACCTGATACAGATCCATGAATGGCTTGTTGGTAAATCAATCTACGAAGCATTCGGCACAACTGAAAACACTCCCAAATGAAATAGAAGATGAACATCATGTATGGCACGCGGTGACAAGAGCCAGGAAGCAGAAGTGAAACCAATGAAGCTAGTGTGAGTAAACCAGCAAATGTCATGGTAACACGGAAAATACTGGCATAGGTAGGAAATTTTTTGGTGGCCCAAAGAGATGAGCAATATGAAATTAAGCTAGCAATGAAAACCATGACGGTTGTGTGACGTGTTTCAAATGGTGAAGATGTCAGAGTTTCTGAGAATTTGATTTGGAGTAAGGAGACGAATACAGTGACGATGAAAGCAAAAATGGCATGAGTGGAAATGAAAGTGGAAGGAGTAGTAGCAACAACAGCAGGCCACTGTCGATTGATGATGACCAGAATGTTGAATGAGGCCATGCTATTCTTAGTGCCAACTTCTGTAAAGGTTGGTATATGTCTTATAGGATGGGAGAGGAGAGACATTTTCAATATCATGAATTAAGCTATTGTTACATATAAAAATAAAAAAATGGTCCGGAGATTTTATAGGCGCACCTTTGGGGGAATGATATACCTTGGGTTTAACGTAGATGCTCTAGGGAATTGGAGATGAGCAGCATCTAAAGGAAGACGACAGGTAGATGTACAACATTGGTTTGTACTTTGTAGTGATCCAACTACAGTATACTGGTTTGTTATTTTTTGTTTTTATTTTATACTATAGAGTTGGGGTACAACATATATGTATGGGTTTGTCAGGAGCTCATCGAACTAAACGTATATGGTTCATTTTAATGTTGAGTTGACCCGTCACCAAAGCATAAATCAACTGCTAAAAACAAAAAGATTCACAAGCCCGGTCCAACCTTTTTGTTTTTGTTCATTCATCACTTTCTCCTCTACTGTGATCGTCCATTAATTCCTAATATAAGCCTTGAATCAGCATAGCAGCTCCGCGCCATCTTCCATTTTTAGAACACACGTACAGCTAGACATCCTTTCAAGATTCATAAAAAACCTCAGTTCAAATCGTACCTGGTTGACATTAATTTAAGAGGACAAGAGGGGACATTCTAAAAGGAATCGCATATGAAATTAACCAATGTTTGATCAGAAAGATTGAAAAGGTAAATAAAGGATGAAATTGATTACGGATCGAACGGTTTGGATTTTGAATTCTGCACTACCGACATGTATGCGTTAAGTGTCATGTAACATGAAAGCTGCTGCTGTTTGCAACGTTGTACAAGAGAAATTGTATTGGATGGTCTTTTGGAAATTTTATGTTGATCTGTTTTTCTTTTTTCAATCTGTATGTGTTACAGGAACAGTGGAGGATGATAGTTCTGATGCAGCTGAGTGATGACACAGGGTAAAGAGTCCGCTTTTTGTTCCTCCTAAAATTACCTAGGATTCATTTCAATTTATCCCGGTAAGGGTGGTCCGTGCCTTTCAAGTAACGACTAGATTGCAGGCTGGTTTGGTACATTGAGTGTGCATCATTTTTGTTTGTAAAAATTTGCAAATCAGATCCAATACAAGTGTATTTACTTGGACATCATACGATGTTGTATCTTTAGTCAGTTATACTGAGTAATATTTATTGGCTGCTGTTTGTTTTCAATTCTTGGACATCATAACTTGTTGCTCTCCTGCAAGAATATGCTAAGCTCTTATTAGATGATGTTCAATTGTTCATGGCTCGGCTTGGACAATTACAAAAGATAAAATGCTGGATGCCAGAGGAAAGTGAAATGAGATCATCAGTTCTGTCTGGTCGATATAACAGTTTCTGTTGCTGGCAAGATTTTAGGCAATCTTGATGTTGTTTTCTCTCTCTCTTTTAAGCACTTCTCTGGTTAAATTCTACTGTCTCGTTGTATATTCTAGATTGTGATGGTAAATCAAGATTGTGACGCTATATCTTTTCGCGGCCGAAAGAGATGAGCAGTATGAAATTAAGCTAGCAATGAAAACCATGATGGTTGCATGATGTGGTTCAAATGGGGAAGAAGTCAGTGTTCGTGGGAATTTGATTTTGGATGAATGAAACGAGTAGGGTGATGATGAAAGTGAAAATGGCATGAGAGGAAGTGGAAGCAGCAGGCCCTTGTCGGAGATTGATCAATACTAGAGTGTCGAATTCTAGTTTGCGCCATTGCTGGCGATGGTCCTGCTGTGGTACCAACAGCGAAATATGAACAAATTTTTTGGCAACATGCGATCGTAAAACCGATAGCGAAATATGAGCAATTTTTTTGGTCAATTCGATTAGGAGCTGTGTAAATTCGAGGAATTTAATTTTCAGGCATATAATAATATTGTGTCATTGTCCTTAAAAGAAAAAACTGTGCAACCAGCAAACCAACACTGTTTGGCAAAGATTTCTTAAAGAACACCAAGCATCATAGAATTGCCACTCGGTTGCTCCCAGCCATGCGACTGATGCTATCAGCTAGCCCCAACCATGGACGGAAGCTCTCTCTCTTTCTCCCTGTGATAAACAGGAAAAAGAAATGCACACTCCCTACGCAGGCATTAACCTGTTCAGGTTCAAAGGGACTATCTCAGCCTGACCTGCTCGAATCCAAGCAAAAAAGCCAGTGCTCGAGCAGAGACAGGCACCCCTGGTGCGTCATTTATGTCAATAGAATGCCAAAAAGATAAACCCAATGTCTACAAAATAAGAAGGAAGTGTTTTATTACGGAGAAACACAGGCACAAACAGAACAAAGATAGATATAAGTCTTGAAAAGTACGACACACACCCAACTAAAGTTCCATACCACAGAATGAAAATGAAAACCTAAGATCTCCGTTCTCGACAAGCCAATCATGGAAGAAAGCCTCCAGGGTTGTCAAACTGATTCTGGTTATTCACTTGACCCTGAAAAAATATTCACATTGTAAAATAAATGAGGAAATGAGAATAGCTCCGGACCAAACTGCCTGAAGTTAAACAAATATAATGAAATGCAACATAGTAGAATTTGAAGCCAGAAATCCATGTTGATTGCAAGAAATGAGGTATGCTATCTATCCATATCAGCATTCAACATATCCATGCTGCTTCCAAGAAAAAAACCTCCATAATCATGTAAGCTAGCTAAATGCTCAATGATACTGCACCATCATACTTTGAATACACTGTATTATAAACATGGGATGGGTTCGTGTGCTTTAGTTGATTGACATTTCCCACGAAATCACATCCTAAGCTTTTAGGCCAGTTTATAGAGCTTGAGCCTTGATTGATATTTTATAAAATGCAGAATTTAATCCTTGGTTTGTAAAATTAGGAGAGACTAGTGTTAAATCACACCATTTGTACTTCAAAACAAGATTTTCAGAACTTTGTAAGTGCAAGTATACCATAAAATAGATTATTCACAAGGAAAAGTAAAACCAAAAACATCTACTGACCTTCATCTCTCAGAGGATTTTACATAACTTTCTGGCAAGTAAATTTCTCCACCAATTTCACCATGTTGTTCTCCACTGACAGTTTTCTTGGCAGCAAGAAACTCAGCACTCATGGCATCCATACCACGCTTCACAGCTTCCTCGGCAGTTCCATAACCATGCTCCTCAGCATACTTCCTCACGTCTTCTGTTATCTTCATAGAACAGAACTTTGGCCCGCACATAGAGCAAAAATGGGCCACCTTGGCACCTTCTGCAGGCAGGGTTTCATCATGGAAGGACATGGCAGTCATAGGGTCTAGTGACAAAGCAAACTGGTCCATCCACCGGAACTCGAATCTTGCCTTGCTTAATGCATCATCCCACTCTTGAGCATGCGGATGACCTTTGGCTAGATCAGCAGCATGAGCAGCTATCTTATATGCTATAACTCCAGCCTTCACATCATCCCGATTTGGCAATCCGAGGTGCTCTTTCGGGGTTACATAGCAGAGAAGGGCAGTTCCTAGAGCGCCAATATTTGCAGCACCAATAGCAGAGGTGATGTGATCATATCCAGGAGCAATATCAGTAGTTAAAGGACCAAGAGTGTAGAAAGGCGCTTCACTACACCATTCCAGCTGTTTTGCCATGTTCTCAGGAATCTTGTGCATTGGAACGTGTCCAGGTCCTTCATTCATTACCTGTACATCCTTTTCCCATGCTCTGCGGGTCAGTTCTCCCTGAGTTAAGAGTTCTGCAAACTGTGCAGTATCATTGGCATCATAAATGGAACCAGGTCTCAACCCATCACCTATTGACAGGGCCACATCATATTGATTGCAGATGTCAAGTATGTCATCCCAGTGCTCATAAGCAAAATTCTCTTTATGATAAGCTAAGCACCACTTTGCATGAATGGATCCACCTCGCGAGACAATTCCTGTCATACGCTTTGCTGTTAGTGGGATGTACCGTAGCAGAACCCCAGCATGGATGGTAAAGTAATCTACACCCTGCTCAGCTTGTTCAATCAGAGTTTGTTTGAACACTTCCCAGTTAAGATTTTCTGCAATTCCATCTACTTTTTCAAGTGCTTGATAAATGGGCACAGTCCCTACTGGTACAGCGGAGTTACGTAAGATCCACTCACGGGTCTCATGAATGTGGCGACCTGTAGAGAGGTCCATAACAGTGTCAGCACCCCACATAGTTGCCCATTGAACCTTATAAACTTCCTCTTCGATAGAGCTGGCAACAGCAGAGTTTCCTATGTTTGCATTAACTTTGACCAGAAACTTTCTCCCAACAATCATTGGCTCCAGCTCCAAGTGCTTCTTATTGGAAGGGATAATTGCCCTCCCACGAGCCACTTCTGATCTCACAAACTCTGGGTCAAGCTTCTCGCGGGTGGCACAATACAACATTTCCTCAGTGATAATTCCCTGCTTAGCATAGTACATCTGAGTGTATCTTGGCGTACCTAATTTCTCTCGCCTGTCAACCCAATCTTTCCTTAGTTGAGGGAGCCCTGTTATCAATATCAACCAAAACAGTGGATAAGTAAATGCTAATGTACGCCTGAAACCCAACACATAAGATGACGTTGAAGTGGAAACCACACATTAAGATGTTATCTTTTTTTCAATCAAGTTGTCTTAATGCCCTGTTAAGAGAAGTGAGGAAGTATCCATGTAAACAAAGTACCAATAACAAAGTCTGAAGTTAATGTGAGAAATCTTCAAGAAAGATAGAGTACCAACGAAAGAGATGTAAAAATAAACTTGTTGTGCATACCAACACGCGGGCTAATGTTTTGCGGACCACTGGTATCATAGTTGTCAAAGGCCGGTTCATCTCCAGACAGGTGGACTCGTCGAAAGGGAACTTTGAGCACATGACCAGTTTCTTCATGAGTTACTTCCCTGCAGGGCATATGACGAATCAGTGCATCACAATTCAATTCACAAGTGTACCTTGTGAGTGTGTTAAGGGATTAACAAGTTACATGTACAGGGAGAAAAGTATATAATGGAGAAAGAGAGACACACCTGTGTTCTTTTGTGCTCTTTGGAAAACATTGTTCGAAGGATGGAAGAGGCAAGAAATCAGGAGAAGCAGGATCAATTGTATGCCTCGGTAGGTTGGCTAACTTGGCTTTCTCTGAATTGGTTGCTGGAGGATCAAAGGTTAAAGTGGCTTTAGGACCTGAGCTCATGGAACTCAGACATATCTCCTTCTTATATGGGCTTGAAAGACGCCCCACAGCATCAAACCCGGACAAGAAGGTAGTACTTGGGAACTTTGCAGGAGAAGAATGATTGCCATTCTTGCACACAAATGATGTCAAGGCACTATTGACCGATGCCATCTCTGAGATGAACAAACAATCGGGGCATTAAAAAACCAATCCACAAACAGCTAAAAAAAAAGGGTAAGAAAAATTTGGGCTTGCAAATCAACTCATGTTTCTTTTCATGAAAGATAACTAATGGCAATTTGGCTCTAAACACACACACTTTTGGCAATATATGAGATTTATAAGAACAGGGAGACAAAAAAAAATATTGAAAAGGCATATTCTTTATAAAAATTCATCTCAATTTTACCTGCAGGTCCCCAAAGATTTGAGATATACTACTAACAAAGCAAAACAAACAACACAGCGTAATACATATGATCGATCTGCTCCGATTTTTATTCACATACTTCTCTGCATGACCGACCAAACACAAATAGTTGTTGCGGAAAATGAAAAAATTTAAGCAAAATGCGTATTACACACGTACTCTGTAAAAAATTCAGACATGTAGAAAATAATAAGCGAAATTGAAACTATGAACACTCAAAGCTTGGAAAAAACACAAACAAAGAACATGGCTTGAGATGATTATCTAGCTTGTCTGACGTCAATTTTCACCGAAATCATTACAGCCAGAAAATTCACAATCTGGTTTCATTTTATGTGTCAACTTACATTTCTGGGAAAAGAAACGAGACCCAAGTGAGCTAGTGGCTTAGAAGAGTGAGAGTGAAATGTTGGGTTTGAAGATGAGAGAGAGAGAGAGAGAGAGAGAAAGAGAGAGAGGAGATAGCTGAAACCTGGGGCTGGTAGAGAAGAAGGGTGGTGTGGTTGAATCTTATCTTCACTGCAAGTTTCAATGACCACTATCTGAGACTGAGAGCAAAGCCTAACATTTCGCAGGATTTTATAGGGAGTTGAACGATAAGTGAGCCTTCCAAACGGTACCAAAAAGCGAATGCCTACGTGGGTCCCGTGATTTCCATACTCACTCTATTTAATGTAATTTCCTAATTTCCCTTGTGCAAATGAATAATATGGACATTTTTATAATTTGAAAATTGCTGAAAAACACTCTCCGAAAGTCAATTTACACTCCGGTGACACTTATTCTATTCAATAAAATGTACGGGGATATAAAAATATTAACTTTGAAGTGTTAAATTAACTTTTTAAATAGTGCTATCAACAGTTTCTTTTTATTTTTGTCTGGTTTATGTTAGTCAGAATAATGATTTGTCATTTTGCACTTTTAGCATAATATTTTAATACTTAAAAAAAAAAAGGTAAAATCCTCGTATGGTAATTTTAACGGAAGAATCGACATAAGTACCAAAAGGACTTACGGCACAATTGTTTGGGTATCATGACTCTTTAATAAACTTCATGTACCAAAAATTTCAACTCACAATAGTCTAGATACCATATGAGAATTTTACTCTTAAAAAAGCAAGAAAGAATATGTCTGTAAATAATATTACTCATTCTTTTGCATTAGGCAATTTTTTTTTCTTTTGAGAAATGCATAATATAATTAGTGCGGATTGGATATTCATGTGAGCGTTAATGACCAACTGTCCATCTATTGAGACATAAAGTAACGAGTAACAATTGCATAATCTCAGTATTATCCATTGATATATTAAAATACAATTCTAAAAGCCGATTGGCTAAAACAATTGACGTTATAATTCACCTATCATTTATGACGTAATATTAAGATATCATTGTGATTCTTGACATATGTGATTCACCGGAAGGGATTCCCTGCACGTTCCGTGCAAGTGCAAGTAGTGCATGTATCTCACGCGCCGTTTACCATTCATATGTGTCGTTAGTCAAACAAAAGAAAGGCAAAACAATTACAAAGCAGTAAAAATTTGGATCTCCCATTAGAAGTGTGAGGACTGGACCAAGACGAAGAACCTGGAGATAGATGCTTTCCTTTAATTTTACAAAAACCCAATTTGATTGCCATCGAATCTGAAAGAGAGAAATTTTCCTTCAACACTTCAACCCAAGGCGATGGGTCTGTAATTGGGTTCTTCGTCTGATGTTTCCATCGTTGCTGTTCTCAATCTTCATTTTGTAGCTTTCATTTATTCAATCTTGGCGCAGAAAATAAATCAAATCCCGAAATCGAACGGAGGAGATGTATGTGACGACGATGCAACTGACGGATCTGAATCGGAACATGGAATGGTTTACGGATCTGAATCAGACAACCTGCATTCTTATTGTCTTCTTCTCGTGGCTCATCGTTCTCTGCCTCTTCTCTTGCTGTCCCGGCATGGCCTCGCCCAGAACAAAGCCCCTCCCTCCCCTCCTCGATTGAGAGAGCATCGAGACCAAGCCATTGGCAATATTTACCAATCTACAAATAATTTACCTCATAAACTCACTTTTTTTTTTATTCAATCCCCTCGACTGTCGATGTTCAGCGTCAAAACGTCCGTTATGCAGGAAGGGACGGCTTTGATTTCATTATAACATGAGCCAGCATTTGAACGATTAAGATCGCAAGATATATTATTAATAATCAGGCACGTGCCACTCACGATGTACGTTCAAATGCACTGAACGTGCACTGAATAATTTTCGGTGATTCACCTAATATTAGGATTCACCTACGTAATATTAAGATATCATTGTGATTCTTGACATATGTGATTCACCTAATATTAGGATTTAGGATTCACCTACGTAATATTAAAATATCATTGTGATTTTTCACACATGTGACATGTCTTATATTGTTATTTAAGTTAACAATCTTGCCCCACAAATCAATTCTTTAGTTACTTCCCAATTTTGGGAAGGGGCATCTTAATCCAACTTCTTTTTGCTTGGGAAAAACAAGTACATCACTATGGAGAATAGTAAGGACAACTTTAGTAAAGAATAGGAAGCTTAAAGACAGTTTGTCAATTACCTTCCCAAATGGGATGCCAATTTTTTTTTTTGGCTAATCAAATGGGATGCCTTCTAGACGGCATGCCTTCACTTTAGTTTTGACTCATAGATTCTACCAGGTAGTTCGTGCCATGGATTCTTTAATTTTAAAGTTGTAAATTTTTTCAGACCAAAAGAAAAAAGTTGTAAATTTTTATTTTTTATGTTTATAATTCACTTTCGTTTTGACTCATAGATTCTAAATTACCCTTCAATGACATGAAGGAGTAAGCACACTTTCAGGGGGTTCGTTTTGAAATGCTTTTTGAACATTGAACAGCCTGCTGAAACCCGGGAAGCCTAATATACGTATCTTATAAACAAAACTCGCACGCATCAACAATTGACAATTACTCGTTCATTGTATGAACACGGCTGTTAAACTTCCCTCTTCCTTGAATTGAAGGGACGATATACTTTTTATTAGTTGATGTTACTTCTATTCTGACCCCATTGCATTGTACATAGATCATCGAAATTAAATGTACCATATGATCTAATTCTTTGTGTTCGCCCAAGTGGTAAAAGAATGTGAGAAAAGATAAGTCGAGGGTTCGTTCCCTTCATGTAATTGAAAAATTATTTTGTTTAGTTGTTTGTTTCACTAATATTAAGGGGATCAATGTAGGAGATAACTAAATACAACTGAATGAATAGACATTATGAATGGACGGAACCACATGGACGGTGGTCCTTTTGCAGGTTAAGCTTTCCTATTCCTCCTTGGCTAAAACCAAAAGAAAGAAAATGAATAGGTTGCTTTCAGAAAAGGACACTGATATTTTGGACTCCAAAATATCAATGCATCAAAGTCACAATATCATCTGCAATTACTACCCATCATTGCTTTCGAGTTTCGACCAAGGATTACATTTGCTGTTTCTGATCTCAAAGAAAAAAAGGGAAAAGCAAGCCATTCTAATTGATATCTTTCATATAACAAATATCGTATACTGTTGACCAACAAAAAGAAACAAATATCGTATACAACTTGATGGGCAATTACAATTGCGGATAGCCAGATAATGATTAAGAGTTAAAATCGCTTAACTTCGCAAATAGCCAGATAATGTGTAGTTAAGTAACAGTCAATGTACAATAGTTTCAGATACCAACCCGCTTGCGTCGTAGTTAATATTTCTGACACACTTGAGAAGGCTCATGCAGATATTAATCACCGGTTTCTATCCCTTTTCGACGGCTGGGCCGGAAAAGTGCGAGTTAAAACCAAGAGCTGAAGAGCAGGCTGGCACTTTTGAAAAATGAACCCAAAATTCACCACAAGAAAATATACAAAGTTGTAAGGGTGAGTTGCTGCCAATCAATAGGATGAATTCACTGACATAACAGTGGCAAAAAGGATATAAGCGACTCCATAATTTACTTAGCATTGGGGAGCAGGAACAAGATGCTAGTTGTTAACCAGAGCCGGTCTGCAATGGGAGAAGAGTCTGTTGCTTGCCTTTAATGAAATTAGCAAGTTCTGCTGGTGCAACCACCAATTTTAACCACTCGTGTAGCTCTTCACCTTCTACTTTCTCTTTTTCTGAGCAAGAAACATTATCAGAAAACCATGACAACTGCATAGAGTCACTTATGATGTAAGGAGCACATAGCCCACATCCTAAGCTGAAGTTCCCAACTTAAATGGTTGTATAATTATATCAAGATCCCAAGATAAAAGGATTCCTTTCATACAAGCTCACGATCTTATTATTTAGGAAATACAACCATGAGCAAGCATCTTTCAGCGACGCTACAACTTATGTACATATTTAGAAGTTTCACAGCTAACCCAACATGCCTACATGTCCAAAAAAAACCCAGATAAAAGTTTCATTCAACATCTCCTACCAACTTTTCTTTGCTGGAAAACCCCCACGAAAACAGTCTCATGCGGGTTTCTACCAATTTGAGAACCCGGTAAACTAAAAGGTGCATATAACATGATTCTTTTTCAAAATTATAAGACTAGGAACATATGAAATAATATGACAATATAATAAAAATAAAAATAAACAAAGCAGAAGAACATCACCTTCCAAATGAGCACCAAGGCCCTCCAAAACAGTAGGATTAGCACGAACAACACAAAGGGCTACCTCCATAGCAGATTGTAGCAATTCTTGAGTCTCTCGTTGAGCAAGATCAACAAGGTGTCCCTGTTATTATCAGTCTAAGATCAGCATTTACAGAAAATGAGTTAACAAGGAACACAATTAAAATACACAGGACCTGATCCCTTCCAAAAACTCCCCCAGACTCATCCATTCCACCGGCAGAGAGTGTAGCTATAGACACAGGGCCAATGTTCTTGTTAAGACCATACTCAGATACCGCTTTATATGCCATTTCAGTGGCTCGCCGTATATCATCAAGTGCTCTAGTTGATACACGACCAGAATATACAAACTCTTCTGCTGCACGTCCTCCAAGAAGCGTAACCAAACGTCCACGTAACTCATCAATGAAGAGTAAATATCTATCTTCAGTCGCAGGAGGAGTATAAGTAAAGCCCAATGCCCCCCCTGTCCTTGGCAATATGCTCAATTTCTGTTAAAATGTAGTTATTGTTATATACATCTAGACATAAAGTTAATAAATGAGCTATTGCATGAGCAGGACTTCACTTATCAACATATTCTTGCAAATGATTTCAAGTTACTTTATTTTCATCTGTTCTTTAAATAAACAATTCTCTGAGAGAGACAAAAACTAAAAACTCTAAATAACTCACCTCAACACGTGGCTGTCCAGCAACAAGACTTGCAATAGCTGTCCCTACTACTGCATGACCAGCTTCATGCCGTGCAACTACAGCCTTCTCACATCCCTGCAACTTTGCAGTCTTCTTTTCGATTCCCTACAACAATAAATTCAACCAAGTTTCTCAACTAATTAATCAGGAATAGTTGCCACCGAACAGTTACAAGGCACCAAAAACGTAGATCAAATCAAGAAGTCAAGAAAAGAACTCTAAAATCAAGGAATCAGCTGAAAAAAAAAAAAACAAAAGAAAAAAGGTTGAAGCAAATTCAGACATATTTTTCATTCCTAATACAGGAAAATAGGGTTAGCTAACATTTTAAATGTATAGATATAGATATAGATATATATATATATATATATATATAGAGAGAGAGAGAGAGAGAGAGAGAATTACAGCTATTGATCTCTCTACAGCCTGAATGAAATCAATCTTTTCCACAACCAACTTGCTTTGTCTTCCGGCCAACAAAGCAGCTTCATTCACCAAATTTGCAAGATCAGCCCTGCAGAATATGTAATGAAAAAATTACTGGCAATGAAGTAGTCACAAGCATGACTTCTTCTTCAACCGCTTAATTATTCATTGTTCAGTGCAAAGTCTAAACAAATTGAAGAGTAAGGTATATACCCAGTAAATCCCGTGGTCATAGAAGCAATGTCACCAAGGTAAACATCTTTAGCTAAAGGAAGTTCCTTTTTGGAAACATGCACTTTGAGAATTGATTCTCTTCCAATCCTATCAGGCGTTTCCACCTAATGCAAAAGCAAAAGCTTTCAAGAGATATAAAATTTATATACACAAAAATGTGTGACTACATTTGTACATACATATACGAAACAAACTATTCCCAGGTGAAGCTGGCTTTCATATCATTTTTGACATTCAGACAGGTAATAGAACTGTAATACAAACCATAACCACACGATCAAATCTGCCAGGTCGACGAAGAGCTGGGTCTAAAACATCTGCGCGATTAGTAGCTCCAAGAACAATAACCGCAGAGTTGCTGTCAAACCCATCCATCTCCTGCAAGGTGAATTCATATGCATTTAATATAATTTAAAACAGAATTCATAATCCTAAATACGATTTTGTTGTAGACAAAGTTACCGAAATGCTCAAAACTAAGTTACACCAAGAATCTTACAGTGAGCAACTGATTCAAGGTTTGTTCTCTCTCGTCATTGCTGACAATGCGGTGTTTTCCATCGCGACTTTTTGCTACAGCATCTATCTGCAAAACAGAAGAAATTTGAAAATCAATCCACTGAAAACTACAAAGGTCAAGAATCAAGATAGTTACACAACACGATAACATATCAATATCCAAACCTCATCAATAAATATTATCGACGGTGCTTCCTTTTTTGCCCGTGCAAATAGATCCCTTACACGAGAGGCACCCATGCCAACATACAGCTCTACGAACTCACTGGCAGAGCAACTTATAAAGGGGACTTCAGCTTCCCCAGCCACAGCCTTTGCAAGAAGAGTCTTACCTGTCCCAGGAAGACCCACCTGCAAGATGTACAAAGCCACACTTACTAACCATTAAACCAAGAATGGGGACTACTTGTACATATCATCCCAAGATTCCAAACAAGTTGCCATAAATATTTCTGGCCAGTTACACTATACACCATAACATTCTGACCAATTGAAAATAAGGTGTCAAACGCAAAATAACGACCAGAAAGTACTCTTAGTGGGGAGCAGTCTATACTCATAACTTGCGAGATTTCTAATACAAAGACCTAGCAAATTTGGCCCATCAAAATTGATCATTATAAAAATGCATTCAAACATCAAGCCCTGCTTAAAGCTCACCAAGAGAACGCCACGTGGAGGACGAGCACCAAGTCGTATATACCTGTCTGGATTCCGAAGAAATTCCTGGCCAGTAAACATCGGCATATTATAAAATTCAGAAGCACAATTTTAAGAAAACAGTAAGAAGTCGTTATCCCCTACAGGACTGATGATCTATTAGTGATTTAAAAGTAAACTGAGGAGTGTCCAACATACCACAATTTCCTCTAGCTCCTCTTTAGCCTCATCAACACCAGCAACATCAGCAAAGGTTATAACTTCCGTGGGTTCAGATGCTTTAGCACCACCAGAGCCCCCAGGTTTTCTGTTCCTAATCTGACCAGCTGTATGCTGTACAAAGCATATATTTACTGAGAACCATATGGCACAAGTTTCAAAGCATAAAAAGAAACAAAGGGTTACTAAATACATGACTCGCACCTGAGAAAAGCTCACAGGGAACCGGTGGAGAAGACCAGCAAGCACAGCAACATAAAACAAAGCTATCTGCAAAAGACACAGCCAATGCTAAACATTAGAACTTCGTTGCATAAAGTATTGGAAACTTCTGTTACACTACACATTATGAAGTATTGTCGATAAAATTAACCTTATTGCACAGCATCCTAAGGTTTAGTATTTGATCGGGTTTATGGTTCAGACCTACATCTACAGAATCCACTATAATAAATTCTGATACATTCAATAAGTTTCCAATCTCATCATAGAGCATTCAATCAATACATAGTTCAAAACTCTTATCATAACTGCTTATGCTAACTATTTACTTATAATGTAACTAACCAAAGTGGTAAGTTCACAACGGTTGCTCTTTACACACATGTGTAACTAACCAGAATGTCAATAGTTCACACACATATTAACATTTCTATAGCTTGTTTAGCCAAAAACAAATTTTCAGCAACATAACTATCCAACCAAAAACTCACCATTGCAGAGTTCATGAATCCGCCGGTCCGCTTATCCGGCGACCCAAACTCGACCTCATTCTCAAGCATCTTCTCATACGGCGTCTTGATATCAGTTGGCCTCGTCGTCGTGTAAACCACCCTCTTCGTAGGAGCCACACTTCTTATCAAAGCCTCTGATTCCTGAAACTTACTCGCACCATTCATGTCACTCTCTTGCTCAACCGGCTCTGACTTCAACTTAAACATAACATGCACCCCGTCAACCTCAACCTTCTGCACCTGGTTAGTATTAATCTTACTCAAAAAGTCGCTGTACGGCACGCTAATAAACGTCGTCGGCGGCCTCGGGTCCGAACCGGGTAACGGAATTCCGGGCCGGAGCAACCGCATGACGAAAATCACAATACCCAATTGCAATATCAAGATTCCAATCTCCTGGGCCTGAACAATTGGCTGCCATTTCCATTTTCCTCCTTTCGACCACCACCAATTCTCTTTCTTCTGCCTCTCTCTTCTCGGATTCGAAGCCGGCGAGGTCGGTTTGGGTGTGTTGCTATTCACACCCTGGCCCTCGCTCGCTTTCGCCTCGCTCTTCTCGCCCGAATCGCTTTCTGGACCGCTCGCCAAAACCCTAATCGTCCTGAACCCTCCATTCTTCCTCCCATAACCTCCCAAAAGACCGAACCTTTCGGAAACTCTCAGAGCTCTGCCCTGCCCAAGAACCGGAGGGAACGGCAGCGAATTCGAAACGCACCGTGCCGCGTCGTGATTGAAAACCCTAGATTGGCCGCGAAGGAAGAAGCCCAATCCATTGCAGGGATGAAGATTAGAATTCGAATTTAAGCAGAACCTATTATGGATTGTTGGACGTAAATACTCGACCGACGACATCCCCAAAGAACCCTAAGAAATCCAGAAACAAATTCAAAAGTTCATATATTTATACACAGCTAATTGGATATGTTCGGTTTTCAAAGAATTTCAGTTCGTCAATGGTGGTGCTATGTAGCCATTAAACCGCTAAGGCCCAAGGTAAAGGTTGGAACTTTGGGACACACAAGAGAGAGAAAGATTGTCAGGTATAAAAGACGGAGATTCAACTTGGAATGTACGCCGTTGGATGAAGACTGAGTTGGAGATCTTAACCGTCGAGTTTCCCTTTTGGGATTATTTTAAAGTGGGAGCCTGTTAACGCTATCCCAATGCACTGATCGTTTGGTGACTGGACACCCGGGGCTGGGATCTACTGTGTCGCGGGCCAAAAGGGTATGTACTCTCGAAGTGACACGTGTGCTCATGCACCACCAGTGTTTATCGATTCTGCGGCGGAGTGAGGAGGACCGCAGGACCATCTCCCAATTAACTCCCATTTTGGGCGTCACTAATTGGAAAATATAAAAAAGAAAGAGCCAAAAAGTTGACCACAATCCTTTAGATTAGTGTCATAAAATTATAATTAACTAAAAAATACATAATAAATTAACTATAAACTGTTATCAAAATATGAATAAAAAGTAGTTGAATACATTGGATCATTATGCTAATTATAATTCAATAAACTCTTAATTGGCTAAATCTAGAGATATTACTTTAAATTTTAACTTGGTCACTTGAATATAATATGTTTACCATTAGCGTAGTGCTAGAGATCCAAAAAAAAAAATACCAAATATGAATATCAAATGACGTGGCGTCTGAAGTGGCAAATGCCACATCATCCCCTTTAATTCAATAATTTTCACATATTTAACCACAAAATAAAATTAAAAATATTTAACTATTTTGAACAGAGTTGGATCTAAAATTGTTCTTTTATTTTAGTCCATAAAAGTGTTCTTTTTGGAACTACGAACTCGTCCATATGTACTTTTGCACTAGATCAACTGATCAAGTATTCACCGGCATGATCATTAATCCTTATTCCCTGCGATATGAAGGGCATAATCATTGTACCTACCCATCAAGCACTCAAAACCACAAATCAGGGCATGATCATTAATTGTAGATGAAGGTTGAATCCATAATATTAGATCAAAGAGGCACAGATGATTTAAAATCTGGTTTTTATATTGAAAAACCAAATTGAGGAAGTAGATATTAAACACTTGATTAGAAAAACAAAAGTACAATATGAAATTAATTTGAGGATTGATGAATGATGGAAGTATGAAATGTTTGGGTTATATATATTTAGGGTTTTGCAAAACAAAGATCTACCAATCAAGAGGAAGAAGAATTAAAGTCCATATACAGGAGAATTAAGGTCTTCTTAACACGAAGAATTGGAGACTTCTATAAACCAATAGGTTTTATTAATAGCTATTATGGAATAGGGTTTTTATCACAAATGGTACCTGAACTTTACCTCAATTATATACATAGTACCTGAACTTCACTTTTGATCACAAATGGTACCTGAACTTTTCGTTTTGATCACAAATGGTACCTATCGTCAAATCTACCGTTAAAAAATTAAAACAAATTCATCCTACGGTCAAAAATTGAAAAGAAAAAAAAATAAAAAAATTTAGTTTTTTTTTTTTTTTTTTCTCTCTCTCTCTCTCTCTCTCTCCCTCCCTCTCCCCACCCGTAATCTCTCTCCTCTCCCTCTGCACCATAAGGCGCCACCACCTCCGGCCACTTCCGATCCTCCAAACCTATTGGGCTTTGAAGCCCTCCATCCCAGCAACCTCGTGGTACCCTCAATTTTCAACGTTGACCGCCGTACGTGGAGGATTGAGGTCGTCGACTTTTCGATTTTTGGAACTTCCGGCATCAATATCTCTCTATCTACTTTGAATCTCACCTTGATGTAGTTACATAATTTCATCCTTGGATTGTTATCTACATGTTGATATAAACTTTGTGGTCATTGGAGATGGTTGACGGCGGCGCCGATGGAGAGGAGAGAGAGTTCCGGCGGGAGAGAGAGAGTTTTTTTTTTTTTTCAATTTTTTTTTTTTTTTTTACTGAAAATTGACTGTAGGTACCATTTAGGATGAAAACGAAAAGTTCAGGTACCATTTAAGATGAAAACAAAAAGTTCGGGTACTAGTTGTGATCAAAAGTGAAGTTCAGGTACCATGTATATAATTCACGTAAAGTTCAGGTACCATTTGTGATAAAAACCCTATGGAATAAGTTAGAGAAGAGTTTCTGCAAAAACTGACTATGAGTTGAAAGTATTTTGATTGAGTTGTTTTTTTTGTTTTCAATATAAAGCAACAATTAATATTCTTAATTATTGTTTTTATTTTGTTTTATAGAATAAAATTAAAATAGAAAGACATGTTGAAAATTGTTTGGCTAAAAATGATGATGTGGCACTTGTATGAAAATTTGGTAACATTTTTTGGGATATAAAGCATTTTCCTTCGCTAAATTAATAGAATTTAGATGGTCATAAGACTACTAATTTAAAAAGGTTATACTATAGGAGGTTACCAATTATTTTTACTAAATAAAACAAAAAAATAATTGTCCCACATCTAGGGCTAGTTGGTATGTGGGACAATTATTTTTTGACATGAAATTTGACAATTACTTTTTGTATTAATTTTGTGGGACAATTTCATGTATAAACAAGAACTCTTTCATAATTTTGTTGTGTATGATGTGAATGTAAATTACAAATATTCAACTAAATGTTCTTTATTTTCCACTTTCTCACTTTTTTTTTTCTTTTGCAAACTAGAAGTCATTGATTGATTATTATTGTACATTGGATAACTGAGATAGCCACTCATTTATCTAACAATAAAAAATAAATGCAGAAAACAAAAGCATATTTTTAGCTAACAAGTGCCACTTGATTCGTCATCGTGCCACTGCTTACAACATTTTGTAGTATACAAACCTCTCGCACCCTGCGTTTGCTCATTTTGAATATTCTCGTTTTCCATTTGCCGTACTACTTGCTCAATTATCACAAGTCTATTAGTCATGGCTACTAAAAAGTTTTTTGTTGATTTCTAAATTTTGTACGCTATCTGATTATATTATCCAGAGTTATATGTGTATATTACGAAATGGAAAAAGCATAATAAACAAACATCTGACTATTTTAATTAGCTTGTTATCTTTTGCTTATTAAATCATCATGTTATGATTGTCTTGTTACCAACCGACTGTCAATTGAAACCTAGCTACTAATTTCATGTCGCGTTTGATCGGTATCCAAAATTGTCCCACATCCCGGACTAGTTGGTGAGCCTATTGGGCCTTAACCGTTATCAATGTATAACAATATTAAGTTAAAAACAGCCGCCACTTCTTGGAATACCTGTTTGCTATTTTGTCCTTATTGTGTCCTATGAATGATGGAGGAGAAAGAAAGTAGAAAGAGAAGCTGAAGTAGTCCTACAATAAAGGATCTAACAGAGCCATCAGCCAAGCAAAAATAAAGTTGCTAAAATTGGAAAACCCAAATCCAGAGCTTCACCGGAACAAAGCAAAGATTGTGATACTTCACCATTTTTGTGGGTAAAGTTGACCCCCTCCCTCTTTCTTGTTTAGCTGTTCCTTTGTGCCTCTCACATTCTCTTATGGTTTTCTATCAAAAACATCATCCCCCGTTTCTGGATTTCTTGTTGCTACCCACTCATCTCTTTGCTTCACCGAAACCCGAATTTCGTTTATTTTTAGAATGTGGGTTTGCTTTTGATTGTACATTTCTTAATTCCTAGGCTACCACCCAAATTGTGCTAGGTTTGAATGTGTGTATACCTCATAGGTGTTTAGAATTCACTTAGTTTGTTTTGGTTCTCTTCTAGTACAGATTATAGATATGGGTGTTGGTGCAGAGGATATACTAGTTTGGGTATGGAGGTTCCTTCACTTTTCCATGAGGACTAGTTCCAAATGTATGCAGAATTATCCATCTGTTTCAGGCACTATGTTATTCTTGTTCATCCTTTATGCATTTTTCAATCTCTTTATTTTCTTCTCTCCGTTTCTCGTCTGCGTTGCTCTTCTTCTTAGAGTTTTTTGGACTTCTGGAGGACTGACAATCCTAGATGCCAAGCAAGATGAGAAACGGAGAGGTGATCGAAAGACATGTAAAAATTATGGATCTGTTGGAGATGATGTTGTGGTCAATCGAGATGAGAGCTCTTCTTTACAAAAGCAGAAGAGTAGACGAACAAATGTCAAGAGAATAGATTGGGATGGTCAAAGTGAGAAGGAAGAAAAACAGGCGTCTACATTGGAAACTTCTCATGTCAGTAGAACTATCTTGCTTGGCAAAGAAGCAAAGGGTTTGAATATGCAGGAGAAAGAAAGAGCATTTGATCATGGAGAGAGTTCCAATGCTAAAATGTCTGATGCTGAAGCCATTCAAGTGGTTGATGAGGACCATTCGATCCTAGATTCTGATCGAGATATCTTGTCATCGGGCTCATCCGATGATGAGTCTGAAAAATTTGAAGGTGGTGGGAGTAAGGAAGAAGCAGCAAAAGAGGATGGGAATAAGGCTGTGCAGTGGACAGATGATGATCAACGGAATCTTATGGATCTTGGACTTTCCGAGATTGAAAGAAACAAAAGGCTGGAGAGTTTGATTGCCAGAAGAAGAGCAAGAAAGTTATTCAAAATGCAGATTGAGAAAGGCCTAATTGACTTGGACACTATTCTACCGGGTCAAATTGCTCCTCTTTATATTGCAAGAAACAACCCATTTATTGCTGAGATGGACGGCATGCAAACGCCTGGTTCAGCCCCTTCGGTTATGTTCCCTGCGAAAAACCCATTTGATCTTCCATATGATCCACTCGAGGAGAAGCCGGATCTTAAGACTGATAGTTTCCAACAAGAATTCACAGCAGTCACCCAGAAAGACATGCTATATTGTAGGCATGAGAGCTTCTGTTACGGCGCTGCTTTCGCATTAGAACCCAAGAAGAGAGCAATAGATGAACTGGGGTTCTCAAGATTCAGAAAGCAATCAAGTAATGCAAACTTTCATATGTTTCCTAGCTTCTTCCATAAATGTATGTCTTTGTTACTTGTAATTTTCCTGATTGTTATTTTTCCTGCAGATATGGGACCTCATGATAAGCGCATTGAAAGAATGTTGTCAAACAAGGGAGAGCATGACGAGCTTGTCGAAACACTTTTGGCAGAAGTAAAAGAAAACATCTCCCGTATCGACAGCATTTCCGAAGTTGTTGACAGTGAAGCTACAACACCTAATCTGCAGGCAACAACTTCAGGGGAAGCCAAAGACGAAAGAAGTAGAGAACGTCAAAGTGTGGTTAATATCGAAGGAATGAGCAAGACGAAAAATGATCATAATGTGGATGTATTGTCTACTACAAGTGAAGCTCACATGGAGCCACATGCAACTGATGACAGTAATGATGAGTCGACCTCCTCAGGAATGTCTGAAGAAGATGAACATGAACATGAACAGACCTTCACTGCTAATAGATCCGGATTCTCACAAAATGCAGCATCAAAAGTGGGACGAGTTCCGCCTAAACCTCTGAATTGTTCAATTCCTAGCCCATCTAATGAAAGGGGCAGATTGGAAGAGCGTTTATTTTATGCTGAGAGGGGACCTTGTCACACTCCTACGTACTCTATCGCCTCTGATCTGCAGGTGGAGGTCTCAGACATTGGTTCACCTCCACTAACAGTTGATGGGGCCAATTCGCCAACCGATAGAGAATCATTGAACTTAGATGGGGACTTTGAAAGAGAGTATATGTGGGCAGCACCATCTCAATCATCCAGAACAGAAGAAAGTGAATTAAAATTCAGGGATGTACGTGGATCAAGTGAGAGGGACCTTGCAGGCATGGGATTTTCAAGAAACAGTAAGAACACCAAGGACGTTGTTGAATCCTCCATGCCTTTTCAACAGGCAGATGAACTAGACGATACCTACTCATTGTCATCTACCATGACAGGACTACAAGGAGACAGTCGAGCCCATTCGATGAGTTTTGATGACAAGGCATTTGATGATGGCAGGCAAGTAGTGGAAGAAGTTGGAAAGCCAAGCACTTCTGGTTTGTCAAATGCACTTTCACCTGATCAAGTCCAAGCAATGAAGTCATCAGAGAAGTTGGTAGCTCAACCAAAGGTCAGTAATGTTAAGCTGCAACAAAGTATTATAGTAAAGAAACAATTATTCTTCTATCCATTGGCTAGATAAGTATCTCCATTAATCTTTTATATAAGCACCTCACTCTTTCTGATGTCTTTGCATATCAACAGGAATCATCTAATCCGCCTGATGAGACTATAAAGAAGGTGAATGTTCCGGCGGCCAACATGACCGATGATTTGAAAGATGAAAAGAAGAACTCTAATCCAATTGATGCTATAAAGAACTCTAATCCAAATCAAGACGGTAAAGCTGCAAAATGTACAGCACAAAGTGAAGTTTCTGAGGAAAAGCAGATTTCTAAAGATCCTATTCCATCAGCTGTGCAGCAAAATTTGTCGATTCAAGAGGTTCCTAGTAACTCAACTTCATCCTCATCTCCGAAGTCTCTGTTACTAGAAAAAGTCCAAAGGGATCAAGCATCTTCAACAGATTATACTCCTACGCAACAAACAGATGCCCCAAAAGAGAAGCATCATGACAGTTCCTCATCCACACCTCAAAATGGAACGCATTTGGTGGAGGAATCAACAAGTCACAGTTCCAATACAAGGGATTCTGAAAAATCACAGGTTTGTGACTCGTCAGTGAGTGAAGTACATTATTAGATAGGAAGACAATCTTTATTGATGCTAATGAACCTTGATCTTCAGACCAAAAAAAAAAAAAGAACCTAGCTTGATCTATTTGATCAATTTGATCAATTCATTGAGCAAAACTACAAAACGCCAGGAAAAAAAACTACGAAGCAAAGAAGAAAGAAACAACAAGCATAAAAAAAACGAAACTAAGTAGCTGCTGCATTCCTAAAAACTGAAGAAATTGCTACAATCTAATGTAAAAACTCAGTTCTGTCAACTGTGTTTTATTCCTAATCCTTAAATCTCAAACATTAACAAAGATGTATTTGATTAAATTTCATGGTTTTTTTTTTTTGTGTCTCTAGTAAACAACAAGATGTGTGTGATCAAAATCTCAATTCATATAAAACTGGTTGGACTCATGTTTGCATTTAATATTCAACAGGAACAATGTAAGCCTCCAGAGAAGTCCACTGAGCAAGCCAACATCATACAGAAAAAATCAGCTGAAGAAATCGGAATTGTATCACAAAAAGGAACAGAGGCTGCTGCAGAATTGAAGAAACCAGTTGAGGAAATAACTAAAAAAGCAATGGATGCTGTTAGAGAAGTGAAGAAACCAGCTGAAGAAGTTGGGAGTGTATCCCAAAAAGCAACTGAGGCTCATGCAGAATTGCAAAAACCAGCAGAAGAAAATGGAAGTGTATCACAAAAAGCAAAAGAAGCTGCTGCAGATTTAAGAAACCCAAATGAGGAAATTGGAAATGTATCACAGAAAGCAAAAGAGGTTGCTGCAGAATTGAAAAAAACAACTGAAAGTGGAAACGTGTCACAGAAAAAAACAGAGGCTGTTGCAGAATTGAAAAAATCAGCTGACGAAATAGAAATTGTAAATCAAAAAGAAACAGAAGCTGCCGCAGAATCTAAAAAACCAGTTGATGAAGTTGGAAGTGCATCACAACAAGTAACAAAGGCTACTCCAGAATTGAAAAAAACAGCTGAAGAAAACGTAAGTGTACTACAAAAAGCAGTAGAAGCTCCTGGAGAATTGAAAAAATTAGCTGAAGAAATTAGTATATCACAAAAAGCAGCAGAGGCTCCTGCAGAATTGAAAAAATCAACTGAAGAAGTTGGGAGTGTATCACAAAAATCCACAAAGGTTCCTGCAGAGTTGAAAAAATCAGTTGAAGAAACAGCAAGTGTTTCACAAAAAGCAGCAGTGGCTCCTCCAGAATTGAAAAAATCAACTGAAGAAACTGGAAGTGCATCACAAAAATCAACAGAGGCTCCTCCTGCAGAGTTGAAAAAATCAGTTGAGGAAATAGCAAGTGTTTCACAAAAAGCAGCAGAGGCTCCTCCAAATTTGAAAAAATCAGCCGAAGAAAGTGGGACTGTAGCGAAAAAAGAAAGAGAGGTTCTTCTGGAGTTGAAAAAATCAGCTGAGGAAAGTGGGAGTGTAACACAAAAAGAAAGAGAGGCTCACGCAGATGTGAGAAACTCAGTTGAAGAAATAGCAAGTGTATCACAAGAAGCAACAAAGGCTGCTCAAGAATTGAAAAAACCAATTGAAGAAATTGGAAGTGTATCACAAAAAGCTACAGAGGCTCCTCCTGCAGAAGTGAAAGACCAAGTTGAAGAAATTGGAATCTTATCGCAAAAAGCCACTGAGACTGCAGCAGGATTGAAAAATCCAGCTAAAGAAACTGGAAGTGTATCACAAAATGCAATAGAGGCTACTGCAGAAATGAAAAAACCAGCTATAGATATTGGGAATGTATTACAAAATGCAACAGCTGCTGCTGCAGAATCGAAAAAACCTGAAGAAATTGGAAATGTATCGCAAAAAGAATCGGATACTACTGCAGAATTGAAAAGACCAGCTGAAGTAAATGGAAGTGTATCACAAAAAGAAATAGAGGCTCCGGTGGAAATTAGAAAAACTGTTGAAGAAATTGCAAATGTGTCGCAAAAAGCGTCTGAGGTTGTTGCAGAATTGAAACGTCCAGCTGAAAAAAGTGAAAATGTATCAGGAAAAGCAAAAGAGGTTGTTGCCATGTTGAAAAGCCCAGCTGAAGAAACTGGAAATGTTTTGCAAAAAGCAACAGAGGTTGCTGCTGAAATGAAAAAAACAACTGAAGAAATTGGAAATGTAGCACAAAAGGCAAACGAGGCTGTTAGAGAATTGAAAAAATCAGCTGAAGAAATTGGTAATGTATCGCAAAATACAGTTGAGGCTCATGTGGAATTGAAAAAACCAGTTGAAGAAATTGGAAATGTATCACAAAAAACAGCAGAGGCTACTGCAGAATCGAAAAAACCAGCAGAAGTAAGTGTAAATATTTCACATAAAGCAACAGAGCCTCCTGCAGCATTGCAAATACCAGCTGAAGAAATCAAGACATGACGAAGCCATTGTTTCTTGAAGATACTGGAAATGTATCGCCATAGGCAACAAAGGTAAACAATATATATAAGTTGTACACGCAACACTATACAAACTATATTATCTTTTAGTCTTTTACTGCACAAAGTTACTTTCTATTCTTTCTGAACAACTGAGTAACATTTTATACTTTGAGTTTTGCATAGAGACACGATAAATAACCAAAAGAAAATGTCAAACATACCAGCAAGAAGATAGCTGGGGACTAACAAATTTAAACTTTGTTAAATTGAACAGGAACCTGCAGATTCTCACAGGAAGGCCCCTGAAGAAGTTATTAGTAAAGTTAGTGATCTCAGTAGACACAGTGACAACAAGGAAGACGTACAGGAAGAAGAAAGTCTATAGAAGGAAGTGAAGGCGAACCTGTGGACTTCACACATTCATCAGAGCCACTTGATGCAGAGGCAACTTGGAAGCCTGCCAAGATGTACAATGTGAGTCTATAATCAATGGAGTATGCACAGGCTGTTGATTCATATTCAAAGTGGACAGTAAAAAGTAATTTACTCATGCATGTAACTGTTGTAGAGGGATAGGTAAATATGATGTTGAATTACAGTTTACCTGAATCATTTGACTTTCAAGAAGAGTAGAGTAGGAAGCTTTAAAAGCATTTGTAACATGTGAAATTAAATTTTTATTTCCCCTCTTCATGGGAATTGACTTTGTCATTAGTTATTTAGTTTGTAGAAATGCACTTTGTACTCTGACATATTTTATCCCCTTTGCATTTTATGGAATATATCTCAATCTACCATACATGCAAAGAATGAAGATTTTTCTCAGACTAAGGTGTCCTCTTACTGCTCCCTACCTACCTATGATGATTGGTGAACAGATTGACCAAATTACCCTTGTGATTAGTGGACAAACAATCAAATACTGAGCCTAGTCTAGTAAAGTAGCATACAAATTAATCCACAAGAAAGTTAGCTTTGACCTCCAATCATTTGACAGAAAGCAAGAAAGTTTGGTCCATTTTCCAGGGAAGAAGAAGGCCTCTACTACCTACCCACTTCACAGTTCAAATTGGTGTGTATAGTAATGCTGCAATGCAACTCTAGCAGCTACCCACTTGTAAATTTCACTACAAGTTTCATTTTTCTACCTGGGTTCTTGAACTGAGAATCTAAACAACTGAGGAGCTTATTGGGTAGTAGCTCAAGATGGAAAAAGCTGAGGACTTGAATTGCATATACAGAAACCCAAATGAACCCGTTGAAGCTCGAGTCAAGGACCTTCTTTCTCGCATGACTTTGAAAGAAAAGGTGGGCCAAATGACCCAGATAGAGCGTCGGGTCGCTACGCCTTCTGCCATGAAAGACTTCTCAATCGGTACCCTTTCTCTTTCTCTCTCTATCATTCTTACGTCATTGATTATGGAGGACTATATATCTGTCGATTGTATTAGGGAGTATACTGAGTGCTGGAGGCAGTGGGCCGTTTGAGAATGCTTTATCGGCGGACTGGGCCGATATGGTGGACGGGTTTCAGAGGTCCGCACTCGAAACCCGGCTCCGGATTCCGATGGTATATGGGATTGATGCGGTTCATGGGAACAATAATGTGTATGGTGCCACTATATTCCCTCACAATGTTGGTCTTGGGGCAACCAGGTTAGTCTTCTTCACTCAATTTGCAGATAATATATAGTTTGTTGATGCTTTGTTGGGTTTACTAAGAAAATGTGGGAAAATAATTAAAGTTGGTATTTTGAATCCCCCACTTGTGACTCAAAAGTATTGAAATTTTCTTATAATGCTGGTCTATATAATTGAGTAGGTGATGATTCAGGTTTCATTTTTGCTTGTGTGTACTTCGATTTTTTCTGTAGTGATTGATACTTTGCTTTCACGTCAAGAAACATAATTATAGCTAGAAAGAAGAGGCTTTCAATGACTCGTTATGATCCAACCTTTTCAAGAGTTAGTCCCCCCTAATTTTTAAACTCTGTGACAGAGATGCTGATTTGGCTGAAAGGATTGGTGTGGCAACTGCTCTTGAAGTCAGGGCGAGCGGCATTCAGTACACTTTTGCTCCCTGTGTGGCTGTAAGTCATTATGGATATATGTCTACTAATTATGTTCATTTGTTTTCGTTTACTCATAATACAGTTCATCAGATTGCAATGCCATTCCATAAAATGTTTCTTTAGCCGGGAAAGATTGCAGTTGGTACTGGTGTGACAGTTACTTGTGTTAATGATTAAATTAGGCATTTCATAATTAAATCAATACTTTGGAATACTATTGTGGAGTACTGTATTAACTGGGCATTTGGTACTATGACTCTATGAGTATGTTCACGTGAATGCGTTATGACAGGTATGCAGAGATCCCAGATGGGGAAGATGCTATGAGAGTTACAGTGAAGACACAGAAATTGTTCGAAAGATGACACCCATTATTTCAGGCTTGCAGGGGAAGCCACCCCAAGGGCATGAAAAGGGCTACCCTTTTATAATGGGAAGGTAGAGAGGACTTATTAGTATTAAAATTTCTATCTGTGCTTCTTTTGCCTAACCTATTTCATCTTGTCTGAATTTATTAAGTAATACATTTAGGTCTTTAATAATCATTTTTTTCAAAGAAAACCGAATTGTTCTATTTACTGTTTTCAAATACTTTTTCATGCTAATTAGAAAACATAAAAAAAATAATAATAATAATACTTGTTGGAGACACTATAAGGTTGTTATAGACTTATAGTACACTAGTAGTAATGAGATTGTTTTCTGAAAAAATTTCTTCCTACTTCTACGAATATGATGTAAATTATATCATCATAGATTTTCTTTATTCATCCATTGATGAATTGATATTGTATTCCAATCTAAGTTCCATATAACCTACTCTTCAATATCAGAAATTGTTTCTTAATTTTACATTTTTTTTTTTTCAGAAATAACACTATTGCATGTGCCAAGCATTTTGTTGGAGATGGGGGTACACATAAAGGTCTAAATGAGGGGAATACCATATCATCTTACGATGACTTAGAGAGGATTCATATGGCACCATATCTGGACTGTATTTCTCAAGGAGTTTCCACTGTTATGGCATCTTTTTCCAGCTGGAATGGAAGTAAACTACATGCTGATCGTTTTCTCCTGACAGAAGTTTTAAAAGATAAGCTAGGTTTTAAGGTAAAAACCAGATAATGTGAAAAAAAAAATCTCGGTGAACAAGAAAGTACATTTTGATAGAGCAAAGTGAACCCAAGACTTTACCCCTACCCTCCTTAGCCATTACCCAATTAGGCAAAGCACAAGTACAAGAAAGTACATTTTGATAGTCTACTGTGAATTTAATTCTTTGTCCTCCAAATTACAATAGTATTGGTATTGCATGATTTCTTACTAATAGTAGGCATATAGCAACAAAATCAGACATGTAATAGAAAATATAATAATGCACATTTTGATTGATTATTTGCTAGATTTATGGGCTCCTAATATGCTTCATAGTGATCATTTTGCTAACGTTAGAATGATATAGCAAACTTCAATTGATCAATGGTGGCACATTTTTCCTTGGACTAGTTTTTTACTCTTTTCGATGCCACTTTCATATTTTTGGTGTGATTAGTTAAATGCAATTGCTGTACCATTAAAATCTGTATGCTCTGCTGCAGGGTTTTGTGATTTCTGACTGGGCAGCACTTGACAAACTTTGCGATCCTCCAGGGTCAAACAATCGTTTCTGCATTTTATCTGCCATTAATGCAGGAATTGACATGGTAAATATTGAAGTTTGAAAGCTTAAACTATCTGTTGCTTCTTTGGGTTTTACCATGTTTGTCTAATTGAGAAGGTATGCAGGTTATGGTGCCTTTAAAATTTGAACAATTTGTGGAGGATTTAGTATCTCTAGTGGAACAAGGGGAGATACCAATGTCCAGGATAGATGATGCTGTTGAAAGAATACTGAGAGTGAAGTTTGTTGCTGGTCTTTTTGAGCATCCCTTTGCTGATAGATCTTTGCTAGACATAGTTGGTTGCAAGGTAAACATGCAAAGTCAGCTTATCTTATATTCACCAACACATGCTTGTCATGTTGCCATTTGAAGGTTACCCGTTGAGCATATATTCTGTTTTTAAGAATACTACTCGTATTTTGAGTCATTTTGGACAATTTTAATGCTCTAAACTTACGGATCATTGTACATAAAATATCAGATATACATTTTTTACTGATATCACTGTATATTGTGCAGCCACATAGAGATTTAGCACGTGAAGCTGTCCGTAAGTCCATGGTTCTGTTGAAGAATGGAAAGGACCCAAGGAAACCTTTTCTTCCACTGGATAGAAAAGCTAAAAGAATACTCGTTGCTGGAACACATGCTGATGATCTTGGATATCAGTGTGGAGGATGGACAGCTACTTGGGATGGAAAAAGTGGCAGGATAACAATTGGTAAGGAATGTTGCTATTTGACCCTGATTTTTATAATTGATAAGGCATGCTCATAATCAATATTGACATTTTTTTGGTCAAAGACTTCATGATACTAGATTACTAGTTCCTTTCGGATTTATTGTAAATTTTTTTATTTCGAGTTATTTAAACCAAAATCTCTGTAAATACTTTTTTTTATCAAAGTTCTGAAAATATTTAAAACCTATCATTAAAAAAATAAAAAAAATAAAAAGAAGTGGTAAAAATTCTCTTTTCTTGTAACTGGTAAATCCAGCAATGTGTTACTTTTTAAATCACTGTAGTCTCTGTAGTCACCCTACCCAAAGTTTTCTTTGGGGTGAAAAATAGTTTAACAAAGAAAGTTTTCCTAGTTAACTTGTGCTGAAATTCTGTAGAGAAAAAGAAATTCATAGATTGTAAATTTTCATGTTTACATCTTTTAAGCTCTCTTGCACAAGAAAACTTGGCTAGTAAGATTTGCATTTTTAGGGACAACCATCTTGGAAGCTATCAAGAAGGCAGTTGGAGAAGAAACAGAAATCATTTATGAGCAATATCCATCAACAGACACTTTGGCATGTCAAGATATCTCTTTTGCAATTGTAGCTGTTGGTGAAGATCCATATGCAGAATTCACGGGTGACAGATCGGAGCTTGTGATCCCTTTTAATGGACCTGATATCATAAGCTCAGTTGCTGACAGAATCCCCACATTGGTGATTCTGATATCTGGAAGACCCTTAACTTTAGAGCCAAGTCTCTTGGAAAAGATGGATGCTCTTGTTGCTGCTTGGTTGCCTGGTAGTGAAGGAGAGGGAATGACAGATGTTATCTTTGGAGATTATGACTTCGAGGGCAAGCTACCGGTGACATGGTTTAAAAGTGTTGAACAGCTCCCATTGAATGTTGAAAGCAACTCATACGACCCTTTATATCCTCTTGGCTTTGGATTGACATGCAATAAGAAGAAAGCTATACCGTAAATAAATTTGATGACTGAGGCCGTTCTCAAGTCCTGAGTAGACCGAGTCTCTTGAATCTGTTTAAGGCGTTTAAGCAGAACGGCTGTTCATGAATGAATGTCTATCTAGGTGTCAAATGTGTCTTGTCAATTTTTCCTGTGTATTTATTGAATAAGGATAATCAATTTGGACATGATCATCAGCTGTGTATATGTGAGATATTTGCGGAGAATGTATATGATCACATCAATGCACAATGGAATCTTGTCATATGGTCTCATTTCAGTACAGAGATACCAGGAAAAGGATTTGCAGTCTCCTAGTCTCAACTAAAGACTGAGATCCCAGCTGATACTATTGGCAATGGTATGTCTTTATCCGTTATATATATACCGTTTTCGCTTGTCTTATTTCTGTTTAAATTAACTGTTTCTGTCATTAGTTTATGCAGATGTGGTGCATCTTCTACTTTCCGACCTTCCATATTCTTTCCTTTGAAATAGAACTTAAGCCCCCACAAGAGTTATTCCCAGATCCTAGTGGGCCATTGAAACAACATACAGAATCAAACCCACTTCTACACCTAGATTAAATTTTCTACTTACCTTCCCAACTGAGATTTATATATGTAGCCTTGGAGTGCATTGAGCTAATAACTTTTTGAGAGATAAGAATCAGAATATGGCTGAGAAATTACAGAGAAAACAAGACTAGCCGAAAGTAGAAGCTGTGATACTATCTATGTGGTTACTACTATTCTTCAAGCTAGGTGTTGATCAAACTTGGAATATAGTGGTATAGAGTGCTTTCAGTGCAAGTTGCAGAAAGGCTTTTGAAAAAGATGGTGATCAGTTTTGTCAGCTACTGTGGAAAACTTGACTGGAATGACAATTATGCCCATGTTGGTCTGGATTCTTTGCATAATGGAATGGGAAGGACTAAGGAGAAGGACTGAATAAACTTTATCCCAATGATAGGGGTGGTTGGCTTTTCATGGTAATAAGCAAAATAAAATTTGCTACAAGCTAAATAGCTAACAGATGAAAACAGCACACTACAACTTGATCGAGCACTTGTACTCATTGTCTGTCAGTTTGTGAAATAACAAGTATGCTCTGAAATAGTGAGATTGGTTTGATAACGACCTTGTTTTTGGCCTTTTTAGTTAAAACTTAAAAGAGAGAGAGTGGATGAATGAGAAAGATGATAGAGGTAAAGAAGAGGACGAGGATAAATACAACTAAAACTTAAAAAATAATTTGAAACTGTAATAATAGGAAATGTCTCACACGATGAGCACATCACGTTTATATGAAGCACTCGGAAAAATTTAACCAACAATTAACAAAAGCATAAAAGCACTTTAATAGCTTGACACTACCTTAGTATGAAAGTAAAGCATTAGTTCAATGCTACAACTAATTTCAAATAAACCTTGAGTTTAAACCCAACTTGCTAGCTCTACAAAAGTATGGAGTTTACTGGTAGGTAATAATTGTTAGGTTTCGCTATCAAACTAGTTCAAAGTTGCACTCAATTATGAAGAAGATTCTTGTTGCAATTAAATAAAAGAGGGGAGTAAAGGAAGTAAGTCAATGAGATTTCCCCACCAAAGAGAATCTCAAACCCCATGTAGTAGTAGTGAAATACCAAATTATAATATGTAATGATCAAGAATAAGGTAAAAAAAGTCTTTTCTGTTAATGAAAAAGCTACATAAATTTGTCTCCAAGATTGGTGTCACATGTCTAGTTTAGATTTGATTAGAGCACCATGATATCTTTTTAACATTTTATTTAGTTGGTAGGTGCCGTACACTTGGAATCAGAAAAACCACAATGCTCAAAAACCATATCCAGGACAGAGAAATCTTGAAAGAACTTTACAGAAAAAGATGAACCACAAATTAAAATACAATACCAGGGTAATCTAAATTCTATATATTATTATAATTAAATCACTAATTAATCATCGATCACTCCTAGTAGGGATCTTCTTCTTTCTAACTATAAGAGGATCTCATACAAAAGAAAGATTACCAAGCCAGAAAAAGTTATTGAAGCATATGATGCTTGGTTTAGTGCATGCAGAGTCAGCATTTGATCAAAGTTTGAACTTTCATGGTCTTTCCTAGTCAACTTGACCGTTTAAAGTTGCTCAGTGACACAGAATAAACAGTTAAAAGTAGGCTTAACATGGAATTTACAAGTTGGTTTGAAGCAACTGTTTTAACTTTTAACTGCATAATCTACCGACAATAAGCTACAGTAAAGATTTAATTAAGGTTCATTTGGCATTGCGTCAAAAACCCTTTGGACAAGGTTCGACAGAAATAGTTAAAAAGTGTCTTGAGAATTATAAAAGGGCTAAACCCCTTTTGTTATAACACTTCACCAAAGAATCCCAAATGGCTCTTAGATTAAGCCAACAGGCATGTGGGATGCTTACAGATTTTTTTATCATTTTGATTTTGCTCTTATTCTAATATAGTTCCAAAGTCTAAGCCTTTGGGGCAAAATAATTACTCATAGTCATTTGACTCCAAATTCAAATATAGTAAATATCAGAAGATCCCATGTGTGTATTAAATCATAATTAATGTTACTTAGACATATCACAAACAGAGCCAATTGAAGAAGATGCTTATCTTAATGATGCCCTTTATTTCATATTCCATGAAGGTTGGAATTTCATGTCTGATAGAGGATTGGAGATGCATTATCTCTTTGAATTCCCACTTTCATTCTTAAGGTATCAAATTACAAGTGACAGTCAACTGTTCAGTGAACCCGAGTCTAAAATTCATATATGCTCTTCTTGCTCATCTTAGATGCCTTCAGCAATAATTCACAGAATATGAGATCCATAGGGTGAAAAAATACAATGGTTTTCGAGATGCTTCAACTCAGTTTTCATTCATATTCCATAAGTTGAAATTCCGGGATTTGATCCTGTTCCCCTTCCAATAATACTTTAGACTAACTCAAAGTTCTGAATGACATATTCACATGAAACCATGAAAGCAAAAAAACAAGACTCAGATACCACTTTACTAATGAACTAAAAGAGCATAATGGGATATGAATCCCAGAGGATTTAGCAGAAGAGCTGCTAGATGATCAGCCATGCGGGTAGTGCTGTGTGGATTGCATCTGAAAAACCAAATTCTGAGGTCCATAGTAAGATTCATGAACCCCCGCAGTTTTGTTGAGTCCAAAAGAAGCAATCCCATAAGGATTGGGATTGGCCATGAACATGTTCCCATGAGCTTGACCGAAAGCCATGTTTGCTCCATTGCCTCCCTGATGCCACTGAAAAGGCGGATTCCTGGCAGAATTGGGCTGCTGGGGGAAGGCGGCTGAGTGGTGATCCGGCGAGGGAGGCTTATTGTCTGGAGACGGAGTTCTGGTGTCACTGAGATTCACAGTTGTAATGTCATGGATGCTGGCTCTTCTCTTGTCTTTGCCCCCTGAATGCTGCCTGATAAAGTACTTCTGTGCATGACTAGCCACCTGAGTCGGTGTTCGAGTTACCACAAAATTGCGAGAAATGTTCCTCCAGTCTCCTTTGCCGTACTTCTTCAGTCCCATTAAAAACAGCCTATGCACACAATCATCATCATATTCATCAAAACAAAGTTAACAACACAAATCATCATCATATTTATCTACAAATTCAGCATCTAATGAAACCAATTCTATTTACTTATTAATCCAAGTTTTAAATTGGGGAAGGGAACTTACTTGTGTTCGTCCTCGGTCCACGGAACTCCTTTCTTTCTTTCGTGATCAGAAGGCCTAGTTGATGAAGATCTCTTCCCATAGGTTTGTTTGAACCCATCATAGCCATGTCTATTGACCCATTCCAATGTGAACGGAGAGGTACCATAGCCAGGAATTGGGACTAGCCCTGCTTCGATTTTGCCCACATCAGCTTCCAACTCCTTGTATTGCTTCACCACATCCCCTACCGTCTTCCCCGGTATCATCGCCGCCACCTTGTGCCACCGGTCCGGCGTCTCCTTGTCGTGCAAGGCCAGGGCGTTTTCGAACATCTTGTTCTCCGCCGGAGTCCATTTGGTCTCCTCGAGGAGCCAATTTGAGGCTGAGAAATAGGTTGAAGGGGACAGAATTTCCATTTCCAACTTCATCGAGTACCCTCTATTTCACACTAGCAACATTCAAATTTGGGGCTCAGAAACAGAGCAGAGAGCAGAGCAGAGAGAGATGGGCAAGTCTATAGAGGAAATGCACGAGAAGAGGTGGAGATTTCAGAATGATAATATCAGTGTTAAATCAAGGGGCATTTAGAAAGGAATCAGAATACCTTTTTCCGTATAGGAATCTACAAAAGACCCACCTTTCCGAAATTTAAAGAATTGTCTTGAAATTTAAGTTAAAACCCAAAACACCAAGATAAAACCCCAGAACCAATAATGGGATCTGAACCCATTAAAGTCCCAGAGAAAAGGGTCAAGCTCTGAAGACAGAACTAACACTTATCTGCAGCCTCTTCTACCTCTTTGAATCCCAATGAGGAAAATTAAGGAAGATAAGCACAAATGGGTTAAAACTCAATTGTGATAGAGATTGGAGGAATGGAAGAAAGTTGGAGAAAGATCTCTTCTTTCTTCTTTTTTCCTCGAGGCCTGAGCAACAAAGAAAAGAGAAGAAAGAAGGAAAAGTGTGTGTCTGAGCTATCGAGAGTGTCTTGTATACACCGAAGTGTATATGCACTTCGGCGATCTAACGGTTAACATGTAAGAGTAAGCGATCCAACGGTTAACATGCAGAAAATATGTGTGGTTGGATGAAGAGTTAGTCAATCCAACGGTTCAAATCACCAAAGTGCATATGCACTTTGGTGCACCCCAGAATTTTCGCTGAGGTATCAATGGAAAAGAGAAAGAAAAATATAGAAGCTCAAAAAAGCAAAGCCAAACTTCAAGAAATGAATCTAAATTTTTCCTAAAATCTTTGATGAAGAAGAGGGAAAGAGAAAGCAGAGTTTGGACTCAGAGGTGGGTTGTTGTGATTGGATGGCAAGACATTTGTAGATACTGAAATTTATGGAAAAAAAAAAAAAAGGGTCCCTCTTATTATAATACTTTAAACAATTTTTTCTATTATTGACCAGAAAAATCCCAACCGTTTAATTTAGATTTACATGACTAGATTTGCTGCACTGAATCCCTTTCAAAACTCTTTTTTACAGTTGCAACGTGAGTGGGGTGGGGTCCACATCTGGTTTTACCTCACTGCCAGGACTCTCATTGGCCAGTAGTCTACTATATCATTGCAAAGTTTATGATCTCAATACCAACCCATACGTGTCTTCACTCCATTCGGCTAAGCCGAAGCGCCACTCCGGGCGGGGTCCACGACAGAAGCTTACTATACAGACTGGCCAACGAGCTGGATCCACGTAAGTGCGTGCCACTAATCATGGACCCGGGCTTACGTGGTCTGGCGCAGGGGATCCTAACCCGTCTGGCCAACCACCGCCCTCTCAGCTCACTTATTATGCCTTTCAAAATGTTGGCTAGTGGAATTGAGTAGGAGAATGATGCCGTATCCACTCTCTTATCTGCGCGTGTTGCTCACTCTGGAACCTTAAGCTATATGAACAGTAGGACCCAACAGAATCAAATCATCTTTACAATGCGTGTGTTTAACGCCCTGCCAATGAGGTTGTTGCTTTGTGTTTCAATCGCTCCATAATACAACCCGCACAGCCGAGCGGTCCCCCTCCGATGTGACCAACTGCTCCACTGCTTTGTCATTCGCCTCTCTTTTCGCACTCCAGTTTGCTCCAGGAGAAATCTAGTAGGGCGCACCCCACAGTAGCCTTGTGTGGTCATTCACTGTTGGAACGTTAGATAAGCATGCGGGTAACTGTCAACGGTTAAGTCCACATTAATTGATTACGCGAAAATCCTATAGTCAATACTCCGGAGCCGGGAGCCGATAGAATAGCTCATTGTTTGCGGTGTGCCTCGCACAATGAGTTAATTCAATTGCTTTCAACTCCTGAGTTTTAATATTCCGGAATATTATAGATATCCCCTTGATTATGTAGCCTGTGATATTATTCTTTCAGTAACATTTTTTTTTTAATCAAGATCGGGTATCCTAAAGGCTTCCTATACCCAATGATTAATCCACTCGATGACAGTATCAAAAGTTTTCCTCCCCCTGGCCAGCCACAAAACATAGATTTAATTTCAATCCGCAATCGACAAGATTCGAACTCGGGTAGGGAGTACTTTTATTTTAACCGTGGGAGTCACCTAGATGACTAGATGTCTAGATCTTGTAGAGGTCCTTCAAATTTGGAACTACAATTTTTTTTTTGGCAAAATTTGGAACTACAATTAGTGGGTGAGTAGTTTAGTCAAAGTCTAAGGCTCCATCATTGCCTTTTTATTGCGTAATGGGCTATTAGCCTATAAGTTAGGGCGTACTTTGTGAAATGGTTGTTACGTATGTACTCCAAAAAGCCAATGCAATCAAAGCTTTACGAAATCATTACCAGGGTCATAAACTAATGATTGTTACCCATGTCTAATCTTTTGGATTATAGATAATTTCACCTTGGGCTGCTTTATATCGTACAAACTAGAAAAGCCCAAGTACATAGGCAGTTAGGCACCTTTGCAATTTAATTTTTGAAGTAAAATTACATTTGCACCCTCAATTACAAGAGTCCACGGAATTAGTTTTACAAATAATCAACAAGTTACAGCTTACGGGTAAAATATTATTACTAATTTAGATGTAAAATGTGAAAAAAAAAAATTATATATATATTCCCTTTAATTTTGTTTTTGTGTGAGAAGTGAGATGGTGGTGTATGGAAATTGTATCACATGCAACATGATGTATTTTATTGGTGGAAAACATGTTGTCGTTGTTGAGTAGCGGGGTAGGTCCATCATCATCATCTTTAAGAGCCACCTCGAATGTCGCACTTTTTATTGAATTAATATAGGACAACGTGTCCATTTAATGAGCCAAGGTCCCAATCTCCCAATAGCCCATTAGCCCCCCTCCCCTCATATTTCTATCAACTCCCATAACATTGGTGTCGTTTCTGCACCAGAATCACAACTTGATGACTACAACTCTACAAGTTTAATTGTAAAAAAAAAAAAAAAAAAAAAAAATTGATGGTTCAATTGTCCCTGACTTTTTTCAGGTTTGTCAATTTACCTTTTGACATATTAATTTTGATAAAGTGTGCCCTAAGTTTTTTTTATTTCTGCCAATTCACCCCTTGTATAGGGGTGGGCTCGCGAAACAAAAAACCGAAAAAAAAAAAACAAGCGAAACCAATAAAACCATATAAAAAAAACATATTCGAGTTGATGCTTCAAAAATCGAAACAAACCAAATAATTATTTTGGTTCAGTCCCTCAAAAACTGAATCAAGCCAAACCGGTTTTCGATGACCCTTGTCGTGAATTTGCCGTCAATTGATAAACACGGAAAAAGTCAGGGAAGGGGAGAGGTAATTAGGCAGGAAAAAGACTTATCGTAAAAAAAATTTCCAAAAAAAAAAAAAAAGTTGAATATATTTAGTATCAGTGAAGTTTAAAAATTTATCTTCTTTTAGGTAAAATGAAAAAACAAGTATATTGTTACTAAGTACTAACTTGTAAAGTTTTTTTTTGAAACACTTCATCAAAGAACCGCTAATTGTTAGACAATATATTTTATCAAGCGACAAAATGTGAAAGGTGGGTGGTCGCCTTCACTTGTCTTGCAATGTACTCGCCATTGAGTGCCAAGCAACAAAAGTGCACAAACCCTCGATCCATAAAGTAATTAGTCTAAAGAGAAACAAGAAGGTTGATCATATATTGTACTTGGAGTCTTGGAGAACCCTCAACTTTGGACTTGAGGAACGAGTAATAATCAAATCACATTGGAAATGTATGTGGTATGAAATCTGAAGTCTGGACAAACATATAATTTTAGGTTGCAGGTTTTTATTTAGCATACATATTTGAATACCATTTTCACAAAGCTATAGCTTTTGTTTTGTATATAGGGAATAGGGGCCTTGCGCATGCACACCAAGCATGGGGAACAAGAACAGAAATAATACTAATACTAATTGAAGAATGGTTTGTTAGTTGTTAACGTAATATTCAAATCCAATAATAAAACATGTTGGTTCCCACGTCAAAATAAGATGGATAAACTTCATGTGCTCCTTGAATTATTTTGTATTCTGAGTTAGGGTTTGGTTCCGATTCTGGCATGGATAAGAGGAATTTAAACTAATACTTGTGCAATTTTTAAATTAATTGTTTTGTCTAAGGGCCGGCCCTGAGAGGAAGCCGGGTCGACCCTCGAGTAAAAATAAGAATCCATATGCTAAAGACATGCAAGAAGAAAGCGGAGGAGGTAGTTGTTCCCATGCTTACCTTTCCGGAGGTGCCACCACGCCTCGACCCTAAAGGGAAGAGTGTGGAATATGTTTTTGCTTAATTTTCTTTTGTTAACCTACCTGTTCTTGATGTAATTCCTTCGTTGTTTGTATGGGGACGTCTTCCCCGTGAATTGGCAAGCGTATCACAAAGTGTAGGCATTGTTGTGAATTTTTTGTGGGAAGATGGGGATTGTGGTTTTGGTACGTAGGTTTGAAACACAATATTTGCCAAATCGTTATGTTGGGGTACGAGTAGGCTACCAATGGTTATGCACAGTGCAGTACTCATTGTTCAGAACTTTGTATCTTTTTTCATCTCATATAATTAAATGAAAGTTTCCAGTTTAAACAAAATTTATTTGTGTACTTCTATGCTCATTTTGTTTCTCTCTTTTAGCAAAAATTAAACATTCAATTTAATTCATATGTAATGAAATTACACATAACAACCAATCTCTCAAGGGCACCAAAGAAAGCATCATTACTTAAACAATCTCACATTATCCTGCTGGCACACAGAAAATACAAAACAAATATAGTCTTGAAATTAGAAAATGAACTTTTTTTTTTTTTATAGAAAGTGAAAGATTCATTGAAAACAATGATTAAGGAATACAAAGCGAGGAGTCAAGACTCCAGATTTCAGGAGGGACAACCCCACTCCAAGTTACAAACAAATTTGACCGTAAAGCCAATCTAGCCAACTTATGCGCCATAACATTGGAGGCACGATACACATGAGAAATGGAAGCTCCTGGAATCACTAGCAAGGAGGAAGCAATATCTTCATAAATACGCCCAAACATAGACGTATTGGGACCAATATCTGTAACAGCCTGAACCACAAGAAGAGAATCAACCTCAAATGTAATAGGGTGTAACCCAAGTTGAAGAGCTAACTCACAAGCATAACGGAGAAATATTTGTGACACTCCCACTAAGAAAATGAACTTTAAAAAACTTGGTTCTTTTTTAGTTGTGACACTCCCACTAAGAAATCACAAACCAATTGACGGAGGCTCCAACTTCTTCCACGATCACCTGGTGGGCAGCTTAGAGGGTCAGTTGATAGGATCTTAATGAGCCCACTTCAAGCCTAATCAGGCCACCTCCAAATTCGACAAGGCTACCTCCAAATACCAAAAAGTACATTTCACAATAATTTAGATATCAAATTAAATTTTTACCCAATACAAAGTTACAAACTTACAAAGAATAGTGTTGGTTGGAAATGATGATGGTGACTCCCATATGATTTCGAATATGAAGGAAGAAAATTGGGTAGTGCCAATAATTGAATTGAATAGAATAATGAGGGTTGGCGGGTGGGCGCCACCACCAATTTGTTACCATTAAAGGAAAGATTCCTTTCATATGTTTCCCCCCTTTCCCTAAAAGTCAAAAAGTCAGCCGACACTGTGATTGAGATTTGTGGCAACTCGGACTCCCTCTCTGGTTAGCGTCATAGCGTGTGCATTACCTCATCTCCTCTTAAAATAATATGAAAATATTAAATAACAATAATCATTCCCAACTCTATTTTATATAACAAATTAGCTGTATCTTATGAAATTTTATTATAGCCACTGCACATAAATAATAAATAAAAATTTCGAATTTTTATTATTATTATTAAGAATTGGCTGTAGTATATGTATAAGGAATTAAATTTCTCCGAAACAATAACGAAAAATTTAAAATTTCACTATAATTCTATAAGTATTTTTGAACGATATTCAAAATATTTTCAAAATTAAGTTATAAGTACTAATATTTACCAGTATTCTAACCAATACTCGCTACTTTTTTCGATATTTCCGTAACTATATTACCGATGCCGATGAGTATATGCAATTTGATATTTTTCTTTTGGGATAGATACTTGATATTAGGTCAGGTCTTGTATTGTATGTCTGTAGTTCAGCAAACGCAGTTGCGAATTGTCTTGTCGTGCAAGCTAATAAGAGGATGGTTCTATCCCATGGGGCGACTCCCCTCCATCTTCTTTGATTGGTATTTTACGAAACGACGGTCTCCCGGCTCCTCCTACTTGGTGTTGGTCTTTGTTTTCTTGCTTGTTTTAGTTCCTATACTTGTATTGTAGTGTTGACCCAAAAAAAATTTATTTTATGTCTACTTTGCTCTTTTTTTTTGTGTGTGTTTAGTACCAATATGATTGATATTACTGTAGTCTACCACTGAAGTACTGAAGATGAAAAAAATGTGAGACTAAACATAACACATAGCCCATGCCAGAGTATCATGATGCTATTCCCTTGTTGGGCTAATTCATGTATGCCTTTTAAATACACAATTTCAATTCTGTCTTATTTCAAAATGCAGTAGCAGCTTCCCTTAGCTTGAATGCTCCAAAGAATATTAATTGTTCCTATTAGCTTTGACCTGAACTTCGGATAATTTGGACCCTTGTTTGCTTGTGGATTTCTTATATGCTCCGAGTTGATCAGAAATTCAGAATTGATTTGGCATTAGTTTGTGTTGGTATTCTTCGTCGCTAACATTTTGGAAGATCGCTTGGAGGCGGTAGAACAGATTCATTGGGGCCTTTGCCATTGTCCACCACAAATGCCATCTTAAGCCCCCATGTTGTGTGAATCTCAAGATGACAATGCATAAACCAAACCCCTGAAAAGATAAAATGAAAAACATGGTTGTATTAGAATTTTAATCTTGCCAAACAGTCCGACATGTTATATTGACAGACTCTCGATTTTGATTACTAATCATGTTGAATATTGTTTGAATGTGGTTCAAATTTAGATGTTTGACACCACAAAACAAAAGATATATAACAAGAGATTACCTGGATTATCTGCCCTGAATCTGATGGCAGCCCATCCACCTGAAGGTACTCCTGCTGTGTTCCTCTCAACAGGGTCAACAAGGTTGAATCTTTTCGGATCCGTCTTGGGGTTGAAATTCCCCAATCCCCTTCCAACCTCAAAGAAATTGAACCCATGAAGATGCACTGGATGGTTTTCAGGGGCTATCATCCCAGTGTCTTGTAGCACTAGCTGCACTGTAGAGTTGTAAGCAAGTCTATAAAGCCTAGTGCCCTTCATGGTCAGCATATTTTTCGGCTGCTGCGCTCCAGTATAATTGTAAGGCATAAGAGGGTTTGCGGGGAAATCATCAGTGAAAACTCCACTTATGTTGAAGAAATGTGCTTGGAGGAGTGAAATCTTTGGCATGACAAACGTAACATTGTTGAGATCTGCTACCACTCTGTTACCGTTGGCACAACTAGCACAAGGCTGAAGGCCGAGGCTTACAGTGAACAACAACGAGTGATCGACTTCCAATGGAACCTTAGCAGGAAATGTGATCGAATTGAGGCTTCGGAGGGAGTTTGTGAACTTTGTGGCTAGGCGTGTGGCGTTTTGAGGGGTAGGGGCGGTGAGAATGGTGGCAGTGCTTGCGAGGGTGCCCCTATAGTGCAAGGTAGCAGTGGCAGTCTTGTTGTCTATAGCTAGTGTCGGATTGTCCATGAAAGGCGAGGCAGCAACCAAGTACTTGCCAGTGCTGCGGTCTGCTGTTAGAAGGACGTTTGTGGTTTGGCCAGGGGCTATGAGAATGGTGCTGGTTTCCAAGGGTTTTGTGTACACGGCATCAACTTCGACTACGGTTAATTTGTGGTTTGCAACCTTGAAGAAGAGCTCATCATTCAGTGCAGCGTTGATAATTCTTAGCAAGTATGTATGGCCTGGTCTTACCGGTAATTTAAACCCTCCTGCATGCACATCAAACTTTTTAAGGCATTTCAGCGAACAGTTTAAGCACTACCCTTTAAGTACAAAATGAATGGGTTGGGGGCAAGTAATGTGGTAAAATAATATGGTGTACTTGACATTTTCATGGCAGAAAGCTCTTAACCTGGTGAAGAGCAGAGTGAGAGAGGCCCTGGGTGGCCATTAATTGTGTGAGCATCAGAAACATTTGGGGCTGCCCCAGATTTCAAAGCCTCATTGATAACAGCTTCCACATCTGATTTCCACCATTCACCTGCAATTCAAACAATGATAAGCAATCCTACAACACCCTTAATTTGAAATGGATTATTAGGGTAAGTCTTGGGGTTACCTAGAATGACCACAACTTCTTTCTTTGGTGCAGGAAAGGGATATGGGACTCCAAGCTTGGGTAAGACGACCAAGGCGCCATAGACAGTAGCCCTGAGCCAGAGGATGTGCGCATGCCACCAAAGTGTGCCTCTTTGGCCGGTGATGGTGAAGTTGTATACGTACTGGTGTCCGGGTTGAATTGGGCACTGAGTTATGTATGCAGGCCCATCAGCCCAGCCAGTTCTCAGTTGTCTGATCCCATGCCTTACATGGCAATATCATTAGGAGTTTGAAAAAGCACAAGACTTCATATCAATAAGCTAGGTAGCATTATTAAGAGTAACGCTAGAGAATCATAAGTTGAATCACAATTAGTGTGCCTAATAACAAGAAGCAACAGTAATCATTGACGGATTCATGAAATTTTCTTTGTGGGATGAAAACATACAATTAACAGTCTGTTTCGGTTTAATTTCTTTGAGACATTTCATCAAACTTATTGTCAACGTATATAAAAGTGGTGATAAATTACGTACCAATGAATGCTAACGTTGTATTTGACGTGGTTAACAACCTTGACAAGGACTGTGTCACCCTCCCTAGCATATATGGTGGGACCAGGGTACTTTCCGTTGACGGTGACAATGGGCTTGCTTGAGCACAGTCGTGAGGTTTTCTTCAGCACCACCTATATGTAACGCAATGATGTAATTAATTACTTACTGTAAAATGATATATAAAAAAAAAGTACTGCTCAACGTTCACAGTAGTTTGGTGGCTTCCTCAACTACACCTCCCGTTTGATAATTAAAGCTAATTTGTTTAATACAACTAATAACACTAATTTCTTTTGTTTTATATTTTGAAGTGAAAACGACAAAATTCATTCAACTGCAAAAAGATGAGTGAAGTGGCTTGAAAGTTTGTCAAACATGTTATATATTCTCTTTGTGAGATTTTATTATTTTAATATGTTCATTCATGTGTGGCGTAAGTAAACCAAACACGTGAATGAATTTCATTAGGTGACGTAAAACACGTGTAACTGTTAAATTTATCATAAATTAAAATTGACAAATAGATAATGTGCTTGAGACATTCAAGTTTGTCAATGTCAAGATTTCAAGTTTGTCAATGTCAAGATTGAGAGAAAATAATTAACGAAGTCGTTTGGAACTAATTTGTAAGTTGGCTAGTCACCTATCAACTGAATTTTCATTAAAATTTTAGCAAGAATTGCCCGAGCATGCAATGCATGAAACTTATAAGAGAGGCCAACCGAGTCGCTCCTTCTATAACTATAAGCCTTAGTTTTCTTGTGCAGGTTGGTCGCTTACAATTTGATAATGGATACTTGTAGTTGTATATCTAGCTATGGACCCTTTCTATATCTAATTAGGTATAAGCTAGTGAGCTCAGCAGCTCATTTCAAACTTGTAAGAAAGACACCCATTAATGAGCTTCTCGAGCTCAAATCATTTGAAGGAGAGAAAAGAAAAGAACTAAACAAAAACCAGACTATGCCTGCCTATATGAAGCTGTGTGCTGCAGATAATTAAGATCATATATGCATGCAAAAAGAAAGAATTGATTGAACTTATAATGGCGAAATACTCATTCCTAGATGATCGAATGTACTCATTCCTATACCAGAAAATGTACTTACATTAAACTTATAATGGCGTTCCAGGCATTCGACTGATGCCGGAAACAAACAACTGACACAAGCCACCAAAAGCAAGACTCGAATCCACGGCACCATCTCCATTTCTCTCTTCTTCGATCCCCGAAAGCTAGCTCTACCAGATCGAGTACTAGCTAGCTAGCTCCCTTTCGATTGTTTCTATGTATTGCAGTAGCTAGTTGCTATTGACCAAGGCTAAGAAACAATGGAAACTAAGCGCTGGTATATATAAACAGAGATCGAAGCTAATTAAAACTTTAAAATTAACCTCTCTGCTGCCATGTCGTTTTTGCTTAAGATTTTTGGTGGGTAGAGAGAGAGAGTGGAAGAGTATATCAGACTGAAGCCCTATACGTACCGTATAGAACTTGAGAATTAATTTATAGCAGTAGGCAAGCTAGGCCTGTCTAGTAGTGGTGAATAAGGTGGATTTAATTTAATTATCTTGTGTATTACACAAAGTGTAGTAGCTAGTAGTTATGTGTCAACTGAAACACTTGGATTATATTGAAGCCATGTAAGCTAAGCAACGAGCTTAATTAGTTGATATTGGTCAGCCACTGGTTTGGTGAACCCGTATTGGGTAAAGTACACCCAAACCCCAGCTAACAAACCAGAAAGCACTGGATATAAAACAGGTCAAGGAAGATGACATGCATGGACAACGACCCACAAGCTAGCTCAACAGAATTATCCATTAATTTAAGCACTTGATTAATTTAGATCGATCCCTTTCGTTTTAGTTTGCATTGGTAACTTGTTATTGACTAATGAGACATGATCTATACATTAATTGTCCGGTTATAGAGTGCATTTTCGGACTCTCCACTAAGCGCACACTATGCAATATTATAAAAATCGTTCATTGTTTAAGTCTCTTTGTTCAGATAACCAAATAGTTACCAATTTAGCGAATTTTTATTTTTTTACATGAATTAATGATCCGTATAGAGGAACTTAAAAAATGACAAGTTTCGGATGTAGAATTTTATTTGTGTTGTGGTCGGAAATGAGAAGTCCGCACAACTTTTCTTTTGCGGACGTTCTCTCTAAATCCAGCTATTAATTAATTAACTGGTGGTAGAATATGTATAAGAAAGGCTAGATTTTGAAAATAGTAGTCAAATTAATATCATATACTTTAAGAAGAAATTTGATTTCACTAAATTAAATATGTGTCTCTCTTAATTAGCTAAGAACATCTTTAGCAGATTCTATATCGTAACTCTTTAGCTATTTTATAGAGCATGTTTAACTTTTCAACTATTTTAGCAGTTGCACCAGCCTCATAAGTGACTCTCTATTTTAGTTTTTAATTATATAGCTCCTCAATATAGAGAGCGAGATGAGACTCTCTATTATTTTTGTTAATTTAAAACATTACTTTTTAGTTGTTTTGTGTAATTATTAGATACACTTAAGCTATTTTTTATTCATTAATAAATTCAATATTAGCTAAAGTATAGAGCATTGGTGCAGAGATATTTTCAAATTGGCTAGTCAAAATAGCTTTTAAGTTACTTTAGCTAAAATTTAGTTAAAAAATAGTTAACATTACTAAAAATACTCTAATAACTAGTTGTTGGTCAAGTAAACTTCCATTCTCAAAAAACAAAAAAAGTAAAATTAGTCTTCAATTCGTTGGAAAAAGTTGTTAGGTTAGGAGAGCTTAAGCGCGCTTTTTGGTTTCATGTCCCCTTTGTCTAAACTCTAAAGTGTTTTCTTCTGCTTTATTTTCTAGCACCATCAAGGTTAAACATTAAAAAGAAAAATTATGAAAAAAGTTTCATACTCAAATTTCATAAACGAGATTTCGATACCTAGCTATTTATTGGTTTATTTGTAGAAATGCCAAAGTACTTGTGCTTTTTAATGAATGCAATGAAGATTAAAGGGGATTATTAATTAGAGTATTAGACATGATTAATCAACAAATTAGATTTTTGTATTTCTCATTTAAAGATCGACTCGACGTTTAAACAAATTAATTACGATCGATAATTGTCGTTATGATTATAACAAATTAATTAACAAAGATATATTGTACTAATTATGGCTTATATGCATGCATTTCATAATGATTAATTGGGAAGAACACTAACTCACTAAGGCATGTGAATATGAAACTTCGAATACTATTGTGGTGGGTAGATGATGGATACATTGCTGAGAACAGAGAAGATGAGAGGTTAACCCAAAACCAATTTTTTCCATTATAGTTGAGCCATAGTTTTCATGGATTGCCAAATCAATTGGACAGCTAAAGATGGATATTGGAGATGGGTAACAGCTTATCTAACCTTTAATTTACCTTGGCAATTTGGCGTGCGTGAGATAAATAATTAACCTCTTGTCATTTTCCAGTTTGTTCTTTGTGTTTCAATGTTTCCAGTTTGTACTATCAAACAAATGTTTCCCTCACTTGGGTCATTTCTATTATTAGTTTTATAGTATTACTAAAATACAATTGTAATATAAGGTGTAATTAATGGATCTAATACCATGCATAATACATTGATATGATACTTTTTTTTTTTGGTGCAATGGGGGCCAGAGACCCAAGCAAACAAAACAAAAACACCTAGTTAGCAGCAGAGGCTGCACTGATCAGACGAGAGTGAGCTAAACCAGCAATGTCGTCAAGAATGGTGGTACTTTTTTTTTTTATCCATTGGAGATGGGCCGGTCAGGAACCAGCACCCATCTAAGAACACATGCAATTTAGGCCGAAGCCCCCGACGAGTATCCCAGCAGCCCATCCCGCTCACCAATTACCGGGGTATTGCGGGGCCAAGCCTTAATGCCAGACTAATCTCTCGGTCGCTAGTGCACGAACCCACTCACAGCGGGTCCCTCAAACTAGCTGATCAATCTTCACATAATAAATATGTGCCCATGTGTGCTAAATTGGGGATCGAACTCAGGTTGGGGGGTTCCCAACCTTGCATCCGTGCCAACTCAACCACATGGGTTGGTTAAGAATGGTGGTACTTTATTCATTCACTAGTGTGTTTTCTCATTAATAAAGGTTTTATGGTGAGTATTTCTTTTTTATTTACATCTACGTCAACAAGAAAGTTGAAGAGTGTGCATACTCAAATAACGGAAAGTGCTCACATTCGATCTCCATATGACTTGCATTCAATGATCACCTTATATTTTCAGTCATTTTCATGAATCATCAAAAAAAAAATCAGTCAAATAAAAAAAAATCCAAAAACAATCGTCAAATAAAAAACTATCTAACCATTTTATTAATGTCATTGCGATGTAGCTTTCATCTAACAAGTTGTGTTCGTATGCATTTAATTTTAAGGTGACAATTTTGTTTGAAATAAATTTTTTAGTGCCATATGCTAGCATTGTCAATATTTCGAGCTAGGGTATTCAAAAAGCTAGCTAGAACAAACTAGGGGTGGTCGGGTGGAAACGAATGCAAGCTGGGAACTCCCCAGCAGAGTTCGATCCTCCACTCGGCAGCTTGGGGGGTTAAAAGCCATAAGGCCCCACACCTTAGGGTGTGGAGGATTCCTGGGTAATAAAGCCTCTAAGTGGCCAGCTGGTTTGAGGGGCCTTCGGGTTCGTGCACCAGCGAGCGGGGGAAATAGTCTGGCTTTGCTGGGATACCCTCGTGGACTTCGGTTCGAATGGTGTGTGTGTGTTAGTGGGTGCTGGTTCCTGACCGGCCCACTCCATCAAACCAAAAAAAAGCTAGCTAGAACAAACTTATTGGTGGATTGATAATTGCTACTCTATGATGAGTCTCAGTATACGTACATGCACTATGCATACCACGCGCGCACAATTACGTACTTAGGCACGCAGTACAAATTTTATTGGGATAATATGGTTCAAATTGCCAGTTTTTTGCTTTTATCTAAAGTAGTCCATAGTGGCTTAATTCACATATCTCAAGATCATGACAAAAATATTGTTGGAAATTATCTACAATATACTGAGGATGTGCTAACTTATTTTGTAATACGACAAATTGTTTGCGTAGTACACTTGTTAGTTTGTTCTACCTTAATACTAATTTCAAGTCTTTCTTGATTTGTGTCTACTCCCAAGATTGTAGTGCTACAGATCCCAAAAAATATTACCAAAATTCAATACCAAATGACGTGACATATGTCATGTCATCAATTTTTGTTTAGAAAATTTGTGAGCTGGATTTAATATATTATTTTTCAATTAAGTTGATTTTAATGAATGATAAAAAAAAAAAGTTGATTAAATGAATAACCAGTCTCCTCTCCGCGGCCTCCCTCCTCCTTCTCTTTGCTCAACCGTCCTCACACTGGGCTCCCTCTCTGTGTGTTTGTGTTAAGTTAGGAGGCAAAATGATAAAGCGACGATTCTATGAGATGGAACATGGCAACATAGATGATCGATCCCTCGAATCAATCTTCATCTTCCTTGGATTCTGAAATAGAAGTAGAAGCAGAAGCCACAAACGACTTGGAATATGATGATGATGTTACTGAAAATCTCAAGGAGGATGCCCAACCCTGTTCTACCTCCTCTGGATCTCAAAGCCACCACCATCGACCATTCTCCAACAAGGGCATATATTTGATCCATTGTAATCTTGAATTCATCCAATTTTTCTCTTTGGATCATGTAATCTCTCCTCTGTAATATGGAATATATACAATCTCATTCATTGTTGTCCATCTTTTATAATATATCATCAACTTTTATTAAGATTTCAACCCAAGAACAAAATTAAGCAATAGATCTAGCGTCAAACTGTTTCAATTAAAACCCAAATCTAAAAATCACAATGGACAGAATAAAACCCAAACCAAACAAATGAGAGAAAGGGAATTGTGAAAAAGAAAGAGGACGTAAGAGAAGGAGAAGGTGATGATTTTGATAATTGTTTTTCATGGCAGGGGCTTGCAACAAAAAAACTCAAATGGAGAAAGTAGGTGGAGACGTTGAGTTTCAACTCTTCCAGGGAGATGGGTTATGGAAGGTGGGTTTTATTTTCAATTTAGAGTAAATATATTATAAATTATAAATTAAATAAAAAATGAATAAATTCCAGCTCACCAATATTTTTCAAGGCAAAACTGTTGACATGGCACTGCCACATCTTTTGGGATCCAAATTTGGTAGAAAAATTTGGGATCTCAAGCATTTTCCATTTGGAAAACCATCCTAAACAATTGTAATCGTTAATGATTCAATAGACTTCTATTTCAAAAAAAAAAAAGGCCTGATAGAATAATTATCAAAAATGTTCATTTTTTTATTTGATCTAGATTGGACATGACTCTGTTCGTACTCCTTAACCATGAGAAATTAAACAACAAAACATGATGGAGTAAAGAGCAGATTACATGATCAATTCAGGAGTGGTGCCTGCATGTGGTTTAATAAACTAAGCAAGAAGCCAGAAATTTTTGTGAGTTCTTGAGTTGAGAACGCAGCCTCCATCTAAGCCCTTTTTCTGTACTCCAACACAAGTGCACTTGCAGTTCTCAATCAAATACTCTGCTGTGTTTATCCCTTTCGACGACCCTGTTGATCGTCCTCCAGGCCATGTATATACTCTGCACGTACATTCATCATGCTCAAAATTACTAGAGTATATGTGAATGCAATTGAACTAGAATGTTCAAGAGAAAAAGACTTCGCCTTTGCCCTATGACAAGAATGTCTACCCCAAGAACTTCGCTATGATGTAAAATAGTGTTTGCTTCGTCTCTCCCAGCTTCCAGTGCCACCCTCTCTATGCGCACTCGTAGTTTCGGCTGTACCCGATTGCATTCATTCACCATTTGTTCAAGAAAATCCTTTACCGGGTCAATCCCTAAGTTTGCGATATTCCATTTCCGTTTCCTTGATCAAACGACATGGCGTGAACAGCGGCGGTGGCAAGATTAGGAGGCTTCCTAGACCTAAGGACTAATCCACTCGGGGTAGTGTCAGAAGCCTTCCTACCCATGACCAGCCACATAATGGATTGTGATTTAACTCACATCCGCAATCGGCAGGATTTGAACCCAGGTGGGGTGGTTCCACAACTGGAGGCTCTTATCAATTCGACCACCAATAGTGGTTAATGCGGTTAAGTTGTTACTACATCTTTAAAATTTAGGTAAACAATAAGAATTCAATATAATTGTCATTATGTACATGTGTGTGTGTATATATATATTTTCAATTGATCAAATAAAGTGTAACATGTATGAATTAATCTACTTATCATCATGAATGGATTTGAGGTTGAAATATGAATCTGATTATTGATCATATTAGTGCACACTGTTTTCGACTTGGGCTAATTTAGGCCGTCTTTCCTTCAATTTTTTTTAAGACTTATTCAAAAGTTAGAAAAAAGTCAACAAACATTTGGTCTTGTTGGTAAGACATTTCTTTTCGACAAAATGTTGATCATGCAGAAAAAAAAAAAAAAAAACTAAGTCAATATGAACTAGCTGGAACGAAAAAAAATATATATGCATCTTTCTTTGATTTGACCCACGTTGTCTCTTTGTAATTCAATAAGGATTAGATTTCAAACAGGATTTGGCTATACTTTTGTTCACAGTTTTTTTTTTAGCTAAAGATCAGGGATATGAGAGGAAAAAGCCTCTCTATCACCCCATTTTATTTAAAAAGAAGAAAAACAAAAGGAGGGGGACCAAAACCAAAATATCTCAAAGAACCAACAAAAGAGAACAAATTACCGAAAACGAAATTGAGGAAAACCTACGACATTGCTATTATAATGCATTAAAAGAAAAAGAGGAGGCACATCCCACCACGTACACAAATTAAGAAGACAACTTACCATAATACACATCACATATACATTCTTAATTGTTAACTATTCTCTTAGCTTGCTTGCAATCAAAGTTAATATATTTAATGAATTATTTCTATGTGAATGATACATGTAAAAGATGAAGATTGTTAATTATGGGTGGGGTGAGGATTAAAAAAAATGAAGATCGTTTATCAATGCAGTCAATTTTTACGATTACTATCTGGTCGGATGTAAAATGGTAGTGTTGATTAAGCAAATATCACATGATTTGTCCAAACAAAAAAAGAAGAAGTATGTTTTGTTCAGAGTTCTAAAGTTAACAAGTGATGATTATAGTTTAATTATCACCATATATGTTTACATATCATGATCGATCCTTTCATACTTATTCTGTGATTGTTGTATTTATTAGCATCATCTTGAAGCAAATTTGGTTTCATAGACAAATTGTTTCAAGCTCTTCGATTATGATTTTTTTTTTCTGTATTTGTGTCTTTCTTTATAGGATCTTCAATTAAAATATTAAAGGAAATTAAATTGATGTCACATTTGAAAGTCAAGTATATGATTTTGCATGAGCAATATGGATTTTGCACATCATAAAATCATCACGTTTTCTGCCATGTGCACCTTTAGGGATCATTTGTTATGTTTGAAATTAACAAACGAACCTTGTTGTCTACAATTCAACATATATATATAAATCGAGTCCCTAAAATTCGAAACGAGCAAATATAAATCGACTTGCGCCGTTGTTGTTAGATAATGCAGGTCATATCAATGTGAGCCGAAAGACTATTTGAAAGTTCAAAACACCTTTAAAAATTCAACCCAACCAATTTTTCTTATCATCGTGCATGTATTGTTTATTTATTCTATCCATATTTTGAATATCATTAGTGGATCAAACCTTATCGTATATAATGCTAGCTAACCACTTGGTGTGGTCAAGTTGGCAAACTTGTACCATCCAAGTTGGGAGAGAACTGTTCATGCATCCTGGTAATAGGAGGTCAGGGGTTCGATACACAGTTTGGGCAGGTTTGAGGGGCCTTTGTGTTCGTGCACCTGTCAAGCACCAGTGGCCAGCGGCAGCCCGTTCCGCGAAGAGAGATTAGTCTCATCGGCTTACTCTTTGGGGAGGTTGGGGGGATCCTTCCTGGGGAGAGAATCCCTAATCAAACTATAGAATGCTAGCTGATGGGGTTAATTACTATGGACTGATTGATTTTGAATTCTGCTAATTTGTGCTGATAGAGATGACTGGTAGTGAATAACCAATTTGCTCGAATAAAAAAAAAAAAAAAAAAAAATATATATATATATATATATATATATGTGTGTGTGTGTGTGTGTCTTTATCATTCCAGACTAAATTTCAACGTACAAGAATGCTAGCTGTTCTTTTGTTCACACTTCACTCTTAGAAGTATGATTTTTATATATATCTATTTTGACTAGTATGTTGCTTTTCGTTTGTTCAAATATGATCTGTAGCTTAGAAGATAGATTACGTACGTGCCTAGCTATTATAAAGCATTATAAACCCTGAATGAAAGCTTAAACTAATGTATAAATAATAAATTATATTAGAGTACGTGATCAACTCTTATGGCCGTTTCTGATTACTAAATTCGTGAAGCCAACGGCAAGGAGTAAGACATCCGAAAGTGATAGGCTTGATAGCATAGGTTTACACGCTTCTCTACGAAATGATGAGTATTTAAACTAACAGAAACAAGCAAATACAGCAGAGGATGAAGAAGAAGGATAGAAGGGTTCACATTGAGTTCAACGAAGGTCCAACCAGAACCGGCCAATTATGACCTAAGCTAGCTAGCTCCATTCTCCTTGTCAACAGAATCAGAAGGCAGCTGACTTTAAAAGCCTGATTAATTTGCCAAAGGATTTGTACCAATCAAGGAGCAATTTTATTGTTGCCTCCTGGAGTTCAGAGAAACCCAATTGCTTCTTCAATTATATGCCTTTGGTAAGTTAATTACTCGATCTTCATACTCTTAATGTTGTTTAAGCTTACGCAGAGTTAATTCTTGTAGAGAAATAAGTGTCATAATATGAGCACCTTAATTAAATAGTTGATTTAAAGATATGTAATCTCAACAATTGTAAGATTGCATGTCTTAATCCAAGCACCAACTGAAGTTGAGCGGAATTTGTATACAATGGTTGTATTTTGCTCGAGTTGTAGCCAAAAATTACAGAGAGGACCCCTAGATGTTCTTAAAAATCTTTAAACAGTAAATTAAGATGTTGGTTAGTTCAAAGTTTTGAGAGTTGATTTGGTTAAGTATTCATGCATGTCATCAGATTCAGTCTCTGAATTACGAGAGATTTTCACATATCCACGTGAAGTGACGGGCTCACTTAAATTTTTTTTCCGAATTACTCACGACCTCAAGAAAAACTTGGAATCTCCACCGTCAACTACTGGTGACAACGCATCTTTAAGGAATCTGTCCTAGAGCTAAATTTAAAGACTTAATATTTCACGTTTCCTAGGCCAGATACAGACACAGAAATGTAGGACCCACCTTTGCTCATCTGTCAGACACTCTATTTGAAGTCAATCAATTGCCCACACTTTGCTCATTCTTCTCCATGGCCACTTTGGAACAAGCTAGCATTTTGCTTTAACTTTTCCCAAAAGCTCAAAACTTTTCTCTCCCCCAAAACTTTCACACTCACGGATTTGATGGTCTGGATTCGTGGTATGTGTTTTGATTTCATGATTTGTGCAAAAGCATTTGTTGTTTTTGCTACATGCATGAACTTTCCTATGAAAGAAAATTGTTGCTGATATATTTCTTCGATTCAGTTTCAGGGTTGTAGCTGATTTTCAAGTCTGCTGTTTTAGTCTCCTTTGAAGGCGGTTTGAGTTATATCCCCAAAACCGAAGCGTTTTAGTGCTTGAGAGAGTCTAAAAGCCATGGGAGAAGATGATGTGTACACAAAAGAGGGGAGAGTTGCAGCCATTGCAGAAGATGATGATGTATACACCAAAGATGGGACAGTGGATTACAAAGGAAACCCAGCTAATAAAAAACTCACAGGAACCTGGAAGGCCTGCCCTTTTATCTTAGGTACTGTTTTATTGGGATTTCTATCACATAATTAGTGGATATAATAAGATGTGAGGTAGATACTAATCTTTTGTTTTTGGGTTTTATTTTTCGATAGGGAATGAATGCTGCGAAAGATTGGCATACTATGGGATGAGCTCAAATCTGGTGATTTATTTCAAGGAACATCTGCACCAAAGCAGTGCTAAAGCAGCTAAAAGCAACTCAAATTGGGGTGGAACATGTTACCTCACTCCCTTAATTGGAGCATTTTTGGCTGATGCCTATTTGGGAAGATATAAGACTATTGCATCTTTCTCAATCATCTATGTCATTGTAAGTTTATTTGCCTTCAATTTCATACATATTAGATTAATTATATGCATCTGGCCTCAACTTATGGAGGGCATTTCAATATGGGAATCTTCTAGTTTGCTTATTCCATTTGATTCTTAAATCAGAATATAATTCAGGCTTAAATTCTTTAAATCATACTGAGACTTCAGTTTTGCCAAATATTTGACCCTCATTATGGGAAGTATTGAAACGTAGCCAAATTTTGCACCTTTTTAAGTTTTCTTAGACCCTTGAATTTTTAACCAAAGTGGGGGTTCGAGTCCGGCACTAAATGGTGGTTATATTCTTAGGATTCTTTAAAAGGGGTCAAGTTTTAATGATGCAAAAATGGCTCATTCATAAAGTTTCCCCTGGTTATTGAAGTTTGTTTCTTGTTGAATTTTTGTTCTCCCTCAATAGGCACTCAGTAGTTCTGTGTTAATTTGCATAGGGGATGACACTTTTGACAATGTCAGCATCAGTCCCAGGCATGAAGCCAACCTGTGTTTCGAAACATGATTGCCGCGCAAACAGTGGACAAACTGCAGCATGCTTCGTAGCGCTATACCTAATAGCTTTGGGAACTGGTGGGATTAAACCTTGTGTCTCATCCTATGGAGCAGACCAGTTTGATGATGATGATGAGGTTGAAAAGAAGCACAAGGGTTCTTTCTTCAACTGGTTCTACTTTTCCATCAATGTTGGTGCTTTGATTGCTAGCTCTGTGCTGGTATGGATACAAACCAACAAAGGTTGGGCATGGGGTTTCGGCATACCAGCAGTTGCCATGGCAATTGCTGTAGTGAGTTTCTTTTCGGGTACTCGTTTATATAGGAATCAGAAGCCAGGAGGTAGCCCGCTGACCCGAATAATTCAGGTGCTGGTGGCATCTGTGAGAAAATACAAGGTGAAAGTACCTGAAGACAAGTCCCTTTTGTATGAGATCGCTGATGCAGAGTCTGCCATCAAAGGAAGCCGCAAGCTTGATCACACAAATGAATTTAGGTTCGCTTCTAAATTGAAAGATGTATATTATATATTTGAGTTATAGGAAAGGATTGAGGTTTTACTTTCATTGTCGTGTGTTTACATGTATTTGTATTGTTCAGGTTCTTTGACAAAGCGGCTGTTGAGGAACCAACAGACCATAAAAAGGACTCAAAAGACCCTTGGAGACTTTGTACAGTTACCCAAGTGGAGGAGCTAAAATCAATCATAAGGTTGCTTCCTGTATGGGCCACTGGTATTATCTTTGCTGCAGTCTACAATCAGATGAGCAACTTCTTTGTGTTGCAAGGCACCCTTATGGATCTTCATGTTGGCAAATCTAGCTTTGAAATTCCAGCAGCCTCCCTCTCGGTTTTCGACACCCTTAGTGTCATTATTTGGGTCCCAATCTATGACCAGCTCATTGTTCCATTTGCCAGAAAATTCACAGGTCACAGGAACGGCCTAACCACACTACAAAGAATGGGAATCGGTCTCTTCATTTCCATCTTCTCCATGATATGTGCTGCAATTTTGGAACTCATCAGACTCCGAAGTGTTAAAGAGCACAACTATTATGAACTTGACCACATGCCCATGTCGGTTTTCTGGCAATCGCCTCAGTATTTCCTCATAGGTGCTGCAGAAGTCTTCACTTTCATTGGACAGCTGGATTTTTTCTATGATCAAGCACCCGACGCGATGAGAAGCTTGTGTTCTGCTCTCTCACTCTCCACAGTTGCACTAGGAAACTACTTTAACTCTCTGCTTGTGACCATTGTTACCAATGTGACTGCAAAGAACAACAAGCCGGGATGGATACCAGACAATTTGAATTACGGCCACCTTGATTATTTCTTCTGGTTGTTGGCAGTGCTGAGTGTTCTCAACCTCGGAGCTTTTCTCTTGATTTCCAAGTGGTACACATACAAAAAGACGGTGGGATCTATCCGTTGATGGCGCAATAGGAAGTGATTTCTGGTGCCTTACAGGCTTATAGCTTTTACTTGGTGGTTTGAAACACTTGTATGTAGTCTGTTTATGGAGCATTTAGCTTGTGTATCCAATTCTGAAGAGACTACAATGATAGAAATGAGTCTCATATGGTGGTGTGTTATACTGTTAGTTAAGCAAGAATGTCAGAAAACAAGTGAGCCACAAGTTTGTTTGATCAAGTTAATCTTTGTCTATTTCGTTGAACTATAATACTAATACCTTCCAAGTCCTTAATATGATTCTCTTAAGAAAATTAATTGAAAACTTTCCCAACATTTTGTTAAAAGCTGGAGTTTTAAGACAAAAGAAAAAGAAATTAAGAGGCAGAGTCAACTCTTAGGTCAATGCTAAGTGCAATGGGCTATGTCAAAACAAAGGGCCCAAAGGGATAATTAGCCTTTGTGTGCCTATAAATCAGCCTCGATTTAGAAAAACTGAAAAAGGTTGGAACAAACAGAAACATTGTTCTTCCCTCTCTGATCGCAAATGACTTGGAAGCGGTATCAGCAGGCTCAAGCAGGTAATATCTAACTGTTCTCAGCGAGCAATTGAAGACGAAATCCAAGTTTTTCTGTTTCTACTGTGGTGTTTTGTTTCAATTCTTCAACTTGTAGGACTGCACACCAAGTGTTTGATGAAATGCTTGACTCAAATGTCTTGTGCCTTTTCTTCTTTCTACTGACATTTTAGGTTACCAAGTGGCCAAATCGTTGACTGCCCAGAAGTTCTTGAAGAAAATAGGATGCGGCAAGGAAGACTACCACTTCTGGAAACAAATAGGCAAGGCTTTACTGTGCACGTACACGCTGGGTGGAGTAGCTTGGCTCTACAACGAGACATCCCCGCTCGGATGGTGGACGCTGAAGCCTCGTCCCAAGGAAGAGAGAGAGCTAGCACACTTGTATGAGCGGCGAGAGTTCCCATACCCGGGGGACGAAGAAGCAATGGAAGAGTTTGTGGCCAAGGGAGGCATGATTGGCACGACAATTGGTCCGAAGGGGTTCATTGAGACGGATAAAGATGCATTGAATTATCAGAAGGAGTTGCAGAACAAGAAGTTTGAGCAGGAGGCTCAGAAGCTGTGGATCAGGATGAGGAATGAGGTGATTTCGGAGCTTCAAGAGAAGGGCTATGATGTTGAGTGAATGTAAGGAAGCAAGCAATGTGTATGCTTTTGTGTATAAACAAGTTTGAGCTGTGGCTGCTGTTGGGTGTCAAAATTGAGTAGTCTTTGCAGTGCTCTATGTTGTTTATAATAATTATCGAAATATTATTGACGATGATTAGCTTGAAATATGATCAAGTTTTCCTAGTCTTGATTCAATGAAATGGAATGTTCGTACTCACCGAGTGCTTGGGATGGGAATCAGCTTCCAGTCTGTGTTGAAAAATTTGCTAACTAGGGAGGCTATGCTAAACCCTAAGGATATATTGTTCAAAAAAAAAACCCTAAGGATATATGTTGGATAGGCACGTTTTGATTTAGTTAGGCAGCCAAACTTTGCCTTCAAGTTTTGGTTAAAAGGTGTAAGAACTCTGGAAAGCTTGCCTTGGAATGTTTCTCAAACAAAGAATGTAGAAAAAGTTGCGACAATCTACTTGGGTTGTGCTTTTTTGCCCCACTAGTTAAAAGCGTTTTGGTTCTTTAATCTTTACAGCTTTTGGTTGAAACAGACAAAACTGTCTCGTGTTAAAGAGGCAATTATTAGGTCCCTTCGGAGGAAGAGCTGTGAGATGCATAGATACATATGCAAGAAAGAAGCGCATGGGTTTTAACGAGGCACTTAAAACTGCTACCCTGTAAAAGCGCTTTATAAAAAAGCACTCCATTCAAGCTTTTGTTCTTCCTTCTGAAACTTGTCTTGTTTGGGAAATACAACAAATGAGCTAGTAAAATACAAGCTTTTGTTTGCTCCTTTGGGGAATACAGCAAATGAACCCTTGATCTCAAAATTTCCAAGTTGCAACAAACCCTGGTCTACAGTAATGTCCAATTCATTCATGTAACAAAGGACCCTAAATTGCATTATTACCACAAAAAATTAGACCAACCGATGATTCGAAGATCAGAATCGAAATGTATTTCAAACTTCATATAGATTGTCAAAGGGAACTACAATACATGGTATTGATATCTAAACAGGTACTTAAAATTGACATTGTTCCAAGAATAGGTAAATTAGTAACAAGTCTGAATTCTGAAATAGACAGATTGCTCATCAAACAGGGAAAGGGTAGTCAATTCTGATTATTAGCACTGTTAGGAAAGACAAGTTAGGGAGGGATGTGCTCTCATAAAGAAGAAGAAATGCATTTATATATGGCTTTACAACATGACATCCATAGAAGAACATGTGGAATGGTGAATGCACCTTTACTACAAGACATTCTTGGCCAAAGACGGTGAGGAGTTGTTGTTCGGCAGCCTACTCTTCCCTGATTCACTCCTCCTATAGCTCCTCAATGGCGTCAAGTAAAACCTCAACAGGCCATGATCAAGATTGCTTGGTGAGTATCGCGCACTCCGGTTCCTCTGCAGCGCCTTCAAACTGCTGCCTTTGCTCTCTACACTGCTAACATTACTTAACAAACCCACCATTTTGCATGAGTTTCTGCAGCTCACACTGTAGCTTCGAATCAGCTTCTGACTCACAGACGCATTGGCTTCTCCATTAGCAACCCTCCTCAGCTTTTTCCAAGACTCTTGTTCATCACCACGTTTAGGGTGGCTTTTCCTCTGCATCAAACCCCAAAACTTCCATCTCTTGTGCCATTTCTGCGGCTTCGGATCAACCCCATTAGTCGTAATGGAAGAACCATTTCTACAAACAGCTTCAATGCCAACACTGCCTACCACATTATCCTCTTCAACAGACTTTGAATTGGAAGAACTCGATTCCATCAATTCTTTCTCTGTAATCAGCAACTTGGCCCCATAGAACAACTCCGTAGTGGCATTGGATACCAGCTTCAACTCATCCACCTCCGCCGCCATTACCCCTTTATTATGAGCACAAGAACTGGATCTCTCAAAGCTCCGGCGCCGCCGCGTCTGCGAAAAGTAGTAGTCTTTGGTCTGAGCCGAGCCGCCCGGACTCCTCTCTAAGCTCTCCAATCCATCTTCCTCATTCAGCTTCGCATCCTCCACAACCGAAACCATCGGAGTCATCCTCGGGTAAGCTCTCGAGCTCAAGTAGCCGTCCCAAGAAGCCCGAGGCTCATCCAATGACATCCGACCCGGATCCAGATCCGTATCGCAGGATCTCCGTCCCAATGCGTACTCTCCGACCTCCGATTGGGTCTCCCTCAACCCCCGCCTCACACTTCTCTTCTCAACCCCCAAACCCTCGCTTTCGAGCCTCTTCGTCTTCTGCTTCCACCGCCATTGCCTCACTTTGTTCGAGGCCGTTTCCCAAAATGTCCCTGCGATTTCTCTCAAATCTCTCCCGTTACCCTTCTTCTTCTGCCATTCGAGATCTATCAGCTCCTTCATTGTCTTGAACTCCGCATCCGAAACCCTAATTTCATCTCCATTGTCCTCCACCTCCTCTTCTTCTTCTTCTTCTTCTTTCAATTCGAACCCTTGGCTGCTCAAATCCAGCTCGAACCTTCTTGGCAAGCCTTTGCGCTCGTCGTCGATGTTGAAGAGCTCCGAAAGAGTGTTCCGGTTCCTCACATCGCAGGACTTGCGCCGAGGAGGCTCCGGCGGGTAGGCCGACGACTCGGGTCGGGTTCCGCAGCACGATTTGCTGCGTCGGAGCTCCGACCCGGAATGCGCGTTAAGGGTTGGGGGAGCGGCGGCGGAGTCGAGGCCGGCAAGGCGTTCGCTGAGGCAAGGGGCGCAGAATCCGGTGATGGGTGTGCTAGGGTGACGGTGACAGGTAGAGTGGCGGTGGGGTTGGGTCATGATGGCTATGGTTATGAGGCGGTGGTGGTCCGTGTGTGCATGTTAGAAGAAGAAGAAGGAAGTGAGGGACTGAGAGTGAGCAGCGAGCGATGAACTTGAACTTGGGGAAGTGATAAAAATGGAAACCCCGGATAAACCCCCTTTATGGGATTTTATGGTATCCATGGAATGTAAAATACCCGACCCACCTGGAAAAAAATGTTATTTTGGGCAATTATATATTTACTTTTCTTTCTTCTTCCGCATTAAATTATACATAGAGAGGAGGATCTGTCTCTCAGAAACAAAACAGAATCCTATGAAAGCAGCCATAAGTTTTTATTTTTTATTAAAAAAAAAAAACCAAAATTGCACCCATTTAATTTTAACATGATTTTTATTTTTTATTTTTTTCGATGAGGATGGATTCACTTTAACATGGTTGCTAATTCTTAAAAAAAATAAAATTAATTCAAATATGTTTCCTAGTGGCTAGTTTTATCTAGTGCTAGCTTGATACATATGTGATGAACGTGTTACCTAGACCGCCCAGCGCCGCCCAGCCTCTGCCTAGAAGCCGCCCGAACTCTGACCGTTGTTTTTCTCCCGATTTCCCATTACTCCCGGCTAGCCGCTAGCGGCTTCGCTCTGCCTAGGCTGATTTTTAGAACAGTGGTTATAGCCCAAAGATAGAGTAATATATACACCAAATTAAACTGAGAACCTAGTTATAGTAATTCATGATAGAAATTCACATTTGGCAAATAAAACTCATTATAACACTGAAACTTAGCGAGTTACAAATTAAAAAAAAAAAATTTGTGCTGGTAAGGGACAACCTTCTGGCACTATGATCTTCAAAGCACACAATTGTGGTACAAAGTGAATACCACGTACATCGATCTTAGAAACAAATGGAAGTCTTTTCCATTGTTTGTAAGCCGCTGGAAAAACCAATTAAGATAATGATTCTCATGATGTTATAATGGTCTACATACATGCATGTCCATTTCTTGTTCTCAAAGGATGAAGATCAGCTCACAATTAAGCAATATATCATGAAAGGGAAGTAGCTTAGGAGTACTGCATGGCAATGGAGGGTACGTAACAGGCTAACAGGGTTATGAAAGAGTTTTAATAGTACTATTCAAACAATGTAATTCAAAAATAAATGAAGCTCAGCTCCTCCAACAACAACTTGGTAACTCTGTCGAACAACAATGTTGATGTACGTCGAAGCACAAGCAACGCAAAATGCTTAATGAATCCCCCGCATTGATCAGTTCGATCAAGAGTTCAACCTAACAGTTAATAATTTCGTTTTCTCATGAATTTTGGGAGAGAATCATGATATATGACCTTGACCAAATTACACAAGTTTTAGTGATTTTGAGGTTTTCGATATTTTCTTATTCCCGACTACTGTTGGTGCTCTAGTTTGATTATGTTTGTTTGTTAGAAGAATAATTGTAGCCTTTTGGCAAAGTAGTTGTTTATGAATTATTGAATAAAATTGGGAGATTTTTCTCCATATATACATGCATGTCTGCTATTTATTTTCCTTTAGTCTCCATAAGAGAGGAAGTGATCGACCTCCCCGATTAATGGTTTATTTCAAAGCTAGTGAAAGAACGTCTTAGTTTGTAAAGAATTAAATAACCAAAACGACTTCCATATCATTGATCATGCTTTATCGATCAACGACGCGCTCGATCTAACTAGTAAAGCTCTAGACTTTTGTTCTGAGTGAGAGGCAGGTCTTTAATCTTGAATATTCCCATAAATTAATTGAGTTCTTCATCTTGGATTACAGGAAGATCGACCAGAACTTGGACCTTCAGGAGGAGGCAATAATGAGAGATCGATCGGAAGGAGAGCGGCGGTTCTGCTCAATCTCTATCATCAATCAACATCATTAATTCCTCTCCTCCCGGCATCGTTGTGTTGCCAATGCAGGCGATTAGATCTGATGATGCTGTTCTTCTCTCTTGGCTAGCTGTTAGACTTGTATCAAACAGTTTCAGGGCATTTCGATCCGTGAATATCTCATATGATAGTTGTCTAGCTTTGCTCTGTATATATATATATATATATGCCTTTGAAATCTCTGTGTGTAAGCTTAGTGCTTTCCTCCCCATGCGGTAGACGGCAGAACCTTATAATGATAAGTCCATTACACAAACCCTAGGCAGGAGCAATGGGTGTGTATGGTGTACAAAACCCTAGGTACGTAGGTCGTTTTGAGGATTGGATGACTAATGAAAGTGAAAAGACTTCCTGATGTAGTCAAACTGCTGACATGGCACGTTTTGATTGAATAATTAAGAATATTAGTATATATGGATATCTAATTAAGCGCGCAGTCTATGATAATCATCCCAACTCACACGATAAGCAAAAGGAAAGTGGGTACGTATAGCAATCACAATTAACCACCCATGCATGCAGTTTATATAAGAGGGAAAAATTCGTTGCTCCAGGAGGAAAAAATAAAGAAAGAAAGTTGGAGATCAAGAGGCAGTATATATGCTTTGTTTAATTTCTTTTTCTGCGTTGTTTGCGAATGCATGTTAATTATAAACTAAAGCTTTAGATTGGATTGAACATACGTTTATGATAATAACCTTTTTAGATTATTTAAGTTAGACTTGACTGATGGGTTGGCAACCTGTTAACTTGTCCGAAACCTACACGGTAACCTGCTAATTGGATTTTTATAGGTGGGTTTACATTGAGGGTCTACCTCTAAGAAGGTTAATTAATTTAAGCAGAGCTTTACAATCAGACGTATATCCATTTCTCTGTTTTTTTTTGTTACAATATCCATTTCTCTTTTGCGTCCATAGCAATATATGTTGCAAATGGTTTGGAAATGAATAGCTTGTGAAACGAAGTCTACCTAACAAACACACTGATATTCTACATGAGCATTAGAAATGAAATTAATATTGTATGTCAATCTCAACTTCCTTTTGCCATCGTATATAAAGGTGAGGGGAAAAAAAATTATCATTTGTTAATATCTCCAACCTCTTAAGTCACTGGAAGATTAGATTTTTCAGAATTCATTTTAACGTACAATTGGAATATACAGTGCATGCATGTAATTCATTTATACTAAGATATTGGGGAAAATTAAAATGATTATTACAAAAGTTTATCATCTCTCTTGCAAGAAAATGAATAATCTAGTATCTCAAAAGTAACTTATTGAACACTATCATGTTAATTCTCTTGAACAACTATCCGGTTCAATTTTCAAATTTTGTATCTCTCGCCATTGTTGAGTCATAGGCTAGCTTGGAAACCAAGTAACGAAAAATCTAATGGCTTTTCAGGCTCATGCAAGCAAGTGCTACATTTGCAGCTTCGATTTGACATAGGAAATCTTGGTTCACATTATTTTCAATAGGCACAAAAGTTGATTCATACTTGTATTGATAATGTTTTGAATGCCAAAAAGTCTACCCAGGCTACAGCCCAGGTGAGCTCAAGCATGGCTCCACCTTTGCTTGAAAGATTTGTTTTTTTACCCTTCACCTTCCAAAAAATCATCCTTTGAATTGATGACATTTCATAATAACTACCTAAATTGCCTTTACCATTCACCGAATTTAAACTGGATAGGGTTATGGTGATAGTTTAAATTAGGTACATAGTCGAGTATTATAGTGAAAATTGTAATTTTAAAGTTTGAATAGTTAATGGAGTCTATAATTGACGAGTGTAAAATTGTTATATATATATATATGATATTTCTTTTTGAAAAATCGACTTCCAAAGAGTTTATCTCCAATGTGGCAAAATTAATTCGAGAATGTGGGCAATAGAGAAAAAAAATGCATGACTGACTCTCGTAAGGAGATGAAAACGAAGATTGAGGTTCTCGTGACATATCTCTGTTTCGGCTCCATTTATAATTTAAAAGCCTATTCATAAGAATATCATAATAGGTACGCAATCGTAATGCAAACAATAATTCAGAGAATTAAAGACAAATATATAGAACGTAATTAGAAAATATTTATTAAAAAAAAAAATTATTCGAGATTTTTTTTCGGGAAAAAATTACAAATGGTCACTCACCTTTCACCCATTCGACACTTTAGTCACTCACATTTGCAAAATATCACTTTGGTCACTCACTTTATACCATTTCATACACTTTGGTCACTCACTTTATACCATTTCATACACTTTGGTCACTCACGTGGGGGTGAAGGGACGAAACTGACCTTGCAAAATAAGACGCATGACTGATTGAGTGACCAAAGTGTATGAAAGAGTATAAAGTGAGTGACCAAATCAATCAGCCATGCGTCTTATTTTGCAAGGTCAGTTTCGTCCCTTCACCCCCACGTGAGTGACCAAAGTGTATGAAATTGTATAAAGTGAGTGACCAAAGTGATATTTTACAAAAGTGAGTGACTAAAGTGTCGAATAGGTGAAAAGTGAGTGACCATTTGTGATAAAAATCTTTTTTTTTCTTATAACGTTTCAGCCTCGTCACTTCCTTAGAGCATCCACAATGGGGACCCAAATTTGGGTCAAAAACCTATATTTGGGTCCAAAAATACCCACAGTGGATCGGAGGGAGTATGACTTATAGTTGCCGGAGACCCAAATGTTGGACCCAAATATAGGTCTAGTTTGGACTCAAAAATTTTGGACCTATACCCATGTGCAACTAATTTGAGAGGATTTTGGAGAGAGAAATTGATGATTCATCAATGAGAGATAACAAGTGGGGTTTTTGGGTCCAATATCTATATGCCACAGTGGAGATGACTCAAATTTGGGACCCAAATTTGAGTCCAAAAATATAAGTCCAAAAATATGAATCCAAAAATGAGTCATGCACTACTGTGGCACCCAAAAAAGTAAGTCATTTTATCTACTATTTCGATAGACTCAAATTTGGATTACGGCCAATTTGGACTCATATTTGGGTCCAAAAAATGAATCCCCACATGCTCTTAAGAGTTAAGACCAACGCCGGTGTGAGTCGGCAAAGAAGGGAGGAAGAAACCCAATATGGACAAGGCAAAGAAGTCTCTGGAGCTGAGCGACGAAGAGTCCAACATCGTTTCGCGACTCGCCATTTCAGCTCACCGAGTCGGCTCGGGGTTGAGCTTCTACGAGGATTTCGCTCTCAAAGGCATCCGAGTCGACCGAGTCGAACCCGGACTCGTCGTCTGTACCTTCAGGGTCCCTCCCCGCCTCACCGTAAGTCATCTAAACCCCTCACCCGTTTGGTTCCAAGTAATTTTTCATCGGAATTAGCTTGAATTTTTGTACTATGAGCTTCAAAATTGGCTCTTGGCAAATTCAGCTCTAGTTCCGAGTTGTTGATGACATTTTTGTGCGCAATTTTGGAACTTTTGTTTGCTCTTTTTTGCAGGATAGAAGTGGGAGGTTGGCTAATGGAGCAATTGCAAACCTTGTTGATGAAGTTGGTGGTGCTGTAGTTCACGTTGAGGGTCTACCTATGAATGTTTCAGTGGACATGTCCATCTCTTTTATGTCCACTGCCAAGCTTAATGTAAGCAAGCTCTGTGATCAAAATATACCCAATTCTGTTTGACATATATGTGGTTTTGATTTGGTCATATGTGGTGCATGAAATTTATTAGACTTCTATAATATGAATCATCAAATCTGCTGGGAAGGCAGGTACTTGTTTTATACATTCCCACTTTTTGGCATAATTTGGTTACTAAAATGATTGATTCTCAACGCTATATTCTGGGATCATTTCCATTTTAGCATGCGAAGTAATACTAGGTTGCAATTTGGCTGTGGCTTTGTGTTTGCAGTGGTATGATTTGGTCTTCACTACTTGTTAGCTGTCATGATCTGTGGTATGGGATTTGTAATTTGTTGTTTCTGGTTATAATGTCTGCTTTCGCTTGATGCTGAATTGCAGGATGAGTTGGAGATCAGCTCAAAGGTGTTGGGAAAAAGAGGAGGTTATTCTGGAACGATAGTGCTTATGAGAAACAAAGCAACTGGGGAGGTTATTGCTGAAGGTCGACATTCGTTGTTTGGTAAACATCCTAGCAAACTCTAAGTTCTTTTCACTTTATGTGTAAATATGAACTAAATATAGAGGGAACTACTGGATTATAGGTTGAATTCCATTGTAGTATTTTTTTTTCCTTGTGGTCAACTGTTTTGATCAAATAAAGTCTCAGAATCTTTGCAATAAAGTTCTTCAGTAACATGGGTTTATATTTAGCCTAACTCATCCTTTCTAGGTTGTAATATACCTGCTTCCTAACTTGGCTTAAATCTGCATTGGGCTATTTTCTCCTTCATAATTTCCAGATCAATCTTCATTGATCGTATCTCTTAGTTTTGGTCTCTGACTCAAACACAACATGATAGTTGAGTCGTGGGACTTAAAATTAGGGTAGGTTATCTTTGGATCCTGACGAAGTTTTCACGGCATATAATGTTACAAATCATCCGAGAGATCAGTTGGAAACTTTTGGTATGCCTCCATTACCTGGATATTTCGAAGTCAATCATGCAGATGACATTACAAGGTTGTGCATCATTTGGAACTTAAATGGAGGAGTATCAAAACATGTTATGTAATTTCCATATTTAGGAGTATTGCAGATTATTAATAATTATTAAAGTTGTATCAAGGGTTTGTATAAAGGCTGCCTTGAAGTTTGATGGATTATAATTTGAGCAGTACAAGCTTGTGGACGTGATCTTTCAGCTGAAAAATGCAGTACTATCTTCAGTCCTATATCATGTTTGGATCACTGAAAATTCTAGTCCACATCTCTAGTGATATAAGGCATAATGATGGTTATGCTGAATATTGGTGTATGATTGTTAATTTGATCTGTATGTCTCTAGTGAAGAATAATGTGCTTGTTCATTTTCTACATGTAATGTTGTTAGTCTGTTACTAGTTTCAGATCGTGGTGTATATGTAGATGAAGAATTGTACCATTATTTCATGAGTTCTATAAAACATTTTTGGAGAAGATCAAAGGTCCTCTCCCTCACTACAAAAGCAAATCTGAGAGAGCATTCTTTTATAACTTTGGGTACGTCTCCATTACCTGGATATTTCAAACTCGATTATGCAGATAGCATTAGAAGGCTGTGACCATTCGGCCCTTCAAGAGAGGAGTATCAAAATATGGTATGCAATTTCCATAGTTAAGAGTTGTGTCAAGGCTTTTTATAAAAGCTGCCTTGACGTGTGATGAGTACGTGCTTGTCGATCTGATCTTTCGGCTCAAAAATGCAGTACTAGTGTACTACATTCAGTCCTGACAAGATCATGTTTGGATCAGTGAAAATCTACTGCTCATATATAGCACGATGATGATTATGCTTAAGAGTGGTGTACAATTGTTAATTTGATCCATATCACTATATGTCACTAGAGTAAAGAATAATTTGCTGTTTATTTGTCAGGTACAAGTAGTGTTGTCAGTCAGTTTTACGATCTTCAGATCGTAGTGTATACAGTAAGGAAGAATTGTACCAGTATTCCATGAGTTCTGTAATACATTTTCGATTGCTCCATGTCCCTTGTCTCCTTGATAGCTATAATTTTACATTTCTTAGATATAAGCGATTTTTTGGACCTAAGGGCATCTCCAATGACATGGACTCATCCTTATGTATAGCACCCATTATAAGTTTTTTCATCTCCAATGGTGAACAAATTTGGATCCAAACTCGGATTGGCCATATCCCAAGTCTCAAACTTAGTCCCAAACTGAGTCTAGACCCATATAATTTCGGAGGGCTCAAGTCCATGTGGAAGAAAGAGAAGGGAAAGAAGAGAAAGAGAGACTGTGCATGACACGCTGGAAGAAAGAGAAGGGAAAGAAGAAACGTGTGAGTGGAAGCGGAGAGGCACGCGTCAAGTGATCGACCACTGGGCCCCGCCCAGTCAGACGCGCATAAAGCCCACCAAACGATAGCAAAATAGACGGTTAAGATTCGTTCATTTAAAAATAGACGGTTCTGGTGCCCCGAATTTTTTTAAATATTATACTAATATAATATGACGAAACAAAAAAAGTATTAGGAGGTGGTGACAAACCTATATGAATAATGCTCATGTGGAGTGCTATAATAGGTTTTGAGTTTAAGTTTGAGTCCAACCATTAGAGCATGTTCACCCATAAAGTCTAAAAACTAAAGTCTAAACTAAAATTTAAGCTCCTAAATTGACACTATTCATCAATTTAGACTTCTCATTACTTTTGTGTTTCCAGCCATGAAGTCTAAGTCTAAAATCTAATTTGTTAATCAGTCTTTGATCCCTATCACTATTCAATCATGACCATTGATTGAAAGTTTAGCCTAGCTTTTGAACATGTTCAGTTTAGCCTTTTCCAAAAGTCAGCCTGTGTTTAGCCAAGTCTATAATGGTGCTGTTGGAACTGACTTTTGGTTTCTATGGCCTACAGTTTAGCGTAGACTAGGCTAAACAAGCCCCATTGCACATGCTCTTAGAGATGTTTTAAAAAATCTATTCTAAACTGGGCATATGATGAAAGTCCAAAAAAATCTAATATAGTTCAAACTTTTTTTGGTTAACAGAATCTAGTCGAAATCATATCAATAGTCTCTGTAGTATAGCTGTAAAACACACATGGGAAAGGTTCTTAAATTTCGAAGGGTCAAGGGTGCTAGCGGAAATGAGTTCAGTTGACTGTTTGGACCGAAGTGAAAAACAAAAAAAACTACATGGATAAATGTGTAAATTCTCTGAAAATTAGGGTACTATGGTAAAAAATTACAATAGCCAATGGCACACTGTAGGGCCCGCTCGTGGTAGTTGGTTAATAGGTAGTTAGTAATTGCGGAGCGTGAGTGTCGAGAGAATAGATGGATCCGAATGGAGAAGAAGGCGAGAGAGTCAATAGGGAGAAGAAGGCGAAGGAGTGTCTGGAGCTGAGTGAGGACGAGTCAGAGGCCGTGTCGCGAATCGTCTTTCCAGCTCGGCGACCCGGCGAGTCGAGCATCTACGATGTTTTCTCTCTTAAAGGCATCCGAGTCGACCGAGCCGAACCGGGACTCGTTGTCTGTACTCTCAAGGTCCCTCCCCGCCTCACCGTGAGTAGTAGGACTCATATCTAAATCCCTCACTCGATTTTTTTAATTATTTTTCTCATAATTTAGACTCCAAATCCTCTTAGTTTCATTTGTTGAATTCAGTTTTCTTTTGCTTAGCGACTCGATGAAGCTTGTAAAATTACATATAATTCTAATTCCATCATGGAAAATGTGTTCAGGAATCAAATTTGCTCCACAAAGTGACTCAAACTAAAACCCTTAAACCCTAACTCATTGTTTGCCATTCTTGTAAATGATTCCATGAAATGTCTTCAATGGAGGCCATTGCATTATCATTTACCTTTCTTTTTGGTTTTCTAAGGAGTCATTCCTCAGTATAGGCGGATGCGTGTCGTGTTGAATTCTATTTGTCCATCTCAGTTTGCAAGGATGACCGAGTCCTTTTTCCTTTAGAGCCAAGCACTGTTCATTTAGCTAGCTACTGAGTCTCTTCCATACATCATAACCGTACCTTTTTTGTTGGATTTGGACATTATGTAAACCTTGAAGCTTTGTGTTGGATCATTCATATGAAAATGTCAGTTAATCTAGGAGGGACACAGACTGCATTTGAAAGTCGATGATAACTTAAAGAAAGATCACTAGTACACCCGCCTTTGATTCACATTAGATGAACTATGTGCCTAGTATAAAGTGTATAACTAAATAGAACAAATAGACCTATCCAGTCTCCACCTAACAGGCTAGGCTTGATATTTTATGTGGAGACTTCAGTATAATTGGTTTTTGTGATATCTTTTGAAAAGATGAGCTTTTTATCTTTTAGCTAGTTAAAATTAAGACAGAATCTGAAAATGTGTTTGTTTGCAGGATAGAGCTGGAAATTTGGCTAAAGGTGCAATTGCAAACCTTGTTGATGCAGTTGGTGCTTCTGTAGCTTATATTCAGGGTCTACCTATGAATGTTTCAGTAGATATATCCGTCTCCTACATGTCAACCGCAAAGCTTGATGTGAGTTCTTTGACATATATGGGATCCATATCATCCTCTGAAAGTCTGAATGTAAATGTTCAATCTAAAAGCTTTCTTGAATATGTGCCCGACTTTAAATCTGATCGAATTCAATCAATTATAAATATTTCCCATGGTAGTTTTATTTGCCGAATTTGGTTGTTATTGTTGGCGCATTCCCATGCATAGAGCATCTGATATCTCTTGATGTCAGAATTTTGATTCGTGTGGTGGGATTTACCTTACTTGTCATGCGTATCTGGTTTATGATTCACAGTTTGATAATTTTATCTATATGAGACATATGATCTCTGCACCACTTCAATTTCTTCGGATTTTCCAAAGAAACTATGACATCTGGTATTTATTGATGTCAAATTGCAGGATGAGTTAGAGATCACCTCAAAAAGGTTAGGAAGAAGAGGAGGTTATTCTGGAGCAATAGTGCTTCTGAGAAACAAAGCCACTGGAGAGATTATTGCTGAAGGTCGACATTCTTTGTTTCGTCGTGCTGCCAAACTCTGAGATTAGGTACTAGGTATAAGACATACGACCATGAAGTCCAGTTGGTCAACAATTAGTAACAATTCTTACTATTCAACACAATTCTTATCGGTACAATCTTGCTGGAGCTAGCAACAATTCAAAATTCTTGAGGAATCTTCTTCTGTGTTATTGAAGATCTCTTTCTATTTCTTCTCTGCTAATCAGCTCTCTTTACGTTTTTGAACAATCTAATATTTAGTCAGCAATTTAACAGGTGTCTCAAAATATTGTTAACAATACACTTCTTGTTCTACTTGGAAATAATCAGCTAGGGGCAGAAATTAAAAAGAAAAAGCTAAATAAAATGAGAGTGAAAAAATAAAAATGTAAATATATAAGGATCACAAATTCATGAGGACCCCTGTTTTCAAATTTTCTTTCTCTCTGTTCTGTAGCAATTCAATAAGATCAATACAATTCAGAATTCCTTTTCTTCTTCCTTAATACTTTTCCTGGAACTCTAAGATAGATATTATAAGATTGAATCATAGATTAATGAAATATAGATGACCAAAACACTTTCAAAAAGACTACATTTACATTTTCTGTTTATTTATGCATTTAAAAGGAGGCCAGCCATCATCCATCTAAACATGGTTGGCCTTTTAGAAAAGAAAAGAGAAGGAAAGAAAAGCAAATGAAGTTTTGAGACAGTAACATATATATACATGTTCATTACCACTTATTAAAATGTTGTCCATCATTGAGTTGGACTTCATTCTTGCTGTGGAAATCCCAAGCAGGGTTTGAGAATTGGGGGCAGCTCATCAAATACAAGTGTTCCAATGAAGGGCACTCAATATCAATAGTAACACTTCCAGTACTACTGCAGAACCTTGTGAGCTCTGGAAGATCTTTCAAAAGTAAGTCCTTCAGTTCTGGAAGAACGATCTTCTTGTTCTCTATTTCCTCGCTTGCTTCAATAACTCTATCCAAGCTACTACGTACCGAAAGGTCTTCCAATTGCAAAAGACTTTGAGCTACATCTGATGTGGAGAGTTTTCAGTTTTGTGCACTCATAAACTTCCAAACTTCTAAGATTATGGAATATTGCATGTGGAGCAGGACCTTTCCATATGCTTATTAGTTCCCCTAGAACGATCAACTTCATCTCTCTCAACTTTGTCAAGACAACTTGTTCTGGTTCCAGCCTACAAATTCAAACACATATTCGATCCATTCTATTCATATGGCGGCAAATTAGCGTTTCCAAATTGTGTAGTCTCTGCAACAACTTTAATGGTAAAAGTGCATTCACCATTTTATGGCAATATGACACCACCAATACATTTACTCGGCCAACTAATTAATAATTTATACATAATCAGATGCCAATTAGAACATACATGTTGATGTTAGGTCAAGCTTGGAGCAATTATTAATTGCTCCAATATGTGGTGATTAGAGTAATTCAATTTCCAGTTCACTCTGTTTTAAGTCTTCTGTAATCCCTATGAATATGCATTTGTCTGACAATCACTTTATATCTATCTATCTATCTCCAATCTCTATTATAACTATTTCCTTTGGTAACTTTATTTGCCGAATTTTGTTGTTATTGTTGGCTCATTCCCATGTATATAGCCTCTCATGCATGTATCTTGCAAATTTGGCTATTAATTTGTGAGTTACCTTAGTTGTCATATGCGTAATATGACTATATGATTTGCATTTGGATAGTTCTGTCTATATATAAGAGACAAATGATCCATGCATTTCATCGCGAATTTTCTACAGAAACCTATAACGTACATTTGCTATCTATTGATGTCAAATTCATTACCTGCTCTCCCTTGGGTGGCTAAAGTGGGGATAATATCGGCATGTATGTTGGATTTGTGTGTGTGGAACCTATTTGCGCTCATTTTAATTCAAAAATCATTTGTAATCGAAAAAAAAATTCAAGAATCATTAAAATAAAAAATAAAACAATTTGGTTTAACAATTAACCTTTTGAGGCATAAACTTGTTTTTGTGCACCAAAATGTTAGTTTAGGAGTTGATTAATTACATGTAGACACCGCCACTCTAAATGTTAGGGTCGGCCCTGATCAAGTTCAGTTTAGGGGTGGAACTGTTTCCGGTGGCGGAGTCTTCGGCAGAACCAACCACCTGGTTTTCACGATTTTCCGGCACCATGAAGAACACGACAATGTTGGTTATTTGTTTTTGGGTTTTTTTCAGCAACAGTGTCTGAACTTTTATGACCCGGCCAAAATGGTACCCAACAATTAAAAAGAGTCAATGTGGTACCTGGACTCCAAATTTCATATCAAACTCATACTTCCGTCCAATTTTCGTTAAAAGTTCAGTTAAAAAAGCATGTGCCGCGCACATGGGGCTTCAAATCAGGGTATTATGGTCCTTTCCCCCAAAATACACTCTCTTTCCTTTTTTTTTTTTTTTTTTTTCTTCTTCTTCTTCTCTCTGCCGCGACACAGTAGCTTTCTTCTGCATCTGGGCACGGCTCCTTTCCTCTCTCATCTCTCTCACATCTCACGAAAATCAATTCATTGAAGCTTCTGGGTTCTTCAAGTTCATGGAGGAGAGAGAAAGGCGTGGAGGAGAGAGAGAGAGCTTCTGGGTTCTTTAAATCTTAGATGGATTAATCATCTGAGCTCAACCTATGAAAAATGAACTGGTCTGAGATGAAGATATATATACATATGAAATGATTGCCCAAGAGATTAATGACCAAATTTATGTTCATGTCTTGCGTGCCAAATGTCAGATACGAGCACAGAAAGTTCATAAGAAATTTTTTTTTTCTTCTTCTTCTTCTCTCTGCCGCGACACAGTAGCTTTCTTCTTCGTCTAGGCACAGCTCCTTTCCTCTCTCATCTCTCTCACATCCCACGAAAATCAATTCATTGAAGCTTCTGGGTTCTTCAAGTTCATGGAGGAGAGAGAGAGGCGTGGAGGAGAGAGAGAGCTTGAAGAGAGAGAAAATGGATCTCCGAATCCTCTCTCCTCGATTCGCCGACCTCCGAGCATCACCGTGGCTCACCGCCACCATCACTGTGTTCGCCGGGATCCTCTAAGTCAAGCCAATTCTCCGAATCCTCTCTCCCGATCTTGGCAGCTGCCATGGGTGTGGCCATGGAGTTGCAGGAGAGAAGAAGAAGAATAAGAAGAAGAAGAAGAAAGGAAGAGAAAAAAAAAAAAAAGGAAGAGAGTCGGGCGACAGAAAAGAGAAAAAAAAAAAAAACTTAACCAAGGAGGGCGTAAGGACCATAATACCCTAACTTGAAGCCCACGTGCGCGGCACATGGTCTTTTAACTGAGTTTTTAACGAAAATTGGACGGAAGTATGAGTTTGATACGAAATTTGGAGTCCAGGTACCACATTGACTCTTTTTAATTGTTGGGTATCATTTTGGCCGGGTCATCAAAGTTCAGACACTGTTGCTGAAAAAAACCCTTTGTTTTTCAACTTCGTAGTTTCATTCCATTGTCACTACTAGCATCAGCCCAAATAGTTCATCGCACGTTTTCAGTCTCTTTTTTAGTAAAAAAAAATTAAAAAAATACCCAGACAAAAGTGTAGATTCGGTCAAAATTAACGGACTTTGGTCTTGGGGCCCAAGAAAAAAAAAATCTAGTACAGTATATGGCTACTGTAGTGTAGGCAATTGATGAATGACGCTCTACATTTCTCTGTTGGTACTTGAGTGGAGGAGAGTGAGATTTTGAGAGAGGTAGATGGAGAAGAAGGCGAAGGAGTTTCTGGAGGAGCTGGCCGAGGACGAGTCAGAGGCCGTGTCACGAATCTTGGTTCCGGCGCAGCCACCAGGAAAGCCGAGTTTCTACGAGCATTTCGCCCTTAGAGGCGTCCGAGTCGACCGAGCCGAACCCGGACTCGTTGTCTGTACTCTCAAGGTTCCTCCCCGCCTCATCGTGAATAGTAGTCATATCTACATCAGTCGTCTTTACTAGTTTGATTTGTTAAATTAAGTATTCGTTTGCTTCATTGATGTACCATTCTAAATCTAACTCTATCACAAATTTTCAGAGCATGGAATAGCAGAATTAATTGCGCACCAAGTGCCTAGTTGAAGCTTAAAAGTTAAAACCCTAATTAAACGCCGATTCATTATTTGCTAGGAGGGACAAATTAAGACCGCATTTTACGTACAGTTGATGATAATTTGAGTCTAATATCTGTTTGAGTTTTGTTTCTTTTTTTTGCAGGATAGAGCTGGAAATTTGGCTAAAGGTGCAATTGCAAATATTGTTGATATAGTTACTGGTTGTGTAGCTTATATTCAGGGTCTCCCTATGAATGTTTCAGTAGACATATCCATCTCCTATATGTCAACTGCAAAGCTTGATGTACGTAAGCAACCCTTCTTTGACATTTACGTACATGATTCGTAGCAGCCTCTGATCGAATGTGTGACTCATAAACACTTCAAATCTGGTTTGAATGGACTATAAATATTTCCGCTGGTAATTTTTTTTTTGGGAATTTGGTTGGTTGGTTTTTTCTTAGTTCATTCCCACGCATATAGCATCTTAGCGATATATCTCTTGATGCCAGAATTTAATTTGTTTTGCAATTTGCCTATGTGGGAAACGATTTGAATTTGGACAATTCTCTGTCTTTAACAGACATGATTTTATCGGGGTTTTCGAAAGAAATCTTTAACATCTGATATCTATTGATGTCAAATTGCAGGATGAGCTAGAGATCATCAGATCACCTCAAAAATGTTAGGACAAAGAGGTGCTTATTCCGGAACAATAGTGCTTCTGAGAAACAAGGCAACTGAGGAGATTATTGCTGAAGGCCGTCATTCAATGTTTCGTCCACATTTTGCTCCCAAACTTTGAGTCCTTTTCAAATATAGTCTAGTTCGACCTCTTATAATAATGCAACTTATTTACCTATGCATCGATCACTGTGTTTGTGATACAATCCAACTGGGTAGTATTGTCCTAGAACAGGAATAATCATCCATCTGTGGATTTAATTATGATAACAGAGGTTATCTTGGATCCTCCTGAAGAAGTAGTGATGAGAGCCTGAGAAGAAGATCCTGTTACATTTACCCCCTATCATAATGTTACCAATTCAAAGCAATCAGAATCTTGTATAAACTTTGGGAAGTATATATGGTGTGGATCTTTTCATGTCAATTGTGTAAATGGCATTCCAAGGCTGTACATCATTTGAAAATTCAAGAGTAAATAAGATTACAGTTAGGAGTAGTAATTGCAGATTGTTTAGTGTTGCCTTCAAGTGTTAATGGTATGAATTAAAATCCGAGTTCAACTCAAGTGTTAATGTTAATGTCATTCGATATGATTCAGGGAAAACTCTGAGTCTATCGATCATACTCTATAGTACGTACCAAAGAATTCTCGTTTCAAGTCTCAATAGTCTGCTTAGCTAGATTCAAACATATATTTTTTTGACCGAGATCGTGGTATTCCAAAAGCTTTCTAGGCCCAAAGACTAATCTACTTAGGTGGAGTGCAAAAAATCTTCCTCCCCCTGACCAGCCACAGAATGAATTGAGATTTCTAACTCTAATCTGTAGTCGGTAGTATTCGAACCCGGGGGGGGGGGGGGGGGGGGGTTCCACACTTGGAGGCTCTTACCAACTCGACCACCAGTGGTGGTTTAGATTCAAACATATATAGTAACAGTGTTTCGAATTTCGTAAGTTTGATTCTTGTGATTACTGTCTAATTCCATTTTCAAATTGAAAGATACAAAAGCAAAAGCAACTATTTCTTAACTTCCAATCGATGACATGGACTAATATTGCAAATGATAAACACATAACTAAAAGTTCCGAATTCAAAAGACAATGATCAAAATTCTAGCATTACAAAGAACAAAAAACGAAATTAACCCTAAGATTAATGCAATCCAAATTCAACGTAGTACAATATATCCAACTACAATATAAGCTGAAAAGCCGCAGCTACTAATTAAATAAGGGGAGTGAAATCCACACTCCCCTTTTTACAAACTGCACTCCCCTCTTAATTTTTTATTGCTTTCTATATTCTAGTTTCTTATTATTCCAAATCTACCCCTTCACCCAACCCCAACCCAAACCCAAACCCAAACCCAAACCCACCTCCCACTTCCTACCTCTCTCCCTATACGCAGCACCCATATTCCAAATTTCCAACCTCAGTTCAATTTAGCACGAATATGAAGATTAAGGAGGTGATTCTGGGGGTTTCTGGGGGTACTGAAAAGAAAAAAATGGAGGAAGATCAGGCTGCTGTGTAGAGGGAGAGAGGTGGGTTTGGGTTGGAAAATAATCTATTTTTTAAATTAAGGGGTACATTTGAAAGAACTAGTCAAAAGGATATAGAAAAGAATAAAAAATTTCCAAGGGGAGTGCAGTTTGTAACTTTAGGAGTGTAGATTTCACTCCCCTTAAATAATCACCTCGCTCTCAAACGATCCAATGCCGATTTTGAAGTACAAAAACAAGAATATCATCATCCATACTCACCTCTCATATATATTAAATAAAAATCATATAGTTGTGTTTTATTATTTGAAATTGCTCGTGTCCATAGATGGATCTGAGAGAACAAGAAGAAGAACGTGAGAAAGTCAACATGGAGCAGAAGGTAAAGAAATTTCTGGAGCTGAGCGAGCAAGAGTCGGAGACCGTGTCGGGGGTGGCAGTTCCAGAATTCCGGCTCGGCGAGGCCAGCTTCTACGATCTTTTGGCTCTTAGAGGCATCCAAGTCGACCGAGTTGGACCCGGGCTCGTTGCGTGTACTTTCAAGGTCCCTTTACGTCTCCTTGTAAGTGTCAAATAGAAATTTCTTCGAACTAGTTACTTGGATCGATCATCTGTTTCCTTCATGTATGAGATTTTTTTTAGAATTTTTGGTGGTTTTGTTTTATTTTCAGGATAGAGATGGAAATTTGGCGAAGGGTGCAATTGCAAACCTTGTTGATATAGTTGGTAGTTGCGTAGTTTATGTTACTGGTCTCCCTATGAATGTCACAGTAGAGATGTCCATCTCGTATTTGTTAACGGCAAAGCTTAATGTATGTAAGCAATCCTTCCTCTAAAATCCCCCTTTCTCTTTGACGTTTATGTGATTCATAACACAAGTGTGTCAAATACGTGAATGAATTATATTGAGTAATGTAGAGACTTAAAAACATGTTAGCCCGCTTCGATCGATAATCGATACTAGATAGGAATTCAAGCATCAAACTAAAAATAATTTGACGATAAACGAATAAGTCCCAAATCTTGGGCTGCAAGATCACTTTGAATTCCTAATACATGTGGGATTTTGTTAATTGATAATAATATGTTGGGATCGATCATTGGCTATAAACAGATTTGATCTCCATGTCCTTCCAATTTTATTGGATTTCTTTTTGTGTTGTGAACTTGTAGGATGAGTTAGAGATAACTTCAAGATTGCTAGGACAAAAAGGAGGTTATTCTGGAACGATAGTGCTTGTGAGAAACAAAGCAACTGGGGAAATTATTTCTGAAGGCAGACATTCATTGTTTCGTTCCCATACACATGTTTCTGGCAAACTATGAGTCCTCATATATACACATCTGAAGGGAATTTAAATTTAAAGTGCTCTTTTATGTAATTTTTTATTCAATAAAGATTCATCATTTTGTTAATAGCATTTTACGTCATACTTTAGGTACGGCGCACTAATTTCCACGATACGCTTTTATTAGATATAACGGTGAAAAAATTCAAAGTATGTCATACTTCGGAGTATCATACAATTTCGTTTCAAGTTTCCGTAATTTGTTTAAATTTCAAACATAATAACGGTGTTTTGAATTGCCTAATTTGATTCTTGTGAGTATTGTCTAATTCTATTCCACAGAGTGAAAGATACAAAATCAAAAGCAACTAGTTTCATGCACTCTATTTTTTATTGGAATTGATTTTCACACTTCTCTTTTCTTGATTTTCCAAAATAATTAAATCACAGGCCATGCCTCCACGGTTTGGGCCCATAAGGCCCAGACTTCGTCATTCGTCAATTCTTAAATGACGTAGAGTCCTTTCTAAGGGCAGCATGGCCTTTACATTTCCGAACAGAGATGGATCCGAATATGCAGAAGGCGAAGGAGGATCTGAAGCTAACGGACGAAGACTCAGAAGCCGTATCGCGACTCGACATTGCAGCTCAGCGAGTCGGAAACGAGTCGAGCTTCTACGAGGTTTTCGCTCTTAGAGGCATCCGAGTTGACCGAGTCGAACCCGGACTCGTCGTCTGTACTTTCAAGGTCCCTCCCCGCCTCACCGTGAGTCACTCTCTACATATCTCACTTGTTTGGTACATTTCTGGAAATTAGCTTGGATTTTCTTTAATAACTGGTCACTTAGGTTCTTTCAGCTTAAACTTCATTCCCAAATTTAGGTGAAGAAAATAAAAAATTAAAACTTCAAGCCCAAAAATGAAGGAAAGACAGGTTCTTTAACTTGAAATTTAGGTAATTTCTGCTCTATAACTAGTGTGTTTGTTAAATTTAGTGTTACTTTTGCTTAATTCTTTTGGGTTTGGGTTGAAGTTTGTAATCTATGGGCATTTTTGCTACCAGTATCAGACCTCTTTTTTCCGTATGAAACTAATTATCAGATTAGTTACACCAAGGAATGACTCCTTATTCATAACAAACCAATAATTTCTCTCTTGAAATTAACCCTCTCCCGATATCATTTGAACTTCTCTGTTGGATTTTGATGTTCTTATAGGATAATGTGAATGTTGAGCTCACATTTCATATTCTTATAGGATAATGTGTATGTTGAGGACACATTTCATATTCTTATAGTGCCTGATACAATTATTTTGAAGTCTATTAGACCTCCCCACTTTAACATTTTTAATTGTTCTGATGGATATATACTTCATTTGCAATTGGTTTAGTGATAGTTGTTGGAAGGATTAGCTTTTAGTTTCTCTTTTGTTAGAGAACATATTAGTTTACTATGAGGTAGTTATGATTTATGAGGTACATTGCAGGATAGAGCTGGAAATTTGGCCAATGGTGCAATTGCAAACCTTGTTGATGTAGTTGGTAATTCTACAATTTATTATCTGGGTCTCCCTTTGAATGTTTCAGTAGACATGTCCATCTCGTATATGTCAACAGCAAAGATTGATGTAAGCAAGCTTTCCTCTTAAATATCCCCATTTCTCTTTGACTTTGATGTGTTCCATTGCAGCCTCTGAATTGGTCATTGTCTTGCATGTATATGTACAATATAACACTCTTTCCTGGATATGTTACTGAAAATTACTTCAAATCTGGTTTCAATTGATTAGAAACAATGCCCTTGGAATTAGCATTCTGATATCTCTTAACTCAGAACTTTGTTCTGTACTTTGGCTATTATCTTGGAGTGGTGGAATTTGCCTTACTCGTCGTGTGTGTGGTAATTGGTACATGGTTTGCATTTGGATTTGATATTTCTGGCTATGGCATACATATGATCTCTTTATCGTTTCTATGTTATTGGATTTTCCGAAGAAACCTTTAACCGCAAGTATCTCTTGATGTCAAATTGCAGGATGAATTAGAGATAACCTCAAAGAGGTTAGGACAAAGAGGACGTTATTTAGGAACTATAGTGCTGCTGAGAAACAAAGCGACTGGGGAGATTATCGCTGAAGGTCGACATTCATTGTTTCGTTCAAATGTTGTTTCCAAACTTTGAGTCCTTTTTGTCATTTTCACACACATATATAAATGACTATATGATGGAAGCTCTACAAGTTCCCAGTATGCTTTTATTTATTGATTTCATGAAACAAGATCAAGATCCAAAAGTGCCATCTTTTTTTCTTGCTTAATTCAAATCATGTATATGGCCAAAGTATACGCATTCAAAACGTGGTTTTTGAGTTCACTTCTGGGACATCCGATAAAATTAGAACGATACATCAATAATTCCGAGAAAACGGCGGTTGATAATATCTTATTTTTAAATTTAATAACCATATAGAATTCCACTTCAGCCCTCGAGCTTTCTCCAAATATACAGACCACGTCGATGAGTTTTGAGGACAGTCCCCGTAATTTTCCCAGTACTCCAGTAGTGTACCACACCCGATCCTCCTCTCGTCACTTTCAGTGGTGGTGACGACTGACTGTGACTTTCTCTGCCACCATGAACTCTGCAATCTGCACTTCTTCTCTCACTCTTTCTCGCCACCGAAATATTCTGAAACCCGAATCACCGAAGCTGCCAATTTCTCCGCGTTTCGTCAACTCGCCCAACCGAAGCAACTGTTTCCGAAACGTTTCGCGGCTGAGAATTCGACTTCGGCATGACTCCTCTGAGCTCCGCACCGTTCTTTCTCGCCGATTTAGGGTTTCTTCCAAGAACGCTCAATTTGGCTCGTTTTCGGACGAGAGCGAAGCTCAGGCGCCGAGTTTCGCCGAGTTTATTACATCGGAGAGAGTCAAAGTGGTGGCGATGCTTGCTTTGGCTTTGGCTCTATGCAATGCGGACCGTGTTGTGATGTCGGTGGCGATTGTACCGTTGTCGCTCTCTAACGGTTGGAGCCGATCGTTTGCTGGTATTGTTCAGGTAATTTTGCTGCTCATATCTATTTAATTTTGGTATTTCCCTTGTTGAAGCACATTTCTTTGAATTTATGAGCTCAGAAAGTTTGGATTTTCAAGGTTATGGAATGCTCATTTATCTTGAAGAAACTTGCTCAGAAATGAAAATGCAAAATGAATCATTTAATCAAGTTGACTCCCAATCACGAATGAGTTGAACCAAAACATGCAGTACCAAATAATTGCTCTAGGGGTATCTTCTGGATATTTAGTAGGACCTATAAGGCTATAAATCGGTCTTCTTGGTGAAGAAGCTGTTCAAATTTCTAAATGTTCAATCTTTGGACTCTATGCATTCACTTTTTGTTTTTTTTTTAAGCTAAATCAGCTTACTTATGGGTGTTCAAAGATCAAGAAAATTATAGTACATAATCTAAACTACTTCAAACTACAATGACAATTCACTTATGGCAGTCATCTTTCCTTTGGGGATACCTCATATCTCCAATAGCTGGAGGGACTCTTGTGGACTACTATGGTGGTAAGGTAGTCATGGCCTGGGGGGTGGCTTTGTGGTCTATGGCTACCTTTCTTACACCCTGGGCTGCTGAAACTTCTCTATGGCTTCTCCTCGCAATGCGAGCTCTCCTTGGCATTGCAGAAGGAGTGGCTCTTCCTTGCATGAACAACATGGTAGCAAGGTAAATATGGTCTGCAAGTTCCTTTTTCATTTACAAAATAAATTAAGTTAAGATGTGTTTTTGAACAGTTTTTCTTTTTTTGGTGGTTAATTGTTGGTAAAGCTAAAATGTTAAGAAGGTATGAACTTTTTTTATACAGATGGTTTCCTAAGACAGAACGAGCCAGGGCTGTCGGAATTGCAATGGCTGGATTTCAGCTTGGAAGTTCAGTAGGACTCATGCTTTCTCCAATCCTCATGTCACAAGGTGGTATATTCGGACCATTTGTGATTTTTGGTTTATCTGGATTTCTATGGGTTTTGGTATGGTTATCTGCAACATCAAGTACTCCTGACCGCAATCCTCAGATATCAAAATATGAATTGGATTACATACAGAGCGAGAGGCAGAAATCCTTTCTGGTGGAGAATAAACCTAAGACAACCAAAGTTATCCCTCCTTTCAGGCGCTTGCTTTCTAAACGGCCAACCTGGGCCTTAATAATTGCAAATGCCATGCATAGCTGGGTAACTCATACACATCTCATGCCAGGATATTCTACTCTGAGCATCATATTGTCAATGTCCTTAGTATCTGTTGAATATATCATCATGTAGTCAGGGAAAAAAGGATTTATATGTTTGTTGTGTCTGTTCATGTTTACCTTAGACCCTTGTATGAAAATTATGTATCCACAAAAAGGCTGATTAATTTTCGTCTTCATTTTTCATATTTTGCAGGGTTTTTTTGTTTTCCTTTCCTGGATGCCCATTTACTTCAACTCGGTGAGGCTCAATATCCTAGCTATTTCTTTTGTATTTTTATTTTGAGGACGGAGGGTTATAGAACTTATGACTCTACTACAGGTGTATCATGTCGACCTCAGACAAGCAGCTTGGTTTAGTGCTGTTCCATGGACTGTCATGGCAGTCATGGGATATATTGGTGGTTTGTGGTCAGACATAATGATACGAAATGGTACAAGTGTCACTTTGACTCGAAAGATCATGCAGGTATGTCAAAGAATTAAAGTTAAATATAGTAATTTATACTGTAAGAAGTCCAACTAAAAGAGGGATGGATTCTGAAGGATCTAATCGATATAATAGATGGGAAAGAGACTATTCTAATCTGAGCTTATTTGGAAACAGTTATTGCTTGTAATCCGGGAGTTAAGTTACAATTTAAGATTTCTCATCATTGACCTATTGTTGCAATGACCCTGCAAAGTAGATCTTCTTTAAGAGAAAACTTTATTTACCATATGACGTAAGTTTCTGGCATGCGTTATGGAGTGTCAATGTTTGTTCTTTCTCTGCAGTCGATCGGTTTCCTAGGTCCTGGGATTGCTCTTATAGGTTTAACTACAGCCAAAAGTCCATCAGTTGCATCAGCTTGGCTTACTTTAGCAGTTGGACTTAAATCTTTTAGTCACTCTGGCTTTCTTGTGAATCTTCAGGTTGGCATTTGTGTATATACTTAAGTCAGATATTGATTAGTAACTTTAATTGATTGTTCAATAATAAGTGAGCTTTAATTGTTTCTTTCTTTAACCAGGAGATTGCTCCACAGTACTCTGGTGTTTTACATGGTACAGTTAATTAAATTATTAATATTTATATACTAATTGCTTCAGAGCCTAATGTCAATCAGCATGTATGGACTAGTAAATTTGGCACCATATGAATGATATGGTAGTGACCCTTTTTTTTGTCATAGGAATATCAAATACTGCCGGTACATTTGCTGCTATTTTGGGAACAGTTGGAGCTGGTTTTTTTGTCGAATTGGTGGGTTCTTTCCAAGGATTTCTGCTGTTCACGTCACTCTTATATATTCTTGCTGCCCTTTTCTACAACCTATTTTCTACCGGAGAGAGAGTAAATTTTGATGAACCAAGTAAGTATAGTTTTATTCTACTAATTCTGTGAACTATATATACCCACAACCCCCCACCCTTTCTTGTGGGGTTCAGAGCTTCGCCTTCTTGGATGTTGCAGGATTGTAATAATGTCTGTGATATGGATTATTTTATGGTAATGTCTGCAAATGTTAGCTTTCTAGTCAGTATTTTAAGGAGATACTTCGATTTTGGAACATGTTCAAATTCATATAGTTTGTGTTAACCAGATGTCATCTTTTTAGGCAGTATTTGAGGGCATGATCAACTTCATCAAATCCATTTCATGCATCGAATTATGGAGATTTAACGTATGTTTGGTCAATTTGCTATTTCATTGAAATGCCTGTTGAGCAGAAATCATACTTTTATATCCCTAACATAAAATTTTTGCTTCACAGCTCAAGTATGAGATTTTAAGACTGCTGGCACCAGCATTGCTTGTTGATGATTATATATGTGTTCGACTGTAACTAGTGGACGGTACAAAAAGGAAGGCAGACTAGAGGAATGTACAGACTGTTGGAAATCATCCGTTGTATTATAAATAACCTTTTTTGTCCTTTGTTCGTGAATCTGAAGCTCGTACAGTGGATGTTATTACGGTTACTCATGCATCAACAATTTGTTTCAGGTGCAAATGTGGATTCTGATAATCAAATTTTGTAAAAGATATCTGTAAAAGAGTTTCAAAGAGGTATGATGCTTTTCTTATTACTGTTTTTCGAGTCTGGAAATCAACGAACATTGATTTGAGCAGCTTTTCGGCCATGGAACCTATAAATTCATGCGCATTTAGGAGTTGGGAAGGAGGTCTGATAAGAAGAAAATGGAGGGAAGGAACCTATATTGGGCTTACCCGGCCCACTTCTGAATTGGGCTTTAATTCTTAGAATGTGCATCCTAATAATAGAAAATGTTTTCAAAGTTTGACCAAAACATATAAGATTCCTCCATTGACTGAATCCTATAAAACCAAAATAGAAACTACTGCTGATTACAGTTGTCCTTCATTCGACATGGAAGAAGCGTAGTGACTAAAGGCTTGAATCAGTCTTCCGCTCCGATATTTTGGGCAAAGTCCAAGAATTGTAAACTATAATAAACATCCGCAATTATTCAATAATATGTTGGTGAAGTCCATTAATGTTAGAAGGCTACATGTAAACAAAAGCAGCCATTCATTTCATTTCAGTTTTTTAGCAAAAGTATGATCAAAACCACACCAGCCGGCCAAAAGCTCTGGAAATGAAGAAAGCACAAAGTCCTCGTAACCAGAGGAATCAATTCTCCAATTTTCATCATGAAGATGACAACAAGAGCAAAACCAAGCAACGTAGTGGAAGTGTTTCTGCCCTGAAGCATTTCAAGGCTGCAGTGAAGAAAGTTTTCACAATTCTTCTCTTTAGACAAAGAAAGGTCAACTCAAAGGCTGCTGCTTCTGCAATTGATACAAGAAGAAACAGCAACAGAATCAGAGGGGTTTCCTGTAAGTTTCACTATTGGTTCTACACAGATCTTATACCATCATACATATTGCAGCTTAAAGTGCTATATATAGGTGATAGAATTGGGATTCTTTCGAAAATCAAATATCTTGCATTGAGAATTTGTTTTTGTCAATGTTTTCCTATGTTCTGCAGCTTCAACCGATCGTTCGTCAGGGAGTACTGACACTAAGAGCTCATCAAAGTTCAAGTTATCTGGGTCCTATGGTTCTTCTACAACTCTTAGTGGAGTAATTCAGACGACAAATTTCTCTTACGAAGAGATTTGTAAGGCAACCGAAAAGTTCTCTCAAGCAAATAAAATTGGTGAGGGCGCTTTTGGGACAGTGTACAAGGGAAGGCTTGGGGATGGATCTCTTGTTGCTGTAAAGCGTGCCAAGAAGGTATAGACAATTCATTATAGTACCTTATACAAAATATTGAGATAATAGAACCATCAATCGCTTAACGTTCCCGTTTATTTAAAGAATTTATGAGTAGAATCATGGATATGATGAGTAAATGACCGCATTACAGGAAAGGGATAGAATTCTTTGAAATTTCTTGAGCATTTTTTAGACAATAGGTAATATCATTTGCTATAAGTTTGCACAATGACTTGAGACTTTTTTGCAGACAACATCTAACAAGCTCTTAGCATTGGAGTTCAAGAATGAAATACTTACCTTGTCAATGATTGAGCATCTGAACTTGGTAAGGTTATATGGATATTTGGAGCATGAGGATGAGCGGATTATTTTGGTTGAGTATGTTAGTAACGGAACACTTCGTGAACATCTGGATGGTAAGCCTTGTGAATAATAGTTATGAAACTCTATAGGGTTAGTCAGTACAAGCTGGAAAGCAGAAACCAAAGTACTTGAGTATCTGGTAAACTCAACTTTAGATGGAATATGTGTAAATTCCTACTGAGAAACTGGAAATATAATCCATGACATTCAACTGAGCTTTTGTCAAAGTATGATATTAAAAGAACCTGATTTAAATCAAACTAGAATGAGAAGTGGTGGAAAAGGCATTCTAAGAATAAATTGAGTAGATCTATCAGATCAACTTCTGCTTAACCCAACTGGCAAAGGATCTCAGGACTGTGCTGCTTCCTTTTTCTTCATTTGAATTAGTTTTCTCAGTTGTGTTTGATCGAGTTTTACATGAACTAGAATACCTTTCCAACTGTGGAAGCTCTATATTTTTCCCCTATTGCTGTAACAATGTGAGTAGTCTAAATATCACCAGAGTGGGAAAGTGCAAAATATAATAAGAATCTAGAAAATAATGTCGATATTGGCATTCATAAGTGATAAGTCTAGTTACTATTTTATGAAGGTACACGCGGAGATGGACTTGAAATTGCAGAACGTTTAGACATAGCAATTGATGTGGCTCATGCAATCACCTATCTTCACATGTACACAGGTAAGCACTTCATTTTCAATCTAAAGTACTTGGACCAAATTATTCTCCAAAAGTTCATGTTAGGTAGCTTCTTAAGCTTTTTTCGTTTCAGTTTATGGACTTCATTGTGGAGACCCATATACCCATAGCTTTCCTCTTGTTATATAGTATGGCAAAAGAAATAAGTGCAAAACAGACCTGTTCTAACATGTGTATATCTAAGTCAAGAAAACAACTCCTTGTGACACAGTTTCTTATTATTGTATGGTACTTGAAGACCTAAAACAGTCTCATGTATTTGACAGATCCTCCAATAATCCACAGAGACATAAAATCATTAAACATCCTCATCACAGAGAAATTACGAGCTAAAGTAGCGGACTTCGGGTTTGCGCGATTGTCTGCAGACCCTAATGCAACTCATATTTCAACTCAAATCAAAGGAACTGCAGGCTACTTGGATCCTGAGTACCTCAAGACTTATCAGCTCACCGAAAAGAGTGATGTTTACTCCTTTGGCGTGTTGCTTGTAGAACTGATGACAGGAAGACGACCCATTGAACCCACCAAACCAAACAATGAAAGATTAACAACAAGATGGGTAAGAATTCGGTATCGATCTGAGCATCCTGAAATTAGTAGATGAACATAGAACTGCAGATCAAGTGAGCTGTGCATTGCATTAGAATAATGTTAGCCTTTTTCCACCTTACATAGTTAATTAATCATTGCTTTTAGTCTTGACTGAGGATTGACCCCCTCCTGGAGTCCCTTTACTTTAGACAGTAGTCACATGTTTATGTAGAGCATAAGGCAGATCGAGTCACATCGATCCAGCTCTAGTATCAACCACCTTGCTCCTGGTGTTGCACTTTCACATGAAACATTCATCAAATGAAACCACTGTAGTTGCAACGGTCTGTTTCATGTTCCTCGTCAAATGGCTTGTCCCCAATGTATAATTGACAAAGATTGGGTATTGAAGGTGTATGAACCAAAAATCAGCCTAAACATGTTAGAAACAGATAGGAATATAATTCATGTAAACATGGAAATGCATATGTTGTTTGCTTTGTTTAACATCAAATGCTCAAGTCCATCTGGTTAATTTTACCTAAAACTAATGGAAAGAAAAGAGTACATCAATCAAAGAAGCTTCCGGTCATTAGATTATCAAGCATAAATAATTGATGTTTACCTCTGCAGGCAATCCAAATGTTGAAACGAGGAGAAGCCATACTTGTCATGGATCCAAGGCTACGCAGAAGTGCGGCATCAACCATGGCAATGGAGAAAATTCTCAAGCTAGCTCACGAGTGCCTTGCACCTTTAAGACAGTCGAGACCTTCCATGAAAAAATGTGCTGAAGTATTATGGGGGATTCGCAAGGATTTTAGAGAGAAAGCGTTCCCTACTCCTCCTTCAACTTCTCACAACTCTGCCAATTTTCCTGTGAGAGATGCAAAGATGAGTAGGCAACAAACATTTGGGATCCAAGATGATGATAACTATAAATTTATCTCTGCATAACTATCAAGAACGTGAGGGAATTTACTTTGCACATTATTTTTTTTTGTTTTATTCATGGATTGATACCTCTATGTAAAGTCTTGTGTATTATCATATCCTGAATTTGAATGGCAGTCAGATCGCGCTTTCTGTCTTAAGATTCAAGAGGACATGTAGAATCCAAACACAACTGTTGTGATTCATTTAATTTATTCATGATTTTTTGGAAACACTTTTGGGAAAGCACTTTCCGGTACACGGTTTCTAACCGGAAAGGTCTTAAATGTATGGTTGTATCACGTGACATAATATAGCAAACAAGTGTGATCTATATTCGAAGTCTCGTTATTTTTATCAAATTATGTGATAGTATTTCATTCACTTCTGATCTAGCTTATTTTTATGAACACCACTTGTAACTAAGGACTCACGTTGTGATCTCCATTCATAAATCATCGTGCAACACAATCACAACCAATAATCGAACATCTCTCACCTCCTGCACGACCAACCCTAGCAATTTCCCTAAACAAGACTTCAACCTTTTACCACAAAATTTTACAAGAGCTCACTAATAACCGGTGAATGTCTTACAACCGGCGATAGAGAAGATTTATTCCGGCAGGTAGCTGAACAATCCTTACATTACAAGAAATACACGCGTTTAATGCAACCACGTGTTACCTCCTCCTCAAGTTGAAGATAGTTTAAAAAAAGGCAAAAAGAAATATCAAAATCTGATCCCCAAAAAAAGCGAAGCGTGGCATCACCGTCACTCACTCCCACTCACTCCCACAGCCACAGGCCAACAGTCCGCTCTCTTTTGGCTCCATATCCATGTGATCGTTCACGTTCACTTCAATCACCTTTTATCACAATAAACAAACCGAAGCCTCTTCTTCTTCTTCTTCTTCTTCCCCGATAGTCTCTCTGATATTTCTCTCCACTCCCAAAACTCTCATTACTCTCTGTCGCTTTGTCTTCTTCCCTATTGAAAATATCTCTCTTTTGGACCTTTTCTAAAAATATCTCCTCCCTCCTACAGTCGGATTCTCTTTTATATTCCTTATGCTCGAAATTTGGAGCTGATTATATGACTGAGAGTCTCAGACCTCAGAAAACCGAAAGCAAAAGCAATTTTCACAAATGTAATGTGCAGCGCTCTTTATCTTTTCTCGTTTTGTTTGCTGCTCCGATTAACAGTTTGTTTTGATTGTTCTAATATTGCTGTTGATTTTACTTCGGTTTTCAGATACTGGTGTGAATTGAGAAGCTGTGCCTAGCCATGGCGCCTACTGCGAAACCGAACAGTGATGCCTCGAAGATTCCGGCAGCGGCGAATCCTCTGGCAGACGAACCAACGAAGATTGCGTCCAACATCAATTACCACGCGAATTTCAGCCCTCACTTCTTGCCGTTCAAGTTTGAGCCTGAACAAGCCTACTACGCCACCGCCGAGAGCGTCCGTGACCGTCTGATCCAAGTAAGCAACAGTTTGATTTCTCAGTCTCGGGATTTGATTCGATCAGTGGAAAACTAGTTTTGAATGTTGTTTTCGTTGCTTTTTGTAGCAATGGAACGAGACGTACCTGCATTTCCACAAGCAGAATCCGAAGCAGACTTACTACTTGTCAATGGAGTATCTTCAAGGACGAGCCTTGACCAATGCAATTGGGAATTTGAACGTTCAGAGTGCGTATGCTGAAGCTTTGAATAAGTTGGGGCATGAGCTCGAGGTCATAACCGAGCAGGTAATCTCGAAATTTTGCAATTGGTCATGTTCTTAAACTAGTAATATGTGATCTTTGGCTTCGAAATGTTCATGTTCTCATATTCGTATCGAGTTTCTGTTATTTCAAATAGTTGAAATATGCATTTCAGTTTTTGTGTATCATATACTCTTATAGAAATGAAATGTATTGGTTGATTTGGTTGTGCAATATGTTGTTCGATGATCATTAGAAGTACTTCTTTGTAGGAAAAAGATGCTGCACTTGGAAATGGTGGCCTGGGTAGGCTTGCTTCGTGCTTTCTAGACTCCATGGCAACGTTAAACTTGCCAGCTTGGGGGTATGGTTTGAGGTACAGATACGGGCTGTTCAAGCAACGGATTGCCAAGGATGGCCAAGAAGAAACTGCTGAGGATTGGCTAGAGGTGAGAGGTCCTATGTCACCTCAAGTTCTGTAAACTTTTGCATATTTCCTAAATTGTCACTGATACTTTGAATTTATGCAGAAATTTAGTCCTTGGGAAGTAGTCAGGCATGATGTTGTATACCCTGTCAGATTCTTTGGTCGTGTTCAGATTAATCCTGATGGATCGTAAGTATCAAATTAGGATTTCCTATGTTTGACAATGAAGATTATAATGCACTCCAAGAGTGAATCTTTATAAAAATTTCACATGAAACTCGGTTTACATATACACAAATTAACTAAGCAATTGGTTGTATTACAGCCGAAAGTGGGTTGAGGGAGAGGTTCTGCAGGCCCTGGCTTATGATGTGCCAATTCCAGGATACAAAACCAAGAACACTATTAGTCTTCGTCTATGGGAAGCCAAAGCATCTTCCCAGGATTTTAACCTCTTTCAGTTTAATGATGGTCAATATGAACCTGCTGCTCAGCTTCATTCTCGAGCTCAACAGGTTTGGTTAATATCTTAACAGCAACTTAGCTAGGTAGTATTGGAAGCATTTGCCACATCTTTCAAAGAACATACGCCGTCTGATCTTTTTATTCAAAAGCTTTTTGTGAATATTATAGTTGTTAAGAATATGAAGGGGATAAGGAAATGTCATGGATTTAAATAGGAAGGGTCACAAACGAATTAATGAATTTCTATTAAAAACCCTTTTGAAAGAAGGTGCAATGTATGAGTATTCAAATCATCTACTTGTCAGCTATGTGTATCCACCAGATCTACATGCAAAAGTCTTCTCTTGAATCACATTTTATGAAATTGTGCATTGCAGATTTGTGCTGTTTTATATCCTGGAGATGCTACAGAAGAAGGGAAACTTTTAAGGCTGAAGCAACAGTTCTTCCTGTGCAGTGCATCTCTACAGGTTGATTGATTAACGTCTTAACCTTCATTATTTTGTTGGTGTAAGCATCTTTGTTTTTTTCACTTTTTTTATTAGGTGTTTCTGATGACTATTTAACTTTATACTTGGAAAAAAAGTTGAGGTGATAGAAAATCACAAACATTTGGTGACAAATATAAACCTGGTCTTGTAGTTAAGAGACAGTATCAGTTGCTACTTTGTCATGCCATTAAGAAGTTGCAGTCTAATATCCTGTAATCTTGAAATTACAGGACATTATTTTCAGATTCAAGGAAAGGAAACAAGGGGCGCAATTGAAATGGTCTGAGTTTCCAACCAAGGTTGCTGTCCAAATGAATGACACTCATCCTACACTTGCAATTCCAGAGCTAATGCGATTGCTCTTGGATGAGGAAGGACTTGGGTGGGATGAGGCATGGGATGTGACAACAAGGTGCATTATGTTTCGTGTTTTTTAGACTTTCATCTCTGTAGTTTTCTCCATAGCCTCTTTCTGCTATGGCATTCCGGCTAATTTTGTAGTCATTTTGATACAAGGAGCTAAAAGTACTAACTCTAAATAATCAAAACAGGACTGTTGCTTATACTAATCACACAGTCCTTCCCGAAGCACTTGAGAAATGGTCACAGACTGTTATGTGGAAGCTTCTTCCTCGCCATATGGAAATCATACAAGAAATTGACAAAAGGGTATTACTTCTCATATTTTCTTTTGTCTGTTTATAATTTCAATTTGTATCTTCTAAGCATAAAATCTTGCCTCCAGTTCATTGACATGGTACGTGCTACACGGACTGATCTTGTGAGTAAAATTCCTGGCATGTGCGTCTTGGATAACAATCCCAAAAAGCCTGTTGTGCGGATGGCTAATTTATGTGTGGTGTCTGCACATACGGTAAGAAATCCAAATAGGAATTCCCAGCATTTCTTTTCCTTTTCCCCTTTGCATTTGAGCTGTTGATATTTTTTTAATGTTTCAGTAACTTATTTGCCCATATTATTGTAGGTTAATGGTGTTGCTGAGTTGCACAGTGATATTTTAAAGAATGAGTTATTTGCAGACTATGTCTCTATATGGCCATCAAAGTTCCAAAACAAAACCAATGGGATTACTCCTCGGCGGTGGCTCAAGTTTTGCAGTCCTGAGCTCAGTAACATAATCACCAAATGGTTAAAAACGGACGAATGGGCAACCAACCTGGATCTACTTGTCGGTCTTCGAAAGGTATGATACATGTTTTCCAATATGTACAATAGTTTGTGGTTGTAGGAGTGTTGCAGTTGAAATATTAAATCTCAGTGTTGATGCTTTCTCCAATAGTTGGCTGATGATGCAAAATTACAAGAGGAATGGGCGTCTGCCAAGATGGCTAATAAGAAGCGTTTGGCACAGTACGTAGAGCATGTGACAGGTGTCAAGGTTGACCCAAACAGTCTTTTTGACATACAAGTGAAGCGGATCCATGAATACAAGAGACAGTTGCTTAATATTCTGGGTGCAATTTATAGATATAAGAAATTAAAGGTACAAAGGCATCTTATGTTACTTGACTATTTAATTATATGAGTCTATCATCCTTGCATAGGCATTTAAGGCTACCCATTGAATGAACCGGCATGGCCTTCCAACTTGATCTCTGTATAGGTCTTTATGAACTTGTTCATTACTGTTGGCACCTGCTTATTATCCTATATAGTTTCATGGCCGCATGTTAGCCCAGAGAATTTCAGAACCTTATTCACTGAATAAATAGGAATTTTGATAAAGTTCTATAATTTTTCTGTTGTTTTTTCTTTTTCAAAGTTTCATATTATGTTATGTTTGACAACTTGAATTGAACTGTGACAGGAGATGAGCCCTGAAGAGCGGAAAAAAGCAACTCCACGCACAGTCATGATTGGAGGAAAAGCATTTGCAACATATACAAATGCAAAAAGAATAGTGAAGCTGGTGAATGATGTAGGTGCAGTGGTCAATACTGATCCTGAGGTCAATAGCTATTTGAAGGTTAGTTCATATTGCAGATATGTTTGATACTTAATATGGCTTGCAGTAGTGCTAGACTGCTAGTATGTATTAGAGAAAGATGAAATTTCCATACTATTAGTCTTTGTAAATTTCCATACTATTAGAGAAAGATGAAATTTCGTATTTATAAGATTAAGATCTCGAAAATTGGAACCTCTATTGATTCTGTCCTAATAACCACTAATTCTTCAGGTTGTATTTGTTCCAAATTACAATGTATCTGTGGCTGAGCTACTTATCCCAGGAAGTGAGCTATCACAACATATCAGCACTGCAGGCATGGAGGCAAGTGGCACAAGCAACATGAAGTTCTCTCTGAACGGTTGCCTCATAATAGGAACACTGGATGGAGCTAATGTTGAAATCCGTGAGGAAATTGGACAGGAAAACTTTTTCCTTTTTGGTGCAACAGCAGATGAAGTCCCTAAGCTCCGCAAGGATAGAGAGAACGGATTGGTATGATATCTATCCAAGTAGTTTAAAAGCTCCAAAATTAGAGTTACAAATGGAAATCTTTCTATCCTAGTTAAAAACAGTAGCTTTGGTGGTGCTAACCGGTAATCAAGCACAGTTCTTTCTCATCTGACTTTCTACCCTTTTTGTGGATCACTCAGTTCAAACCAGATCCTCGGTTCGAAGAAGCCAAGAAGTTTATTAGGAGTGGTGCATTTGGGAGCTACGACTATAATCCACTTCTTGAGTCTTTGGAGGGGAACAGCGGTTTTGGTCGTGCTGATTATTTTCTTGTCGGCCATGACTTCGCAGGCTATTTAGATGCTCAAGCAAGAGTTGATGAAGCTTACAAGTAAGATCCCAGACCTTCTAGCCTCTACATCTGATTACTTGTTTGGTCCTGTATGAGAAGAAAATATTAGATCTTCGATCAAATTGAGCAATTTTACTGGAAGATTGAAGTGTAGGACAAACCACGAGCTTAAAAACTAATGCTTGCATTTCTCATTTCACCTGCAGGGATAGGAAGAAGTGGCTTAAGATGTCCATACTGAGCACTGCAGGGTCAGGCAAGTTCAGCAGCGACCGGACAATTGCTCAGTATGCCAAGGAAATCTGGAAGATCGAGGAGTGCCGCGTACCATAAATCTAAACCCACAGTGCTTATTCCAATCCTTGTTTTTAATCACAATTATGGCCACGAGATGAAGAAGGTTACAGTAAAGAATAAAGAAGCCAAAAGAAGTCGCAACCAGGCATCATATGTTTAAGTTCGATGTTTATTTTTTTCTATTCAATCATGTCTAGCTAAAAACAATTTTGGAGCTTGTATCTGTGTATTTTTTCAATGTTGAAAAAAGTTACATAAATAAATAAATTCTGCCATAACTTGTTATGCAACATATAGCTAAATTGTAAATACCTTGCAACTCATCCGCATTCCTATTGTTAAAATTATGGTAATTATATCAGCTCTTATTGGAATGCTTATTTCTAATCACAATTATGACACGAGATGAAGAAAGTTACAGTAATAAAGAAGCCAAAGAAACGAGGAACCGCATATCCCATGATGGTGGCTACCACTTGTCTAGGCATAAAACGGATTACGTGCTTATTTCTAATCACAATTATGACACGAGATGAAGAAAGTTACAGTAATAAAGAAGCCAAAGAAACGAGGAACCGCATATTCCATGATGGTGGCTACGACCTGTCTAGGCATAAAACGGATTACGAATCGAATAGAGGGAACAACTCTGTGAAATTGTTTTTTTTTTTTGCTAACCTGTGAAATTGTTTAAACCAGGCCTTTTCAAAACTGCGGAATTACACCGGTTAGAATTATTCAATTATACAGCCTGGATTTGAAAAGGTGTTAAAAAAAATATTTGTGGTCTCAAATAAAGTTTATACAACCTGAATTATCGATCTCATATGGTTTCATTCTTGTCATAATTTTTTGTGACATTTTTAAAAATAAGATAATTTTTTGGTACAATTTTTAAAAATGAGATTACCAATAATATCAATTTATGAAGTTTTTGATATTATGAATTGCACAAACAATGTAAAACCTAAAATTTTTTAATTTCCACAAATATCTCAAGCTTATTTGTATAGTAATATAGTTTTTTTTCTAGCTAAAAATTATACGCATAGAATCAAATGCTTATTCATATAATATTTGATACTCTAAAATAAAATTTATATAGACAGAGTAGGAAATATTACATGAAGCAACATAACAAGAAAATCATGAATAAAAATAGTTATCGTGGAAATAAGAATACAAATAAAACTATGATCACAAACGAACTTCTTGTTTCAATGAATTTCTTGTTTCAATGAATTACAAATAACATTTTAACACTTGAATATAAGGAGCCCATTAGGTACACCCTTTAAAAAGTTCAATGAAATACGAATAACATATAAACACTTGAATTTTAGGGACGCGCGCCCCACAAAAGTGCACCCTTCAAAAAATAAGCGTATGCCACTTAGAGCGCCGCACACATAGTATTCTTTAGTAAAAGGCGAAAGAATAGTTCGCTGTGTGCTCAACGCATGGCTGCATGCTTAATATTTGACGCAGCTGCTTTGTTTTATGAGGGTGAGACTGAATACTTCTTTTGATCTACTGAGATGTGGTACCGAAGGAAATTTCACGTATGTTGATAAAATTGCGAGTATGATTCGATCATCATTCATGTTGCCGATGAAACTTTTTGTACCCCAGATTTTCTGTGTTTATGTGGTACAATATGCATGTATGTTGATAAAAATGGCGATCACTCATCATGTTAACGATATCGATGAAACTTTTTGTACCCCAGATCTTCTGTGTTTATGTGGTACAATATGATTGCGCGCTTGCATTTACAGACTAGCACAGGCCTTGCTTAAAATTTCAAAACACAATTATATAATGTTGGATTTTAATTGTCATGTAATCGCTTAGATTCTCGAAAGCAATAGTTAACTCATCAAGCAGTTTCTTTATGGACTTATCAATCGCTTAGACTATCATGCATGGGCACTTGGGCAGGCAACATATAATGTTTGCAGAAGAGTAGTAATTCTCATATGGTTGTTGAAGGCTCTTGTTCAATTGTCCTGGACTGCATATTCATTGAAGAGCAACATTATACTATAACTTTTTGTCTATGAAACCCACATAACAAAACAAACTTAAGATCAAATATATTCACTGTGACAAGAAAAGTAGAATTTCGATGGGTACGTATATCAAGTGTTAACCATGAGTTGATTATCAGACCTGCATGTAAATTCATTTATCGATCTAAAGAGAAAAATCAGCATGCGTACGTACATGATCAACAGAATGTGTACGACGTCTAATTCCCAACATACAAAATTCAACAAAACTAGAAATAAGTCCTGGCTTGCCGGCCATATATGTTCTCCCACAACTTTCTTGAACTTCCATAGATGCCCCACTACCACCTAGAATCTCTCTGCAAATAGATGGGAGGAATTTCTTGGTTTTTTTTTATCAAGGAATTTCTTATTTGATAAAAAAAAACCAAGAGAAAGATTTAGCTAGTTGTTAAATTTTAATTCTGAAATTGGTTACTGGATTAAACTTCACACCAGCTGTTGTTAACTTGGGTGATCATAACCATTCTTTACAACGATTTGAGACTAGATTTGTAGGGCTTTACCCTAAAGGGAGCCCTTCCAGAAATTCTCGAGGGCACAAGGCTGAACCCAGGCCCAGGAGGGGGTTTGGAAATAGTTTTCAACCAGCAATAGACGCGCCTCGGTTAGAACCTCATTAGCTGCGTCATTGCCCCAAGCGCAAAGATAGTTTCATCTATGTCTGAGCTCTCCTTTTGTAAGTGTCAGTGGCTGGAGATCGATTTTATGACTTAACTGATCGATATGGGACAAAAACAGTTTCACCTTTGTTTTCAATTTTTCATTCTTAATTTGTGGATGGCCACACAAGGACATAGGTTAGAATCCAATATAAGCATCTCTTCCTTCTGCAAGCAGAAGGATTAGAAAGAGGAGATTTGTGGCACCGATTAAGCATCTCTTCCTTCTGCGCGCAAGAACAAGGACATAGGGAGGGTAGTGTAGGGCTAGATGGGTTGTAGCCCATGCTGATTTTTTTGACATTATGTTTTATTTAGGTTTAATTAGCAACAAAGCCATATATCCTTATCGTAGTTAACCATATATCCGAAAAGTCTTGACAAATGATAGTTGAGACGAGATTCGGCATTTTTAAACCACGAAACGCTCGGTTTTCATTTCGGTTGTAGGTGTAACCAACCCACTATTAAGGATATGACATAAAGAAATAATAGAAAAAGTGCTTCAGTATAAAGATCCTCATTAGTATGTAACCCAATTGTATACCACCACTGATAAACACCAGAATAAGCGATATTCATTGGGCGAAGAGCACCTCCACGAGTAAAAGCCTCTACGGCTGGTTGACCAAAATGGGGATCCCAAATTGCATGAGCAATAGGTCTTACATGTAAAGGATCTTGTACCCATGCCTCAAAATTTCCTTGCCAAGCTACATGAAATAGATTTCCGGAAGTCCCACAGAAAAATTATTGCTAATTGCCCGAAATGAGAAGCAAAAATATTCTGATAAAGACGTTCCTCAGTAATATCATCATGACTCTCGAAGTCATGTGCGGTTGCAATACCAAACCAAATACGACAAGTAGTAGGGTCCTGAGCTAAGCCTTGGCTGCCTTCCTTGATTTCTTCTCGTTCAAATAAAACTTTGTAATTATTAATTGGTTCCATATCGGTAATCTTGGTTTAATTATATTTTCCTTTTTTGAAAAGTCACAAGAAAACTTTAATTACAGTATTACACCATTTATTCACACCCTAAGTTTTTTCTTTGAATACTAATACTTAAAAGGCAAATTTAGAGCTGTAAATTTTAATGCTTGTGAATATTGTCGACATTTCTACAAGATTTTACTTACGGAATAAAAAAAAAAGTAACCTAAAGGCCATTTTTGAATCTTGGCTTCGTCTATGTGCAAGAAGGATTAGAAAGAGGAGATTTGTGGCACCGAGGAGCCCAGAGACACAAATTTTGAGCAACCAGTTTATGTGGGCTCAAAATAACGACACAAACTAAACACATTTAAGTACTTAACAAATTGAAGTTATGAACATGATATCAATAAAACTAGAAAATCTCCATACACCCGATGGGTATGAGAGTAGGTGGTTACCTATAGGCTGTGGGTAGTTACAAGTTTTTTTCTTTTATGGTTTGTCTTTTTTATCATTCTTTATTAAATTGGTTTCCAAGTTATTTTTATATATAAAGGATATTTATGTCAAAAAAATCGGTTATGATTAACAATTTCTCTTTTCTTAATAATAGTATAGATTAAAATATATCATATTAAATTATTATTTTTTTGTCGGTTATCATAAAATAGGAGACCAATAGTCAAATGGGAGATTATCATATTTCACCACAAATTTTAAACATGATTTACGGGGGCTGCGCGGACGCAAACCCCCCTGCAACAAATTATGACGTAGACTCTCCCTCTTGGGGAGATCTTAAGCGAGCACCCCTCCGAAGTGCAATGGAGGTCACTAGCCTAGGCCATGAGTCTTCATGATCACTCATTGACCCCGTCCAGGTAAGTATGTTTCAATGTTGCTCATCCCTTCATATTTAATTCTCTTACCCTTGCCGTTTTTTCTCATTCTCCGATGTGGTACTCTTGCAAGTTTAGATTTCCAATATATATATATATATCCCAATAAGATGATTCTCAGGTGCGGAGGTCTCAGAGTTTTGATCTCAGCTGTCAGATCCGTTTAAATGATCTGATCTAACGGCTGAGATCAAAACTTCGCAACTTTTTACCTCCGCAGCAGAAAAGCCTTGTATCCCAATAAGCTTAATTCTAAAGTCTTATTTGTATAAACTACATCTACATAACAACCTAAGCCAACTGCTAATTAAGAAAGGCTTGTACTTATAATCCTTACTCAACCCACCAAGATGAAAACTTAACGGGATGGTAGAATTGCATAAAGATATCTTATGAAAGCACTACTTCGATCTGTTTCTTGGATTTTTTTTTTATGTCATGAGTGTTATATACACCTCAAATAGCGTAAATGATTTATTTTACAGTTTGATTAAATCCACGCCTATAATTAGTGACTCATTACCACTTTTTTTATAAATTTTTTTTTTTTTTTAAAGAGGATCAAAGGATTGCACTCCTACCCCCATGGTGACTCGAACCTATGACCTTGATCTTAGGTAGTGGGTGCTCTAACCACTGAGCTAACACCACTTCGTCAATGACTCATTACCACTTAATTTATCCTTTATTTGGAAAATATTACCTTAGCTATCAATACCTAAGAGAAACAATGCAAACGAGTTTTGGCAACGTATTGTCTTTTGAAATCAGGTTTTCGATTAGTTTAGGTAAATTGTGTCAAATTGAGGAAATTAAAAAATTGTATCTTTGAAATTCTCAAGACATGTTTGCAACGGTTTCCAAAAGTATTTTATAGTCTTAATGAAACCAATGTGAGACCTTACCAGGACCAGTAATGTTTCTTTTTTATTTCGATAATGTAAAATAAAAAAATAAAAAAATTATGAACAGCTTGTAGAGACTTCGCTACATGGTTTTTAAATTAGCAATGAGGTTTGGCAACATATTGTATATCGAAATCGGGTTTTAGTTTAGTTTAGGTGAATTGTGCCAAATTGAGGAAAATTTCTTTATTATAGCACATAATTTATTTGAAAAAATAGTATCTTTAAAATTCTCAATACCGGTTTGTACGGTTCCAAAAGTATTTTAGAGTTTTAATAAAATCCAACGCGAGAACTTACGAGGATCGAAAGTATTTCTTTTTTATTTCATCAAATTAAAATAAAAATAAAAAAAAAATAAAAAAAAATAAAAATTAAGAACAACTAGTAGCGACGAATACAGAGTTTTCAAATTAAATATATATTTATACTACAGTTGCTTGCTACTGAACATCATATGAGGGATATGGGACTGAAAACACATACCAACAACATAGACTAATGACCAGTGCGCTAAGGTATATCTATGTGCTCAAAGCCTCAAACTTAATTATCATGATCAATTGGCTAGTACAAGATTATCCAATTGTCCATGTCTCCAGAACTGGTTTCTCACTATTCCACCTTCCACAGGATATATCCTAGGGAATCTAATCCTTGCTCTGATACAATTTTGTTACAACCTGAACCCTGGGAAGTGACTAACAAAAGATTAGATAAATTTTACATTAACCAATCTAATAAATATCAAATTCAACAAGTTCGATTTCAAATTTCTTATTCACTGTGCTCTTAAACTTGTTAAAGTATATCAAAACCGGGTTATCACAGTCGGCAACCGTTTCAAAACTAGCCCTAGGTTCAACTATATATGGCAAGCAAGAGACCAGTATGTCAATCATGGGGGATTATCAAGTTATATTTCACCACAAATTTTGAACATGATTGGTGGGGGCTGCGCGAACGCAAACCCCCTTGCAACAAATTATGACGTAGACTCTCCCTCTTGGGGAGATCTTAAGCGAGCACCCCTCCAAAGTGCAATGGAAGTCACTAGCCTAGGCCATGAGTCTTCATGATCACCCATTGACCCCGTCCAGGTAAGTATGTTCCAATGGCGCTCCTCCCTTAATATTTATTTCTCTGACCCTTGTCTTTTTTTTCTCATTCTCCGATGTGGTACTCATGCAAGTTTAGATTTCCAACCTGAAATATATCATTATATCCCAATAAGCTTAGTTCTCAAGTCGTATCAGTAATAAACTACAACTTTATATAACAACCTAAGCCAACTGCTAATTAAGAAAGGCTTGTACTTCTAATCCTTACTCGACCCACAAAGATGAAAACTTAACAGGATGGTAGACTTGCAGAAAGGTCTCCTACGTAGGCACTACTTGCTCATCGATCTCTTTCTTGGTCAAATTCTACAATGTAAACGTGATGTTTACCTCTTTCTTTTGGCAGTCTCATGTTGTTAATGTACAAAACCGATTGTAGACTGCATGGCACAATCTGAACTTGACAACATATTTCCATTAAAATAGCGATAAGCCCAAGAAGAGCAAAGTTACCATTACCAAAGTAGAAAAGAATATGAGACAGATTAGAGCATGTATGTGATTAGTTCTAAACTTGAGGCTAATAAGCCCAATTAAGCATTGTTAACCAAAAGAGACCTTAGGCTAGCCAAATTTTCCCTTGACTTGGTAGGGTGCGCCAAACCTTGCAATAGTGCAACGCATGGATGACACGTGCAAGCCCCAGTAGCAAGCTACTGTAGTGGACTCACCCCTTCAAAAAATTAATTTAATATCGTGTGAACCATTGGTCCACGTATCAGATATTAAACTGATAAGAACAGATACTACACTTGATCTTAGCCAAAAGGCCGAGAAAGGTATGAGTGTTTAATTCTAGCGCCTTCTTGTTTATACACCTCTGCAGTTCCATTCTTTTATCATATGGGGGATATGGGATTGCAAACACTTACAAACAGCATAGACTAATGACCAGTGCGCTGGGTATATCTGTGTGCTCAAACTTAATTATCACCATTTTTGCTTCTGCTTCGTAATCAATAGAGAATCCATGGTTTAGTTTTAACCATCTCTCCCATCTGCAAAGAAGGAAGGAGATTTGAGACACTGAACAACCCATCGATGATGGCCTGAACTATAGATTTGCGACACTCGAGAGTTTAGCATGACCGGCAGGAACATACCACATCATGTTGGGCTGTTAACAGAACCATAGAAAACTCACTGAAGAGCAACAGCATTGTTTCAATAATAAGGAGTATAAGGACTAGCATTACAGTATACATAATTAAGTGTTGTGGCTGGCAAGAATAAATTTCTTAATGTGAGCAAATATATAATATTAATCAATTTTATCCGGATAAAGTTGTTTAATTATCAAAAACAAACTTCATACAATATGTTCTTTCACTTTTCATGATTGATAAATCCCACATGACATTTACCAATTTTTTTGATACGCACGCCGATCGAGTTAGCATGCCTTTTTTAAATGAAATACCAATTTCAACACCCATATTTGCACAAAAAAACGCTTTTGAATTTTTCGGTAGTAATAACTAGTAATGAAATCAAAGACCAAAATTTCGGATTTCGAAAAAATATCGATTTGAAAAATGTAAATTTCGACCGAAATTTAAAGGAAATATCGATATTGGTAAATGTTCGAGTAAACGATGGAAATTTGGAGAAAAACATGAAAATTTTAAATGAAACTTTAAGAAATATTTATTTGATTAATTATCAACTCTATTTCAAAAGAAAAATATTGAACAAACTTTATTCCATAATGATTTGTAGTGATTGAGGGTAAATTAGTATACACTGAGTCGCTAACAAATAACAATTCTTGAATTTGACTTAATACATGTTAACTCTTTGTCGATTAATTAAGAGTAGTAAAACGAAAAAAAAATTATAAAAAGTTGGTTGAAAATTATTTGAATGAGAAGTGTGGGAGAATTTACTTAACTAAAAATATAAGAAATTCAGTAAACTATGAAGACACTAATTAAGTAATTAAAACAATTGATAAAATGAATTGAGAATATTAACTCCAAGTAGATATATAAATCATATCCCGTGATTATTTGGTATAGTGGCATGACGTAACTAAAAAGTAAAAACGTTGTAGACATGTATGATAATAAACGATAAGTCATTAACAATTTAACATATCGAAGATGAGGAGGAATAGTAAAAAAAGAAAATAATTTAAAGAACATAATAGCCCATATAATATCCCGTGATCATATAAATGTATTTAGCTGACCAATAATTAACAAGAAGCATAGTTGCTCAATTGGTTGTGGGGACGAGTTGTTAAATAGCCCATCAAAGATGTAATAAAGCTCCTAATCATTTTAAGGGATGGTTTTGACTTTTGAGTATTAGAATTTAGATAAGGTTTTGAGTATTTTAATTTCCACAAATATCTCAAGTTTCTTCGCATCAAAGATGTAATCAAGCTTCTATTCTTCCTATAGAAACAATTTTTTTTTTGAACAATTATAGAAACAAACAATTATTGAAGTAAAAGAAACAAAACTTATATAGACAAATAGTAGCAAATACTACATGAAGCAATGCAACACAACAATCATGAATAAAAGTTGGTTTTATTCAAAACAAACTTCATATTGCTTGTCCATGCCAACTTTTCGTGATCGATAGAACTCATATTGCATTTTACCAATAAACCCTAAACACATACCAAGTTGGCATGTCTACTTTTCAATGAAATACAAGTTTTTTATTTGGCAATCAATGAAATGCAAGTTTAGAAGACTCATACATATATACTAGTTTAGCAAGAAAACTTGATCAGCAATAGGCTTGGTTTATTCCTCAACATAAGCAAACATCAAAAAAATATCAAACATAAAATCCACACAAAGATTAAAATCCACAGAGGTGCAAATAAGACTTAAAACTAAAAATTTTAGGGGCACCCACAGAGATGCTCCCTTCAAAAAATAGGCGTATGCCACTTAAAGTGCCGTGCACACGGTATTCTTTAGTAAAAGGCGAAAGAATAGTTCGCTTTGTGCTCAACACATGGCTCCGTACTCAATACCATTCACAGCTGCTTCATTTTATAACGGTCAGACAATACTTCTTTCTCTACAATTCGATGTGGTTCATACCAGCGTGGCAGCGCCTATCTTAGATCGACAGTTTACTTACATGAAACCATACCAGCATTTCAGTACATCCAATTAACAATGATCAGTGAATTTGGGAATTTAAAAAAGAAAAATCAAATAATAATATTGATGTTGGCAATCTAAATGCTCAATTCTGGAGGACCTTTGGTCATATTATAGTGTTCATATATAGAGGCACTGAAGGAAGCTTCCTATACCTGAACAGAAGTAAAAAGGCCCAGGCCGAACTCAGCTAGTGGGAAGGCGGAACTTACTTCATGTACCACCAGATCTTCTACGTTTATGTGGTACAAGTTATGAATGCAACATTTACATACCAGCTAGCTAGTCTTGAGTTGTCCTTCAAAGTTCGAAACACAAAAATATTGTTGGATGTTGTCAAGGTAGTCTTTTAGATTCTCGAAAAGTCGAAAGCAATAGTAACATATCAAACAGCCTCTACATCTTGTGCTACGAATTGTCAACCGGAATAATACTAGTTAGAATGATGTCTGTCATGGGCACTTGGGCTGCTGGGCAGGCAACATATCATGTTTGCAGAAGAGTAGTAATTCAGTAATTCTCATATTTGCAGGAGTGTCAAACTGTGCTATAAGCCTATAACTTATAATCGTATATATACCAGACAAAGAGTACTTTCAGTATCACAAGAGTAGAATATCAATCGTTGCAAGTTAAGAGAAACATTTGGGACTAAATTTGTAGGGCTTTACCCCAAAGGGAGCCCTTCCAGAAATTCTCGAGGGCACAAGGCTGAACCCAGGCCCAGGAGGGGGTTTGGAAATAGTTTTCAACCAGCAATAGACGCGCCTCGGTTAGAACCTCATTAGCTGCGTCATTGCCCCAAGCGCAAAGATGGTTCTTATCCAAGCCATAGCTCTCGTTTTATGTGTGCTAACCGTAGGATATTCTATTGCTTCTCAATGTGGGACGAAAAATAGACATTCTTACTCCGTTCAAGGCCAGGTAAGGACTATATTTTAGAGCACATCTGGCCACATTAACACATCTAAAACAATAATGCAACATAAGCAATCGAAGACATAGAAATCTGAACATTCGTATACTAATTACATGTCGATATGATTGAAAAGCAGTCATAGAGAAGAACTCTTAGGCACCTTGTTCAACCGAGCACAACTGAGAAATATGAACATTAGTCTAACTAGGCGTGATGGCAAAAATATGTAATTATGTGTTGTACCATAACAGTTTAAAAGTCATCATCTTCTTCAGGATTCATGAAAATAACATTACGAAAAGAAGGGGATCTTCAAGGATTTGATCACTTCCAATATAACCAAGGGGATAAGAAAACAATCGACTTAAACAAGTTAGCGCTAAGTTGTTGCATCAATGTTCTAACTGTTGAACAGAAGGGAACCCATCTTTTATCTTTGGCATGTTTTTTCGGTGAAGTCTGATCATTCTGCAACGCGAGTACAAAGTTTTACCTTCCTTTGTTTTGGGGCAGTTTCATATTCTAAATGTACAAACTGATTTGGATTTAACAAGTAACACGACATTGATCAATAACTGGAGATAAAAGTAAACGTAAACGCCAGACCAACTGAACTTGCCTAGGGAAATAACAAATACAGCAATAAACTGCATCAAAGTATCAGCCACGAGTTGATAGTTTAGAACAATATCATATTACTCAGGAAACCTGGATCAACGAGTACTTTTAGTACTATTTAATACACTGGACAACTCATACTGTCATACATGCTTCACTAAAAAAAAAACTCACATTATTCTGCAAATACCAGCATCCCTAGAGTCGATACAATCCCTATCAAATACTAGGACCATGAAATCACAATCCCTACAAAGCTAGAGACATGCTTGATGACAGATTTCATGTTGAAGGTGAGGTAGATCTAGGACTGGCAGATCTCGACATAAATCTAGAACTTGCACTCACACTCGGACTTCGTTTCCTGGAAACCCACCTAGGCCTGGGAGAGATACTGCGTGAGTGGGTCCTCCTTGAGCTCCTACTGGAGCTGCGCGATACACTACGAGACACAGACCGATAGCATCGCCGCCTTCCATAGTAAGAATCATCTGGTGAATACTCCCTGTAGCTCCTCCTTGAGCTCCTACGGGGCCTAGGCGAGACACTACGCGACACAGACCTATAGCGTCGCCTCCTTCCATGGTAAGAATCATCTGGTGAATACTCCCTGTAACTCCTCCTTGAGCTCCTGCGGGGCCTAGGCGAGACACTACGCGACACAGACCTATAGCGTCGCCTCCTTCCATAGTAAGAATCATCTGGTGAATACTCCCTGCTAAGAGGGGAGTAAGAACGCTCACGGTATCTCACTGGTGACCTGCTATAAGGAGAGCGTGAGCGAGAATATGACCTGCGCCGCCTATAGTCAGGAGAGTAAGATCTCCGCCTTCTATAGCGTGGAGAGTATGATCTGCTGCTACTTCGGTTAGATGAGTAACTAGGCGACCGACTATAGCTCCTCCTGTAAGGAGAGTAGGTAGCATCCCGACGAGGAGGCGAGTGGCTGGGTGTTCGGCGGCGCTCTACAATAAAGAGAACTCATTAGAAGAGAAACCAGAAATGTATGTGAAAGTGTCAAATGGAGAATCAGCCAATAGAAAAACTTACCACAAACTGTTCGAAGCCCAAGGTATCTTCCTGGAGTGGGGGTTCGCCCTCTCCGCCTTCTAGCCTGAAATGAAAACTAAGAATGAGACCATTGGATACAAACCATCTAGCAAGAAAATATGAGTGAGCTAGTCAACACAGTTACTATAAATGTCAAGACAATGGAAATAACACAAATATGCTAACTTCTACAAAAAGAGAGAATGCAGGGCATACAACCCCAGTGATCTGAAACTTTGTTGGTGAGTTTGATTTGTTTGTTAGGTTGTGGTTTGGAATTTGGTGAAGAGCTGCTACACACAGCTAACCTGCTGCCAGAAACACTTCAAGTGGAAAGAAGCAAACAACTTTCAAACTCATAGAACCAATAGCAAACCATTTAAATCCCAATACAATGTAGAATATATATAGTACAATGTATAATAATTTGAAAATAAATTCAACAGAACGAATGCTGCATCAATAATCACAATTAAGGGAACAAATATTACCTTCTCCACAGTAATGACACGACCTTCTAGTACAGAGCGATCTAGATACTTGATACAGCGGTCAGCCACGTCAACATTTTCCATGGTAACAAATCCAAATCCACGAGATTCTCTTGTCCATGGATCAACCACAAGATGAACATCAATCACCTACACACCCAAACCAGTAAGTTTAAGAACACCGTTGAGCCAATGGACAAAATATACATACACCACACATCAAACTAAACTGAAGTTCAAACCAACCACAATCTTTACAAGATGAAAAGATATAAATTAAGATAGACAAGGGCATTCCCACACATACTTTTCCCTCAGATGCAAAGTGCTTCTCGAGTTCTCTCCTTGTAATACGTGGTGACAATCCTGTCACATACAAATTGTTCCCAGGATTCTCCACAGATGGGCTCCTGCAACCAAATCAAAACGCATAAGCAGAGTACAAACACAAATGACGCAAAAGAATCAACAGAATGAGCCATATGAAAAGTAGCTTGGATAAGGGCACAACCTTGACCTGGACCTCGAAACGGACCTGTATCGCCTTGGGGAAGGAGAGGGGGACCTGGATCGCTTCGGCGAAGGAGAGCGGGAGTACCTTGACCTTCTGGAGTACGACATCTATGGCACAAGAAAAACAACAAACAACAACACAGATTATACAACACATAATTGCTCATCTACAAATCAAAAATATATGATCTTTCACTGAAATTATGGTTTTCCAGCAGCAACCTTATCACATATCACGACTATGAAAAAAAAATGTCTATCTTCCAACATAATTCGCCCGTTCCAACAGCAATAATTAACAAAATTAGAATTTGTAACAATTTTGATGAATTTGTCATAATTCAAGATGCGATTGGGCTGTGCCAGAATTTCATACGCCACCATCGAACAAATATAATTAAATAAACAACTACAACGGATTAAGCCAGAACAGATTAGAGATGAAGAACGAGAATAGAAACTTACCATAGAAATTGATGGCAGAGACGATACTTCCGAACTGAAAATGAATCTCTAATCTCTCTCTGATTATCTCTCCTCACTCTTTTATGATCTCGATCTCTCGGAGAATGGTTATGGATTAAAACGCGAAATAGTTCATAGGGAAAGCATTATATAGGCTGGAAGTCAGGAGAAGTTTCTGGACAGAGTCGGACGCGACACCCACATTAAAATCCCGTTTATTATTTCATGGTCCTGTGGTTTACGTCAATCGAGAAATCCAGTACGGTTGGGCAATCTGCGGTTCGAGTAAACCACTAACGAAAAGCCACGTGGTTGCCAAAGTAGATTTCGTATAAGAAAAAACTTAGATTAGAATCAAGTCGGGAGAAATTTTTAGATATGAGCGTCACATTACTTGTATGTCCAAACTTTCTCTTATTTGCATACATTTTCTAGTCTAGTTTCATGATCTGAACCATTCATCTTTAAAATTAACCTTGAAAGATCATGTCTACAAAAAATTATCCAAATTGAAAATCGTTAACTCATCAAACTACATCAACAAATTGACTGTTTTGGTAAAAGTTAACAGTCTCATGATCAACCGTTCATTTGTTTGATACAATTGCATAAATAAACGATTTATGTTTACGTTAATTTTTTGCAAAAGTGATCTTCAAATGTTAATTTAAAATATGAATGGTTCAGATTGTGGAACTAAATTGTCGAATGTATGCAATTATAGCAAACAAATAGACAATTGATATGAGAATGTTAACTTTTACTAAAATTGTCCATTTATTTGATGTAGTTTGATGAGTTAACGATCTTTAATTTAGATGATTTTTTTTGCAAAAATGATCTTCAAATGTTGATTTAAAAGATAAACGGTTCAGATTATGGAACTACACTGTCGAATGTATGCAAATAAGATAAAGTTCAAACACATATGTCCGACCTAGTTCGTACCTAATTTTTTTTCTTTCGTATAAGTATTAGATTTTAACTCTCCTTTTTTTTTAGTAAAATCCCCTTGAGCTTTCTAAAAAAATTGTAAAATGTACTGCTTAGTCCTAATCAACGATTGATTAGGACTAAGTAGTACGTAATATGAAACAAGACATAACACGAACACTACTAAACATAAGTTAGCACTCCTTAACTTAGAAATGTGATTCAAATTGTCAACCACGACTTTAGGTTTAGAAAATGTTTTTGAGACAATTGAATTGAAAACTAGACTTGACCAAAGTGCCAAGTTTTAGACATTGGACAGTGTCTCCCAAGATTGTACACATTAAAGTTTTTATCTCATGAGCCACGTAAAAAGGGTCTTAACTTTTGTAGACCACTAACTTTAAGCCACGTTGTTACTGCATTGTTTATCATGTACGTACATTAACCAGAGAGCGCGCAAACTAATCTGAGGAGATCAATAGGCGAGAAGAAGGATGTGGGGCTTGTTCGTAGAGAACCTACAAAACAAAAGAGCACGGTCAGAGGGGTCGGTGTGTGCTAAGGACCCTCCGATGCTCAACTCAGCTGAGTAACAATTTTGGCAGAGTAAGGTTGTCAAAGTAGAGAATCATACTTGATTTGGGAGTTTGACCCCTTATTTATAGAGAATGCATTGAAAGATCTTTCACTAATGTGGAAGTCCTATGATCAGGGCACGTCAATGTTCACGTGAGAGATATTCTATAATCAGTTCAGATATGGCCCAATTGTCCCTATGGAATCTTGGAAATATGTTTGCCAGCCTGTCATAGGTAAGTTCCTTAGTAAGCGATTTTGTATAATTCTACGAGGAGCTAGTAGTAAAGAATATTTGGCTATCTTGTGAGTTTTGTAGGCCTTGGTTTGATACAATCGACCTAATTTACTCACGCATGGAATGACCGAGTGAGATCGATACTGTGAGGGCACGTTTACTAACCTGTAATGGGAATGACTCCATAGGGAGTGATTCCCATTACGGTTAAAAATGGATGTTTACTAACCATAGGCGGAATGAGAGTTGCGTGGGACCCACAAAAATTTCAAGAATCAATCCTCCATTTTCATTCCAGTAGGGGGACATGGTATTGATTCATGATCATAGGGGAATCAATTTTTCATTCCGAAATTATCCTCATCATTTATTGATAATCCAGAAATACTCATATGATTTATTGCGTGGGTCCCACAAAACATTTTAATTTCATTGCTAAGTTATATGTAATGGTGTTTTCGTAATTAACCTTATCACGATTCCGATTCCGATTCCGATTCCTACATGTTAGTAAACACATTAATGAGAATCAATCTTGGGATTGTTTCCGATTTCGGATAACAAGTAAACAGAGGAATGAGAATGACTCCTCCTCTCTCCCATTCCTCCTCTCTCCTATTCCTTCTCTCTCCTATTCCTTCTCAATCCCATTATGGTTTAGTAAACATGTCCTGAGTACCGCAGGGCTTGACTAGAAAGGTTATATCGTGCTAGGAGATGAGCCGTTTTTGTACAAAATGGGAAGTATGTACGTACCGAGCATGTAAAATATGGTAGTAACACTCGAGGAAACCCCGTGAGAGTATAGCATTTAACTATGACTTTACACTAGATTACAATGTTGTACATGGGTTAAGCTTGTTAGAGTCCTTTAATATAATTGATCATCGCTGTGTAATATGAGGGGTATGAAACAAGACACAACACGAACACAACTCGTAAATATGAATTATCACTCGTCTAATTAAGAAAAGAAATTAGACTTAAATCGCAAACAATAACTCTAAATTTGCACATTGTTGAGATAAATTGAAGTGCGCCTCAACAAAAATACAAAGTTTTGCCATGAGTTACGAAAAATACACCTTGACTTGTTTCTCAATCTTACTTGGAACTTTAGATCCTAATCTCAAATGTGAATTAATCTTAAAATTAGTAAACTTGAGCTTGATTATCAATTTTTTTTTTCGATACGTGATTATCAATTAATTAAACAGAGTTCTTCATGCAAAACATTATATTTTCAATTTTGCAAAAAAAAAAAAAAAAAAAAAAATCAAAAGCCAGCCAGCGACAAGCGCGACTGGGAGGCTACTTGAAGATATATATGAGAAACTTTAAACCCTCGTAATTTCAAATTCCTCCGACTGCTTCTACCGAATCCTGGTTGATAGATACCAAGACAGTGAATGAGTGACAGTGAAGTGAAGGAAGGCACCCCGAAGAAACAAAACCCGCGAAAATCAAAGAGCCCATTCCGAATCAAAAAGCAGAGTTAAAACCCCTAAACACTCAACCCAAGAATCCAAATTATGGATCCAATAGAAGCAGCGAAGGAACTCTCATTCCGGGTCGGGTTCTCCGGCCACAGCGGCCACCTCAGGCTCGAACCCCTCTGCACCGTCGAGCGTTCCGACCCCGTCAAGTCACTCCCTGATTTTGTTCTGGTCAGTGTCATCATTCTACCAATTCAATTGCAAATTCATTGCCTTTCATTCATGTCCTTTCTTCAAATCGCTTTTGGCCGCTACGGTTTGGCTTAGTTTGGTTGGGCAGCTTTTGTTTTTGCTTAATGTATCGGCTTTTAGTGTAAGTGCATTTGGTGCTGTATTGGATTTTAGGCAGTGCCAAACTGAAGGCTTAAATTCTTAAGTGCGAAGTAAACAAATTGATTATGGAAACTTGTTTCCGACCAGAAGAACTTTTTGGAGTTTGCTAAAAGACTGCCTCTTTCATAATTGAAGTGTTAATATATGCCTTATTTGTGCATCAGCCGCCTGCATTTGCTAGGGAAACGCCCGAATCGATAAAAGAGTATATAGAGGAGACATATCTATTGCCAAGATTGGACTCTGAAGTATTTTCACCGGAAAAGGTTGGGAGGCAGTGGGATTTTGACTGGTTTGACAAGGCAAATGTACACTTGGAGCCATCGTTGCCGCGCTCTGTTGTCATTCCCACATGGGAATTACCATTTAGATGCCAAAAGATTGGATCAGAGGGAGGTATATGGGAACCCAAATCTGTGCAGGTATGGGGCTCACTCAATGTTTTTGTTTACGTGAGCATTTCAATTAGCTTAGCATGGGAATTCAAAATTATAATGTGGCGATATATGTTATTTACTGTTTCTAAGTTTATTGGATTCTAAATCACCTGGAAACGAAAAGTGCCTGAGGCCGAGCCCTTCCCTCTTGATGAAGGGTGGTGTGGTATCCCACGGGAGAGGTTTACTTTTGGCGTACATTAGTGAGCACAAACTAACAACTTGGGAGCTCCGTTGCCTCTTTGCTTCACTAGTTTTTGTAGTCTGAGCAATGTGTTTGCCCTACATTTATTTGTTTTTTGGTTTTGTTTTTCTAAATCAGCTGGAAAGAGATTGGTGATTTTGGCAGTATTTTAGTCGCACAATTGTCATCTTGGTTTTCTAAATGTGGACCAAAGTTTGCTTATTATATTTCCTTAGGTTGATGAAATAGAACTTACCGTAGAAGCACAAGAGTCTGGTTCATTGCCACGCATGGCTGGACCAGCAAAGGATTTTGTACGGGGAAGCATCAGCAACCGCCCTTTTCGTCCAGGAGGCTTGGATGATTCCCAATCTCTAGAAAGAACTCTTCCTGATGGTGCTTCTAATGGCGAATGGGCACACCAACTTCTTATTGGTGGCCCTGCTCAGGCTGTTCCACCAAGCTTTAAGCAAGGATTGGACCTTGGTTATCTCCAGGTTAATTTAATTGCCATCTTGATTGAAAGTTGTAGAGTTAAATTTTTTTAGCAATTATAATATTGACAGAAGAGCTCTTTTGAAAGGCATATCCATGCTCGTGGAATGTATATAAGGATCACAGTTCAGTCAAGAGCGCATCAGATGAAAAGCTGGTCAGTTTTTTTGTTTTTTTGTTTTTCAAATAATGTGAACCTGTTATAATCTAGTTTGTTGACTAGACTCTGTATTTATATATTAATTTTAGATCCTCTCTGTCACACCTTCCTCTGCCCAAAACAAACAAATCAAAAACATTTTAGGCAGTTATGTAGTTATCAAGTTGCCTAGATTGCCTTCAAACTCTAATGCATTGCTTTCTCTTACATCTTGGAGTTTTCATTGGCATTTAGTGGTTAGTCATGAAGTGAATCATGTGTCTGAAAAAAATGACCGGTTATAATATATATATATATATGTAAATATTATATATGCATGCGCGGCTGGGTATGTCAATGAAATCTTTTCTAGATTATAATGATCTCATATTTCAAGTTGACAAAGGTTTTCTCAATGTATTTCTAGCGTTTGCAGAGTGAGTTGTCTGTACAGTTTGATGACCTGTTCAAAAAGGCTTGGGAAGAGGATGTTGTTGAGTTTGAAGGAGATGGTATGTACAATCTGCAAATTTGATAGATTTGATCAGTACACTTGTCTATAATCTTATGATCTTATGAGTTAAGAGCTAAAAATGAATTTATGGAGGCTTGATGTTCGGGCTTATGAAATCTGAGCAGATATAGGCAGAGTTAGATATCCCTGTATTCAAATGAACTCGGGCTGGGTTGGCTCTATTAGATTGGCTAAGTATGTTATTGACTAATTTTGCAACTGATAGACCAAGTTAGCTGAGTCACTTCTAAATTTAAGTAGACAAGTTGACTTATGCATAATTGTCTGACCTTCCAGGATCCTGTATTTCGGCTTCTAATGCTCTGGTAATAAGTCCTTCAATGAAAATTTTGCTCACCTCCTCCCCCATCACTCATCATCAAACATTTTTGGATAATGGCTGGGATTACAATTTACAAGTAACAATGAACAAGAGTGATCTAGTGGCAAAAGTTATGCATAGTGGGAATAAGAACCGTGTGGTGTTATATACTTTTTGGTTTATACATATGTTGTTAACTATTCAAGTGTAACTTTGAACTTGGGACAAAATTCTGTGAGTATCTGGTCAGTTGGTTCTGTTTTGATTTTTTTAATTTATATTTTTGGGTTGTTTTAATTTATTCTTTTAATGTGAACGTTATCGCAAAGGTCAATTGTCAGGATCGGAATCCGTCAAGTCAGAGGATGAAGCAACTGTGGTTAATGTTACCAGCAATCCTTGTGTGCCTGAACTATCTGTGTTGGATGAGATTTTGTCAGTTGAGGCAGGAGACTCAAAGTCAAGATTTGATGGAACTGGTGGTGAACAGCACCCGAAGGAGGTAAATATTTGTGATATTTGAACTTTCTCATAAGGAAACTTTCTCGTGTTTGAACTTTTCATGTTTCCCATAGTTGAGTATATTTTTATTTTTGTAAATGGTTCACTAATGACAGGCCTGGGCTATTAGTGGAGGTACTGAATGGATTTCTGAGAATTTTCATGATCTTGTTCCTGATAAGGCACTTGATTTTCCTTTTGAATTGGATACATTCCAAAAGGAGGTATGCTTGCACCATCCTCTACTGTATGTTTTCATTAGAGATTGATTTTTTTTTTTCTGGGACAGACATCAATAGATTGATTATTAATAGGTGGAAATAGTAGAGTTGGATCTTTACCCTATCATTTGTTTTGGGAGAAAATGTTGACATATTTTTGACATTAACTACTAGGCATGAATGTCCTTGGCTTGTGGTTTAATTCATATTCTTTTAGCTAATACCATTTAGTTGTATTTGATGGAAATGTTATGTTTTACGCTTGACAGTTCTTTTAAACACATAAATTAGTACATTACTCTCTCTCTCTCTCTCTCTCTCTCTCTGACACACACATTTTCAATTGGGGGATGTAGCAGATGTCCTGCAGATGTTGGTTGCGTTGACCACATGGTGAAGTCAACATGATCAGTGTGTCTCACATTGTATTATTTGTATAATGGACTATATTTCAGCACTCTTTTAGAAGGTTAAAAATTGAAGAGTTGTTTGATTCTCAAATCAGTTATCCAAATTTTCACCATACGCGCTAAGCATCTGGTTATAATGAACGTGCAACTTCTTATTTCTAGACTGCATTAGAATTTTCATGTCCTCCTAGTACATTGCGGGATTTTCTCAGAAAAAAAAAACATGTAGATTTTTCCCCTTTTGTTTTGCTGTGATAGTGTAATAATTATTTGTTATCTTAGAGAGTGACTCTGAGAATTTATTTCTGCTTAGATAACCTTTCATTGCATTGTTCAGGCAATTTATTATCTTGAAAAGGGGGAGTCTGTCTTTGTCGCTGCTCACACATCAGCTGGAAAGACAGTTGTTGCAGAATATGCATTTGCTTTGGCATCAAAAGTACAGCCTGAATTCTTTTACTGGTGGATAATTTTTCTTGCACATATTTGATTATTTTTTAATATTGTTCGTATCCTAATATTGTGCAGCATTGCACTAGAGCCGTGTATACTGCTCCTATCAAAACCATCAGCAACCAAAAGTATAGGGATTTCTGTGGAAAATTTGATGTTGGACTTCTCACTGGTGATGTTAGCTTGAGGCCTGAGGCTTCTTGTCTCATTATGACCACGGAAATATTAAGGTCAATGCTTTATCGGGGTGCTGACATCATACGTGATATTGAATGGGTATATGGACTTGTTTTTTGTGTATCTTGATTAGTAATTTCCCTCCTTTCTATGGATAGTTCTTCTCTGTCAGTACCTTTGCCAAGTGCTGATATATTCTTGCTACTCTTTCTGCATGTTTGTGTGGAGATAGGTTATCTTTGATGAGGTTCATTATGTCAATGATGTCGAAAGAGGTGTTGTTTGGGAAGAAGTTATTATAATGCTCCCGAGACACATCAATATTGTCCTACTTTCAGCTACGGTATGTACTTCTTTGTGATGTTATTTATCACCATGAAAAAAATAATGCAAATATGAAAGAGTAATCAAAAGGTCCGGATGATCAACTTTGCAATCAGTTGTTAGAATCAATAGGTCTTCAAATTGTTCATTTGAATTTTTTTTGGTCGAAGACTTGTTGATTAGAGTATTATACTTGTTGCTTAGTATTATATCAATAAAAAAGTTATAGATTAGAGTATTATAATTGTTGATTAGTATAGGGTTTCCTTTGAAAAATAAATTTTGTTGAATTAGGTATTATTGGAAATGATAAACGAGTTTCTCAAAAATCACCATTTGTTAGTATTAGATATTGAAACCATCTTAAATTTTCATTTCTTAGTATTAAACTATTAATTTTGGAAGTCTGTTTGTTCTCATATTTCTGTTGAATAGGCTTGAGTTTTTTTTCTTATGGTGTTCTCTTAGTCGTGGATCTCTTGTCCACTCCTGTTTACTTTATTAACTCTGTCTTCGTACTTTCTATTCGAGAAAAGTAAACTTTTCTTAGTATTAATGTCAGCTATAATACCAGCTATACGATTGGTACCTTTGTGCGAGAAGATGCTAAGTAACCTGCATATTTCCTTGCAAATATAGAAGCATTGTCCACTATCTCTGCTGTATTGGATGTACTATGGCTTCGTATTCTATCATAACTAATGCTAGGGATGGAAGTACCTATTATCGAAACTTAGCTAACATGTAATATTACCTGTTATCTTTCCATGGGACATGCTTCCTTGTCTAGATCTTTTAAAAACCTTTTCCTGTGCCCTGAAAAAAATGGGATAACTGTTTTTTTTTTTTTTTAATAAATATTACCAATTTTAGAATTTGTAATAACTTGTAATCTAAATTCTCAGCTTGTGTTACGATACTTGCTCATTGGATATATGGACAATTATTCATTGCCCCCACAGACACATGCACCTTTTTTTGGCTTTTTTCATTTTTTTTGGTCAGCAGATGCATCTCATGATTTGCTAATTGTCAATTTATAGGTACCAAACAAAGTTGAGTTTGCTGACTGGATTGGACGGACAAAGCAAAAGCAAATCCGTGTTACTGGGTAAGCATGTATCTCTGCAGTATGTGGGCTTTGATTAAACTTCTTGGCTTTCTCAGACAATTCAAATCATGTAAATGATCTGAATTACATGATTTGAATTATTCTATCATTTCTTTACTCTTTTAATAATGTCGCAGTAAGCGAGTTTGTTATGCTTTCTTTTCAACTTTTTTTCATTATTTTCATATTTGAGGGAGTTTTTATTATAGGACTACAAAAAGACCAGTCCCGTTGGAGCACTGCCTATTTTACTCTGGAGAACTTTACAAGATATGTGAAAGCGAAAGCTTTATTCCTCAGGGGTTCAAAGCTGCGAAAGATACATTCAAGAAAAAGAATATTAGTGTTGCCACCAGCGGCGGTGGGGGTGGTGGATCACGTGTTCCAGCTGCTGGTGGTGGGGGTGGTGGATCACGTGCTCCAGCTTCAGCTTCTCATGATGGGGCTCGAGGTCAAAAGCGTGAAACTTCGCATTCGGGAAAACAGAAGCAATCCGGTGCCCAGAATTCAGGGAATTTATCCAGAACTGGTGGAGCAAATCAAAACAACGGCAATGGCATGAATAATTGGGGTTTAAGAAGATCAGATGCTTCATTGTGGTTGTCACTTATTAACAAGCTCTCAAAGAAGTCACTGTTACCTGTATGGTCAAATATAATTCCCTTTCGCACATGTCTCGCTTTACATTCACTCGACTCTAGTCATTTATGAAAGTAATACAACAAGAGCTTCTAGGATCAGGATCAAGAGTGGACGTCCGCACAGTTTATAGAATGCAGACATCAACCCTCAGATGCAACCAAATGATCAGAACCGTCCTTTTTTTAAGTCCACTGCTCAAACAAAAACAGCCCAATGGAAAATCATTTAGCAATTTGATTACCACCATTATCATTTCCATTTTATCCAACATACTGTATTTGTTTGAGCAGTTTACAATACCAAACGGTGTGCAATTTGGCTGATTCTTTGCAATGACAGTCCTTGCGGAGGACCTAAAGAATGGCTGGTTTTGATCATTGAAGTATATTTGCAGACGTCCACTCTAGAGCCGTGTACATGATTAATTCTTTATTGTTATTTTATCTTTTCTGAAACTAAATAGACATGAAAAGACCAAAAAAAAAAAACACAGGTTGTTCTACTGAAATAGAGAAACAATTTAAAATGAAAAAAGGAAGGCACCACCAAATGGAATTTGCATAATTTTCATATTTTGTGGGGAAAGTAACTTTGTTCCCCTCCCTGTTTTTACCTCTAGTATCTACGTAACTTTTGTTAATAGTGTATGCAAATTTTGGAATTTGTGCAATATTTAGGAATTGATGGTTGTTGCTTAACCTTGTTAATTCCTGCATTCCTGTCTAATAATTCTGTAATCTTATGCCTGGACTTGTCTTCCCAGGTGGTCATATTTTGTTTCTCAAAGAATCGCTGTGATAGGTCTGCTGATAGCATGGCCGGGACTGACCTCACAAGTAGTTCTGAGAAAAGTCAGATTCGCGTTTTCTGTGACAAAGCATTTTCACGGCTGAAGGGATCAGACAGGAATTTACCTCAGGTTCAGTTACATACTAATTATCATTTAAATTAAATATTAAACCCTGGGCCTTGGACATCATGATCTGATATGCAGGTTGTCAGAGTTCAAAACCTTCTTCATAGAGGGATTGGTGTCCATCATGCAGGGCTTCTTCCAATTGTTAAGGAAGTTGTTGAAATGCTTTTTTGTCGCGGCGTAATAAAGGTAAACTTGTGTTACTTCTGGATTATATTTGTTTCCTGACATTCATGTTTTGCTTTTCAAAATGATGCTCCATATACCTTGATGATGTTTAGAGTAAGTGTATGGTAATGACCATTAGTTTTGAACTTTCACTATTGTTATTTCTACATCTGATTGAGTTGAGTTACTATGGTGATTTTGGATCTATACGCTTCTTCTATTTTTTTTGTAGGTTCTTTTTTCCACAGAGACATTTGCAATGGGGGTTAATGCACCAGCTAGAACGGTGAGTTGTGTTAGGCTTGTTAAGATTGGAAGTATAATTTCTACTACATATCAAGATTTTGGTGGTTTTTAATTGGTAAATAACTACTTGACCAAACAAGAAAAACTTAGTAATTATTCTAGGTTTCTAAGTTCTTTTGTTGCATTGGTTTTCTCCTCTTAATTTGTTAAATTCAGTAATCAGTTACCAAATAAATCCTGTTAGTACAAGTGTAAAAAATTCTGTTGATTGAAGCTATTATTTTCATTATATGAGGCTAGTTCAGTAACAACTTCTAGTAACGTGGTCATGTTGAGCTTTTTTAATTCAAGTCCATCAGGAATTGGTTTACGTGATGGTTTGTACAGCAATCTTGGTTTTACGATTCACTGTTTATTACAACGAGAAAGAACATGGTTTTTCACATCCCTTACTAGTTGTGCTTTGTTACTCTGTGTTGATGGATGTTTTGGTATGAAGAAATAAGAATATTGGAAATAATGGCAAAAGAAATCTGCTTGGCCGCTAGTTAGTATATCTCTTAAATGGACAGATGGGTTTGAGATGATGCATCTTCCTATTTGCTATGCAATAGCTGCGGATATGACATTATTATCTTGAACTCTAACTTGCGTCAAGATTTTCTGCAGGTTGTTTTTGATACATTGAGGAAATTTGATGGCAAGGAATTTAGACAACTACTGCCAGGAGAATACACTCAAATGGCAGGCCGTGCTGGCAGGAGAGGACTTGACAAAATTGGTACAGTTATTGTAATGTGCCGTGATGAAATCCTAGAAGAGAGGGATTTGAAGCATGTCATAGTTGGAAGTGCAACCAGGCTTGAATCTCAGTTTCGGCTTACTTATATTATGATCATGCATCTTCTGCGTGTTGAAGAACTGAAGGTACCTAGTTACTTCATATCACTCCCATTCATACACATAGGGGGAAGAAAAAAGGACTGCCAATCAATTTTGGGATCCCGTTCCAAATTGAAGAAGTTAAATCCTGAATGTAAAGCATACAATGACCTCTATATAGCTTTTGATAAATACAGGAATGCTCTTCATCCATAGCTTCTATAGCTTTATGGGAGCAATACAAATATATTCTTTCTGTCAATAGAATGGTCCTATAATTTCAGTCAACTCAGTAATGTTCCTTAATCTGGTACTGAAAGTACATTGTTTTTGAGGTTGATTAATATTGTTGGAATTCACTAGGATAGAAAAAATACTAGTTTTGTTCAGCCAGCATTCAAAGTAATGGCCTTAAACTCATTCTCACAATATTCAATCAATGAAGGCTGATTTTTGTTATAGTTTTTAATCTTTCTTATTTATGTGTTTATGAAGAAAACAAGTCTGCTTTTCATATCACAAGTACAAGGCAAAGTTTAATGTCTGCAGTTTTAATGAGTCCATTTACGAATATTGGTTGGGATCATCACCACAGGTAGAGGACATGCTGAAAAGAAGTTTTGCTGAGTTCCATGCTCAGAAGAAACTACCAGAACAGCAGCAACTTCTGATGCGAAAGCTTGCTCAGCCTACAAAAAATATCGAGTAGGTCCACACCAGTCTTGATTATTACTGATCTGTCTTGTAATGGAGAATCTTTATGCGGGCTTCAGTACAGCCTCTATTATACTTGAGCAGATGAAATTGTTAGAATGTTGTGTTTTGTCTCATATTGAATGGTTCATGAAGCATGGGTATTTGCATGTAGATGTATTAAAGGCGAACCAGCTATTGAGGAGTATTATGACATGTACTCAGAAGCGAAGAAGCATGAGACGGAAATATTGGAGGCAGTAATGCAGTCCCCTGCAGCACAACAATTTCTTACACCTGGAAGAGTGGTAGTCATGAAATCACAATCAGTGAGTCCCTTAATCAATTGTTAGTTATGTTTTTCTTCTTTTTCCTCCTCCTGGATCAAATTTTTGTGGTACTCAAGCCGTCAAGCATCCACCTAACAGTAAGTGTTAAACTGTTAATATATGATAGTTCCTATTTTTTTTTGGCTTTTTTGGGATACCTAAATAACTTGCATTATGCTGACATCTGATATGTACCTATCAAAAATTAAGATTAAAAGAAAAACATTTATGTCATCTGTGTTGTGATTTGTGTGCAACTTGGGACTTCATTATTTTAGGTGATAATTTCACAAAAAATTTAAAGGATACAATAACTCCCTTAAACTTGACCAAAGCTGGAGTATTCATTGACAATTGTATGCAAAAGGGTGGGAGATATGGAGGAGATCCACATGAGTAGGTAAAAATTTGAGTTTCTTATGGATTGAAGTATTGAACCTGCATTTGTAATTTGAGCACTATATCTTGAGCTTATAGGAAAAATTAGTTACCAACTTAGTAGATAAATTTGAACAACGTATCAGTATCACTTTGGAAATTGATTGATAGCAGCAAATTTATTTATTTTTTGGCAATAAAAAAGTTTCAATGACTTCGAAGGTCAATAGGAATATTACATTTGAGGCTTTGCCATCTCATTCTCACTTCTTCTGCTCTTGAAACTGAAGTTAAAGGGAGTGGTGTTTTCCATGATACATGTTTGATTGGTGCTCAATTGTTGGTTTCCAGTCCTCACTATTTTTTTTTTCGAAAACGCAATTTTTATTGATCAAATGACTGAGACAATTAAAGACTAAAAGAGGACAAGAGGTCCAAAACAGAGAAGAAAAGCAGAAAATTGTTTCTAGTTCTCACATTTAGCATGGCCTTAGCTTTTAAGTATGGTTCTATTGTTGTATTTTCAGTTTAAACTTTAAAAGTAAACTCTTCCATTTTTTCTATGAGGCTTTTATCTGGTTCTTTGTTAGAGTAGTTATGGGTGCTAAACCTGTATGGATGCTTTACCGACAGGCCCAGGATCGCTTGCTTGGAGTTGTTGTGAAATCACCTTCTTCTGGTAATAAACAACACATCGTTCTAGTGCTGAAACCTGAATTACCAGCGACAATCCAAACTCCGCTGGCTAGTGGAAACTTGCAAGATTCCAAGAACACTGATTCTTCTCAGGGTTTTTACATGGTACCAAAATCTAAACGGGCTCTTGAAGAAGAGTATTGTACTTCTGTCTCTTCTCGCAAAGGATCGGGTGTCATCAACATAAAATTACCGCACCAGGGTGCTGCTGCTGGGGTGAGATACGAGGTTAGAGGAGTCGATAACACAGACTTTTTATGCATATGCAATAGAAAAATAAAGATTGATCAAGTTCGGCTTCTTGAGGACAGTAGCAGTGCGGCTTACTCCAAGACAGTTCAACAGCTGTTGGACACAAAATCTGATGGAAACAATTTCCCTCCAGCCTTAGATCCAGTGAAAGGTAATATCTATTTCTCAAACAATATAACAAAATAATGGGTAAATAAATCTAGTTGAACTAATATATGATTATCTATTCCAAGATAAAATGTATTCTGTTGTACGCTTTCATATTAGTGAAAGTTTTGTTTGTCATAAAGAAAGAGATACACTTGAATGCAACTATATAAAGTTGCTACACATGGCTTCTTTGTAATTTTGTATGATTCTTTATGTCCTTGGATATATGAATTCCTAACTATCCACTTCTTGATTCAATATCCATTTTTCATGTTTACTTTCTCTTCGCTTTTTCAGTACTTCTGTCAGGTTCATGATTTCTATTATTGAAAAAAAAATGTGCAGAAGACTTTGATCAATTAAAATCTTTAGAGTTAACTCACTCTTTAAGCTGACCTTCATAGTGGTGATCCTGGTTCAGATCTGAAGTTGAAAGACATGCATCTTGTGGAAACATACTACAAATGGACTAACTTGTTGCAAAAGATGGCAAAGAATAAGTGCGATGGATGTATTAAATTGGAGGAAAACTTGAAGTTAGCAAGAGAGATAAAGAGACACAGTGAGGAAGTTAATGCTCTTAGGTTTCAAATGTCAGATGAAGCACTTCAACAAATGCCAGATTTTCAAGGCCGGGTACATTTCTATGATCTTTCTTTGTTGCTTTGGATTTTATAGACTGTCTCTACACTTGTGTGGGCCCCCTCTTAATATTTTAATTTGTATTTTCAGATAGACATTCTGAAGGAAATTGGATGTATAGATGCTGACCTTGTAGTTCAAATAAAAGGCCGTGTCGCATGCGAGATGAATTCTGGGGAGGAGTTGATATGTACAGAGTGTTTGTTTGAGAACCAACTGGATGACCTGGAACCAGAAGAAGCGGTGGCATTAATGTCGTCCTTTGTTTTTCAGCAGAAGAATACTTCTGAACCTTCTCTTACTCCTAAACTGTCTATGGCCAAAGAGAGGTCATTCTCCTATCTTCTGCATATTAATCTTTCTCCTGTGCCAGAAGAATTGCATGCTCAGATCTTTTAATAAAAAATATATGCATAGGAGTTAGGTATTACTGTATGCTTGCATTTAGAAGCTACTTTGTCCTCTAGATTTGGCCCCTTTGTTAATTTAGTGCTGCCTATGATGTTAGCATTTCAAACTCTTTGGTGGTAACCTAGAATTTTCACTTTTCGTACTCAGTGCGTCTCCTGGCAGATTGTTTTGAGAAATGGTGCTTATGAAGTTCTGGCTTGAGTACTCATAATCAAAATGTCACCCCATGGAATAATTGTTATTAAAATAGTGTGTTCTGCATTATTCTCTCCTAGTTTGATTTTAACTCATACAAAACCTTAAAAAAAAAAAAAAGCTGATGTCCTGACCATTAACTGATTAGACGTTTGTTCGTTTCAGATTGTACAACACAGCAATAAGACTAGGCGAGCTTCAAGCTTACTTCAAACTTCCAATAAATCCTGAGGAGTACGCCAAAGAGAATCTCAAGTTTGGTCTTGTTGAAGTCGTTTATGAGTGGGCAAAGGTTTGACCTTAGAATTTCATAAATTATTCCTGTGACTTGTGTCTGGAGCAGTCTATCTCATATGTCCTTATTATCTGCAGGGCACACCATTTGCAGATATTTGTGAACTCACAGATGTTCCTGAAGGCATGATAGTGCGGACCATTGTTAGACTTGATGAGACGTGTCGTGAATTCAAAAATGCTGCTTCTATTATGGGTAATTCTGCTCTATACAAGAAAATGGAGACAGCTTCAAATGCGATAAAACGTGACATTGTATTCGCAGCTAGCTTATACGTCACCGGAGTATAACTGCTTCCTAACTTGAAGGTACAACTCTCCAGTTCATCCTTGTAAGTACTGTATGGGAGGTTCTGGAAAAGATACCTTCTTGTATATTAGTAATGTCCTGTTCCATATGCTGGATTTCAGCCCACTTTTCAATGTCTGGCCAATATAATTTCTTTATCTTACCCCAATGTTTAATTTTCGCATAGCAAATGAAGATGTTGTAAAATATGGCAGGTAATATTTTACCGTACAGTAATTTTAGTTAAAATTCAGAAAAAGAAAGCTCGCAAGTGAGATATTTTTGCTCAGATGAAGCTAACATAACTTTATCCGTCTGAAGTCTTAACGTGCATTTATAACCCAAATGCAAATCTGCAATGTCTGGTAGTTTAGTACCAAACCAAGCAATAATCCAGTGTTGTTTTCTCTTGGTGAATCAACTTGAGCAAGGATCCAGTACACTACACTATTTTTTTCCTGGCAGGTTTGAACTTCATTTTACCATTATTTTACATATATTGCAGCTCATATGAGAGAGTCAACAAAAAGAATATGAAAAATAGTTGGCTTGCAGTCCTTGATATGGAATAATTTTCAGTACTTCTTGATAGTTTACTCATAAAGTTGAAAAGAATAGTTGAACCTCCTCTCGTAGCTACAAGAAGCATACAAAGGTATATATTACATTGCTTATCCTCACCAACCAACACAAGGCATACAGGTGATTATACATGTACTTATTGGCAACATCAATGGATTCTTAGATAGGCACAATAATATGCAGAGAAAAATATGCATTATTAGCTTTTCATTTAAAGGTAATGGAGATCCACAATCCACCCTAGTTGTCACTTCTGCTTGGCTTGCCTGAAGCAAAAGGTACCTAGAACAAAATGCAGTCACATAAGGTAACTTCGGATTTCAAAAAATGACTGATACAACATAATGCAGATATATAGAAGAAGGCTTACTGTATTAACAGAATCTGGCACCCAGTCATTAGTTGCTGGGTTGCATTGGCAAGAGGCATGAATGCCGGTGTCGGGATCAGGTTCAAGTCTGTAACCTTTGCCACTTGGGTTTTGTACTTTGATAAACCCTGTTCCTGTTGTGTGGTGTTGCTTGTCAACGCAGTTCAGATCCTTGTAGTAGTCTGTCTCCACAAACTCCTCACTCACCTCACTTCCTTTCACAACCAATTTCTGCTTCAACAAAGAAAAGAACGGTTAATATCAATTTGAACAGCAAACACATCAACAAAGCGTTTGTAGTCCAACGGTTAGGATAATTGCCTTCCAAGTAATAGACCCGGGTTCGACTCCCGGCAGACGCAATTTTTTTTTGGAACAGATGTACATGGAAAAAAGAAAAGGCCAAGAAAAACAACCAACCTGTGAATCATTTTCGAGGCGTTGGAACTCAACAAGTTCAGGATTGGGCTCTTGTTTATCATCATTAGAGATAATATCGACATATTGAGACGCATATTCGCTGCGTTGAGGTTTTGAGTGACGCTTGGGAGCTACTCCATTGAAGTATTCTCTTGTCTCTGACTCAATCTTTGCCTCTTCTTCACTTGACAGATGAATGTCACTCCTGTTAGGCCTCCCACAACACTCCATTTTTTTCTCTCTTCTGTATATTTTCTTCTCGGCACTCTTTGTTTCTTTTCCCTCAAAATTTTGGGTTATATCATTATCATGGACACAAATGGTGGTTCGGTGGTAGAGGCAGATATTTTTGCTTGCATTATTATCGTGGACTTGGTGTGGTGGAAATTTTGGGACCCAAAAAGTATCTAACTTTCTCAAGAGAAAATATCCAAATGAGTCTCTGATCTTATCCAAATAGACGGCGTATGTTAGGTGGCAAATTCTTTAGCTTTGAAATTTGAGGTCCCCTAATTTGACTTGTCCATCATCTTGAGACGATGATGTTTTGGGCTTCTAACGCACGGTAAGGTTCGTAGATAATAGTCATGGGCTTCCAGCCCAGCTTTTCTTATTCTTTGACTCTCGCTCACTCACTCACTCACTCACTCATTCACTCAGTGTTCATTACTGGAGTCTTCAATTTCAACTAGCTCGTTTCTCTAGCAAATCCCCAGTCTCACTCACTCTAATCGGACGGCGACATAAAACCAGGTAAAGATATCAACTTTCCTTCAAATACTTAATTGCCGATTCCGGTTTCTCTCCATTTTAAATAATATTCCATCTAGATTCATGACCAACGAGTTTGATTTACCTCTTCTATGAAAGATGTGGGTGAATGTTTGATTTACTATTTAGCTCTTTTGTGAAAGCTTGTTTTGTTGCAAGTGGAAATGGTTAAATTGCACCTTAGGTGGAACTTCTTCTTTGGTTTTGTTTCGGTCAGTGAGAAGAAGAACACCAGAGAGGTCAATCATTGAGCTTCATTTATTGTTTTTAGTTGGTTAGTTTGTGCTCACTGATTAATTGTTGAAATGGGGTTCTTGCTATCTTAAACAAATTGAAATGAGAGAGTGATCCATCTCTATATGTTTGTGCTGCAATTGATTCAGAGGTGGAGAGGCCAAGGTGAGCAAGAAAGGGGGAAATGGCGGCAAAGGTTTCGAGTTTTTCGGATTTGGTTCAGCGAGTGGCGGCTTCTTGCTTGCTGCACCCACTCGGCGCAGGCAGAAACGGTGAATTAGCCGTGAACGGCGCCGGAGATGAGGACGATTTCAGCGAGCTCGAGTTGGACGAGCCCGAGGAAGAGGAAGTGATTGGTGGAGGAGGGTTTAGGGTAAGGGAGGAAGGGTCAACGAAGGAGGTGATGGAGATGGAGATGGCAATGTGGGAAGTGTTCGACGCCGTTTCGGCAATGAAGAAGGCCTACGCTGGCCTGCAAAAGGCGCATAGCCCGTGGGACCCGGAGAAAATGAGGGCGGCTGACGTGGCTGTGGTGGGGGAGCTTAGGAAGCTTGGAGTGTTGAGAGAGAGGTTTAGGAGAAGATGTTCTGGCGGTGGCGGCCGTGGCGGTGGTGGAGTGGTAGCGGCGGGTACGCTGAGAGAGGTGGTGGCGCCGTACGAGGCGGCAGTGGAGGAGCTGAAGAAGGAGGTGAAGGCTAAGGAAGTGGAGGTTGACAGCCTCAAGGACAAGCTCAATAATGTTGTTAATGGCTCCAATGGGAATAATGGCAAGAAGGGCAGATCTATCTCAAGGAGGAAGGTAGGTTGCAGTCAACTTCAAGGTATTAAAACCCTCCCATAACTTTGTGTTTGTATTCAGAAATGGCAGCTGTGTAATGGACTTGTAATTACAGTTGTAGCTGCCCCAGCACCAGAGCTGTTTGAGACAACAATGAGCCAAGTGAAAGAGGCATCAAAGTCCTTCACTTCACTGCTCCTCTCTCTCATGCGTGCCGCTCATTGGGACATTGCCGCGGCTGTGCGTTCCATTGAAGCCGCCACTGTCTCTACCACTATCACAACATCCTCCATTATCACGACTACGCAGAATGGCAATGCCAAGTATGCTCTCCAGTCCTACATTTCCACCAAAATGTTCCAAGGCTTTGATCATGAGACATTCTACATGGACGGTAGCCTCTCCTCGCTTCTCAACCCTGATCAGTACCGCCGTGATTGCTTCACCCAATACCGTGACATGAAGGCCATGGATCCGGCTGAGCTTCTTGGAATCTTGCCGACGTGTCACTTTGGCAAGTTCTGCTCAAACAAGTATTTAGCCATAGTTCATCCCAAGATGGAAGAGTCCTTGTTCGGAGACTTGGATCAGCGACGCCAGATCTTAGATGGAAACCACCCCAGGAGTGAGTTTTACAGCCAGTTCTTGGGGATGGCTAAAGCAGTCTGGTTGCTGCACTTGCTGGCCTTCTCGCTTGATCCAACACCTAGTCAATTTGAGGCTACAAGAGGTGCTGAGTTTCATCCACACTACATGGAGAGTGTTGTCAAGTTTTCGGGTGGGCGGGTTCCTTTGGGTCAGGTTGTCGGGTTTCCTGTAAGTCCTGGGTTCAAGCTTGGGAATGGGTCGATTATCAAGGCCAGAGTTTACCTAGTATCCAGGGATTAGAGGTTTTAACATGTAATGGGAGGAAGCATAATGTAGCCCTAATGTTGCTAGAATTTAGTCCTACTTCAATAAATGTTCAGCTGTGTAATATAAAATGAAAGATGTGTTTTTTTTTGTTCTTTTGTTGCTATTACACAAACATAAATTCTGATTGTCTGGGATCTTTGTCATTCTACATTATCATTTCGGATTTAATCACTATTGATTCAACTATCCAAGACCAATAATTAGGACCAATGAACTCAAAGTGGGTCTGGATTTGAATTTTCAGCTTCCATATCAGTTTTTGCTTGTGTCTGATCACCCTTTACCAATTGCATATGGATTACCATGTATTAAAGGCCAACAAATCCCACCAGAGTTTTATGTGCTGCGAGTTACAGAATATTTGATGAAGCTGGAGTTCATGATGAATTTGGACTGATCAGTTATCAGACATTTTAAATGGCAATGAGCCAATGACTACAAATGGTACAGAACAGAACTACAGTTAAAGTATGATGACTATGAACTTATACTTTAACTGTATAGAACATAAGATCTCATACTTAATGTCTCCATGAGAATAGAATTAATCCTGAATGTGGTGCTTTGGGAAATTGAATCTCTCATCATTCTGAATTTCACCTGGAACATATATAATCAAGCAGGGCCTATATCCAAGCCATAGCCTTAAATCTGAGTATGACTACTGTAGAGCTTGAAACTGTAGTGATTAAAATTAGAACATATAGGGCAATATCCAAGCCATAGCCTTAACGTTCTGCTTGTCTGGGATCTTTGTAGCCCAGATTGGCTAGTTAAAATAGTTTTTTAGCTATTTTAACAAAAAAGTAGAGAAGCTTGCTAGAGTTAAATAGATTACGGCTTCGTTTGGGGATGCGTTTTGACTTATATGATCACTTTTATTTTACATCTTCCAAAGATTTAGTGTTTGGTTAAATAATAAAAAACCGTGTTATTAAAAATCACGGGTCCTCTGCTAACAATGAGCCAAGGATTGTTTCTCTGTGGAAGAGTCTGCAAAAGAAAGTTAAAGACAAAAATTCTGATGAACCTCAATTTCAGTCTCAGGTTCCTTTAGTGGTGACTAAGGATGTTGCTCCTCCCTCTGCTAAGGGCATATCTTCTCAACCTATGAAGGACATCACAAATGGGAAGTCTACTGGGAATGGGGCTGCTCCTAGTAAGCTAAAGAGAAATGGTTTGGGAGCTAAGGCGTTGAAAAATTCTTGTTCTGGTACTAAGACTTTTTCGATATCTATTCCTGAGCTTTCTCTTCTTCCCAAGGCCACTGCTCCCTCCCCACCTCTCACCAACATTCCTGCAAACTTTGGCCACTGCCCTCCTGAGAATCCTACTACTATACGTTTTGCTGGTGGTGGTTCTGGTTATGGTCATTCTTGCATTGCTCAGGCCTCTTCTGACTTTGCTTCAGCTACCTTTGACGAGGCTGCTGGTACTCCTATGGTGGTTCAATCCTTGAATCCTAGTGATGATGAAGCTTCTTTGAATACTGATATGTCCTCTTCTTTGGAAGAGAACATGATCGTTTTCTTAATTATTGAGCTCTGCTCTTCTCTCTTTTTCCGGTGTTAATGGATCACATTCTTTTCTGGAATGCTCGTGGAGCTGGTGGTAAGAATTTTAAATCTGATATTGCTGATATTGTTAGCTTAAATAAAATTAGTATTTTGATCATCTGTGAGCCTCGTGTCCAATCTGGTCTGCATATTGATGACTTGTTTAAGTTAGGGTTTAATAAGGCTGAAATTGTGGAAGCTATTGGCTTTAGTGGTGGTATATGGCTCATCTGGAATAGCAATTCTGTTACTGTTGAGCCTTTTCTTTCTACTACCCAAGCTATCACTGTGAAGATCCTCAATGCTGGTGGGCAACCTTGGCTTCTTTCTGCTATCTATGCTAGCACTTATGGACACATCAGGAATTCCCTTTGGGAGCACCTTGATTTAGTCTCAAACAGTTATGATTTTCCTTGGTTTCTTACTGGGGATTTTAATGAAATTCTGTCTCTCTCTGAAAAGAAGGGTAGTTCTACTTTTGGTCGAGTTGCTGGTTTTAAGAGATGGGTGGACAGATGTGCTATGATTGACCTTGGCTTCCAGGGCTCAATTTTCACTTGGACTAATAACACTGTTAAGGAAAGGCTTGATAGATGTCTTTGTAATGATGATTGGAGGCTGTTGTTCCCTGAAGCTAAAGTTCATCACTTATCTAGGATGTCCTCTGATCACTGCCCTCTTTTAACTAAGTTGGTTCCTCATTGCAGTTCACCCCGAATTAACCCACCATTTCGTTTTCATACTATGTGGATGCAACATGAGTCTTATTCTGAGCTGATTAATGACACTTGGAACTCTACTGCTGGGAATTTTTTATCCAAATCTCATGCCCTTATTGCTACTCTTAAGGAGTGGAATAAGGATGTTTTTGGGAACATTTTCTTTCAGAAAAAGAGGCTTCTTGCTAGAATATGTGGCATTCAAAAGGCTTTATGTATTCACGAGTCTTCTTTCCTTTCTAAGCTTGAAGTTGAGCTGAACAATGAGTATCAAGCTCTGCGTGATCGTGAGGCTGCTTATTGGAAACAAAAATCTAGAGAGAAATGGATTACTGATGGGGATAGAAATACTAAATTTTTTCACCTTACTACCATGATTAGAAGAAGAAGAAATAAGATTGATGGTCTGTTTAATGCTGATGGCATCTGGTGTGAGGACCATGTGGAGTTGAAGAACATTGCTGCTACTCACTTCAGGAATTTGTTTACTGCTCATGCTGAAAATGACTCTCGGTTCCTCATTCCTTGGCTGTTCCCTGATCTTTGCCAATCCGACATTACTATGTTGGGTTGTAGTGTTAATTTGGATGAAGTCAAGGCTAGTCTCTTCCATATTGGGGGGCTCAAAGCCCCTGGTTTTGATGGGTTCCCTGCTAAATTCTTTCAGCAGCACTGGAATCTTATTGGTAAAGATATTTTTGATTTGGTGTCTGTTGCTTTTAAATCAGGCAACATTCCTGATGGGTTAAATCATACTCTCATCACTTTGGTGCCTAAGTGTAATAGTCCTCAGTATATACATCTATTCAGACCTATCAGTTTATGTTCAACCATCTATAAAGTCATTTCCAAGGTAATTGTGGCGAGACTCAGGCCTCTTCTTGGTAAACTGATTAGTCCTAATCAGGTCAGTTTCGTTCCTGGTAGGCACATAACTGATAACATTATCATAGCTCAGGAGATGCTCCATAAATGCAAAAATTCTACAGGCAAGAAGGGCTTTATGATTTGGAAAGTGGACTTATCTAAGGCTTATGATAAGCTCAGTTGGAATTTCATTGAAAAAGTGCTTTATGAAGTTAAGTTGCCTGCTTCTTTGATTAAACTCATAATGAGTTGTGTCACAACTACTTCTTTCCAGGTTGTTTTAAATGGGGATCTTTCTGAGACCTTTACTGCTCATAGAGGTATTAGGCAAGGAGATCCTCTCTCTCCTTACCTTTTTGTTTTATGTATGGAAAAACTTTCCCCCTTATATGTTCTGCTGTCAAGGTGAAAAAATGGAAGCCTTTTCGTGCCTCTCAATCGGGCCCTGCTATCTCTCATCTTTTTTTTGCAGACGATCTTGTGCTTTTTGCTGAAGCTTCTGCTAATCAAGCTGAGGTCCTGAAGTCTTGCATGGATGAATTCTGCAACTTATCTGGGCAGACTATCAATTTTGATAAGTCTGCTATTTACTGTTCTCCTAATACCCACAAGAGTGAAGTCAGATTAATCAGCAATATTTGTGGCTCTCCCATCACTAATGATCTTGGTAAGTACCTTGGCATGCCTCTTCTCCACTCTCGGGTTACCAAGTCTACTTATAATAATCTTGTTGATAAAGTGCAAACTAGATTAGCTAGTTGGAAAAGCAAGCATTTGAGTATGGCCGGTAGGATCACTTTGATTCAAGCTGTAACTTCCTCAATTCCTACTTATGCAATGCAGACAGCTAAGCTCCCTTCAACGACTTGTGCTCAACTTGATAAGCTAAACAGGAATTTCCTCTGGGGTGATACTACTGCTAGAAAGAAAATTCATTTGTTGAGTTGGAGTAAAGTCTGCAAACCTAAAGCTTTAGGTGGCTTGGGTTTGAAAAAAATGGCTGACATGAACTGTGCTATGTTGGCTAAGACAAGTTGGAAAATCGTTCAGAAGGATAAGGGCCTGTGGTGCCAGGTTCTTGATAAAAAATACCTGAAGCATAAGTCCATTTTGGATAGTGACTATAACAGGCATATTGGTTGCTCGAATACTTGGAGTAGTGTTCTTCATGGCGCTAAGCTTTTGCGTGCTGGTCTGTGTTGGAGAGTGGGGAATGGGAAATCTATCAAGTTCTGGAATGGTAATTGGTCTGGTTTAGGTAATCTTTTGCAATTTGCTATTGACTCTTCTACTATCAATATGGAGTCCTGTGTTCATGATTTATGGGGTAACAATGATTGGAATTTTCCTTTGCTTTTAAAATACCTGCCTTCTCATATTGTGGATCACATTGCCAAAATTCATGTTTGTCTTGGTGAGATTGATGATAAACAAATTTGGCAGCCCACCTCTAATGGGGCCTTCTCTGTGCGTAGTGCCTACCAGCTTGTTTCTTCCTGTGATAATGCTCCTCAGGTGGCTTGGAAGGGTATTTGGTCCTTCAACATTCCTCCTAAATTAAAGGTTTTTGCCTGGACTGTTGCTCATGGCAGATTGTTAACTAATGCTCAGAGATTCACTAGACATCTCTGCCTAGATCCTTGTTGTAAGTTTTGTCCTGGTCAAGTGGAGTCAATGCTCCATCTTCTTCGTGATTGCACTTTGGCTAAAGGGGCGTGGTCTGTTATTAAAATTCCTGATGCAATGTCTGATTTTTTCCAATTGAATTGGAGTGACTGGATTAGTATGAATGTTATGAAGCGTGGTTGCAGTTGGAACTCCTTTAACTGGAATGAGTGCTTCATTTTCATTTGTTGGTATATTTGGAAATGGAGGAATAATAGTATTTTTGATGAGGTATTCAAGTATCTGGAAAACCCTTTGCAAATTATTCTTCACTTTATTTCTGAATGGTTTAGTACTATGAAGAAGGTTGATATAGCCACTGATAAGCAAACTTTACTTTTAAGGTGGATTAAACCCCCTTTGGGGCGTTTCAAACTCAATGTTGATGGATCTCGAGATGGGAATGGCATTATTGGAGCTGGAGGAGTCATTAGGGACTGTTCTGGTAACTGGATTCATGGTTTTTCTCATCGTATTGGTAGTGGGGATGTTATTCAAGCAGAGCTCTGGGGTCTTTTTACCGGTCTTAAGTTGGCTGCTGATTTGCAGCTCAAGCATCTTTTGGTGGAAAGTGATTCTGCTATTGCCACTAATCTCCTTAACTCCACTGATGTTGAGCTGCATCCTCTGGCCACTATTATTAGCAACTGTCGTGCTATCATGCAATTGTTTGATTCTTGCCTTGTTCAGCATGTTCACAGGGAATGCAACTTTGTTGCTGATGCGCTTGCTAAGAACAGTATTACTCTTGATCGTGGCACTACTTTCCTCTGTAGTCCTCCTCCCCATATTGCTCGTCTGGTGTTTGATGATATCTCTGGCAATCCTCGTTCCAGAGTTGTTGGTCTAAATAGATCTGTTAGTTAGGCTTTGTCTCTTTTCTTGCCGTTTGGCTTCCCTTGTAACCAAAAAAAAAAAAAAAAAAAAATCACGGGTCCTCTGACCGCAATTTTGAGAAGCAGCTAAAGGGACGCTTTCTAAAAACCTGGTTTTATGACAGCACGCGGAAGAGCTCGAGTTTAATGAAAGTTAATAACGCCCTTATTTATTGCTCAAAAAAAAAATAACGCCCTTATTTGTTTTTGAAAATGGCAGCCTTTTGTCCTCCATCAAACGATCTCAAAGCTCAGACTTCCTCTTCTCCAGTTCTCCTTACTCTGAACCCTCCCCAATCTTTCTTCTTCTCTGTTCTTCCCTTTGAATCGATTCTATCCCTTTGGTTTTTTCTAAAGTGTTCTTCAATTCAAACCCTTATTCTCTTCAATTTATTACCGTGAAGTGTGACTGTGGGAACCCAATTTCTCTGCACTCCTCTTCATCAATTCATCTTCTTCCTACTTTAATTTTTCTTCTACCGCAATTCCCCATCACTGCTGGAAGTTTTCTTTTCTGGGTTTTTTGGATAATGCTATAAGGTATTTCAAATTTCCTTTTTTTTTTTTTTTCACGTTTGATTTTTAAATCAATTTATGGACTTCTTAGTTTGATTCTGCTCTTGATTGTATATATGATTGTTTTGATTTTGGCAGTTCCATTTCAATTCTTGATTTTCTGAATGGATTTGGCGATTTGTCCTTATGAATTTTTCTTTATATCAGCTTGATTTAGATTTTAGAGAATTTGACATCTAGAATGTCAGTCTGCCGTGAAGATGGTGATTTGCTTCTTAAATCGATGGTAGAAGCGGTGATAAATGTTTGATGAAAGATCATAACTACTGCTCAAAGTGGTAGTTATGATCATGTCAGCGATAATCAAATTGATGAGACCCCAGTGAGGAGGATAGTCTGTTATCATCAGAATGAAGCTACCAATGAAAAGAAGCCGAAGAGAAAAGTGATTTAACAGAAAAAAGTTTTGAGATTGGTTTGAAGATAAAGAAAAATGCTGATGGGGATGATCATCTGCATTCTTTTCTGCTAAAAACGCTATATCCATTTTAGTAATTGTACTATGTTATAGTAATTTTGTTTAAAATTTACCAAACGCATTTTATTATTACATGAGTTTTAAAAACACGATTTACCAAACGTTTAGTTGAGTTTTTTCACAACTGATTATTCTCACATCTAAGTTTTTTTCCAATTGAATATTCTCACAGCAATACCAAACTAAGTCTACGTCTAAAATCATCTCCATCAGTTTCTACCTTGATTTTTAGTTTGATTCTATTCCGAGATCAAGTTTTCGTCTAAATATTTATGAGCATACACGATTTTGGCTTTTGTTAGTATCTTGTTAGAATAGAATGACCATATATTTTTTCTCCCTTTTTATAATCTTAGATTTACTTTCCATAAATAATTTACGTGTGAAAAATCGTGTGACATACATTGTTCCTGGATCAGTGTACATAGAAATTTAAGGATCTTAATTTCTGGTCTTGCATCAAAGAACAAATCTCTGTTGTAAGTTTGTAACCAAAAAAAGAAGAACAAATATCTGTACATCGGACATTGTCGAGGGGCCAATACAGATGAAGGATTCACGTGGTATGATTGGTGCCAATTTGTTCAGAAGCTTAATTAAGCAAATTAAACAAGTCGAATCTGATGAGCTTTTTGGCTAAAAATTAATGCATGCTTCTTTGCATGTGGCCGACTGGTTTCATTTTCTTGATACATATATCTTCCTAACTTTTTTTTTATTTTTTGACGAAAGAGCAAATATATTAAAAATAAGAGTAGAGTTATTATCACATATAGTACCTAAATTATTTCTCAATTATATACTTAGTACCTGAATTTTAATTTTTGTCACAAGTAGTACCCAAAGTTTTCGATTTCATCTCTTGTGGTACCTGAACTTCAATTTTTGTCACAAGTAGTACTCAAAGTTTTCAATTTTTGTCACAAGTAGTACCCAAACTTTTCAATTTTTATCACAAGTAGTACTCAAAGTTGTCAATTTTTATCACTAGTATCCAAAGTTTTCCATTTTAGCTTTTTTTTTTTGGAACACGCGCCCTCACACGCATATATTTGTGACAAAAATGGTCTTAGGTACCACAAGAGATGAAATCGAAAACTTTCGGTACTACTTGTGACAAAATTGATAACTTTGGGTACTACTTATGACAAAAATTGAAATTCATGTACCAAATATATAATTGAGAAATAGTTCATGTACTATATGTGATAAAAACCCTAAAAACAAATAGATGAAGCATCAAACAATAAAGAGAAAAATCCTCATATGGTACCTGAACTATTACCAAATGCAATTTTTGGTACCTGAACTTTCATAAAGAACCTGGTGATACCTGAACTGTTCCTCAATTTGCCATTATAGTATCTACCATTAAATATTCCGTTAAATGCTTATGTGGCATGGATAAAACTTGTAATTTGGTGACTATAGTATGGGCAAAACAGTCATTAAAGATTTTTTACTATTAAATGTAAAAATAAAAATAAAAATAAATTATGCAAAAAATAATAATTTATATTAACATAATCAAGTTAGAGTTTTTATCCCCAAACATTCAAGATTAAAGATGCAAAAATTATTTTTATTCACATATATTCAAGAATAAAGATGCCATGTAGGTGGTTTTATTATTAAATTTTAAAATCAAAATAAATTATCATTATTTTTTAATATAATAAAAATTTAAATTACTTTTTTTAATATAGTTTATTTTTATTTTTTAATTAATAATAAAACCACCTACATGGTAATAAATTATATTAAAAACAAAAAAAATGGCAATAAATTATATTATAAAAATAAAAATAATTTTTCTCATTTTTAGTCTTGAATTGTGGATAAATTATCTAAATCTTTTTTTTGTATAATTTATTTTGAAAATATATGAAATGACTATATTACCCATGCCACATAAGCACTTAACAGAATATTTAACCGTAGGTACTATAATGGCAAACGGATGAATAGTTCAGGTACCACCAAGTTCTTTATGAAAGTTCAGGTACTAAAAATTGCATTTGGTGATAGTTCAGGTACCATATGAAGGTTTTTCCCAACAATAAAATATGTTGAAGGGAGGAAGGTGGGTTTTAAACCCAATTGGGTGGGCACATCCTTCATGCAGCCAAGTGTGCAACGTGATCTGCTGGTCCAGGATATTATATCTTGCTAACTTTGAGCATTACCTTTTCATCATTTATATCTCGTACGTTTTTCTCATGCTCATGCATTTCAATTCCCCCCTCCATTTTGCAAAGCTTATTCTTCTAATTGGCACCTTATAAGGTTGGACATGAATGTTGTGTTACACAATTTTAAGTTTCAACGTGTTTGGATTTGAATTTCAGCCGTTAAAAAGATATATATATATATATATATATATATATATATATATATATTCAAGTGAGGACCTTATAATAAGGACTTCGTGAGGACTTTCAAATCAACGGTTAGATGAGTATTTTAAAGTTTATTTGAAATATTATTTTTTAAGCATATTAGTCATCCAACCGTTAATTTGAAAGTCCTCATAAAGTCCTTATTATAAAGTCTTCACTAGAAACACTCCTATATATTCAAATACTGAGAAAAAATATCACATTATTCTAATACTAGAGAGACTCCCATTTATTCAAATACTGAAGAAAAAAAAATACTGAGGGGCAAATACAGATGAAGGATTGACGTGGTGCCAATTTATTTGTTCAGTAGCTTAATTAAGCAAAACAATCTGATGAGGTTTGGCTAAAAAAAATGCATGTTTCCTTGCATGTGGACTGGTTTCATTTTCTTGATAGATATATCTTCCTAACTTTGAACATTACCTTTTCATCAGTTATATCTCGTACTTTTTTCTCATGTTCATGCATTTCAATTCGCCCCTCCATTTTGCAAAAGCTTATTCTTCTAATTGGCACCTTATAAGGTTGGACATGAATGATGAGGTTTGAATTTTATATTTCGACGTGCTTGAATTTGAATTTCAACCGTTTAAAAGATATATATTCAAATACTGGGAAAAAAATATCACATTATTCTATAAAAGTAGATAAATAGAAAACAGAAAAAGCGCATGCATTCCCCCCCACTATTTTTGCAAATCTCTTCTTTTTTAATGGGCACCTTTATATTTTCGGACATGGAACCTCTTCTAGAAGATTTCAAGTTCAAGCTATAAAAAAAAAATCGAAATTTAGAAAGCGTTAATGAAATAGATAAATGAAAAGCGAGCGTCATCTTAGCATGAATTATTTTTAACAGTAAATAAGAGTATTTTTTTTGGCAATCTACAGTAAATAAGAGTTTAGCTATGTCCTATAGGTCATCTATCAAGCTCATTCAACGCGTAATCCAACAGAAAAGCAACAAAATTAGAGCACAGCTCTTATCCGATCGACGTCCTTAATTCGTCCCAAGCATTATGGCATTATGCAATTGGCCAAATTTTGTGGCCCGACTTAATTTGGACAAATACATTTGGCTAAGCAGGACATGTTACCGATATTTAAGCCGACATGTTACCGATATTTTTTCACAACATGATTGCTGGAGATCTGAAGTAGTTTCATTCTTTTTCCTTTTTGCTGAGGTTGGTTTCCAAGGACTAAATAATCATTTGAAAATTAAATAAATAATAAGACAGTTCTTAGGTTAAACCCTAGCTTCTGTCTTACATATTTTTGACAACCAGCTATATATCCCAATAACAATTTACCAAAAAGATGCCGTCTCGTTTGATTCACGGAAAAGAAATCAATTTTTTGACATTTACAATGGGTACGGGAAATTAAAATTTCTATGAGGATTCTATTCCAGTGTTTGATAATTAATGTTGAGAAAGTTATTAGAAAATTGGTAATTAACGCTAGAAATTGAGTAATTAATGCAACTCCAACTATGAGTCTCATATTGGGGGTGTCAAATTCAATATAGCACCCCTTAGCAATACTATTCATATGACACCTATCACCATCTCCAACCATGAGGTCTCATATTCGGGTGTCATCCAATTTTTTTTTTTTTTTTTACAATAACTTGAATATTTAATATTTTATGAATAATGTCTTTAAATTATAAATAATCATTTAATAAAAAAGAAAAAAAAATTCATTTTCATTTTTTGGCAACAGCGTATTTATTTTTTTTAAATTTTTTCGGTGTATATTTAAGTTTAATTTAATTAAATCATGGTGTGGTATAATATAAGCCGTCGAAATTGTTGTTACTGATTTTCTAGGCCATTAGACGAGTGACAAATCATATGCAAAATGACTAGGCCCGTGTTGGTCCCACGTCTCAATTATGAGACCAGTATTTGGAAAAGTCCTAGATATGAAACCAATTATGAGACTAGTATCAAAATTATAAGACTTGAGGCTTTTTAATTTTGGGATTGGAGATGCTTATTTTGGCAAAAGAATCTCAAAATGAGACTCAAGGACCCTATGGTTGGAGTTGCTTTTAGGCCTCGTTTGGTTCACATAAAGGAAATGAAAGAAAAAGAAATCAATTCCTTGCTCTTCCCATAAGCATGAGAAACTGAAATTTCTATTCGTTTTTCTTTCAAGTGTTTGGTAACACTAAAAAAAACAATCAATAAATAATAATATATGAAACAAAATTAATATTTATAATTTCATAAATGATTATTTTAGTCATAAAAGTAATGTAAATAATGTTAAATTAGTGCAATAAATGCAGGAAAGTAAGAGGGAAAATGATTCCCTTGAGGGCGTGGAAGGAACCATTTTCTCCCTTATTTTTCCTTCTTTCAGGAAAGTATTTCCTTTACTTTTGTATCTCAAACATAGAAAATGAATAAGCTTCCTTTCTCAAGCCCCCAATTTCACGAACCAAACGAGGTCTTAGGGGTATGGGATGATTCACTTTTTGCTACTTTTTCCTTCCTCCAGGAAACTTGTTCATATCTTTGTGCTTACCAAACATAGAAAATGAATGCATTTCATTTTTCAATATCTCAAATTCCCGAACCAAACGAGAAAAAGCATAGGGAGAGAGAGAAAATAACAAAACACAAATCAGTGGAAGATGTGGATATTTTTGTGGCAGGGAGCCAAGTTGGGTAGCAATAATACATAGTACAACATGTGTAGGTCTAGATAGAAAATTCTCTTTCTGATAAAAAAAAAACAAGAAAAAAAAAGGCGCAACTATTATAAACTTACATAGTGCGCCACTACACTCTCTACAAGCAATTTTGTTGTAAATTATTTCTCCATTTTCCTGGACGCTTTTAATAGAAACAAAATGTTAAAAACCAGCAACAGCTAGCTGTATTATCATGGACACCTTGATAATAAGACTTTTGGGTAGTAAATTTGTTTCTGACGATCAGCCCTGAGAGAATATGAAGTATTAATTCACTGATTGAGGAGAAGAAATTATATTTCATGAAATATTAGGTTTGTCTAAAATGATGCCTTATTTGTTATTATGTAATAACCAAAATCCATGTATTCTTTGATAGTTTAAAAATTTAATCAAAATTCCTATATTTTTTTATAATATAAATAGGGAGTTGTTATTAACACACTCTGAATCTCTATTCACACATATTTTTTTATATTTTTTATTCTTGGAATTCACTTTTATTATGCAAGTTGTCCAATCTTCTTAGAGTAAAAAAAATAAAGAAATAAAAAGTATGTTAATAAAAATTCAGGGTGTGTTAATAACAACTTTATATAGATATAGAAGAGTGAGTGTAATTTTGGCATGAAAAACTTATTTCTTAAAAAGTGAGAGTCACTATATACGTACCCCTCTCCCCCACTGGATTGAAAATGAAGAAATATATATCTAAAAAAAAAATTTATCGAAATCCTGCGGTATTCCAAAATTGTCAACCAAAGACTAATCTGCAGTCGGGGGTCTTGTTAAAACGCTTTCTCCCCCTAGCCACAAAGTACAATTGACGGGTTTCGAACGCGGGTAAAAAAAAATCTAAACTGAGGCCCCGATCCAACTTTAGTTATTTTACCCTCAGAAAAGTCATTTGGTTTTTAGGTCCAAGTGACTTATTCTTTCCTCCTTTAGCTGGTTCGGTTTATGTTTCTCTTCCGCGGGCCTATCATAACACTTTCCATTCAAGAATACTGGTGAGTCCATAAAATTATTTAATCCCAAAGTTAATATTTTTTTTTTCCAAGGGCAAAGACTGATGTCGTAGCTTGAACCCAAAGTTAATTTTTCATCCTAAGGCAAGAGTGATGTCGGTAGCCAGACAAGAAAGAACAATGGGAGAAGAGAGAGATATGCCCTCCATGGCTTTAACCAATAACCAGTTTCACATCTGAACGCTCTTACCAACTCGACCACCACTTGTGGTCCCCAAAAATAATATCTAGCTAGCTATCACCCTTATAGGCTCCTCCACGTACGTCATAGCCCAGTAATCATCCATATGTGTTTGGAGCCTATAAATACCATCGCACTAGCAGTAGCTTGTTCTTCATTCACATATACCATTAGTACATCGCACAGCTAGCCTGCTCTCATTTCTCTCCTTTTCTGGGTCTTTAAACCATGTTCCCTAATTTCTTTTCTTGTTGCTCCCATCTAGAAACTTCAAGGTAATCTATATATATATAAAGGATACACTTGTTTCCAATAATTAAAGCTTTTCTTAATTAATTAATTTTATATTATATTTCACATGTTCACCTTTTATTGTGTTTATAGATTGGATGAGCTCATTTTATTTGCTTCTTATTTTTGCTACATACCTTCTATTCTGGGGGTGGAGGCCCTCAAGCTTAAGCTCTAACCCTACATATATAGCTCTATGAAAATGTGTAAATCAATAATTTCCTACAAAATAGCTGGGTGGATATATAGCCGGATACGGCTGATCAAGATTCTAGCTTCTATCCCGGCTTTTGTTGTTGAAAGAAGTCGGCTTCCTTTCTTTCATCGTTTCCATGCTATTTTGTTTTTCAGTTTCTATATCTTCTGAAATTATGTTTTGGGTTCGTCTACGATATATTAATGTATTAATGTATTAAGTAAATTAGTTTGATACATATGTAGACTAGTTCAAAATCAAGTCAAGCTAGTCTACCAATGCATGAAACTTGTCTACCTTTGTATCAAACTAGTCTATTTGATGTATCAGTACATTAATGTACCGTGGAACTTAATTTTCTTATGTTTTATATTGTCGAGTATTCAGTTTCTTCTCTGTTTTAGGGGTCCATGCAGTTTTTTGTCCCCCCCCCAATATGGTTGTAGTTTTTCTTCATTAGAAATTTTCTATAATAATGCAATTGAGGAACGTACGTTTCGTGGGTTCTCAAAAGTGATTGTCTCTCTTATTGGAAATTTGTGGGTAGGCACTTTGCACACAAATTGGCTTTATGTGAAGAAAAAAACAGCTTATGAAATATATATGGACTTGCGGGGGTGCAAACTTTGCAAAAATGATCGGAGCCTTTTGTGTGTGTTTGTGTACGTACATCTGAGTATATGTTGTGGATTAATTTGAGTGTAATAAAAGCTTCATTTGATGACACATATTAACACCGGATTTGGGTCACTTAGGAAGAAGAACATGATGATCACCAAATGTATATATTAATATGTATGTGTGTGTATATGTTGTGGATTAATTTGTGTGTAATACAAGCTTCATTTGATGACACATATTAACACCGGATTTGGGTCACTTAGGAAGAAGAAGAAGAACATGATGATCACCGACTGGGATCAGAACCTGGATAGAGAGAAATTTGAAATCGACCCACAGTTGCCCTACTTCCATGGAAATCCATTAGGGTCCGGGAAGCCAACAAAATTGTCTCTACGATCAGATATGGTCAAGGTCAAGCCGAGGACAAAAGTCGAAAAGCCAGGAAGGTTTTCGAACTTCTCCGATCTGATTCAGCAAGTGGCAGCTGCTTTCAAGCTTCCCCCACCCGCTTCCTCCTGCAGGAACAGTAGTTCCAGTGACCTATCCGTATATCTCGGCATGAGAGACGAGGAACCGTACCATACCCACAGTGAAGATGAAAAAGAGGAGGTGATGGGAATGGAGTTTGTAATCATGACAGAAGTGTTCGACGCCGTTTCAGCAATGAAAATTGCATACGTGAGCCTACAAGAGGCCCACAACCCGCAGTTGGACCCGGAGAAGCTGAGGGCCGCCGACTTGGCGGTGGTGGGGGAGCTGAGAAGGCTGGGTGCGTTAAGAGAGAGGTACTTCAGGAGAAGATGTTACGGAGGTGATATGCTGAGGGAGGTGGTGGCGCCGTACGAGGCAGCAGTGGAGGAGCTGAAGAGAGAGGTGAAGGCTAGAGACATGGAGGTTGACAATCTCAAAGAGAAGCTCAAGAGCATTGTTAGAGAGACCAATAGTGAGAAGAAGAGCAGGACGCCTCTGTCTAGGAGGAAGGTCTATTGCATTACTCAAACTCAAGGTAACGTACAAATTAACAACTTCTGGATCAGTTTAGGGCAATAACATCTTGTAGCAATTCATTGCCATTTTAGGGCTTGGTTTAGTTTCTATTAATCTTGAGAGACTACGTCGTCATTTTGAGGGTAGTTAATTAAAAACGGACAATTATTTAACGTTGAAAGCATGAGAACATTGAGTGATAAATCGTGGAGATAACTAGAAATTAAATAGACCAAATTAAACCCTAAATTAAGTTGTAACATTTATTACAGTATCAGGAAACTAGAAGTAAGAGTACCTATGATTCCCAAAATTGAAACCTACATAAACTGTACGTTGTATTCTCATGGTTATTGACCAGGAAAGCCTTGCAGCTCAGTCATATACTGTTGAATTTATAATAACGATAGAAAACAAACCAATTCAAACTTTTAAAATATTTTTTTTCGACCTTAGATCTACATCCAACAATAGCTAACCAAAGTTTTCCTGATCAGTCAACATTACTCCTGGAATCAAATTTGAAACCCTATACAAACTTTTCATTTGGCTTTTTGTATACTACAAAATTCTTAGTTATAGCTTTGTAATCAATTACAGTTTCAGCAGCACCAGCGCCAGAATTGTTTGAGTGGGCAATGAGCCAAGTTAGAGAGGCAACAGAGACCTTCACATTACTTCTCCTCTCTCTCATGCGCGCGGCTCACTGGGATATCGCTGCGGCCGTACGCTCCATTGAAGCCTCCACTGCCACCGCTGCGATGATCAGCGCTTCCTCTATAATCCAAACTCAACATGCCAACGCCAAGTACGCTCTTCAGTCCTACATTTCCCGAAAAGTCTTCCAAGGCTTCGATCACGAGAGTTTCTACATGGATAACAGCCTCTCCTCACTTCTCAACCTGGACCAGTATCGCCGGGATTGCTTCACCCAATATTGTGACGTGAAGAGCATGGACTACACAGAGCTTCTCGATATTCTGCCCTCGTGTAACTTTGGTAAGTTTTGCTCCAACAAGTACTTGGCAATTGTTCATCCCAAGATGGAGGAGTCATTCTTTGGAGACTTGGAGCAGCGGCGACAAGTTGTAGAAGGAAGACACCCTAGGAGTCAATTTTACGGGCACTTCTTGGGGTTGGCTAAGGCGATGTGGTTGCTTCACTTGCTAGCTTTCTCGCTTGACCCTGCTCCGAGTCAGTTTGAGGCTAGTAGAGGAGCTGAGTTTCATCCACACTACATGGAGAGTGTTGTCAAGTTTCCAGGTGAGCTAGTTCCTTCGGGTCAAGTTGTTGGGTTTCCCATAAGTCCAGGGTTCAAGCTTGGCAATGGTTCGATTATTAAGGCCGGAGTTTACCTTGTATCCAAGAATTAGACATCTTAACTTATCAAGAAAATTAAGGTCAAAGTACTCCTATATATATTGTTACATTGTTATATACTAATTTTCCTTTTGGCTTAGTAACAGTACCGGCTCAAGCCGAGCCGGTGTACAATTACCGTTTTGTCCCTCTTTGCCTGTTTATTTACGATCCTGCCATTCCCCTCTCTCTCTCCCCGCGACCTCTCTCTGTCTCCTCTCCCTCTGCGCCGCTGTCAATCACCGCCAAACACCACAAAGTTTACATCAAAACGTAGAGCACAACCCAAGAATAAAGTTATGTAACTCCCTCAAGGTGAGATTCGGAGTGGATCGAGAGATATCAACGCTGGAAGTTCTGAAACCATAAAAATTAACGGCGTCGATCCTCCACGTACGGCGGTCGACGTTGAAAATCGAGGGTACCAAGAGGTTGTTGGGATAAAGGGCTTCAAAGCCCAAGTGGTTTGGAGGATCGGAAGTCGTCGGACAAGGTGGTGCCGTGACGTTGCAGAGGGAGAGGAGAGAGAGTCACGGGGAGAGAGAGAGGAGAAGAAGAGGAAGAGGAAAAAAAAAAAGGTCTAATTTGACGAAATTGCCCCTAAAAAAGAGAATTTTATTTTTTAATTTTAACACATAAACCACAGTATAAGCCTAACCTTTGATTTGGATCCATTCATGATAGGTGACATTTGTTCACATACTTAATAATACAATTAACGGAGTCCTATAAGATTCTGATTCTCAACAGACGTTGGATACTCATAGACCTGTAAATGGAGCGGGTTTGGAGTGGATCGACCTAAATCCGGATCCGTTTAGCAATAACAAATTTTCAACCCGATCCGATCCGTTAACCCGGCGGATCACTGATAAGCCGATCCAAATTCGTATCTAGCGGATTAACGGATACCCGGTTCACGATCCGGATCCGTTTATTATATCAAGTATTATTAAATTTTAAATAAAAATATTAAATTTTTATCATGATATCCGATAAAACTTTGATAAAATATTGAAACAAAATGATCAAGCCAAATGTTGAATTACTTATATTATATAATATGTATATATTTATTATTTTATATTTTATAAAACAAAATAATTTGTATATATTTATTATTTTATAATTTATAAAATAATATTTTATTATTATAAATACAGACTGGGTTATTAACGGAGCGGATCAACCTAAATCCGTATCCGATCCGTTAAGTAAACGAGTTAACGGATCCGGACCATTAACAGATCAACGGATCAAATTTTCAATCCAAACCCGTCAAATAGCAACGGATCCGGAGCGGATCCAGATCAAAATCCGGTGCGTTCTGGATACTCATGCTGGATGCACAAAGCCATTTTCAGAATTGTCTTAGACTTCTAGGTGCATTAGACAATTGCCTTAACCAAATAGTAGAAAATGCCCTTAAAAAATGTATTATTGATAAATTTTTAATGGAAAAAACAACCGAGTGATTAAAGTAATAAACAATGTTTTAGTTTAGTGACTAAACTGATATTTTCAAAAATTCAGTGACTAAAGTGTCGAACGTGTTAAAGTTAGGTAAACCTCTACATATCAAACTTTCTTTTTTTTCCTCATCATATTTTTTTGTTTAGTTGGGTTTACCCTTTAACATATGAGTTATATTATTTAATAATATCATAGTGCAGTTATTTTTTGAAAGCTATTCAATTTGAACTTTGAAGTGAGAACTATCGATCCTTACTATAATACCAGTAGGAAAGTAGTTGTAAAATAATTAACCAACTAGATCTAGGAGGCTCCATCTTGACTTACTAGCCATTAGGAAGCTCGCTCGAGGTTGACAGCGTGAAGAAGACACTCAAAATCAAGAGGGGTCCCAAAGTACAAAGAGAATAAAGCGACTTAGTTGTTTTGTGAGTGAACTTTTTTGAACTCCGCCCTTATACACGTATTTTCTTTGTAACTTAAACTTGCTAAACAAAGCATAAAAAAAATTATTTGGATTTCCTATATAATTTTGGTGCTTTCTAAACTTCATGTATGTTTTTAATATTTTCTACATATTCTAAACGTTTTTAAAACCCGCAACAACATGCGAGCGCTGTTGCTAGTATTAATTAACGTTGAAGTCCTACTCTAATGTTGAGATGTGTAATAACTAATAACGCAATGTCTTTTTGTTAAATCTAAGTAATTTGTCCGTTATTTCTTTTGAAAAAAGGGTCGGTGCGGCTGCCCTCGTGCCTTGATTAATGAAACTGCAGAATACAAAGGGGGGACATGATACCTAAACCCCAAATCATAATAAGCATCGAGAGAACATCCCGAAATAAGCATCGAAGTAATTTGTCTGTTATTTGTACCTTATAAATTATGGATTTATAATATTTTGGTCTTAAATTTTTTACAAATTTTGACTGTAGAAAAAAAAAATTGTTTGATAAATTGATTTATTAATCTGCATTAATTGCGGATATGGATGAGGAATCCCCCAAATTTTTTTTATTGAGATTGGAGAAGGGTTGGAGAAGGGATGGGACTGAAAATAGATTCAACGACGGGATGATATTGATCCTGATCCCCAACCCTCCGATCATTGCCGTCCTATGTAAATCAAATCTCTCATCATTCTAAATTTCACCTAGAACATAACAAGCAAGGCGTCCAAACCAAAGCATCCATGAAAAATTATATGAATTACTACATCACAATCTTCACTAGCACTGTAGCACATCCTTTGTTACATCTTACAAATAACATGCAGATTAGCCAATTTAAGTTACCACATAGTTATTATATAATTTTCAATAAAATTGTTATCTACACACCTTAAAAATCAAACTATACATCTTTTTACGACTCATTTCTTCTAATTCCTTACACCAATGTTTCCCATGCATATTCTCTTTCTTCCCTTTGTTCTTCCTATATATTCATTAATAACAACTGATCATGGATGCCACCTATCATCATTCCTAGCAGCTGCTCCATCAATTCATTCCCCCCCCCCCTCCCTCATCCCCAAAACTCCCCCAAAAACTCTCAAGTTTGTTGCTCCATTTTCACTACCTTCCACCACTCAAATCACTTTCATTCATTCACAAAATATCTTCCATACACTCCCACCTAAGGCTGGGCGCGGGCCGGTCCTGACTTCATTTTGGCAGGAACCGGGACCGGACCGAAAACTTTCGGGTCGGGCTCAATTTAATATTTTCTATATGCATGACCGAATATACCCGGACCGAACTTTGTTTTTGCAGGGACCGGGATTAGGACCGAAAGTTTCTGGTACTTTTTTCGGGTTTTCGGTCCCAACATATGTAATTGCATACTTCAGTGTTTGAAGTGTTCAACGCTTCAACATGATTGCAGACTATAACTGCAATCTGCTTATAATATAATCATCAAACAAAAAAATCTGCAGATCTGCACCTTTTGTGATTGCAGAGCCATGAAGAACAGAATAAGAGAGAAATAAAAACATGGATTTGATCTATTGCTTCTTCTTCTCTTCTTCTTTTTTTCATGGCTTTGCCAACACAAACACATATCTGCACCGGTGAACTTGGTGGCCGGATCTATGAACTTGCAGAGAAATCGATCACGAGCAGTTTGGAGGTCAATCTCCTTGATGGAATTGATGGATGGTGGTTGGGAAGAGGAGATAAACGATGTCAAGTTGCAGAAGAAAAAATAAATAAATGAAATGAAGAGGAGTTGCAGACGAGAAGAAAAAAACAGAGGAAAGATGAGAGGGGAAATGAAAGAGGAGAGAAAGACAGAAAATAGACGGATAATTCTTGGGTTCACCCAAGAATTCACTCCCCTTGCAATTAACACATTTTTACATAAAATTTTCACAATCCAACCGGTCATATATTATAACATAATATAAAGATCATCTCTGCAAAAAATCAATAAAATTGGAAACCTTTAGGTCACTCATTTATATGAAATAAATAGACGACTCATCAAAAAATTAGATAACTGAACAATCTCCGATTCGATTGATTTTTTGCAGAGATGATATATAAATGATAATTCAAAATATGAACGGTTGAATTATGAAATTATAAAGTGGATATACGTTAATCACAATTGGGGGTGAATATGCAGGTTCACCCAGGGGGTAAACCCAAGAATTATCCAAAAGAGACGGGGTGAGAAAGGAAAGAGAATGGAGAGGTGCTGTGGTGCACGTGGGGAGAGAAAATATAGGAAAAAAATATATAAAAACATATAGAATATGCACACCAATCGACACAAGTAGATATAAAAAAGGAAAATTATCACAAATGGTACCTGAACTTTACCTCCATTATATGGATAGTACATGAACTTCATTTTTTATCACAACTAGTACCCGAACTTTTCGTTTTCATCTTAATTAGTACCTACCGTCACATTTCGTCAATCTTCTGTTAAAAAATCTAAAAAAATTCTAAAAAAAAAAAAAATGTCTCATCTTCTTCTTCCTTCCTCCTTCTCCGATTTCTTCTTCTTCCTTCCTCCTTCTCCGATTTCTTCTTCTTCCTCCTGGAGCTATCATCTCTCCCTAATCCTCCATAAAAAAAAAATTATCATCTTCTTCTTCCTTCTTAAGGAAACATTCACAGAATCACAGCTTCCACAACCTGCAATTCATAAACCAACAATCATCATCACATCACCACCCTCTCGGTTCACAAGCCCAGAGCATTTTTGCTCTCTAAACCCACTACCTGGAGTCACCACTTCCAAATCAGTCCACTCATGCATTTATGCAATTCTCGAGCCCAAGCTCATGGCCAAGCCGTCAATTCCTCACGGCACCCAGTCATGGCACTCCTCTGTGCTCACAACCACAGCCCCAAGGTTGTCGCAGACCACAATCTTCAATTCATGGCACCCATCACCGTGCCTTTCCGCTGCCGCCGCTCACCACTGAGCCGCGTCATCACCCTTCCGGCCTTCCTCTGTCCAAACTTCATCACCACCGTGAGCTTTCCTCACCACTACGGAAATACCACCACGGCTTCATCATCTCTGCCGCGTATCTGTTTTGGGAACCCAGAAACTGTGCACCCATGCCCAACCATCTAGAGCTTCTCTGCTCTCCGATCATTGCATCATCACCACCACTGCACAAGACCAAGCCGCCGGACCAGTTCATCACTTTGCTGCGCCGCCGCTGCTATCAAATCCATTCTGCACCCGCTGCATCTCTAATCCTCCATGGACAGAGCTCGGCAGAAGATTAGGGACGCCGTTAGCGGTGATGAGTGTGATCGATGGCAGCGGCAGCAGAGCAAAGGCGCAGCAGGTCTGGGCTCATGGTGGTGCTGACTGGGGCGGCGGGTGCCCATATTTTGGTGCCCAGAGAAGAAAAGCTGCAGCGACGGTAGTGAGGTGTTGGGGTGGTGACGCTGCTGGGGTGAAGAGCACTGGTGGCTCTGAATTGATGGTGACTGTTGAATTGAACCTTTGGGCTCGATGCTCGATGGGCTGCTGCCATGGAGGACTGAAGATGAGGACTGTCGTGGAAGGTGGTGATGAATTAGGCAGCTTGAAGTGGTGGTGCTGAGATGCAGAGGAGGCCATGGGTGTCCAAAGAAGAATTGCAGTTTTGGAATGAGAGCTAGAGGTTGTTGAATTGTTGCTTCCAAATTGCAGAAATCCCCTTAAGAAGACAAGGAAGATGGGAGCAGGTGAAGCTCGTGAAGCAGGATGAGGAAGAAGGAAGAAGAAGATGATAAATTTTCTTTTTTCAATTTTTTTAGATTTTTTAACGGAAGATTGACGAAATGTGATCAAAAGTGAAGTTCAAGTATCATCCATATAATGGAGGTAAAGTTCAGGTACCATTTGTAATAATTTTCCTATAAAAAAATAATAAAATTTTTAGTTCGGACGTTCAGTCCTGTTCGGTCTCTAAAATCAGTGAAATGCAAGGATCGGGACCGGACCGAAAATATATAATATTGGGACCGGACCGAAAATTTATGTGTATTTTTTCGCAAAGATTGGACCGAACCGGCCGGTTCGGTTCGGTTTTTCGGGCTCAAATGCCCAGCCCTGTCCCACTTACATAACCATACACTTTTTACCACCATTCCACAATATCTTCATCACCACAAGTTGCAATCCACCAAGCACCCTCTTGAACTGCCCAAACTTTTTTCTTTAACATACTCTAATCCTTTTAATTTTTTTTCTTGAGTTTTCCATTTTTAAATTTCTTGTTATTGACGTGTATCTTAAATTCTTCAAATCTCAAGTCATTGATCTTTGAATTTGTGTTTTTGAACTCGATTGGTTCCCGCACCTACATTAAAAGTCATTTAGAGCATTTTGTGTCAATGAATTTTTTTCTATGTCAAAAAAATGCAAAATATATATGAACAAAAACGTGCGCCTATTGTTAGGTATTTAGACATGATCACTCTAATGCACACAACTAAGAACAACAATTTACCTCAAATTCGCACAACATATGTAGTACGTCTTGATGCTTATAGTACGTTTGACAATAGTTTACAGTCTGACAATAAAAATTGACTCAAAATTACTACATGATATATAGGACTAAATTCTTGTTACTACCCTGAACTTTGAGGGTCTAATCAGTTCAGTCCCTGCATTTCTAATTTCATCAAAATGGTCCCTATACTTTGAATTCTCACCCAATAGATCCTAAGTCGCTGACGTGGCACGCCAAATCAGCTTTGTGGGAATCAAATGACTTGTGAAATACCCTAAACACCCTAAACACCCTCGGCTCCTTTCTCCCCTCTCTCTCACCCTAAAAATAATTTATTGTTTGACGATAAAATTCACAAAGCTTAATATTTTACACTTACGGAGAGAAAAAAATGTGCAATAGCTAAATATGACAACAATTTACTCTCATTCAGTATTTTACTGGCTCTCAATAAATTTATTAAATGATGTACATATTGAGATCCAGATTTGACAATAATGCAAAAATATTGAGTTCCAAATTTATTAATAATACATATTAGTACCAAACCAAGCAATAATCCAGTGCTCTTTTCTCTTGGTGAATCAACTTGAGCAAGGATCCAGTACACTACACTATTTTTTTCCTGGCAGGTTTGAACTTCATTTTACCATTATTTTACATATATTGCAGCTCATCTGAGAGAGTCAACAAAAAGAATATGAAAAATAGTTGGCTTGCAGTCCTTGATATAGAATAATTTGGGTTTTTATCACATATAGTACCTGAACTATTTCTCAATTATATATTTGATACTTGAACTTCAATTTTTGTCACAAGTAGTACCCAAAATTTTCAATTTTGTCACAAGTAGTACCCAAAATTTTCAATTTTGGTACCCGAAGTGGCCAGATATGCATGAAATTATTTCAAAGAGCTCAATCTGCTAGAAGCCTCTATCTCGACACAGATCTTGAATGAGGAATTTTTTGTCAATTCTGGATTTTATTGTCTGATGATCTATAAGTCCTTAATCATCAGATATCATAAATTAATTAATTACAAGACCTTGTGTTTAATTACAAGACCATATTTTTGCTATTTGATGAGCTAGGAGTGATCCAATTCCTAGTCCTTCGATACCCAGTATTTTTTTTCAAACCCAGTATTTTTGCTAACTGATGAGAAGGAATCTGATGATCTAGGAGGACTTGATCAAGGATTGAAAAAAAATTCTGCTATCTAATATCACAAGGATATTTTCGATACAAAAGGGTCTTGCAATATTTTTGCGAACTGATGATCTAAGAGTGATCAGAAGTAAAAAACTAAAAACTAATTCAAACCCTCTAACCCAACACTTCTGCTATCTGGATCCTTCTCAAGGAGGACGAAGGGATTTCAGTAGATAAGTCTAAAACACTCTCATGTGTTATTACAAGACCATATTGATCAAAAAGTCAAGAAAAAAAAAGATCCAGAGCCCCTCGCTCTGGTTTTCTCTCTTCCAGTGAGAATCAGTGGCGAGTCCTTCCGCCCACCGTGGGCGATTTTGCCTAGGTTTCGGCCTAGATCTGAGGCTCCTTGCCTCTTTTTTTCCCTTCTGTTGTTTCCCTTTTTGTTTGGTCTTTGTTTCGATGCGTCTCTATCGATCCCGAGCCTCCTCTTTTCAGATCTAGCCTACTCTATAATCTCAAATCCCTTTCATTCCATGGGCGTCGTTTTCTTTAGCGGCTGCATCTCTATGCCTTCTGTCGTTCAGTGTTTAAAAGGGGTTTGCCCGTTAGTGCACATGGGTCATTCCCGGATTGTGCAACACTGGACTGTCGAACCTTCGGGTGGCGCTCTGGTAGATCCCTTGGCGGATCTAGCTGATCCCTTCGCGGATCTGGCTTCTTTTTTCTTTGTTCTGGTGGTTACAGGTTTTTTAACGGCTGAAGATGTGCTCCCTTGCGGAGTGGGATTGCGATTCGCTTATCCTTGTGTTGGATATGAAATTTGGTTTGCCTGGTGTTCTCGGTCGATTTCGTTTTCGGCGCCTCTCTTGCTCTTCCTTTTTGGTCAGATGGTGTTCTTTCTTCCTGATGCGACTTTTGTGCGCGGTGGCGCCGCTGCTGTGGCGGCGTCCTTCTCCTGGCTAGGTTGTGGCTTGGGTGGTGTTTGTTTGGGCCTGCCTGGTTTGGGCCTTGTCTTTCCTTTCCGTTGTGGCCCGTTTGGGTCCTTTGTATTTGTAATGTTTGGTTTCTTCTAATATAATTACTATTTCATTGCCAAAAAAAAAAAATAGTCAAGAACAAATCCCGTCAGTGTGACTTTTTCATTAAATAATAGACTACATAGAATGAGTGGCTACAAATATGCCACGTAGGCCCATACAATAAAGTCCCACTACAATCCAGAACTTGCAGATTAGTAGAGGCTCATATTATTATTCGGAAAGTTCTCTTGATGCTTATTGTAATATAGGATTTAGACACCACGTCCTTCCATTGTATTCGACAGTTTCATTATTAATAAAAATTTGAGGACAGCCGCACCGGCCCTTATTTCAAATATATATATATATATATATATATATATATATATATATAAAATTCAAAATTTACATAAACTTAAAACTAGCTAAAGTACATAGAGAGAATTGTAGAGATGTATTTTAAAATTGGCTAGTTAAAATAGTTTTTTTAGCTATTTTAACAAAAAAAAAAAGAAGCTTGCTAGAGTTAAATAGTTTACGTCTAAGATCATCTCCATCAATTTCTACCTTGATTTTTAGCTTGATTCTATTCCGAGATCAAATTTTCGTCTAAATATTTATGTGCATACACGATTCTGATTTTTGTAATTATAGTATCTTGTTAGAATGGAATGACCATATATTTTGTCTCCCTTTGTATAATCTTAGATTTACTTTCCATAAATAATTTACGTGTGAAAAATCGTGTAACATACATTGTTCCTCGATCAGTGTATATAGAAATTTAAGGATCTTAATTTCTGGTCTTGCATCAAAGAACAAATATCTGTTGTAAGTTTGTAACCAAAAAAAAAGAAAGAACAAATATCTGTAGTTCTGTACATAGGACATTGTCGAGGGGCCAGTACAGATGAAGTGGACGTGGTATGATTGGTGCCAATTTGTTCAGAAGCTTAATTAAGTAAAACAATCTAATGAGGTTTGGCTAAAAGTGGACTGGTTTCATTTTCTTTATAGATATATCTTCCTAACTTTGAGCATTACCTTTTCATCAGTTGCATCTCGATCGTTTTTCTCATGCTCATGCATTTCAATTTCCCCCTGCATTTTGCAAAGCTTATTCTTCTAATTGGCACCTTATAAGGTTGGACATGAATGATGAGGTTTGAATTTTATGTTTCGACGTGCTTGAATTTGAATTTCAGCCGTTAAAAAGATATATATTCAAATATTGGGAAAAAATATCACATTATTCTATAAAGTATATAAATAGAAAACAGAGAAAGCGCATGCGCATGCCCCAACGATTTTTGCAAATCTCTTCTTTTTTTAATGGGCACCTTATTGGACATGGAACCTCTTCAAACTATAAAAAAAAAATTCAAAATTTAGAAAGCGTTAATGAAATAGATAAATGAAAAGCAAGCGTCATCATAGCATGAATTATTTTTAACAGTAAATAAACGTTTTTTTTTTTGCAATCTACAGTAAATAATAGTTTAGCTATGTCCTATAGGTCATCTATCAAAGCTCATTCAACGTGTAATCCAACAGAAAAGCAACAAAATTAGAGCAGCTCTTATCCAATCGATGTCCTTAATTCTTTTTTTTTTTTTGATCGGCCAATCAATGTCCTTTAATTCGTCCCAAGCGTTATGGCATTATGCAATTATTGGCCAAATTTTGTGGCCCGACTTAATTTGGACAAATATATTTGGCTAAGCCGACATGTTACCGATAATTAAGCTGACATGTTTCCAAGGACTAAACTCACTAAAGACATAATCATTTGAAAATTAAATAAATAATAAGGCATTGCTAAAAAAAAAATATATAAGACAGTTCTTAGGTTAAACCCTAGCTTCTGTCTTACATATTGTTGACAACCAGATATAATAATAATTTACCAAAAAGATGCTATCTCGTTTGATTCGGAGAAAAGAAATGAAGGTTTTAACCTTTACGATGGGCACGGGAAATTAAAATTCCTATGAGGATTCCATTCCAGCGTTTGGTAATTAATGTTGAGAAAGTTATTAGAAAATTAGTAATTAATGCTGGAAATTGAGTAATTAATGCAAAGAAAAAATTAGGGGAAATAAATTTTTTAGAGCAACTCCAACCATAAGTCTCATATTGGGGGTGTCAAATTCAATATAGCACCCATTAGCAACACTATTCATATGACACCTATCATCATCTCCAACCATGAGGTCTCATATTCGGGTGTCATCCAATATATATATATATATATATATATATATATATATATATATTTTTTTTTTTTACAATAACTTGAATATTTAATATTTTATGAATAATGTCTTTAAATAATAAATAATCATTTAATAAAAACCAAAAAAAATATTTTTATTTTTATTTTTTGGCAACCACGTATTTATTTTTTCAAAAAAAATTCGGTGTACATTTGAGTTTAATTTGATTAAATCATGATGTGGTTTAATATAAACCGTCGAAATTGTTGTTACTAATTTTCTAGGCCATTAGATGAGTTACAAATCATATGCAAAATGATTGGGCCCACGTTGGTCCCACGTCTCAATTATGAGGCCAGTACTTGGAAAGTCCTAGATATGAGACCAATTATGAGACTAGTACCAAAATTATAAGACTTGAGGCTTTTTAATTTTGGGATTGGAGATGCTAATTTTGGCAAAAGAATCTCAAAATGAGACTCAAGAACCCTATGGTTGCTTTTAGGCCTCGTTTGGTTCACGGAAAGGAAATGAAAAGAAACGAAATCAATTCTTTGTTCTTCCCATAAGAATGAGAAACTAAAATTTTTATTAGTTTTTCTTTCAAGTATTTGACAACACTAAAGAAAGTAATCAATAAATAATAATATATAAAACAAAATTAATATTTATAGTTTCATAAATGGTTATTTTAGTCATAAAAATAATGTAAATAATGCTAAATTAGTGCAATAAATGCAGGAAAAAAAGAGGAAAAATGATTCCCTTGGGAGTGTTCGGAAGGAGAAATTTTTAAATGTGACAGTCACATTGCCACATGTCATGACCTTCTATTGCGATTGGACCGTGTCTTTTCTTTTTTCCTCCAATGTATCAACCATTGGCCCTTAGTTTTCTAAGCAACCAATTACAATAGAAGGTCACACCATGTGGCAATGTGACGGTCACACTGAAAAATTTCTCGTGTATGGGAAGGAACCATTTGCCCTTCTTTCAAGAAAGTATTTCCTTTACTTTTGTATCTCAAACACAGAAAAGGAATAAGCTTCCTTTCTCAAGCCCCCAATTTCACGAACCAAACGAGGCCTTAGGGGTATGGGATGGTTCACTTTTTGCTATTTTTTCCTTCCTCCAGAAAACTTGTTTATATCTTTGTGCTTACCTAACAAAGAAAATGAATGCATTTCATTTTTCAAGGTCTCAAATTCGCGAACCAAACAAGAAAAAACATAGGAAGAGAGAGAAAAGAACAAAACACAAAATCACATATAGATATTTTCAGTTATTGATACTTCACATATCAGTGAAAGATATGGGTATTTTTGCAATAATACATAGTACATGTGTAGGTCTAGCTAGAAAATTCTCTTTCTGATAAAAAAAAAACAATAAAAAAAAAGGCGCAACTATTATAAACTTACATAGTGCGCCACTACACTACAAGCAATTTTGTTGTAATTAAATTATTTCTCCATTTTCCTGGACGCTTTTAGTAGAAACAAAATGTTAAAAACCAGCAACAGCTAGCTGTATTATCATGGACACCTTGATAATAAGACTTTTGGGTAGTAAATTTGTTTCTGACGATCAGCCCTGGGAAAATATGAAGTATTAATTCATTGATTGAGGAGAAGAAATTATATTTCATGAAATATTAGGTTTGCCTAAGAGCATCTTTAGCAATGCTAGCTATTTTTTTAACTAAATTTTAGTTAAAGTAGCTAAAAAGTTATTTTGGCTAGCCAATTTGAAAATAGGTATGCACCAATGCTCTCTACTTTAGCTAGTATTGAATTTAAATTATTTTTTTAATGAATAAAAAATAGTTTAAGTGTATTTAATAATTACACAAAACAACTAAAAATGAATATTTTTAATTAACAAAAATAATAGAGAGCCTCATCTCGCTCTCTATATTTAGGAGCCATATAGCTAAAAGTTAAAATAGAAAGCCACTTAGGAGGCTGGTGCAGCTGCTAAAATAGCTGAAAAACTAAACAGGCTCTCTAAAATAGCTAAGGAGCTAAGATAGAGAGTCTGCTAAAGATGCTCTAAATGATGCCTTATTTGTTATTATGTAATAACCAAAATCCATGTATTATTTGATAGTTTAAAAATTTAATCAAAATTCCTATATATATATATATATATATTTTATAATATAGATAGGGAGATGTTATTAAAACATCCTGAATCTCTATTCACATACATTTTTTATTTTTTTTATTCTTTGAATTCACTTTTATTATGCAAGTTGTCCAATCTTCTTAGAGTAAAAAGAATAAAGAAATTAAAGTATGTTAATAAAAATTCAGGGTGTGTTAATAACAACTTTCTATAGATATAGAAGAGTAAGTGTAATTTTGGCATGAAACACTTATTCCTTAAAAAGTGAGAGTCACTATATTAATTGAAAATAAAAGAGTTACTCTAGACTTAGCATGAAGAAATATATATAAAAAAAAAATTTATCAAAATCCTGCGCTATTCCAAAGCTGTCAACAAAAGACTAATCTGCAGTCGGGAGTCTTGTTAAAACGCTTTCTCTCCCTTGCCACAAAGTACAATCGACAGGTTTCGAACGCTGGTGAGAGTGTTCCACACTTGAACGCTCTTAATTGCCAACTCGACCACCACTTGTGGTCCCCAAAAAAAATATCTAGCTAGCTGTCACCCTTATAGGCTCCTCCACGTCCTAGCACAGTAATCATCCATATATGTTTGGAGCCTATAAATACCATCGCACTAGCAGTAGCTTGTTCTTCATACACATATTACATATACCATTAGCATATCGCAGAGCTAGCCTGCTCTCATTTCTCTCCTTCTCTGGGTCTTTAAACCATGTTCCCTAATTTCTTTTCTTGTTGCTCCCATTTAGAAACTTCAAGGTAATCTATATAAAAAGGATACACTTCTTTCCAATAATTAAAGCTTTTCTTAATTAATTAATTTTATATTATATTTCACATGTTCACCTTTTATTGTGTTTATGGATTGGATGAGCTCATTTTATTTGCTTATTTTTGCTACCTACCTTCTATTCTGGGGGTGGAGGCCCTCAAGCTTAAAGCTCTAACTCTACATATATAGCCCAATGAAAATGTGTAAATCAATAAATTCCTACAAAATAGCTGGGTGGATATATAGCCGGATACGGCTGATCAGGATTCTAGCTTTTATCCTGACTTTTGTTGTTGAGAGAAGTCGGCTTCCTTTCTTTCATCGTTTCCATGCTATTTTGTTTTTCAGTTTCTATATCTTCTAAAATTATGTTTTGGGTTCGTCTACGATATATTAATGTACCAATGCATTAAGTAAATTAGTTTGATACATAGGTAGACTAGTTCAAAATCAAGTCAAGTTAGTCTACCAATGCATGAAATCGGTCTACCTTTGTATCAAGCTAGTCTATTTGACGTATCAGTACATTAATGTACCATATAACTTAATTTCCTTACATTTTATATTGTCGAGTATTCAGTTTCTTCTCTGTTTTAGGGGTCCATGCAGTTTCTTGTCCCCCCACTTTGGTTGTAGTTTTTCTTCATTAGAAATTTTCTATAATAATGCAATTGAGGAACTCGTGGGTTCTCAAAAGTGATTGTCTCACTTACTGGAAATTTGTGGCTAGGCACTTTGCGCTCAAATTGACTTTATGTGAAGAAAAAAACAGCTTATGAAATATATATATATGGACTTGCGGGGGTGCAAACTTTGCAAAAATGATCGTAGCCTTTTTTTTGTGTTTGTACGTACATCTGAGTATATGTTGTGGATTAATTTGAGTGTAATAAAAGCTTCATTTGATGACACATATTAACACCAGATTTGGGTCATTTAGGAAGAAGAACATCATGATGATCACCAAATGTATATATTAATATGTGTGTGTGCGTGTGTATATGTTGTGGATTAATTTGTGTGTAATACAAGCTTCATTTGATGACACATATTAACACCGGATTTGGGTCACTTAGGAAGAAGAAGAAGAACATGATGATCACCAACCGGGATCAGAACCTGGATACAGAGAAATTTAAAGTCGACCCACAGTTGCTCTACTTCCATGGAAATCCATTAGGGTCCGGGAAGCAAACAAAATTGTCTCTACGATCAGATATGGTCAAGGTCAAGCCGAGGACAAAAGGCGAAATGCCAGGAAGGTTTTCGAATTTCTCCGATCTGATTCAGCAAGTGGCAGCTGCTTTCAAGCTCCACCCACCCGCTTCCTCCGGCAGGAACAGTAGTTCCAGTGACCTGCGCATGAGAGACGAGGAACCGTACCAAACCCACAGTGAAGATGAAAAAGAGGAGGTGATGGGAATGGAGTTTGTAATCATGACAGAAGTGTTCGACGCCGTTTCAGCAATGAAAATTGCATACGTGAGCCTACAAGAGGCCCACATCCCGCAGTTGGACCCGGAGAAGCTGAGGCGCGCCAACGTGGCGGTGGTGGAGGAGCTGAGAAAGCTGGGAGCGTTAAGAGAGAGGTACTTCAGGAGAAGATGTTACGGCGGTGATATGCTGAGGGAGGTGGTGGCGCCGTACGAGGCAGCAGTTGTGGAGCTGAAGAGAGAGGTGAAGGCTAGAGACATGGAGGTTGACAATCTCAAAGAGAAGCTCAAGAGCATTGTTAGAGAGACCAATAGTGGGGAGGAGAGCAGGGCGTCTCTGTCTAGGAAGAAGGTCTATTGCATTACTCAAACTCAAGGTAACGTACAAACTTCTGGATCAGTTTAGGGCAATAACATCTTGTAGCAATTCATTGCCATTTAATTTTAGGGATTGGTTTAGTTTCTATTAATCTTGAGAGACTACGTCGATCGTCATTTTGAGTGTAGTTAATTGAAAACGGACAATTAACGTTGAAAGGATGAGAACATCGAGTGATAAATCGTGGAGATAACTAGAAATTAAATAGACCAAATTAAACCCTAAATTAAGTTGTCATTTATTACAGTATCAGCAGGAAACTAGAAGTAAGAGTACCTATGATTCCCAAACTTGAAACCTACATAAATATTCAACTGTACGTTGTATTCTCATGGTTATTGACCAGGAAAGCCTTGCAGCTCAGTCATATACTGTTGAATTTATAATTAACGATAGAAAACAAACCAATTCAAGCTTTTAAAATAGTTTTTTTTCGACCTTAGATCTAGATCCAACAATAACTAACCAAAGTTTTCCTGATCAGTCAACATTACTCCTGGAATCAAATTTGAAACCCTATACAAACTTTTCATTTGGCTTTTTGTATACTACAAACTTCTTAGTTATAGCTTTGTAATCAATTACAGTTCCAGCAGCACCAGCGCCAGAATTGTTTGAGTGGGCAATGAGCCAAGTTACAGAGGCAACAGAGACCTTCACTTTACTTCTCCTCTCTCTCATGCGCGCGGCTCACTGGGATATCGCTGCGGCCGTACGCTCCATTGAAGCCTCCACTGCCACCGCTGCGATGATCAGCGCTTCCTCTATAATCCAAACTCAACATGCCAACGCCAAGTACGCTCTTCAGTCCTACATTTCCCGAAAAGTCTTCCAAGGCTTCGATCACGAGAGTTTCTACATGGATAACAGCCTCTCCTCACTTCTCAACCTGGACCAGTATCGCCGGGATTGCTTCACCCAATATTGTGGCATGAAGAGCATGGACTACACAGAGCTTCTCGATATTCTGCCCTCGTGTAACTTTGGTAAGTTTTGCTCCAACAAGTACTTGGCCATTGTTCATCCCAAGATGGAGGAGTCATTCTTCGGAGACTTGGAGCAGCGGCGACAAGTTGTAGAAGGAAGACACCCTAGGAGTCAATTTTACGGGCACTTCTTGGGGTTGGCTAAGGCGGTGTGGTTGCTTCATTTGCTAGCTTTCTCGCTTGACCCTGCTCCGAGTCAGTTTGAGGCTAGTAGAGGAGCTGATTTTCATCCACACTACATGGAGAGTGTTGTCAAGTTTCCAGGTGAGCTAGTTCCTTCGGGTCAAGTTGTTGGGTTTCCCATAAGTCCAGGGTTCAAGCTTAGCAATGGTTCGATTATTAAGGCCGGAGTTTACCTTGTATCCAAGAATTAGACATCTTAACTTATCAAGAAAATTAAGGTCAAAGTACTCCTATATATTGTTACATATTAATTAATGTTGTAGTCCTACTCTAATGTTGAGATGTGTAATAACTAATAACGCAACGTTTTTTTCGTTAAATCTAAGTAATTTGTCTGTTATTTGTACCTTATAAATTATGAATTTATGATGTTTTGGTTTTAATTTTTTTGCGAATTTTGACTGTAGAAAAAATAAAAATTGTTTGATAAATTGATTTCTTAATCTGCATTAATTGTGGATATGGATGAGGAATCCCCCATATTTTCTTTTATTGAGATTGGAGAAGGGATGGTGCTGGAAATAGATTCAACGACGGGATGATATTGATCCCGATCCCCAACCCTCCGATCATTGCCGTCCTATGTAAATCAAATATCTCATCATTCTAAATTTCACCCCTAGAACATATATAACAAGCAAGGCGTCCAAACCAAAGCCTAAATATAGCTCCTCCATCCATGAAATATTATCTGAATTACATTACAATATTCACTAGCACATCCTTTGTTACATCTTACAAATAACATGCAGATTAGCCAATTTAAGTTACCACATAGTTATTATATCATTTTCAATAAAGTTATTATCTACAAACCTTAAAAATTGAACTATACATCTTTTTACAACTCATTATTTCTTCTAATTCCTTACACCAATGTTTCCCATGCATATTCTCTTTCTTTCTTCCCTTTGTTCTTCCTATATATTCGTTAATAATAACTGATCATGGATGCCGTCTATATATTATCATTCCTAGCAGCTGCTCCATCAATTCATTCCCCCCTTCATCCCCAAAACTCCCCCAAAAACTCTCAAGTTTTGTTCCTCCCTTTTCACTACCTTCCACCACTCAAATCACTTCCATTCCTTCACAAAATATCTTCCATACACTCCCACCTACATAACCATACACTTTTCACCACCATTCCACTATATCTTCATCACCACAAGTTGCAATCCATCAAGCACCCTCTTGAACTGCCCAAACTTTTTTCTTTAACATACTCTAATCCTTTTAAATTTTTTTTTCTTGAGTTTTCCATTTTTAAATTTCTTGTTATTGACGTGCATCTTAAATTCTACGAATCTCAAGTCATTGATCTTTGAATTTGTGTTTTTGAACTCGATTGGTTCCCGCACCTACATTAAAAGTCATTTAGAGCAGTTTGTGTCAATGAATTTTTGCTATGTCAAAAACATGCAAAATATATATGAACAAAAACGTGCGCTTATTGTTAGGTATTTAGACATGATCACTCTAATGCACACAACTGAGAACAACAATTTACCTCAAATTCGCACAACATATGTAGTACATCTTGATGCTTATAGTCTGACAATAGTTTACAGTCTGACAATAAAATTGACTCAAAATTACTACATGATAATAATTTACTGTTTGATGATAAAATTCACAAAGCTTAATATTTTACACTTACTGAGAGAAAAAAATGTGCAATAGTTAAATATGACAACAGTTTACTCTCATTTAGTATTTTACTGGCTCTCAATAAATTTATTAATGATGTACATATTGAGATCCAGATTTGACAATAATGCAAAAAAAAAAAACAGATAAATGTGCATGCAGTAGTAGTCCAACAGGCAACAACATTGAAATCAAGGAAAGAGAAGAAAGTGGAAAAAAAAAGTTTTTTAAAAAAAGGGTTTTATTAACTGACAGTAATTAAAAATAAATTTTATCCTCCTCGTGGTCTACAAACATGACTCAAGGCCGGAGTATTATTGAATGAAGCATACACTAACAACAACAGTATTGTTACATTATAATCGTACGTGTTACGAATGTAATATTGTAATGAATTAATGACGTTGTTACACCATTATAGTTACACTGTAATTGTGTTACAAATGTAATACAGTAAAGGTGTATCAGATACTTGATGAAGAAGGTTTTAGATTTGTTAAGAACGTTTTGTAAATATGATTATAAGCAAGTAATCTTGATAGATATCACAATATCCATATTTCCCAATTCTAAGCGCAAATTGTTTGAGAAAAGGATATGAAATGACAAAGCTATGGAGGGTACATTACAGTTCAAGGAAAAAATAGTAATTTGTCAAACCTGCTCGCAGTAAACCTAGAAAACTTGACCCGCTTCACTATCTTTGCCATCCAATTAACAATGGCCAACCTTACCTTTTGGTTGGAATTATATACAACCCTCCGAACATTTACTCATGTTAAATTAAGTAATGGGAGATTTTGAAGAACGATCGAATGATGTTGCCACACTAAAGTTGTCTCTCTATTTATGTTTGTTTCTGTCTGTAAAGAAAATATGATTTATGCTTTATAAAGTTGGAGGAACTCGCGCGTAGAATATGTAATTATAGTGGTAGCTAGAACAATTATTATAGTATTTATAGTAATTAAAATATCGTCTCAATGATTGTGGCGGATATAAAACTATTAGTGAATGCAATTGTCTTTTAACTTTGTTTCAAGAGTTAGAAAGTGTAGTATTAGCTTAATTAATTATGTGAGTTTATCTGATGAGAGAGCGGCTGCTAGGGTTTTTCCCAACTGCGGCTATCTCTCTCACTCGTTCCTTCTCGGCTAGGCTGCGCTCGGCCCCGGGTTCACATAGGGAGCTTCGACTCCGGCATCATGGCCTCGTGGCGGTGGGTTCTCTCTCCATTTTGGGGTCACTTTGGGAGACTTTTCTCCGGCAATCACACGATTCTTGTCGGGTTGGATCCAAAATTCATGTGACTGGTGGATCTGATCTTTTCGGTTTGTCTTCGTGCTTTGGGGATGAGCCTCCGGCTATCGGTGGCCTGCGACCCAAGCGAGGGCGTTTGAAGATTGTATCGAAGCTTTGGCTTGGCTGGTTCTCTTCTTCCCGGATCTGGGCTCCTAAGCAAATCCGCTTTGAGCGGTGGGTGGATCTTGTCTTCCCGAGGCCGCAGTGTTTCCCTGTGCTGCTAGCCGGCGACTTGGTGGATCGGTGTGTTTTGCCGCATCAGCTAGCTCTAGCGAGTAAGGGTTGCACAACCAGGGTTTCTGAATTGGTTGTTGTGGTTCAGTGCCGACGGTGGCCTGGTGATGGTGACAATGGTTATGGCGGTGGTATGGCTGTGTGGAGGAAATCTGATTGGGCTCGGGCTCAAATCGGGTTTGGGGGTTTTGGTTTGGACCTTTTTGGGTGGTTTATGTCATTGGCGGTGTTTGGATCTGCTGGTGATTGGTTTCGCATTTGGGATCTGGGAGAATTGTTCTGGGCTCTCTCTCTGTTGTTGCGCTTTGGTATTGGACTCTTGTTACTTGGTTCTTCGGTTACTCAGGTAGAAGATTGGTCTCTATTCGACGTTTGATTTTACGTGGAGTATGCATGGTCGGTCATACTACCGGTTACTTTGATGGAAGATTTCCCTCTGTTCGGCGTATATGTTTACGTGGAATATGCATGATTGATCATACCATCGGTTACTTTTTACTAGCCCGGCTTACTTCCGGTGCTATATTCGATGCGTTCATGCATCCAGTTGCTTCTAGTATTGTTTTTGTTATTTTTAATTTTGATGTAGTTTATACATCTATCAGTTGTACTTTTTTTCTTAATTAATAAAGATTGTCGCATTTTATAAAAAAAAAAAAGAGTTAGAAAGTGTTGAATCTATTGCTTTTCTTTTCTTCAACTATATATGTGAGAAATAATGTTCCTTTAAATGGTTGTAATTAAGTAGCTTAAATTAAGCTAAGTTGTTTAAAGAATTATTTCTAAGAACTTAGGCAAGGGCAACCTATTCAGTTAAACGAGAGTGTCAATTTCATCGATCATCTTTGCCCCTAAGACCATCTTCCACCGTACCCCATATTTAGCTATCATTATGGCTTACCAACATGGCATATTCCTTGATTACAAAAACACTCCCACCATAAGCTATAATTATAAGCCAAATTCCAAATCCCTTTGCATCCCAATGGCTATATTTCAAATTTTTGCACCTTATATACATCATTTGACCATTGTTCTCACAACCATTTTTTTTATAATTCAATGGATATAATTGGTACACCAGTCGTTCATCGAAAAACAAAATTTTTAGTTCAAGAAGATATAGAGTTATCCCACTTATATCTTAAAAATTCTCAAGATTCTATCGATGGTATTAACAAAAAAAAAAGATATGTATGTTGGATATGAGAGAAGTGCTAATAGTCTATCGGAATACTAATTAGTGTGTATGATACTCTATTCGAACTTGGAATTATGTCTCAATATATTTTTTTCAAAAATATTTTACGAGACCATTAAATATATATTAAAATTATTTCGACCAAATACATTCAATATTATGCTCAAATGAAAGATCTCAATGTGATGGTATAATTTTTATTATTAATAAATTTTATAAATACAAATTTTGAGGAGAAAAAGAGGAAAAAATTGAAATATAATAAAAAAAGGTTGAGTTTAACTTATGGAAGTTGTAAAGCCAAAATGTGTTGAACAACATATTTTTGTGTAGGGTCTACATAGTTTGGCTTATGGTGGTAGCTGCACATACCCATATTTTGGTTTGTAGCTTACTATATATGGAAGATGGTCTAAGAATAGAAATTCATATAATATATATATATATATATATATATATATATTGTTAATCTTATTAGAGTCAGACAACCACTATACTCCAAACGAAATGAACCAACCTTGTACATAAAAAGTGCGGTCAACTTAAACAAAGAATATCGTCAAAAAAAGGCAATGAGTCATTTTCCATTAGATTCAAACAGTGATTTACCTTTTAAGTATGCTACAATACATTGTTGCCCATCAAAGACAAAAATATATCGAAAATTCATTGTAGCGGAATGAATCGTGACAATAATTTTTATTGAGGTCAATAAAATACATTGTTCACCCAGTTTTTATTGTTCTCATAAAATTTTTTAGTAAGAATAATTTTTATTGAGGTCAATAAAATCCACTGTTTATCAAGATTTTATTGATTTCAATAAAAATTATGGTTACTGTTCATTCAACAATAGTAAATTTTCGAAATATTTCTATCCTTGATGGGTCTAGTGGACAAAATGTGTTCAATGTTTTTCCTATAAAAAAATGATCCCAAACTTGGAGCGGAAGATTCGATCCCAAACTTTCTGCAAACAAAACATCACATATCAGAAATCATTCATGTCCCCCGATCAACAACCAGTGCGTACCTTGTCCGTACAGTTTTAAGTGGGATTACTATTTAAGCACACGACATTTTTTTCGATGAGACGGTCACACATGTGCGCCTCTCATTTATTGGCTAACACCACATAAAATAATAATTAATAAATAAAAAATTATTTTTCTGGCCAATCATTGAGACCCGTCACATGTGTGACGGGCTCACTGAAAAATCTCTCCTAATTCACGGGTCCCTAATTCACATATCACCCGCAGAAATATATAAATATATATATATATATATATATATATACACACGGGGGGCCATGCCGTTGAGGGATTACACGTGGTTGGTGACAGATTTGTCCACAAGCTTCAGCGAAACACGTGAACAAATTAAAAGAAAGCATGCATGCATTTTCATCATAGCAGGTGTACGTCAAAACAAGTGGTTGATGGAAAATGCTTCCTTGAACGTGCATGCATTAGTTTCTCTTTTTTTTTGGGCTAAGGGAAACCAAGCAAAAAACAAAACACAGAGAAAAGAAAAACAGAGAAACCCAGAAACTCCACCTAAGGGGGAGGGTTTCCATCAAACAACGTACGTAATATGAAAAAAACGAGGAAGGGGGCTGATGTAACCAATTAGCCGGACACATCCTCCGACGAGCCAAAAAAGCGACAAAATCAGCTGTTTTGTTGGCATCTCTGCTGATCCAAGACCAGCTAACATTTGGAGTGGCCTTAGCAAAGAGACGAAGACCATTCACTAGAGGTTAGGCTAGCCATTCCACTAGGGTGCGGTGAGAAGTGATCGCTTGGATTAAAGGGAGAGAGTCTGATTCCACCTTGATGAGAGAATTCAAAAGGGAGCTTAATGCATTAGTTTCGAGCATTAATACGTTTTATCATTCAATGCAAAACTTTAACTTCTGTTATTCGTTTTTTAGATCTCTAATTCAACAAGGTGCTTAATTTTCATATGCTCGATCGAGATGAGTATTTTTTATTTTTTTCTCTCAAACTGATATACATTTCAAATTAATTAGTGTAATGCAGGCCTGCATATTTTTTACCCCTTAATTGACAAATTAGAACACAGCTGTTATGCAATTGGCCAAATTTTGGAGACGTACTAAGCAAAAATGTTTGATGTGCCAATATTATATTCACAACATAATAAGAAAATTTAGATTGGAGGACATTAATTGGGTGGAGGCATAGGAAATAATAATCTAGCTACAACCCGTGGACCGACAACGTCGTACTATATCTATATAATCTATATACAAGGATGCATAATTGGGTGGTGTTTACTGTTTAGAAAGAAAAGAAGGCATTCTTAATATTGGAAAACAACAAATCAGAACAGAACACAGTTCTACTAAACTCTTGTTTTTTCCTACTATATATGCCCAAAGGCATAGGCAATACTAATCGTGGACCGACAACATCGTACTATATCTATATAATATAAATACAAGGATGCATAATTTAATTTGGTGAGGTGTCTTAATTTTGTTTGGTATCTTATTGGAAAAAAAAAAACAAATCAGAACACAGCTCTTACGTTAAAATCTTGCTGTTGTCTTAATCACCGCTCTTATTGATACTCTTCCATATATGGACCAGACGGATCTATCTACTCTGGATTATGCGAGATTTACAGTATAAAAACAAAGATTATAGCTGAAGAATTCTTGTCCAAATCAATTTGAAAATATTTGTTAAACCTCTTAATTATCTACCGGACAATTCTCAGGTCCATCCCCCGGATGAACGTCTATATTCATCCTCCTCCCAAATAGCCAATTACACACTGCCACGTACATGCTTATTAAAAAAAATAACAAAACCACTACTTTATCTACCTTGCACGTTAACTGACACCGTCTCCATTTGTTTCCCCTCTCTCTCTCTCTGACTCTCTCTATATTGATCCTCTTTGTTCTGTATCTTTTCATCATTTCTGCATCTTCTTCATCGATCTTATTTTAATTTTTGTCAAAATCTCTGCAAGTCCATCACCACCCACTGCTCCAACTCTTGTTGTTCTTCGTCTTCGATCAAGAGCGAACGAATTAATTAAGCAAATACACAGAGACAAAAATAAAGATGCTCAAGTCTTCCACAATTTCAGACTCTCAAATTAAACTTGAGTCCTCCATATAAGACTTCGAATGTCTTTGAACCCATGTTAGTGGTGGGTCTTCTCCCAAGTATGATTGATAAAGTCTTTGAATCCGGACAAAAATTAGATCTATAAACCAATAGTACCACAGACACAGAGGGGATCAGGGACACCACCACAGCCAATTACCAAGAGCACTACCTCCTTGTACCTCCGAACCCGATCTTCATCTTCTCTAATGTTCTTTACCCAATTCGTACTCTCTATAGATTGATTCGCAATCACCGTGGTCCTTCATTGGGTGGGTGAGGAGTTATCGGGCATGGCTAATTGGAGGCTGGCGAACCCACTCAAGGTGGCGGTGTTGCCGGATAGTGCTCGGAAGTCAGGCGACAGCGGAGAGAGATCCTCGGATCTACTTTCTCTCCCCTCATCTTCATCTCTGCTATTTTTCACTCTTTTTAAGCATATCCTAATATATATGGGCACTATGCCAGCAATTCCTATCTTATATTTCCATGGAATCAATCTCGGTAAAACGCAATGGTTACTCGTCTTATCAAATCACTAGAAATTTCAAATTTGGATGAAATTGGAATCTTGGTGATTTGATGATCGATGTTGGTCCAACATGATGATGGATGGTAACAACATGTCATTCTTCTGTAGCTCTACCTTTTTTTGTGTTGGCTAGTTCTGTAGCTGTTTTTCTATGGTGATTTGTGAGAGATGAGAGTGCGTGAGGACTGAGGAAGACCAGCGAAGAGAGAGAGAGAGAAGAGAAAACCCATGAGATTTTAAGGAAACGGCGTCGGTTGAGTTTTTGTTATTTTTTTAATAAGCATGTACGTGGCAGTGTATAATTGGCTATTTGGGAGGAGGGTGAATATAGACGTTCACCCGGGGGGATGGACCTGAGAATTGTCCTTATCTACCTACATTCTGCATCGCCTTTCGTCACTATTAAAACTCTTCTTAACCACTATTTAATTAAAGAGCATTGCAAACATCTAACTGAATTGGAGATGAACATTTAGTCATTGAAATGTGTAGAACAAATTGACAATTTTTGTAACAGCTAACATTTACATGGCAATAGTTCATTTGTTTAATAAGTTGAACTAAACAATCTTCAATTTGATTGATTTTCTGTCAGAGACAATCTTTGAATCATTATTTAGATTTAAACAGTACAAAATATACCAAATTAGCCGTCGTAAGTTCCTTATTAGTTTAACCAAACTCCTTTTAACCAAAAGAAACTATCCTAAAAGAATATATAGCTAAAATCCCCATACCGACAACTATAATGTATACAGGCTAGGCTCCAGATCGATCACAGCACAGACGATTGTATTTGGAGAGAGTCTATAAATACTAACGCACTTGCACTTGTTCTTCATTCACAGATACCAAGTTAACTAGAATATCACAGAGCTACCATATCTCTCCGGCCCCTTCCTCGATCTAGTTCTATAACCATGTTTCCCAATTTCCTTACTTGTTTCTCCCATCTAAAACCTTCAAGGTAACATACAAGATATATATATGTGTATATATATATATAATATGTGTCTTAATTAGTTCTAGTCTTTGGGCATGTTTATACTAATGAATGGATTTCTTTCTTGCTTGCCCTCATTTTACTTTGTTTGCTTATTTTTGCCACCCTCCTATAATATTATTGCATGGCATCTGGGGACTCGATCTACTAATTTTATCCAATGATCATTAGACTTTATTATTATCTATACAATGTTATTTGACCAAAAATTGTCTCAATCTCATTCCAATAAGGCCTCGTTTATTTCATGAATTTGAGACTACATTTCTCATTTTTAGCAAGTGCATAGCTCTGGGAAAATATTGCTTCCTGTGAGAGAAAATAGGGAAAAAATGAATCCCTCCATCATCCTAAGAATAATTTTCCTTCTTATTTCTTAGCATTAGTTACACTACTTTTATAACTAAAATAATCCTATAAGAAATCTTAAATACCAATCTTGTTCCATATATATTATTAATTATTTGCATGCATGCCTTAGTGTTAATTTATCAAACACATAAGTAGGACTGTAGGAATCTTGATTTCTCATCCCCATGGAAATAGAAAAGAAACAACTTTTCTAAAGTCACTTGGCCTATCTTAAATGATGTGTATTTTCACTACACGGAACTGAAACTTTCACGAATTTACAGCGCGCATTTTTGCACTACATTTTGAAGTTCATTTTTATTGATTCATGGTGTTCTTTGACCAAAAATGGCTTCAATCTCGTAGCGCGCAGGAAAGTCACTTGACCGATCTATGATGATGAGTATTAATTTCCTCTAACTATTTCACTTATTGTTGAAAGTAAAATGAAATATCAAAAAACATAAAAACAAAAAGCTGTTAACCCTAGCTACATTGTTGATTGGTGGAATAAAAGCTTAAGTTTGATAATATAATACTAGCTAACGCCAGCTTTGGGTGTCTCAGAGAAAAGAAGAACATGATCACCAACCGGGATCAGAACTTGGAAAAAAAATTTGAAGGCGATCCACAGGTTCTCTACTTCAATGGGAATCCGTTGGGATCGGGAAAGCAAACAAAGTTGTCTCTACGATCCGATGACCTCAACATTTATCTTCAAAATAACTCGAAGTCAGTCACTGATCAGTCATAGTTTTGATCATTTCTGCTCAGTAGTATTCAATCATGTAATAATGCGTATGAATGAATTCTATCTTGAAATTTCAGTGGCCAAATGGCGGGAAGGTTCTCGAATTTTTCGGATCTGATTCAGCGAATGCCAGATTCTTGCGGGGTGCACACACCGGCCTCCTCTGACCGGAACAGTATCTTTAGTGACCTGACCGAGAATCGCGGCGTCGGAGGAGATGAAGAAGAGGAGGGAATGGAGATAGTAATCATGAGGGAAGTGTTCGAGGCCGTTTCGGCAATGAGGAACGCGTACGTGAGCCTACAAGAAGCCCACAGCCCGTGGGACCCGGAGAAGCTGAGGGCTGCTGACGTGGCGGTGGTGGGGGAGCTGAGAAGGCTGGGACGGTTGAGAGAGAGGTACTTGAGGAGAAGGTGTCACGGCGGTGGCGATATGCTGAGGGAGGTGGTGGCGCCTTACGAGGCGGCCGTGGAGGAGCTGAGGAGAGAGGTAAAGGCTAGAGATACGGAGGTTGAACATCTCAAAGAGAAGCTCAAGAGCATCGTTAGCGTCACTAATAATGGGAAGAAGATCAGGTCTTTGTCTAGGAGGAAGGTTTATTGCAGTCAAGGTAACGCACTCGATCACTCCCACTTCATATATACTTTGCCTTTAATTAGGTCAAACAATAAATTTGTGGAGTTTGTTAATTAGCTAGAACTTCAAATTTTGTTCAAATGTGGCAAATTGACAATAACACCATATAGGTTTCATTAGTAGTACAGAAAATCATAGACCAGTTTAGGGTTTTGTTTATTTTGACTGATTTCTAGAATTTACATCATCACGTCACGAAAGTAATTGCATTACAAGATAATTAGAAGATGGAGGCTAGGAAACCCTAAGTAATTGCTTTACAACATTAGGAAATTGAAGAGGGACGTACAATTGAAACTACAGAATCAAAGTTCAAAAGTTCAAACCGGAAACAAATTTTTCATTGGCTATTTATATAGGAATTAATATATCACAAAATGACAATTATAGCCTTGTCATACTAAAACGTGCAACTCATGACGGTTATAGCAGCTCCAGAACCTGAATTGTTTGAGGGGACTATGAGCCAAGTGAGAGAGGTATCACTGAACTTCACTTCGCTCCTCCTCTCACTCATGCGCTCCGCTCACTGGGATATCGCTGCGGCTGTACGCTCCATTGAAGCTGCCACTTCTACCGGCCCTACGATCAACACTTCCTCTATCCTCCAAACACAACATGCCAACGCCAAGTACGCTCTTCAGTCCTACATTTCCCGGAAAGTCTTCCAAGGTTTTGACCACGAGAGCTTCTACATCGACGGCAGCCTCTCCTCACTTGTCAACCCGGACCAGTACCGCAGGGATTGCTTCACCCAATATCGCAACATGAAGGGCATGAAGCCCGACAAGCTTCTGGATATTCTGCCAGCGTGTAACTTTGGCAAGTTTTGCTCCAACAAGTACTTGGCCATTATTCATCCCAAAATGGAAGAGTCGTTGTTTGGAGACTTGGAGCAGCGACAACAGGTGGTACAAGGAAGCCACCCTAGGAGTCAGTTTTACGGGCAGTTCTTGGAGTTGGCCAAGGCGGTGTGGTTGCTTCACTTGCTTGCCTTCTCACTTGACCCTGCTCCAAGTCAGTTTGAGGCCACTAAAGGAGCTCAATTCCATCCTCATTACATGGAGAGTGTTGTCAAGTCTCCTGGAGGGAGGGTTCCTTCTGGTCAGGTTGTCGGGTTACCTGTGAGCCCCGGATTCAAGCTCGGGAATGGGTCGATTATTAAGGCCGGAGTTTACCTGGTATCTGGAAATTAGATTGTGTTAATGTAACAAGAAGGAAGCTTGTGTTAATGTAATAAGAAGCATGAGTAAGGCTTAGTTTGGTATTGCTGTGAGAATATTCAATTAGAAAAAAGCTTAGCTGTGAGAATAATCAGTTGTGAAAAAACTCGGGAGCAAATTTGCCGCCCACCTCACAAAAATTGACACCTGTCCTAAGACTAACCATAGTTAGAAAAAAAAAGGGCTGCTCACTCTCTCTCTCGGCTACCCTTCCTCCGGCGGTTTCTTCGCCGGCCGGCCACCATTAAACTCGAGACCGGTCTCATTCTCTTCGTCTCCTCGATCTCTTTATCTCCATTTTAATTTTTCTCACCGAAGCTCAGTATTGAAGGAGATTCGAAGCATGAATAGTCGGGATTCTCCGATCGTCGATCTCGTTTTCCGGCCAAATATACCGGCTATACCTAGTGGGCTTTGAAGCTCGCTTCACGGCGAACCCAGCGCCACCAACCTCCTTCATCGAGTCTTCCTAAATTGGGAGAGAGATTAAGAGAGAGAAACTGAGCGAGAGAGAGAGTAGGAAGAACAAGAGAGAGAGAGAGAGGAGGCAACGGCAAGGAAGGAGGGAAGAATAAAAAAAAGAAAAAAAAACTAGCTAGACAAATCCTGGCCACATAAATCAAAATGGAGGGCTATAATTGAATCATGAGTCCAAAAACTAACCAAAGTTAACAAGAGGGACACATGACATTCTCACAATGGGTGGGCAAATACCCACCCAAATAGTGGGTGGGCAGCAAATTTACTTCCAAAAAACTCAACTAAACGTTTGGTAAATTGTGTTTTTAAAACTCATGTAATAGTAAGATGCGTTTGGTAAATTTTAAACAAAATTACTATAACATAGTACAATTACTAAAATGGATATAGCGTTTTTAGCAGAAAAGAATGCAGATGATCATCCCCATCAGCATTTTTCTTTATCTTCAAACCAATCTCAAAACTTTTTTCTGTTAAATCACTTTTCTCTTCGGCTTCTTTTCATTGGTAGCTTCATTCTGATGATAACAGACTATCCTCCTCACTGGGGTCTCATCAATTTGATTATCGCTGACATGATCATAACTACCACTTTGAGCAGTAGTTATGATCTTTCATCAAACATTTATCACCGCTTCTACCATCGATTTAAGAAGCAAATCACCATCTTCACGGCAGCCTGACATATTCTCTAAAATCTAAATCAAGCTGATATAAAGAAAAATTCATAAGAACAAATCGCCAAATCCATTCAGAAAATCAAGAATTGAAACGGAACTGCCAAAATTAAAACAATCATATATACAATCAAGAGCAGAATCAAACTAAGAAGTCCATAAATTGATTTAAAAATCAAACGTGAAAAAAGAAAAGAAGGAAATTTGAAATCTTATAGCCTTATCCAAAAAACCCAGAAAAGAAAACTTCCAGCAGTGATGGGAAATTGCGGCAGAAGAAAAATTAAAGTAGGAAGAAGATGAATTGATGAAGAGGAGTGCAGAGAAATTGGGTTCCCACAGTCACACTTCACGGTAATAAATTGAAGAGAATAAGGGTTTGAATTGAAGAACACTTTAGAAAAAACCAAAGGGATATAATCGGTTCAAAGGGAAGAACAGAGAAGAAGAAAGATTGGGGAGGGTTCAGAGTAAGGAGAACTGGAGAAGAGGAAGTCTGAGCTTTGAGATCGTTTGATGGAGGACAAAAGGCTGCCATTTTCAAAAACAAATAAGGGCGTTATTGGCATGTAAAAACTTTCATTAAACTCGAGCTCTTCCGCGTGCTGTCATAAAACCCCGTTTTTAGAAAGCAGCCCTTTAGCTGCTTCTCAAAATTGCGGTCAGAGGACCCGTGATTTTTAATAACACGGTTTTTTATTATTTAACCAAACACTAAATCTTTGGAAGATGTAAAATAAAAGTGATTATATGAGTCAAAACGCATCTCCAAACGAAGCCTAAAATGTGTTATTAATACCCTTGGGGTTAGCCCAAGTGGTGGGAGAGAGAGGGGAAGCAAATTAGGATTAGACGAAATTAGAGATTCGATCTCTTCCAATGTAACTAAAATAAGAAGGAAGCCAAATCTAGCCCCAGTATTACTAGCGTTGTCCGCCTCTATAATTAGATGTGTCACTGTCTGTGACATACAAATTTGCTCTCTTAGTTTCCTTATTGCACTGTTTAAACATAATTTTTTATGGTTGATGAGCCAGTTTACAGCATTTCAGTTTTGTATGTGGACCAATAGAGAAGGCTGGTTCTTGAACTCAAGCTCGGTCTAGATTTGGATGCATAAAGGGATTGTTTGTGACAGATCAGCTTTTTCAAATTGCAAATTGATCAGAATCTATAGAAGTGTAAGCAATACAACAACCAAATTTGGTGTATCCATTCAAATGAGAATGAAATTGATAAATATTATGATATGAATCTACTTTTCAAGTCCTATCCATTCAAAAGGGTACATGATATGATATGCCTCTAAATAAATCTACTTTTCAAGTTCTATCCAATGATACAAATATATCAGCAATACAGTACAGTGCACACACTGAAAAAACCAAAAGAATGAATCTTTAACAATTGAAGAGGCAATTCCCAAGCAGAAGCTGTGCATTCCTGCTTGTGGAAACTCAATCCGGAAAGCAGATTTATACCCTGAAAATATTTTTCGCCTGCCATGGAGAAAAAATAAAAGCAAATAGGCATCACTACTATTTTCAAGCAAGTTGAGTAAAAACAAAAACGAAACACCTCTGCAAGGTGACCAAATGATTTAACAAATACTATGATGCTTATCTTACTTGCTCCAGCACTAGAAACATAAGCACATTCCAAGATCCTAGCCGACCAAAGTTTGGAAGAAACCCTTTATAGAAGGCCAAAATCCCCTGAGTATATCAGCGGACACAAGTTAATAGATATTTTATGAAGCTGGTGACAAAACTCATATCCGGTTTCAGTCTTTGCTTAGATATCAAACAAATTTAAAGGGCAATGACTACAAATGATACAGAAACAGAGTGAAACCAAGGATTGAAAACAATAAAAAAAGCATGAAGTTCTGCACCTCTGGCAATTGGCGAAGTATTGGTTGGTACAGTGAAAACATGGATTAAAACTGAAATAAATCAACATACCTCATACTTCAAAGTTTTGACGAAGCAATCAAAGGTGTTTTTGTAAGTTGGATCTCCCATCATTCTAGATTTCACCTGGAACATAAGCAGGGCATCCAAGGCAACATTGCCTTAACTATGTAAATTGTTTCATATAATAAGAAAATGACATCACAATCTTTCACTAGCCACCCTTGTAGTAGCCTGCACCTATTAATGCGCAGGTTTATGCTACCATTGCAAAACCAGCATTCACTGATGACTTAAAATTTGAGAGCACATACAACATGCTACTGATCAAACATCCAATTTTTCCATTTAGTCAATGTATAGTTGTCAATATTTGATCTATCATTGAATAATATCTTATTTAAAATTCTGTTTTATGTTCACACTTCAGCTGGTAATAGTTCCTTACACCTCTGTCATTAGCATTCAATTCTTGAAAGCCAGTCACAATATATGCTGATGAATAACAAAAAGAAAAGGGAGTCTTGTTTATCGTGTCAATAATATCTCTGAATTTTGAATATCTTTCCTAATGCGTTTGCAAGTCACTGTGATTGACATTTGAACTGCTACACCTCCTTATGAAGATAAACAGGAGCACGAAACTTATTCTTACGATTAATAGGTTTCAGAATGCATACCACATCAACAGGAGAGCCAATAGAAACTGCAAAGAAACCAGCACCCAGACCAGCTAGGAGATGAGTGAAAATATTGTCAGTGAACCCTGGAATTTTCAAAACTGTCTGCATAAGTATGAAGAATCAGGATTCATTGGGATTATCATCCTAGATGTAGAAATTAGCAATGACCGGAAAACTATAATAATACTTGTCCTTCAGAGATTGAAAGCTACGATATTACCTCCTTCACTTGATCATAACTGGCTAGCTCAGCAGCATTTATAATAGCATTTCGTGCTATATTTGGTCCCAGCCCAGTCCATAGAGCTTTTAAACCTTCCTAATTTTTGACAAACATAAAATAAACAAATAAATAAGCTGATAAGGAAACAATATTTAAAGAAAGAAGGGGCAAAGAAGCACGTTGTTCTACTTAAAGAAAACTAACCTGCCTCACTATAGTGAAATAAGCATCTTTAGCTCCAGAGTAACGCCTAGGAACTCCAGCTGGCAATTTTCCTTCAGCTTGAAGTCGAACCTTTACAAGGTCAGTTGGATTAGCCACTACGATTGCCAGAGCACCTGTAGATGTAAAAGTTTGTCATAAGAATAGGATGTTAAATCTCCCACTTTTTCAATTCAAACGGCAAGGAATATATAGACAATAGTTTTGACACCTTTACAATGGCATTATATTTGCATACAATTACGATAAGCAAGATGGTTGCACTAACCAGTCAATAGTGCAGCAAGCACTTTATGGTATATAGGAATATCTCCAACAAAAGCACTGCCAACAAGGAAAATTTTGACCTGTTCAACATGTAGTTTATGGATATACAGAATGTCACAAAGAAAGCATTAAACAGTCAATTCAGGATTGCATTAGTGAAAGAATAATATCAGAAACTCACAGGATCATATAGCCCAATTCTTAAGCCTCCATAAATGCATTGGCGTTGTAATCCTGGAATTATACCATTCCAAAGTGCTGCTAAACCTTCTTCCCTAGCGATGGTAGCCATAGTACCCAACAAGCCCCTATATTTAGGTACAACAGCTGCATCCCCTACAACTGCTTTCTTTTGGAGCTGGAGCCTGACTTTAGCAGTGTCTAGCGGAATGGTACAGAACTGCAAAAGAACATATTATTTGTTACATACCAAGCTATGATTGTTATCAAAACACACACACACACACACACACACACAAACTAAGATAATACCGGCCAAGACATTTCGATTCTAGCCTAATTTCGATCTATGTATCAAAGAGATGAGAGAGACCAATCACCATTGCCATTTTTCTGCCCTAATTTTCAGTTCATTGCCTTTTAAGCGACATTGTAATTTCCCAGGAGCATCATACCAGGCCCTTAAGTTTAAACTTCATCTTTTTACACTCAAATATGCTACAAACTCATAATCCAATAAACCCATAACCCGTCAAGGAAATGCATTGATATCATGTAAGCCATAAATTGAGCTCAATATAAAACTCAGCTTACCCAAGTAAGAAAATGTAAACTTTAAGCTGAAAATACAGAAATTAAAGTTATATGATCATCAAACCGCCGACCCATTTAAGCAAATTTCATAACTATGAAGTTTGACCAACAAAATAAGAACTGAAATTTACATATAAACAGAACGATCATCGATACCTCAGCGAAGCAAGCAGCGAAGGCACTGCACAAGAAAGTCTGCAAGAATGAGATCTCAGACCTGGGGCTGAGATCCGCCATTGGAATGTGCAAAACAAAAGCTCAGAAAGCAAGAATTGGGGAAATGGATAGAGAAATTTGTGGTTGAGTAGAAGAGAGGGATTGCCGTTAAAGGTTATAAAGATGGTAGTAAGAGTAATTATGAAGGAAAGGCCTCACCTCCATTCACGGCTTTGTTATATGTCACCGAGTTTTTCACAGCTTGCTGGCTCTTTCTTGTCGTCATCGTTCCGGTTATTTTAGGGGCAGTACAGTTTTATTAGTTTTATCATTGCGGGTTAAAATTTTATTTACTGGTGTGTTTTCTATTTTTTTTTTGTTTCTTGTGGTCGCTTTAATGATTTTATTTTAGTTTTTTTTTTTAAACAATAATTTTTATCTTCATCAGATTTGTAAGCATTTATCAGCACAAAAAATATTGTCCATAATTTTAGAGCAATTGCTAAAATTGACAACTAAACGCACAAATTATATAACGTTGTACATATCTACATTTTCGTAACAAAAATGTGGTTACAAAAATGTAAAATTTAACTAGTTGTTGAAAGAAACCCAATTTGTGTGTGTCTTGTCAATTTAGGAACAATCAATTCTAGTTTAGAATAAAGAATGTAAATCCTTCAAGAATATGGATTATATGAAAATAAGATTCCTTATATAATAAAGATTGTATCTTGTATTCCTCTATAAATAGAGGTTCCTATTTATTAATAAAAACATTATATTTCAGTGCAATTCTTTTTTTCTTTATTTTCTGTTCATCTTATTGGTAGAATGCTTTTTGAATCTAAAGCCAAGATAAGCGAAGGTACATGGACGACATAGACACCCGCGCGTAGGCAAGTACTCCCCCATCGTGAGCGGGAACACAATTCCACAAAGTCCCGCCAATTAAACCCAAAATTCCCAAACACGCTCCCAATCTCCCACCCCCTATATAAACCCTAACCCCCAATCTCAAGACGCTCTCATCTCTCTCACCCGTTCCCCCCAAAAACCCTAACCCTCTCCCAAGTCCCCGGAAACGATGTTGGAGCTCCGATTGGTCCAAGGGTCGCTCCTCAAGAAGGTTCTGGAGTCCATCAAGGACCTGGTCACCGATGCCAACTTCGACTGCTCGGCGACGGGGTTCTCCCTCCAGGCCATGGACTCCAGCCACGTGGCGCTCGTGGCCCTGCTGCTCAGATCTGAGGGCTTCGAGCACTATCGCTGCGATCGGAGCATCTCCATGGGTATGAATCTTGGCAACATGTCCAAGATGCTTAAGTGCGCCGGGAACGATGACATCATAACCATCAAGGCTGACGATGGGAGTGATACCGTTACCTTCATGTTCGAAAGCCCCAGTATGTTCTTGATTCTTTTGCCTCTTCTATTTCCCCATTTTGTAATTAGGGTTTTTCTCTATTTATGTATTTATTTATTGCATGAATCTCTGTTTGTTTGTTTGGTGGTTTCTTGTAATCTCTGGTTGTTAAATCGTACGCTTGAATATAAAGAAGTTTGTGAATCTTGAAATTGAGCCCAAACTGAATGTGGTAAAAATATAGTAGTTATTTGGTCTATAATACCTGGTTGGATGGAATTTGATAGGAAAATACACTGAAAACATACAATTTGTGATGAAATATTGTGATTTTGTTTCTAACCCAATCTTGGTGGAGGGTTGTTAATGTAATACCTTTAGATTTTACTGCAGAGTTTTGTTCAATTTCACAGCCCATGGCTCTGTTTCTCAACTTTAATGCTACGTAGATATTGATGGAAGTATGTGGTTTGGAAGTTGGGAAATATTGGTGTTGAGATAAACTGAATTGTAAATGGAAGTTTTAAATGAAATGCATAGAAACAAATTATAGGGAAAATTGTCTGCAACAATTATTCTTTTTAATGTGAAACATGCTAAAGAAATGTTTATTGCTATCGATATTTATCACTATGTTTTCAGTTATAGTTTTTGATTGATGTTTGTATTTCTTGGTTTGCTTTTGGATGTTTACTTTGGGTATTGGATTGCAGCGCAAGATAAGATTTCTGATTTTGAGATGAAGCTGATGGACATCGACAGTGAGCACCTTGGAATTCCAGAGGCAGAATACCATGCTATTGTTAGGATGCCTTCTGCTGAATTTGCCAGGATATGCAAAGACCTCAGTGGCATTGGTGATACTGGTATTGTTCTTATCCTTTTAGAAGTGGTTATCTCAATTTGGTCTGTTTGTCTTATCGATTTCTGAGTTATGAGTTGATGTGCTTGCAGTTGTGATATCTGTGACCAAGGAAGGTGTTAAGTTCTCTACAAGAGGGGATATCGGCACTGCTAATATTGTCTGTAGGCAGAACACTACTGTTGACAAGGTATTGCTAATGCTTGTAATTATGTACATCCTCCTTTCAGATGCTTATGGTTTTAGGGTTTAGGCAATGCAATGTCTAACTTTGGTTTCTTTGATTTGGAAATTGCAGCCTGAAGAAGCGACAATCATAGAAATGAATGAGCCAGTTTCATTGACATTTGCTCTGAGGTACATGAACTCCTTTACTAAAGCGTCCCCCTTGTCAAACACAGTTACTATCAGCCTCTCTTCGGAACTACCAGTTGTGGTTGAGTACAAGATTGCAGAGATGGGTTACATAAGGTTCTACTTAGCTCCCAAGATAGAAGAGGATGAAGATGAGACAAAGCCTCAAGTTTGAGCCTTATCCCACGGCACAGGCTTGCCCTTAGTTGACTTGAATTGCACTTTAAAAATCCATGTAGAGGATTTGTTTATACAATTTCTATTTGAGGTTTTCCCTGCTTTCTCTGTGACTGAGTAAGCATCCATGTAGTTTAGAAGTCTTCAAATTCCTTAGGTACTATGTTCTAGACTATCGTTTGAAAACAATGTAGTTTTTCTTCCTGGTTTCTTTAACTTCTTGATTCATCCTATTTTTGGTTATATGATCCAATGAGCTATCGTAATGGTCATGAATTTACTATTCTAGGTTGCTAATTCAAAGAATTGTGTGCCCATGATATGCGGTTTTCTTTGTTTAAGCATCTTGTGACCCATATTGTGATTCGGGGTTCTAATTGGTCTGGACTTAATGCTCGAGTTAAGTGGGAGTGGACCTGTAATTCTTGCAAGGCAAGAGTACTTGAGCATTATACACAACCAAATTGAATGGAACAATATTTGCATTAATTTAACAATATTGTAGGATTGTACACAAAATTTGAAACTTATAAATGTTCAGTTTGATCATCTGTCAACTCTGAAACGAACTGTAAAAAATTGAGCTAGCACTTGAAGGAGGGGCTACAGAGCAGTCAGAAGACTTTTGCTACAGTTTCCTCTTTTGCTTAAAAAAATTAGAGAATGCAACTCAAAACATCTTAGTGCATAAACCCATAAAAACTCTGGGTTGTTTACTTTTTCTTTGTAGGTCATGATATGCGGTTTTCTTTGTTTAAGCATCTTGAGACCCATATTGTGATTCGGGGTTCTAATTGGTCTGGACTTGATGCTCGAGTTAAGTGGGAGTGGACCTGTAATTCTTGTAAGGCAAGAGTTCATAAGCATTATACACAACCAAATTGAATGAAACAATTTTTGCATCAGTAAATCAATAATATTTGCATTAATTTAACAAAATTTTAGGATTGTACACAAAATTTGAAACTTATAAATGTTCAGTTTGATCATCTGTCAACTCTGAAACGAACTGTAAAAAATTGAGCTAGCACTTGAAGGAGGCTCAGGCTACAGAGCAGTTAGAAGACTTTTGCTACAGTTTCCTCTTTTGCTTAAAAAAATTGGAGAATGCAACTCAAAACATCTACTGCATAAAAACCCATAAAAACTCTGGGTTTACTTTTTCTTAGTAGTCTAGGGGGTCTCAGGACCCATGACTTATCTACCCCGTTTCTTGGCTTCACTGTAGAGAATCACTCCTGTTACTGTGAGACTGTAACCCAGCATCCCAGTCACTGATACTGGATTTCTGAATATCAAAATTGAAACAACCACAGCAACAGCTCCTTTTGCATTTCCCAACACCTGGAACCAGAGTATCATAGGACATTAATTAGTCATCCCACTCTGAGCTTTGCTCCCGTAATATATATGAAGAAATGAAATGGAACAGAACAATACTGGTGTGCTATGTATGACAATGCTAGATTCTCTAATTTCCGACACATTTAGATTCGATGAGACCATGAAGACAAATAATTTACCTGGAGAGTGAGGGGACTGGTGTGATTGGTTACCAAGAAATTGGTCAAATTCACAAAGTACGCGAGAGCCGAATTGAATACTAGATACCATACGACGCTCACATCATCTCTCGCAAGTGCAATGGTGATCCCAACCACATCTTCTTCCATCCAAAGTGCCGCAGGCAGAAGGATTGCAACAGCTACAGGTCCCATGTACATTAGGAGGTTCATGGAATTAAGCTTTTCCCTGATAATCAATTTTCAATATAATGCATTATAACCAATTGATAAAACCAAATCTTTAGATGATGAATATTGTAGGGTGTTGGTTCCTCACGCTTCAGAAGACAGCAATATCCCTTGAAGCACCGACTTGAGCGCCCGTGCTGCTGTAGCAGCAATGCACATTAGAAATCCATAGAGATGAAAACTTGGTTCTCCCTTCAGTCAATGCAAAAACACACAATGTGAACAAGTGGGTAATGATCAACATCATTCATTTCCTCACAACTTGAACATGAAATTAGATATCTAACCAATAACCCAAATGGCAAAGCGTATTACCACATTTAGAAATTCTTGCATACAACATTTGTATCCAAAGTTACTCTCATAATAGGAGAGTAATCTCACATTACCGTTAATTACATGTAACGAGTTATTGTGAAAGAGATGTTGTATACAAAAAGTTCTTACAATACGAGAGTAATGAGAGATTGCTAGTTTGTACACGTGATTAGTTATTGTGAGAGAGACTTTGTATACACTTATTGTATGCAGAAAAATTCCCCGGTCACCCTTTGTATAAAAGGCCTAGCTATATCCCAAAATTCCTAAAGCAGCAACGAAATTCAGAAATTTGAGAAATTCAGAAATTGGAGAAATTCAGACACAGTGAAATGAAGAGCTTGGTGTAATTACGTTCTTACCCCGCTGGCAATAATAACGCCGGTGACGACAGGTATAAGAGTAACGTACGTGAGCCAGCCCTCCTTCTTGAGAGTAATAAAGTAGGCAAAAACCGCCGTGAAAAACGGCGTCGTGGCTCCGATGGCCTGGTTAAAGGAGACGGCGAGATATCGGAGCGAGATATTGCCGCCGACGACCGATAAACAGAAGATGAAACCGAGGGAGGATATTTTGAGGAACTGAACCCGCGACCTGATGGTCTGCAAGGGGACCACCTTGAGCCAGGAAATGGCAATGTAGCTGAGGAGAGAGCAAGAGAGCATGTGGCACAGGGTCAGAAATATCGGGTACTTGAACCCGTAATTGCTCAACAGGAACTTGTTCAATAGCAGAACTCCGATGTTCGATGAGTACCAGGCCGTTATCAGCCCCACCGTGAATAACCGGTTCGACATTCTCGTTTTTGTTCCACCAAAAACTCCCAACGATTAAGTGGTGCTCAATGTTTGGTTGTTTGTTTTGGTTTTCTTCTAGCTCTCATATACGTACGGAGGAAATGAATATCGTTATGTAATGAAATCAGAGCTGGAATTATTCTGATCAGAAAAAGAATTGATGGATAATAGGAATGGAGGATCTGAGGAAGGTGATGGTGGGAATCTGGACGTAGGTTTTGAGCTTCAAGCCTTTAAAGTCGGAGTAGGTGCTTCATTTTTATTTCCTTACGTTGTTTTCATGGTTTTTTTTTTCCTTACATTTTTAATATATAGGTTACTGACCATAAAATGTTGATGTCATACATCAATTTTTAAACCATTCACTTTTTGTGCCACAACTATAGCGGAAATTCTATCATATATACCCTTTTTTTTTTTTCCACAATCAGATGTGCTTTTTTTTTTTTTTTCACCTAATCTAAGTGTGAAACGTCAAGATCAGATCAGTTTCAGATGTGTTTTTTTTCCACCTAATCCAAGTGTGAAACGTCAAGATCAGATTAGTTCAAGAGTTCAATTCATTCCAATGTAACTCAAAAACTGTGAAACAACGTGAACTCATGCATTAACATATGATATACGGTTTTGAAACTAATTATGGCAATGGCTTCCTTGCATATTAGAATTTGTAACAGATTCTAATACGATGTGGGGGATGATCCGCTCTTTGTTTGATCTATGACCCAGACTGGCCAATTAATCATGTTTGTGCTGTTCGCAAGCGAAAATCATTAACAAGCACATTGCATACGCTTTCGAGCTGATTACATTACACGTTTTATATCAAAAGCAGCATGCTTACCTTTTAATGGTACATTCGAAATTGGAAATGTAATGCCATTACATGGACAGAAATCAAATTGTAACCACATGCACGACACAAGTTGAGAAAATCTACTCAAAAAAGGGTTTCCATTCTATTTCTCCAATTCGTGTCCGAAAATTTCATCAGGCTAATCCTTGTCTAGAACTTTTGCAAATCTAATTACAAATTCCTTGATGCTCTCTATTCTCTTCACAAAGAAAAAAAATCACTCGATAAAAACAAACGAAGCAGAAGAATGACTGACAAGCGGCTGACCACGTCCCTGAATATGTGGCATGTGAACAATTTCAGGTCTCAACGAAGAATTAAGGATAAGGAAGTTATGACGAAACCTGAAAGAAAATGATCAGGGTGATTCCCTCCACTCTTCACCAGCATAAAATGCGTTGTCCCCAAGTTCTTCCTCAATTCGAAGCAACTGCAAGAAACTTTGGCCTATCAGTTTCAAACCATGCCTTACATTGTACCAAGACAAGGCTGCATATCTATACATGGCACTAAATTCTGTAGACCACGTCTTTGGCAAACTGACCATATGGCTCATATTAACCTTGAGATTTCTGCGAAAATGTGCTAGAACTGGCAGTAGGGAGTATAGAGATAGAGCTTAAGAATTCAATTAGATGGTGAAGACCAACTTGTTTCCTATTCGCCCATTAAGGACAGACTTTGAATAGTATATATGTAGATAAAAACTTATCTTTGGACTATGCCATACTAGAACTTGTTTTTAACTTATTATGTCATAAGATGTGAAAAAGAAAGAAAAAAGAAGGAACTGTCATGCATCGAATATGTAAATGCAAAAATAGTTCACATACTCCCAAGTGCAAAGAAGGCCTTTAAAACACAGAATTGGATCATGTGTTCCTTTAGTTGCAAGAACAATTTATTAAATGCTACCAAGTGTAAAGACCTTTAAAATTGTGAGCTGGAAGCAGCTGAGGAACAAAAGAATCGAGGACATGATTACGTGAGTATGAAAGCAGACCTGGTTATACTTTGCCAGTCGTTCGCCTCTGCAAGGAGCACCAGCTTTGATCTGACCAGTAGAGAGACCAACAGAGAAGTCGGCTATAAAGGAATCTTCAGTTTCACCACATCTATGAGATGCCACTACTCCCCAGTGGGCATCCTTTGCCAGTTTAACCACTTCAATGGCCTCGGTCACTGTCCCAATTTGGTTAATCTAAATTTGAATCATAAAACTATCAGTCGCTCTATCTTAATCTCTCATATTCTTGAAAGAAAAAACGTGATAATAAAGAATATCAAGAACAGCTCGAGACAATATATCAAAGGCAGAATAAACACCTGGACAAAAAGCTCATATTACATCCAAATACAAACTAAATACCTTCACAAGAAGAGCATCACACGTAGATTCCTCTATTGCTTTCTTCATACGTTGTGAATTTGACATTAACAAGTCATCTCCAACAACCTGCAAAACCATTCAACAGACCAACAAATTCATTTATACATGCAAGATCCTAAGCTGCTCAGCCAAAAATAATGGACAAGCCCATCAAATTATTTCCATGAGTCATTGGACATTAGAAGATGATGTAGGATAAAACCATATGATGGTAAAATAAGTTCAGTTGCCTCTGTATCTAGTTTTGTCAACATAATCCTCCGCAAGTAGAGACCAAAAACCACAGTATTCTCTGGTCAAAGCTAAACTTGGGGAAAGAATGCAAGCAACAGGATCCTTCAATAAATATAATAAGAAGAAGAAAACAGAACCAACCTGACAAATTGCAAGACTAGAAAAGCGTTTGGTGTGTTCCCAGTCCTCCTTATCAAACGGATCTTCAATTGATACAATTGGGTACTCTGATACATCCAACACAAACAAAGGGGGAAAATGTTAACCTTTTTAAAAAAAAAAGAAAAAAAAAAGGTAAACTCAAGACATTGAGAAACATAAAAAGAGTTTCTAATGTACCAGCACACAGTTCTCTGTACAACTTAATCATATCATCTGCCGACTTAAAGTTTTGCCCCGACTTATTCGGTGATTTGTAGTCCAGGTCATACTTCGTACCTGTATCATGCAGCAAGAGAACGTGAAATATCAGCCACTAAAGCAACCTGAGTCATTTCACGGGTGAAAATCCTAGACAAACCCTAGCTGGACAGAGATGCAAGAACTGAAAGGCAATATTAACATTATCAAGGCAAGAAGAAGTGTGTTTTCCTTGTGCAATGATATCTGTACAAATAGCGCAGTCTACACATATCAATGTCTTCTCAAGGAAAGAAAAGAGATATATTCTGGTCATTACTACACTATAGTTTTAGTTTTGGCTCTGTAGAGAACACATAAGATTATTTATTTTCTCTATCTGTATGTGCTACTAAAAGATCGTTGTTCAAGAAAGATCCATTACCCATGCAGAAGTCAGTAGCGGCAACATCAATTGCTATTTTTATCCGCTCATTATAGCCTGTTCTGCTGATAGCCTCTTTTACAAGATCCAAGCCTTCTTTAAAACTGCCAACAAATATAGAATATAATCAAATAAAGCAATATCAAATAACCATTTACTAAAATTAACCTTTTCTCGGAGCCCAAAACGTAACAGTTAACAACAGCAAAATACAATTAGTTAAGCAAAACTCAAATAATTTGATTTCCCTTTTGTAAATACCCTTTTCATTCCTTTTCAAAGGCAGTTTCAGCCTTTCAAGAGACGGGAAGGGGATCCACATAAGGTATAGAAATTAAATAACACAACATATTATACTAAGAAAGACTTGCCTGGAGATGTTGGGAGCAAAACCACCATCTTCACCGACATTACATCCATGGGCGCCATACTTGTCTACAATAACAGCCTGCTCTTTTTTATAAACAATAATAGCAATCAATAATAGAGGGACATGCTGCCATCCCCTTGGTACAGAGCAAACTCTATTTTAAAAGTTTTCACACATTTAAAATGGGATACTAGTGACAGCTGGATGTTGATGTGACCATGTAAACCCAATGAATTTCCATGCATACCCAGAGATTCGTCAGTTGAGAGTCACCCATGAAGTGCCAAGGGGAATTCATTTCAGGGATTGCCACAATGGCTTTTTGATAATTTAAGCAATAAATATATTGTAAGGTCTGCAGTTTCCCACTGAATGCTAAATTTTTAATATAGAGGAAAATCCATTACAGTAAGCTACACACTTTGACTTCCTTTTTCCTTACAATTTCAAATCCGTGACAAGTTGCAACTAAAATGCGGATGACTACTAATAAGCAACTCAACAAGTCTCACAAACTGGAGCATTTTATCAGATCACAAGAAGCATTATGCCGAAGGTCACCTCAAAATTTTAACAGGTCAGACAAAAAGATATACCTTCAAGTGATGATAAGTTTCAGATCCCATTTGCAGTGCCTCCTCAAACCTGCTAGCTCCAATTGGGAGAATCATAATTTCCTGAATATATAATGAGGTCAATACAAATACTCATAAGAAAAAGAAAAAAAAAATTGTCATTTTGAAACCTCTATCCCCACATAAATGACAACCCACAAAGATCTGAAAAGAACTAAACATTAAAGCTTACCAGAGCATACCTGAATGGCCAAACTATTCCCAGCACGCTTTCCTCCACTTATAACAGTGAAAGCAGGGACAGGCAGGGTCAGGGTGTTTCTTCCAGAAAGGTCAGCAATATGTTTGTACAGTGGAACCTGAGGTTTATCACTTCTCAGAAACAATAGGGGGTATATAATTTTTAGCATATTTAAGAAATTAATAACATAAAAACAGTCGTGCCTCCTTCTGAGCAGCTCCAGCTTTGCAAGCAGCCATCGACACAGCCAATATGGCATTTACTCCGAGTTCACCCTGAAAGATGATTTGAGAAGAACCATGAAACTTCTCCAAAAGATGAAAGAAGCAAACCTAAACACTATATTTTCACTACATTAGTGACAAGTTGACAACACACAAAGGAGCAAAATTCAATATCAGCTAGATTCAGAAAATTATTAGCAGCAAAATCCAGCATATGATTATAGATGTTTGTTACAGTTATAATCCAGAGTTTTAGCTATGCAGAATTTGGAAATAATTATGAGAGATGCCTACTTTTTTCATCTTTTTAAAGATGGAAAGGGATTGTTGTGCATGCTACCAGACATCACAGTAGATAATAGAAATGCAATTTTATGAAATCATCAAGATATAGCAATAACTAATACTTAACAAGCAGCTCAATTACATTAAGTCACAGTAAAAAAGAAGAAAACAGTACCTTCTTTTCTGTCTTATCCAGGTCTATCATTGCCTGATCGATCTGTGATTGAAGCGTAGGATCCATGCCAACCAATGCTTCCGATATTTTCTCATTCACATTCTTAACAGCTTTACTCACACTGTTTCCGAGATACGATCCCTTGTCCCCATCTCGCAATTCAACAGCCTCATACCTGGTTTCACCACTGAAATTCCCCAAAGTGATAATTGTTCTTAGAACCTTATACTTTTGAATGAAATGGTCTTCTATAGTCTATTCTTCGCAACACAATATTCAATTTTTTCATCAGACAAAGCATTGCCACATCAAAACATAACACAATTCAACAATATGAAAGTAAAGGTTCATGCTTTTAACAAATTATTTAAAAATAAAAAGAGTAGACAATGAGCAAATTATCAAAACTTGAGAGAGAGAGAGCAGAAAAGGGAGGCTTACAATCCAGTAAGATCGGAACTTGGAGCTGAAGCACGGAACACTCCTTTGTTAGTGTGGAGGTCAACTTCAACGGTAGGAATTCCTCTGCTATCGAGGATCTGCCGAGCTCTGACCTTCGTTATCACTGAAGGAACCGCTTTTCTCATATGATTCGACTGTGATTATTCATTTCATAACAAGCACAACAAAATCAAACACAAAATCGAAACTCAAACATTTCATCAATCTGGAAGCTGCAATGCATTTTCCAAACAGAAAAGGAGGAAGAGAAAGAGAGAGAGAGAGATTTACGATGAAGAGGATGGGATCGGAGGCTTTGGCCCGAACGGCGGCATTGACGGCTTCTTCGATTTTCCGAGAGAGCATGTGATTATCCAAATACTCTTGTACCGACATTTTCTTCTTCTTCTTTTTCACTTTGAGCTCTAGTGAGAAATGAGGCTAAGCCTGGCTTCTCGAATATTCTTTTTGAATAATTTTAGCTCCGAGTCTGACTGTCTAAGCAATCGGAGCTCAGGTGCCGGGTTTTAGTCTATCGTAAGCCTACTGTGAACTCAGCGTTCCCCTTTGTCAAATACAACCTAAATATATGCGTCATCAGTCAATTTTTGACCAAAAAAAAAACATTTCATCAGCAAAGTACAGTAAAACGCACCGTTTCGACTCTCTAACTGTAATAATAGAAAAATCCCTCAACTGTAGTCGGTTGTTTTTCTTCACCATTTTCATGTGTTCACAATGAATCTTAAAGAGATTTATTATCTGCCTCGCGAAATCGTAAGGTAGTTGTTATTCACACTCCCGAAGGTCAGTACATGATCACATTTCGTAAGATAGTTGTTATTCGCTCTCCAAAAGGTCGGGGTAGATGTTATTCACACTCTCAAAAGTCGGTACATGATGATAGTCCGTGAGTTTTAATAACATTACCAGAAAATAAATATATTCTTAAATTTGGTTAAGATATTTTATGTGATTCTTATAAACTGGTCTATGTTCATATGTTGCAACTTGAAGTGACCATAGCAGTGAAAGGACAATGGAAAGGAAGATGAGATCGAGATGCTTTAAAACGCTAAGTTTCAGACCCCGTGGTAACCACTCGGTCATATATATATCGCACAAAGTGCTCGAAAATACACATATCTAAAGTCACAAATACTACATCTTAATATCTTATGCTACAACAAAAGCACTAGATGACCCAGTAAAGTGGCGAATCGATCCCACCAGACTCTTAGAGGCACCGAAATGCCTTATTCTGTATACACCGGGAGTTGCAGACTGAGGAATTCTCCATTCCATGGTCGCCTGACTTCTAGTACTGAGTTTGGAAGGTCGTGACCACTTGAAGCGAAGACAGAAATCATCATCATCATAAGCTGGAACCCAAGTATCCTTTCCATGGAGAATCTCCACAAGGGCAAATGTACCTTCAGTCATAAGGTCATTCCGAGGACAAGCCGACCAGAAGGTAACTTTTACCATGTCATGACCTCTCTTAAAGGTGGAGTTCTGAGGCACATCAGAACTGCAATCCCCGAAACTTGCACCAGCAGGGGTTGCATCCATCACAACCGGAGTAAGCAAGCTTATTTGCCTATCGAGGAGATCTGGGGGTGGTGGACCGGGTGCAACAGGCTGGTCACTGATAAGAGCTTGAGCAAGCTTCTTGAACTCCTGAATGTAAGCACTTAGCGTGTGTGGTCCATAGAGAGTTGATGCACCCTGGGAAGTTGAATGTGTTAAAGGAAATGAATATAAGAATGAAACTAGATCAACATTCTAACGTATCATACAAAAAGGCACAATTATACATGCACCTGTTTATGAAATTAGATTAACTTGTTCAATCCACAAAGATACTGTAGAAGTTGTATCTAAATAAAATTTAAAAAGAATAAAATAGTTAATCACTTCCTACTTCCCACAAAACAGTCGGTAGTCTATTGCAGTTACCAAACAAACTTTCTGCAAATTTGGTAAACTCCCTATATATAACATATCCTGAAGTTGTGGAAGGTAAGCTTTCTTACCAGTTTCCTTATAGTCCGATTTTATGACTAATTTTCCTCTCAATTAATCCATGTTGGAATGTATTAGGAAGTGATAGATTCAAGAAAATAAAAACTGACCTCATATCTCTGCACCTCATACTCTTCTAAGGTAGTGACATACTGAGAATAAGTATTAGTCAATCCTGCTATCACAACATGAATATTTGCACCATGACCACCACTAGTCAGTACGGTCTTCACAGCATCACGGAGACGCCTACCAGCCATTGTTGTAAATTCTGTTTGTAAAAAATTTCAAAATAACTGTTAGGAGTCAAACAAGCATGTTGGCCAGTCCAAAAGTTAGCTGTGTCCAGAAGCAACTTCAACTTATGGACAAGGAGAATAATATATGGGATACTTCATAGGCAAAATCGAGGAGGTTCTTCAACAGCATACTAATCATTCACTGATAGGTCACTTACTGTTCTCTGAAATAAGTTCTATCCATAGATTGCTTTAAACTTTTGGAACATAACTTAGATGAACACTGAAGTTGAAGTTGTTCAGACTTGAAAGTCACTTGAAAAAGTTAAACATGAATTCTTAGGATTTATCTTATAAAATTAGCAAAGAAGGAAAAGCAGGATTGCTACCTCCAGGTACACTGAGAATGACAAGCTGCCCTATCCGGAAGATCTGAATTGGAAGTATTGAAGGCTGCAAAAAACCATGAACAAGGAGAATCATTAAGGAAGATATCACAGTAGTCCAAACGATATCTACCAAAAATATTTATGTCACTCATAGACAAAAAATCTTTCTTTAACTGAAACAAACAGGTAAAGGGGCCCGACAACAAGTTCACAGATCAAATGGCAGCAACCTCATGCCTTATCATTAAAGATCTTTGGATTTACTATGGCACTATGGCCTATCAGATGATTTTACCTGAAGAATTCCCAAACATCTAAAACAGAAACTGCTATTTGCTAGGACCTTAGCAATTACATTCTAATATAAAAGATAAAGCAACACAGTTACATAGAGTTTTAAATAGTTTAAATGAGATACTACATCGAACCAACCATTTTACGAGTTCCATATCCTGTAACATCATTGTCAAATGGAAATATGTCAAATAATTGCAACCTACCGCCCAATCATATGGTTGCTTCATTTCACCAGTATCAAGCAAGATTGGCTTTGGCTTCTGACAATCAATTTGTTCCTGGCCTGGCGTTTTAAGTACATTGCGCACCAATTTCCAGAAAGGATTTCCCTGATAAAACCCAATGACCATGCAAAAGAGTCAATCAGTACTTAGGAAAGAGCATAGAACATGCACCACCTATGTATTTCATATACATGTTACCTTATCATCCCCTTGCTTGAAATCAAAAGCTCCAGGACCATCAGTGGTTCCAGCAGCAAATCCAAACCCCATTGCAGCAGGACATGTCTTTACCACCTCAGAACCTCCCCCCTGTTTGGGAAGTGTTACTTCAAGTTGGGAGAAGTCGATGTAAGTGTGGCGATATTCAACCTTCCCCTTCAACCGTTCAGATGCTTTGTTGAAAAGATCCACAGCTTTTCCGAGTTGCCTCTCACCAATAATACGTGTACTTTCAAATTCATCTGGGTAACTGTCATATTATGCACAAGATGCAATTTAGTATTCACACATACAGATATTGATATATATATATATATATATATATAACTAAAGATATATAGTGCACAAAGGAATTAATACCCCGGTCCTCGGCCGTAGCACAACTCATTCTTCCCACCACAGGTGCTGTGATTGAAATCACAAGGTAGCCCAGTATCTATGCAGAAAGCTCCTAGAACATTTGGACTCACATCACCACAGTTTGATTGACAAAAGGCAGAAACAAATCTAGGCTTGTCAGCCTGCCTTAGTGTACCCCTGACACGTCTTGCAACACTCAAGGACCTGGTTGCTGGCTTACCAGGAGAAGACTGAAAGGATGCAGCAAGCTCCAGTAACTCATGGTCTGAATCAGAAAGAAAAATTAATTAAACAATTCTTATGGTTCTCGTGAGTAGAAGATATTGTGACGACTCAACACAACCTAAAGTGAAGGAGAAATACAATTTGATCTACAACCCATAGTTCTGGATGTACAATGAACCAATGAACCCAACATATGGTATGCATATGCACAAAAGTCTAGTTCAAGCAATGTGGCATGGCATATGTTTACACAATATTTCACAGCACCATGTGCATTATATATGTAGAGCCATAAAGTCAGGCATCAAGCAAGCACCACTTTATAGAATACTGGGATAAGAATCACCAAAGTCTAAAGCAATATAAGCATCACCGATATTTGGAATATATGATCGATATAGGTAATATAAAGCTCATCTGCAATGCCGTATATGTATTCTTGACCTTTATAGAGGATTTGTTCTATGCTACGCGGAAGATATTAGCCCATAAGCACTACAATAATTAACCTCTACAATTCAACTATATCTGAAGAGTCTAAACCAATTTTTTTTTATAAATGTACAGGAGTTAAATGCAGCTAGAAAGTTACTTACGATTATCATGATGGTCAGAAACTATGTTTGACACTCTTCGAGGGATCTCGTCAGCATCAATATCATCAGAATATGCACTTCTACCACCATTCTCTTCAAACCAGTCTTCCATAAATCGTGCAGCAGCACCCTTGTTATCCCCACTAATTAATGAGTTTGTCCGACTCATAGAAGTTCCATGAGTTGCAAACCAATTGAAGCTACCCACTGGACCCCATTGATTATCGACAAACTTCAGAAGAGTCATTTCTTTATCAACATCATACTTGTATTTACTACGCTCTGCAGCAGGATTATTGAGATAAGAACTGGGACTGCGATTTACTCCAGCATCTAAGATTTCTCCTGAAAGAACCAAAACTTACATTAAAATATAGTCACCAATATTTGAAATTGAAACCAAGAGAAAAAAACAAGGATTCTCCGACTTACCCTTATTAACAAAAACTGATCCTGGTGCAAGATTCTCATGGGCTTGAATAATGCTTTTCTCAATGCCATCAACAAGGACATCAAATGACTGACGCACAAACCCAAGAGATGTTACAAGATACACAATATACTGAAGATAACCCCCAGGGCCAGCGTGGGTGTGAATTCCACTAATAGCTACATTCTTTTCAGTGTAAAGATCTCCATACCTGCCAAGAAACAACACAGTACGAATTCCATTATGCAACCTAAAAGGATGCAATCACCCTTCAAAAAAATGCAGACTTAGCCACACTTGTAAACTACGGTATTCGTTTCAAAATTTCCTTGATATAAAATTGCAACTTCTTTTATGGAACAATCAGCAAAATAACTTTTCTTCTTATTTCATTGTTCTCTATCTAACATATCTTGAAAGTAAACAGAATTCCCCAATCAGGATAATGTTTTCTCTACACCAAATACCCAAATTAAGGAAACTAATCTGTCAATCTACGCAAGGTTCATTAGATTAAGGTAATGCAACACTATGCCATGGAACAGAAATGCAAGCTCTCCAGCAATTCAACACAATCCCTTCAACTAAGGTAATTCACAAATAATATGAACTTTCAAAAGATTGTAGCTTTACTCCAAAATACTAAAATAAATAAATAAATGAAAAGAAAGGTCATTAGAACACAGTACCTTGCCTTCAACCTCTCAATCACTTTCAATTTCACAAGCTGTGAGGCCATGCACGCGTCAAGATTCACAAACACAACTCGGTTCCCCTGCGGCGCAGCCACAATGAAGGAGCGAGCTCGCAGCCTGAAGTGAACCCCGGCAGCGATCTGCTCCGTGTTAGCATACCCCATCATATTGACATCGGCGGCAGGTCCGGTGATGTCATAGCTTCCAAGCCCAATCAAATAGTCGGAATCGGAGAGCGCTCCTTGAATAGTACACAGAACTAATAACAGAATTGCACATTTAGCCCAGAAAGCTCCATAGCTTCTCCGAACCTCGTTAGTTCCGAGACCCAAAAACTCCATTGCAGCTCCACCAAATGAGCTGATTAGAGCTTAATCATTTACTATCTGTGATGCCAAACAACAAGGAAACAAAGGATTAGGGATGAAAAATGGAACAGAATTAGAGAATTAGAGAATGGAAGAACAAAAACACTTGGAATTTAAACAGAAATGAGCTTTCTTTGCATATTATTAGTACCTCTATACGATATTACGCTGTGAAGGCAGTTTAAGTGGATTGAAAGAGAGAGAGGTGTGTGGGTGTTTGAGAGAGGAGAAGTTCAGAGCAAATGAAATTGGAGTCAAAGCGAAGAAACATAAACTGGTAGCGGGGAATGGAAGACGGGGAATGCTTTAAATGCTTTTTTTTTGGGGTCTTTGTCAGACAATTTTTTTTATTTGACATGGCGGGTCCTTTGACTTTAAATGTTTATGATCCAAATTTGGAGTGGTCGAGGGATCAAATATAAGGGATACAAATAATGGGGTGGTCTAAAAAGAAAATAAGTTATATGTAATGATGGGTGATTTTTTGTGATTTCATATGTAGTAGATAAACTCAAATTCAACAAATATAATAATCGTGTCGGAGATGTAAACTTGACCCGATTCCTTTCATAAATGGGTTACATAAGGTTCTTTTGTGTTAGCGGATTGACATGCAAATGACTCATTTATTAAACGGGTATTGGCGGGTTGACATGCAAATGACTCATTTTTTAATCGTGCGGATTTCGAGTCGTGTTATTGGGTCGTGTAGGAATTGACAGTCTATTAAATATATTCGAAACAACACAATCGCAATTTTTGTCGAAATTTATGTAATTTGACCTTACTGATATTTGAACTATATTCACATATCTCTCGATATTTTCTTATTTTGAAACCCTCCACATTTCTTTGATAACCAATTATTTTGGTCATTATGTACAAATTTTAACATGATATTTTGTGGCAACCGAACTCTTTATTTTGGAGATTACCAAAATTATATTATTATTATTTTTTCTTTTCAAAAACTTAGATAAAATTGTAAGAAAGTTAGCTGTGTGTGAAATGATACGGAGGTCTTTGAGTCATCTAACTTTATTAAATAAATAGATAATATTAATGATAGTTAGGTTTTATTACAAATTAAAACGAATCGCCCAACTATTTGATAAAAATTGAATTAGATGCTCCAACAATTTTTAATTTTGTTGGTCATTGACAAAGCAACACGATTACCTTTGTATTAGATCCATTTTGCATTACATTTTATCAAAGAGTAGAAGACATGTTTCGTTTGTGATTTGGATGACTATTAGCTTGGTTCATGAAATTACGGTACATTGTTAATTACTTTACTTATCTCTAACGTAACATCTAACCCACCTCATGTCAAAGTGGCAATGTGTACGTAAATATGCAATAGTAGCTGAGAGACCAATTTACCTAAACAAAACAGATCGAAAAAGCCAAAACAAGTGTAATGTAATAGACCTCAAACCCAACCACCCGGCCAGATGTCAGAATTTGAGTCAAAGATCATGAAATTTCTGTCCATCCTGGCCGGAGATTGTAATACAAACCAAAACCAGCTTTCAGTTTCAAGAACATCATTAAGCTCCCTACTGCACGCCAAAGGCCTCAACTTCACACTTTAAAAGCACAAGTTATGCCAAGAAAGTACTGCAATGAGGAAAGATCGTCGAAACTCTGAGAGGGCCCTCAACTAGAACATGATCCCAAACAAGCTCCTTCATATGCTTAATGGAGTCATTTTCCATTCCTTGGGCTGCAAGCCTGCAAGCCACAGAAAACAGTGGTGATATTAGCTTGAACTTTGGATTGTATATAAGTTTGTAATTCTCTAACGCTGTTTAATTTGTTTTGGAATCCGACTATTGAGATTACTTTTTCGATAAGTCAAATTGAAAATTTCTAGAAGACATCATAGGCTAGGGGCAGAGCAGGGTGCAAAATTAGATAACTTAACCATACATTAATATTGAGAACAAATACATGTACTGCAAGTTTGAACACATCAAGAAGCTAAACATTACAAATTTGAACTTGCATACTAACTTCAACATTTTCTTGAAATTTCTTGGCAATGCATACATAAAGAGATTGAAGACAATATTACAGGATTTCAACAGCAGAGCCCAAAGTTATAGCAAATTACTCTCACAAATTTCGAACCCACATGCTTACAAAATGCTTCCTCATCTGAGTCATCCAAGTTCTCTCCTCATTGTTCTTGCTTTGGTTTTTAGTTTAGCTTTAGCTGACTAATGAAGGCATTGGTCAGAGCAGAATTGTCACAAACAAAAGATGCCACCAGAAGACGCAAAGCCTGCAACAAGTAACATATTCAAGAGTCACCAACAAGCTAAATTAGACGACTCAAACTTCAGAAGTACTAGACCCAAAGATGCGATGTGGAGACTAGTTGAAGTGACGGTAGCAAAAGTACATAATTTTGTGAAACAATGCAACATGAAAACTCATTCAACTATGAATTATTTTTAGTAGTATCAATAAAGCAACCTAAAAGCAAAGTTATGAGAGGATAACTCACCTCCTTCTTGCCCACATGCACAATGTGATCCTCAATGTCAGTGACGGGGACATTTAAATCTTTAAGAACAGACAGTTCAAAGATAGGAGATATCGGTCTTACAATCAGATTGTCAGTTACTATGAAAACTGCTGGTTCTTTTAAAAATCCTTTGGCACTTTCATCCTTATCGTCATAGGATTTGGGATCCTTGACATAAAGTTTAACAGGCTCCGATGAGCTATCAGAAGAGATAAGGGATCTATCAGTAGTAAGCTTCGAATCCACATAGTAATATGAGGCTTCTTCAGTTCCCAACAGACTGTTATTATAGCAAAACCCAGGAACAAGTTTGGGGTTGAGTAGCATTTCCTTGTGATAATTTGAACTCAAGTACTGGTGATCAAGATCCCTGACACTCTTCCACAACTGATCAATACATCCTTCCAAAGAACCTTCCTGCATATCTTTTACCACAAAGCCAAGCGGTAGAGTTAGGAAACTGAAGAGTAAATGAACAAAATCGGCCCTAGCTTCAGCGTAACAGACGATCTTCCTGGATTTGCTAACCATAAGTTTGACAGGAATTTTTTCTTCAACCTCATCCGATGGGTTTCCAAACATGTTCAATTCAAAACTTTTCCTTTTATTAACATTTACTTTGCACAAAACTGGATCGGGTACACGCTTCAACAGGGCTTCAGTCAAAGGTCTCTTTGATACCAAGGAACTCACAAGCAAATTCAAAACCTGAAATAAGACACGACATTAGCAGCATATTCGGGTAACCGTTGCAATACAAAATAAGGCATATATAATCAAGAATTTAATTACCTCTTCAACTCCAACATCAAAAACCATCTCCTCAGTAGAATTTCCATCCGTGATTCCAAACTTTAAAAATATAGAGACACTTGCTGCACTTAAAGGCCGCACTTGTAGATCATCAGTAACTATAAGCCTGGTGCCCTCTTTTACAAAGATACCTCCAACTTTCGAGGCATTAAATGAGAGATTCTTGTTGTACTTATAGTTAGATGAGCCGCAAGGACAAATGATAGAATAATTTGGGCGATAACTTAAGCAATTTCCCTCGGAGCACAAAAAGTATTCTGGCTCATGAGTATTGTCATATATCACCTTCAGGTTCTTGCAATGAGATGCAGCCGCATTGCGAGGACATAACAACATTCGTTTGCATAAAGATGACCGGAAATCTTTTTCATCAATATCCTTAACACTATCATACAAATTTTTCATGCAACCTATTCCCAAAGGTACTGAAATATCACCGGCACGCTTGATAATAGTTGCCATGGGAATTGTTAAGAAACTGAAGAGAACATCAACAAACTCGTTACCAGACTCTATGAAGATAACTTTCTTGCTGGCTTTGTCCACCAACGCCTTCAACCTAATACTGGGGGCCATGGATTGCAAGTATGCAACTTTGACTTGAAACAAGTGTTGTTATAGGATGTAAACCGTGACTGCTTGAACTTGCCCAAAAGCCCTATTATACAGGCTTTAGAAGATGAAAAGAACCAGAGATAGTTAATTTCATTTATTCTAGATATTGAATCATGTTGGAAGACAAAGCATCAAATGCAACAATTAAATAAATACATTTATAGTAAACAGTGAAATTTAAATAATGAAGACAAAATTTCATATAGAATTTGAATAGACAAATATAAGTATTTGAGAATGGAAGATAATTAAAACACTAAGATTTGGAAATGGTCTGCCAAATTGAGATTATATACGTACGTACTGATGTACTATTTAGGCCAAGGAGTTTTTAGCTAGCTAGAGACCATGGCCGGCTAGGTATTTGGTTAAAATTCTAAAGTACAACATTAGCATGTATTTTAGATATTATGAGAAAGAAAACCCTTGAGATTAATTTGAAGAGTTGAAGCTAAATCAAGCACGATTTAACATGATTAATTCAGCTTTGTTATTAGTGTAACACCTGCTTACAGAAATTTGAAAAAATAAAACAGGGTAAAAAAAGTTACTCTTAGACCAATTTTCAAACTTAAACAATACCTGGTTGTTTTGAGGCCAAGAACAAGTCAAGTGGTGTTAGTGTACGATTTTGGGTACGGCTGGACATATTATATATGTAGATTTTGTTGGAGAGTGGGGAATTCCACATCAGAAAAGTGATAAAAAAAATTTAAGTCATAAGTGAGTGACTTACTCCTAATGATACTTTGTGATAAAACTCAACACCTAGTAGGTGGTTAAGTTGGAACTGAATGGCTACGACCAATCCCCATAATAATTCCGATGGGGATTATCCAGAAATTAAAGAGAACACTGATAAAAGTTTTTCTATGAGCACTGATAATTAGTACGTGGGAAACTAATGGTTTAATAGAAGAACAGAGCTTAAGAGATAGCAAACATGATTCAAATCTAAAAGGGTATATCTTATCATCAAATTAGAAAAGATCCTGCTCCTGAAGTATGATGATATGAACACATATATGTATGCATGATCCTACTTCCTACATGTTTAGAGTTTGCAGTCATGGAGGAAAATAAGCAACCTCTGCCCAGTGAGAAGAGGTATTAAAGAGCTAGAATAATGGAATTCAAATTATTCAATTACTAATACAATGCAAAGTTCCTGAATGTGAAATGACTAGATGCAATCAGTACTAATTTGAAATCCATTGACTTCTCATAACCAACAACAAATAAATTCCACATACTGGGACATAAAGCAGAGTACTCATAACTCAGTCCAAGCAGCCAGACATTACAAATTCACTTCAACAAAACAATCGAAACAACAGAGGCAGAAAGTACCTTATGATTTGAACTTCCAAGAATGCTATACAAAGGTACCGGAAACACAAGACTACTTAAAGAGAAGACAGGGTCAGCTGAAAGTAACAAAAGTAATCATGAAAGCCGAAAGCGAGAGCCACGTGGGAGCAGAAGTGCATGTTATGGTCCACCAGTTGAGCTTTATGAAAGGGAAAGGGATTCCTTAACTAGGAAGAAATTTAGGGTCCTACTGTGACCTGCAGATTTAAAGCTATGAAATAAAATATATATTCCTTGTAGCTGGTTGATGCATCTCCAAAAGGACTCGTGGAAGGCAACTTCGGCAAGAAATCCTCTTTAATTTTCTCCATCTGTTGTACATCTTTTTTGTGCTTTGGTGGATTCCTCCTTGGCCTATTCACAGTTACCTATAATCGTGAATGAGATGAAGAGAAATGGAGATAAGATTGACGAAGTTGGTGTATAGGAGAAGATGCTCCAATACCTCCCACCCAACTTTGAGCAGTAGCTAGAGACCATGGCTTGGTATTTGTTTAAAATTCTTAAGTGCAACATTACCATGTGATGATTAAGTTATGCAACATTACCTACGATTTAACATGAATTTAGTTTTGTTATCAGTATTACACATACTTAACAGAAATTTGAAAAAAATAATACAGGGTTAACAAAGTTACTCTTGGACCAATTTTCAAACTAAAAAAAAAAAACTGTTCGTTACAACAAATGGTTCCTCATCTTGTACAAAGGCTTTCCTCATTAATTGTTCTTGTGATAAGTCAATTGTCAGATTAGAGGTGTGGGATGGAACAGGGAAACTCAACTCTTCCAACTAATAAATAATTTTATGCCGAAATGAAGGTAAACAAGTAATTACTGGAACCTGAAAATTTTAAACAGCAAATTATTTAAGTAGTGTAGAAGAACCCGAAAAATCGAAAATGCACAATTGTTCTGCAATTTCAGTCAAATGTATTCAAATCTTTAAGAACAGACGGTTCCAAGATGGGAGATATCGATAGATATTGTCCATCACTGAAAAAATCAGAGATCCTTTAAAAAATCCTGGAGCATTTCCATTTAGAGTTAAAGAACATGAGATTTCTATCCATCCTCTGGTGATTTTAATATATACAAAACTTGCAGTTTCACACTTCAAAAATAGTAAATTACTATACCAAAACCACCATAGGTCAGAACATGGTAAATTTAGATAACTGTCTTATATATATATATATTAATTGGTGGAGTTTTTCTCTTCATGACCGTGAGAATCAGATAACTGGGGCTAATTAAATTATCTTGCAAAGAAATCCAACCCAAACTTGAACTAAATTTAATAAAATTTCTTGGCAATGCATATATAGAGAGATCAGAGAGCGAGAGAGAGAGAGAGATGATAAATTATCACAGGACTAAAACATCGATCAGAAAAAGCTTAACAAAGTTTCTCTCAGACGTCTTATCTGTAACCCAGCCAACTCTGTTTATTGTTCTGGATTTGGTTCTCTAATGAAATGATGTTGTGCATTTTTTTTTTGTGCATAATGTATGGATAGGCATGAAAAAAAAAAACCAGCCCTCCTTTAAACTTCTTGACTCTTAAACCCAGAATACCAAGAACAAAGGGCTTTTATTGCCTTGTTGATTCTGTCGCCAATACCATGAACTCGAAAGATACTTGGAATACTTGAGCAACAAGAAATAAAATAAAACCTAAAACTGCATGTATTAAAGATTCCAGAATGCATATCTCCAAATCTCATACTTCCCTAAAATCCCTACAAGAACTTAATGAGAAACTTAAGCTTGGGCAAAGCTGAAATCTGAAGATGCGGAATGCGTCATGAAGGTATCTGTTAGAGCAGTGTCACCAAGAAAAGAAGCCATCAAAAGACGCAAAGCCTGCAGCAATTAATACAAGATAAAAACAATCAAAATGGTGGTTATATATAGTGGTGGAAGTGACCTTACTAGCAAGATGACCAAAATTTACAGAGTGATCAATTAAGGTCAATAGTCAAATTAAAAACCAACTAAGGATGCTAGCTAGTTAGTTCTGTTACTATAGTTCATGAAATAGTATGAATAATGTATAACTCACCTCCTCCTTGCCAACCTGAACAACTTCTTCCTTTATGTCACTTAGAGGTACATTCAATTCATTCAAAATAGAAAAGCCAAAGATAGGAGATATAGGTCTTATGATCAGACTATCACTTATTGTGAACATTGTTTGTCGTTTCACAAATCCTTGAGCACTTTTTTCATCCTTGAATCTGAGGTGGCCTGTTCGTTCGAAATGAACAGGGATTAGGTATTTATCAGTAGTCAACATATCTGTTGATTCCTTAACAGGTCTGTTTGAACAAGTAGGAGAGTCTGATGATGAGTTGTCACGGATCTTTGCATAATATAACAATCCCTCCGGGCACTTTGCATAATAATATGAAGCCTCAGGGCCCTCCTTGATTCCTAAAAGAGGGTTCTTGTAGCAAAAACCAGGATATAGCCTTGGACTTAGTAGAATTTCCTTTTGGTAGTTTGACTTTAAGTATTGCTCATTTAGGTCATGGACACTCTTGTACAACTGATCAATGCACCCTTTGAAATTATTAGAGCAATCCCCAATACTCATTTGTCTTAGCATAAACCCAAGTGGAAGAGTCATGAAGCTGAAGAGTAAATCAACAAAATCCTCCCCTGCTTCTGCATAACAGACCATCTTTTTAGATTTGCTGATCAAAAGCTTGACTTTCATTGCATCTCCCACCACCTTAGTGTTGATAGAAGTTTGTCGACAATTATGATTTTCATTCTTTGATTTTGGTGCTGGCTTGTGCTTCAGCAGAGTTTCTGTCAAGGGTGTCTTTGATACCAATGAGCATATAAGCAAATTCAAAACCTGGAGCAAAAATATCAGTTGACAATTAAGGCATGCACAGCTTCAGTATTACTACACAACCATCGAAATCCAAAAGCTGAAGTTGTAATGTTGTATAGGCAATGAATCAACAATGTATATCAAGGTAGCAAGCTAAATACATAGTTACATACATAGAGAAACCTATCGGTGTAGGCTCATCCTGCACCTTGCAAAACATAAACAAAGTGGGAAATTGGGACTGAAGACTTCGGTTCAAACATAAGAGAAAGAAAAATCTCTAATGTATACCATGTGAGTCGATCACTGAACTCCAAAAGCTTAAGGTGTTAGGGAATGAGCAACTGAAAAAGTATAACCCAAAACAAAAAATTATGAGGAGCATAATGTATATAACAAACCAACACATCGATCAATTACCTCAGCAATTCCCAGACTGCAAGTCACAATCTCAGCAGCATTCACATCTGAAAGTCCAAGCTTCATAAACAAAGAAAAGCTCTCTAATGGGCGCATCACTCGCAAACCTTCACTAATTATGAGTCTAGTTGGTACTTTAAAAAAGACTCCACCACCATCTTGAATTTTTTTCGGCTCTCTCAGCGCAATTAGCTCTTTCTCATGATTCATGGACAAGCCACATGAACAAAGAACATCTTTGTAATGACTCAATAACTTACAAGATATGGATGAAGGGCACAAAAAGTACCGTTTGGGTTCACCATTACCATCAATTCTCAATTTGAGATGCTTGCAAAGAGATTCAGATCCATTGCGTGGACATAACAACATGGCTTTGCATCCATCACCCCTGAAATAATGTCCATCCATGCTCTCAACACTTGAATACAAATTGTTCATACAACCAATTTTCACTGGTGTTGAAGAATGGCTACTATTACGACCAAGCTTGATAATTGTTCCCATTGGGATGGTCAAGAAACTAAAAAGAGCATCGATGAAATCAACATTGTCAGTCTCTATGAAAATGACTTTGTTACTCTCCTTGTCCACCAAGGCCTGGAATCTAATACTATTCTCAGATTTATCAGCCATTGTGTGATTGTATAAGAACAAAGGTTTAGGAATTTTGCCAATTCCTTGCCAAAGTAAATGTGAAAAGCAAACACAATCGATCGACAAATGTGATTGAGACGAGGGTTCACCAATCACAAAAAAAAAATTGAAGATGATCACGACTATGGTACCAGAAGATGACGACCAAGAATTAAATTTTCCTTTTTCCGAAAAAAAAAAGACGAAAGAAAATAAATCATGGAACCTGGCCGGCGTCCGACCACTTGGCTGACCCTGTTAACAACAATGCTTGGTCATACGCCACAAACTTTGTTCCCGGAAAGTGAGGTTGAGAACTTACGAGAAAAACACACTGTACAATTTGTTGTGAAATTAATGGAGATGAATTCTTTTTAAATGGGTTTATGTAGATCAATAATTGGTTGTGATTGGCTATAAGCAGTACGTAGAAAGATGCATTATGAATTTTAGCATTTGAAAACATTATGTTCTCGTCCAAAAAAAAAAGGGAAACATTATGTTCCAACTCCACAGCTCCACCAGTCTAAGCTAATCACTAGGCTTGGGCTAGAAGCATACCAAAGCCAACCCTCAATGAAGGTCTCATAGCTCACTGACATAAGAAAGTGCAATATATACACACTAATATCGAGGTTCTATTTTGTAAAAGCATAATCCTCCTCCTCATGTATTAGATAACCAAGCTCTCTTCATTTCTTACTTGGGGCTGCCTTATGAACACATCAGTCAGAGCAGAATCACCAACAAAAGAAGCCACCAGCAGACGCAAAGCCTACAACAAGCAACAACACCAGCAAAATAAAATGGAAGGAGGCTAGAATTGTATGAATATATACTTCATTGAAAATTATTACAAACAATAACTCACCTCCTCCTTGCCAACCTGAACTAATTCCTCCTTTATGTCAGCGAAAGGTACCTTCAATTCATTCAAAATAGAAAAGCCAAAGATAGGAGATATAGGCCTTACGATCAGCTTGTCAGTTACCACGAACATTGTCGGTCCCTTCAAAAATCCTTGACAACTTTTATCATTCACCAATTTGAGGTGGAATGTATACATCACCTTAGAAGGAATGAGGGCTTTATCAGTAAGCAACATATCCTCTATACCGTTAGGACGACAATAAGCATAGTAATATGAGGCCTCGGAGCCCTCCTCAGTGCCCAAAAGATGGTTCTTGTAGGCAAAACCAGGAAAAAGTTTGGGAGTCATTAGAACATTCTTGTGGTCAGTTGACTTCAAGTACTGCTCATCAAGATCTTGGACACTCTTGTACAATTGATCGATGCATCCTTTCCAAGAAGAATCCTGCATCTGTTTTAATATGAATCCGAGTGGAAGAGTCAGGAAACTGAAGAGTAAATTAACAAAATCCTCCCCTGCTTCTGCATAACAAACAATCTTCTTTGATTTGCTAATCATAAGCTTCACAGAAATCTTTTCTTCATTCTCATTCACCATGTTGCTTGTCATTGTAGGTTCAAAACATATTCCTTGATTAACTATTTCATTGCTCAGTTTTGGTTCTGGGTCATGCTTAAGCAAAGTTCGAGTCAAAGGTGTCTTTGACACAAATGAGGACATAAGCAACTTCAAAACCTGAAAAAGATATCCGGTCATACATTAACTGCACTGCTACACGATTACAGTTGTAACAAGAAAAGAAAAGAAAAGAAATGCAGACAAGATACAAGTACCTCATCAACGCCTACATTGAATGTCTCTTCAGTTGTATTACCATCCAGGACTCCAAGCTTTGTAAATAAAGAAAAGCTTGCACTACTTGATGGGGGCAACACTTGTAAATCATCACTTACTATGAGTCTGGCTAATCCGTTTACAAAGATGCCCTCATATTGATCAGCAAAGGAGGCTGTAACTGAAAGACTATACTCTCTATCCATGCTTTTTCCACAGTTATCACAACGAGCGCCTTTGTAAAAACTTAATAAATTACCTTTGAATTGACTTAATAGTAATTTATTTTCAGAGACACCTAAGCAATTCCAATCTGGGCACAGAAAGTACCTTATAGACTCCCCATTGTCAATTTTCAATTTGAGGTTCTTGCAATGAGATTCAGCCGCATTACGAGGACATAACAACTTGTCTCTACAGACCTCATTGTGAAACTGCGGAACATCAGTATTCTCAACACTTGCATACAAATTTTTCATGCACCCTATTTCCACTGGTACAGATTCTACTGAATGATTACGGCCAAGCTTGATGATTGTTCCCATAGGAAAAGTCAAGAAACTGAAGAGAACATCGAGAAAATCATTACCACACTCTACGAAGATAATTTGGTTGCTTCCCTTGTCCACCAAGGCCTTCAAGCTGATATTTCTGTTCTCAGATGTATCAGACATATTGGATCGTAATCAAGAAATAGCAAATTGGCTATGTTATCTGCACTGATGTAAGTTGGTTCCCTGGTTAAACATGCAAGGAGCTTCAAAATAACAATCTTGTTTGAATTTGCAGCATTGATAGTTTGATAAATAGGCAAATCTTAAACAGATAATGAACCTAGTCCAAACAAATGATCCTACAAGTTCTGCAGAGGTACAAGTGCCACAACCCTTTAAACTGTGCACAATGTTACATACTAATTTGCAGTGCATTTATCATCTATCATAACATTGAAGATTCCCTACAGTTAATGCAAATTCTTTTATGTTTGGAACCCATCAGCTAATCAATTTAATTGGTGTAAATTGAGGTGTTGATCCAGAACTAACATAAATCCTGATAATCTTGTATAATATCGCTTCAACTTTTTCGGACACCCCGGAGGGACTGAACTATTTCTGACTTAGTGCATCATATGCTGCTAGTCATTTTTTCTTCTTCTCTTTGTCTGTTAAAAATTTCATTGAATTAAAGATGTGAATTATAACACAGCAGCCCACTTAAGTTAGAATTATTATTTGAAATTGAAATTATGACGACAAAAAATAGTTGAAAATGGGCCAAAGGAGTACAAAGCCCAAATTCTCAAATTTTTAGTTTTATTTTTTTTTTCTTGTTAAAAAAATAAAAAAATTCTCAACTAATACAAAAAAATCAAAAATAAAAGCTGCCTAATATGATTAATATCCCTAATTCCCTATGCAGAATGCTACTTTACCAAATAGCGTTTACACCCTAACTGAATCCTGCATCAAATTGCTAACTGTGACTCCTACTACTGATGAATGATCTTAATCAATAATTATCATATAATTTGAGAGAGTAATGACTGCAGAGAGTAAAACATAAATTCCAGATATATTGACAAATCAAGTACGATCACGAATTATTCCAAACTACTGAACATTACAGTGAAAATATATTCAAAAAAAGAAAATGGAATGTGAAAATCAAACCTGAAAGATTAAAACTGCCGAAGTGTGAATGAAGGTAATGAAAACACAAAGACTTGAAGAAAGAAAGCCTCAACTGAATATAGATAGTACAAGTAGTACTGTAGAAGAAGATCATAAGTATAGAAAGAGAGATTGTAATGCTACTGTGAAGCTGCTAGGGCCGCTTGATTAGGCAGAGGAGCATGTTATAGTCCACCATTTTAGCTTTTTCAAAAGGCACTACTTTGCTTTTCTATTGGCCTTTAAAATAAATAAAAACAGCAGAAAAAATGTATTTTATTTACTATTTAGTTTCATATAGCAATGATGCCCATTTTGTAACACAATGGTGGCAAAAGTATACAATTTGATTAAGAATGTGTCATTTCAGATGATAATATAAAAAATTTATTTTTGTTCAAGGCAAACGTTAGTTTTGGGTAACTTTTGCTCTCAACAATCTTTTTTTTTTTTTGAAGAATATTGTACTATTAGAGTGCTAATAGCATCATTAGCACATCTGCACATGACCTCTAATGCTACTTCTCCAAGCAAGTTTAATTTCTAAAAGAACTATTATGTTTAGACCTTCAATATTTTGAACTCCCTAATTTTGGTTTTAATCTTAAGGTGGAATAGACAGTAATAGGGGCTAAAGATCGAAATGACAAAACTGATCTTGTATGTGAGAAGCATGTCCTCTTTTTAAGGTTAGAAACTTAAAATGACGTAAATTACAAACGTTGTTAATGGAACCGAATTTGCATTTCAAACAAAAGTAGGAAATTCAAACACTAGAGCAGAACACTTTTAACTACTAGAGTTACGGGGGTCCGTACATGTTCTCTATGTGCTAATAATCCAAAACATGGTTACTAATCCAGAACACTTTTAACTACTAAATGGGTTGCACTTTTAAATGGGTTATGTAAGGCATGACAAGAAGTACAAATGAGCTCAAGTTAAAACTTGAAAGGGCCAACACGACACATCTAATTATAGTGAAACGCTTCCGTCAATTGCGTCTCACATAAGATTAGAAGACCTGTTCCTTTTTGGGATGCGAACTTACCAATTTGATAATTTTACTCCTCTCCAGCAAGTACGTACCTCAAGTTCTGAAATCTAGAAGAGAAAAGGCTTTGCTTCGAGACCAAGTTCATGACATCAACTAAACTTATTATTAGATTTGGAACCTCTTTTTTTTTTTTTTTTTGGTTATAAAAATGGTGGCCAGTGAGCTACCACTCCGAGCCGGGAATTGTTTACGGTAAAGCTCTCCCCAAAGGGTGTTTTTCACAAGCGGATTTGGAACCTCTTTATCTAAACGAAGAAGTGGTCCGTACGATGAAAAAGAAACAGTGACAAATGAATTCCGGACACTGGCACATAAAGCAGAGTACTCATAAATCAGCCCAAGCAACTCAATGTTCCCCTGTTTAAGGCAAAGCAAAAGTGGTTCTTATTAAAGCGATAAAAACAACAATAACATTAATTAATTGAAAAAAAATAAAAAATAAACCAACTATTAGCACACACAGCCTTTTTAAACAAGCTGTACGTAGGAAGGTTAATTGCATACATGCATGGCAATTAAACCACAAAAAACTCCCCCAAGTTCCTCTTCTCCATAAGGCGATAGTAGGAAACACTCTTCAATAACTTTTTTAAATCAGTTCTGAAAGCAAAGTGCTTAAATTCCCTTTGAAATTGCAGTTCAATACAAAATCTCGGCGCCTTTCTTGTATTGACTTCCTCGAACAGGAAAGGGATTTCTATCATCTCAAGACCAAGGGGTCGGAGGAAATCCATCGCCAAATGAAATCCCCACATCTCCTTGACGTCCTCTATGTCAAGATTAAGGCTCCGGAGGATATCAATCACCAGATAAAGCTGCCAAATATGCATCTTGTTAGTGTCATCCATGTCAAGTTGAAAGACACGGTAGATATCCATCATCGAATTAAAATCAGCCTTCTTCGTCTCCATTGCCCTTTCTTTAATTTCATTATTCTTCGGAGCTTTAAGCGTCTTCAAAAAGCTTTCTTGCGCACAAATCTGCAGGTTCCTGATGACCTCTTGCATTTCGCTTCTGACATTATCTGTCTCTTTGCTCTTCATTTCTGAAGTCCACATTATCCACTTCAAAATCTCGTCATCGAGATGAGGGTTCTGGAGATGAGCTTGGGCCAAACACTCAATGTGGCTGTCATCAATCACTTCCTTTCCTTTAGCCCTGCACCACTCAGACATGTATTCCTTTGCTTCACTAAGAGTCTTGGGCCTCTTCTCTTTGTCAGTGTTGAGTTGCTTCAGCTCCTTGACAAGTTCCTCCATCTTCTTCAACTTACCATCAAGTTCCTCCATTTTATTGGTCGACTCTTGAGGCTTTTCGATGGCTCCGTCCCTTTCTGCTTCCACAAGAGTCTTGGGCATCTTCTCTTTCGCAGCTTTGTCCTCCTTGTCAATTATCTGCTGTTTTAGTTCTTTGAAAAGTTTATCCATCTTCTTCAGTTCATCATCAAGTTCCTCCATCTTACTGGTTAACTCTTGAGGAGCTTTGTCTGATTGCTTCTCCATGGCTCCATCCATTTCTGCTTTCTCCTACAAAACCCAGGAAAAGAGTTTTGTTGTTGGCCTTTTCTCATGGCTAGCCTCAAGTAAAGCGCTTTTTATATTTTTAACTGTATATATAGGAGGGGATATATGATCCTTTTCCAAATTAATAATCTCTAAGCCCAAAAGAGACTTGGATGCTGCATTTTATTGCTCACTATTCGAACTACTGATGAGAGATGAGAACCATGGAATCTTAATTGGTTAATTAAAAATTATACTATCTGTAGAAATAATAACGGCGCGCAAATCGAGTACTATCTCTACCGATGGAATTCAACGTCCAACTGGTTCGCTACAGTTACTGCCAATTATATTTACATTAAAAGTCAATAGGAAAATTATTTTCTTTTTTGGACGAATGGAAAATAAATAAATAGCAGAAAATGAGGGACTTACGAACTTCTTACTTCTTAGTACCTCTGATGGTTTTCTGTCCAAAATCCCGAAACAAACTACTTCAATAGTCCAACCTCCTCAAACATATATCACATGCAAGAAGATACTGCACATCAACTCAGAAACGTTAGACTTCTAAACGAAATTGTTCTATATGCGTATACCATATATAAAACATTAACTCAGAAACATTGTTTTCTGTACAGCAACCATTTCAGGTTCTGAAATTTAGATGCGAAAGACTTTGTTTTGAGGCCAAGAACAAGTGAAGTGGTGTTAGTATAGAATTTGTTCAGGATGACCTACACAAACAAAGAGCATCTGAGTAACAATTAATTACATGGTACAACTATAGTGCACAAATAGAATCTTGGCTCGCTATTTCCAATTCTCAGTTTCAGATTCTTACAAAGAGATTCAGCCCCATTACGGGGACACAGCAACAAGCTTCAATCTGGAAACACTGCCCATTAATATTTTCAACACTTGAATATATATTTTCACACAACCTATTCCCAGTGGAACTGAATGGCTTATGGCTACGACCAATCTCCGTAATAATTCCCATGGGGATTGTCAAAAAATTAAAGAGAACACTGATAACAGTTTGACTCTATGAAGACAACATTATCGCTCCCCTTGTCCACCAAAGCCTTCAAGCTAATATTGCTTAGAGAAATACAGCCATGGACTGAAAAAAGGTATAAATCTGACTTAATTTGTTATTCTTTGTTCAAATTCAGCAGGCAAACTTGCACAGAATAATAACGGTCGAACTTACAATAACAAGCCACACTGATTCTGAGTTAATTGTTTCGCTGCTTAAATATTGAAGAAGCTCTAAAATACAGGTCAACTAGTGGGAAACCATTAATGGTTTAATAGAAGAACAAAGCTTTAAGGGATAGCAAACATGATTCAAATCTAAAAGGGTATATTTTATCATCAAATTAGAAGAGATCCTGATCCTGAAGTATGATGATATGAACACATGTATGTATGCATGATCCTACTTCCTACATGTTCAGAGATTTCAGTCACGGAGGAAACTAAACAACCTCTGCCCAGTGAGAAGAGGTATTAAAGAGCTAGAATAATGGAATTCAAATTATTTAATTACTAATACAATGTAATGTTCTTGAATTTGGAATGACTAGATGCAATCAGTAATTTGAAATCCATTGACTTCTTTTTCTTCTCATACCCAGCAACAAAGAAAATCCACATAGTGGCACATAAAGCAGAGCACTCATAAATCAGTCCAAGCAGCTAGACATTACAAGTTCACTTCAACGAAACAATGGAAGCAGAGTACCTTTTGATCAGAGCTTGGAACTTCCAAGAATGCTATACTAAGGTACTGGAAACACAAGACTACTCCGACAAGACAAGGTCAGCTGAAATCCTGAAAGTAATAAGTTATCATGAAAACCGAAAGTTGGGAGGCAGTAGTGCATGTTATGGTCCACCAGTTTAGCTTTTCGAAAGGGAATTCCTTAACTAGGAAGAAATTTGTGGTGTTTTGCAGGGCTCCAGGCAACCTCGGCATGTGCCTCCCTTTCAATTAGGCCAAAATTCCTGATAATATTTCATTGATTCCTTGTATGTTTGCTAGATTCTTTGGGATAACAAATTAAGTATGGGATAAAAAGTTGTACATTTTTTTGTGCACTCATTGATGAATAAAGAAATGAATTTAACGTAAATTGATGAATAAAGAAATGTAGAAAACCAGTACACCACAAGAGCAGAGGAAAGAAGGGGCAGTGAGGTAAATTACAATGAAATGTAAACAAAGTATCATATAATTGTTGGCTTTAATCATGGTTACCAACAAAAGCATCTGGTTCTTAAAATTAAGCAAGGAAAATTTGATTCAACCAAATGATCTTTGCGTTTAAAAAAAAAAAAACACTAAGTTCAACATGAATGACTAAACACTTGTACATTAACTTGAGAAAGAAAGATGTTAACTATTAATTTGGTGCTTCTACCAGACTTGAATTTCAAGAACTGGTAAACTAAACACTGCCACAAGCCTTCTTTGAACATTTTTGAAGAACAAAATGCAAACAAGAGTTGAATTCTCTCCCAACACAATCTAGCAGTACTGCTCCTGCTCTTGCTTTGGCTCCTTATACAAAACATCTTCTTGTTCTTGCTTTGGTTTCTTAAGGAATGCATTGGTTAGTGCAGAGTTTCCAAGAAAAGAAGCAGTCAATATACGCCACGCCTGCGATACGTAACATACTGATCAAGAGACGATTAAAACAAAATATGATCAACTAACCAAAACATTCTTGTTATCAGAAGATGATGACTAATTAATTATGCACAGCTTGCACCTCAATGTCATTGAATGGCACATTCAATTGATCCAAAACGGAGATGCCAAAGACCGGAGATATAGGTCTTATGATGAGATTATCAGTTACTATGAACATCACAGGTCCTTTCAAAAATCCACGGGCACTTTTACCTTCGGAGTACTGGGATTTGGGATCCTTGACTTCGAGTTGGTATTGGCTATTGGATGGGATAAGCAAGCTATCAGTCGCGTAACAAATTATACCATCATCATTACCAATCCAGGAATATGATGCCTCTTCAATTCCAAGAACGTTTGGGTAGCAAAAACCGGGTACAAGCCTTGGATTAACTAACAATTCCTTGTGAGAGCTGGACTTCAAGTATTGCTCATCAAGATCCTGGACACTATAGTATAACTGATCAGTGCACCCTTTCAAAGAAGATGTATTCCCCATCTTTTTTAGTATAGATCCAAGAGGAAGAGTCAAGAAACTGAAAAGAAGACTAACAAAATCATCCCCTGCTTCTGCATAACAAACCATCTTCTTAGATTTGCTGACCACAAGCTTAATTGAAATGTTATCTTCCTCATTCATATTGTCTCCAACATTTTGAATTTCGACATGTATTCTTCCATTCATATTTATATCGCTTGGTTCAGGCACAGGTTCTTGCTTCAGAAGAATCTTCGTCAAAGGAATCTTTGATACAAATGAGCACATAAGCAACTGCAAAACCTGGAAGAATAAATCAGGTCAGAATTACAAAAATGCCACACTACTATACCAAAAATAAAGACAGAGAATTACATCTTCAACTGCAACATTGATTGTCATCTCCTCGACAGAATTCTTATCCACAACTCCAAACTTCGTAAATAAACAAAGGCTGGATTGAATTAAAGGGGGCAACACTTGTAAATTGTCAGTGACTATAAATCTGGATCGTTCTTTTACAAAGCCACTATCATCATCTTCAAGAGAAAAACAATTCATCTCGGAACTCATATTACAATGGCAGCAAGGACAACGATCACCACTGCCATAACTGAGGAGGTTGCTTTTGTTGGGGGTGCACTTAGAACAATAAAAGAACTTTGTTAGTTCACCATCATAAAGTTTAAGTTGGAGATTCTTACATTGAAACTCAGCCCTATTGCGGGGACATAGTAACATTTCTCTACATGTTGAATTCCGGAAGTCCAGTACATCAACATTCTCCACGCTTTCATACAAATTTTTCATGCAACCAATTCCGAGTGGAACTGCACGATTACGGCCGAGGCTGATTATGGTTCCCATAGGGATTGTCAAGAAACTCAAGAGAACATCAACAAAATCACTATCAGATTCGATAAACATAACTTCGTTGCTCCCCTTGGCCACCAAGGCTTTCAAGCTAAGACTATTCTGAGATTCTACCATTGATTTTGCCAAAAACAATTGGTACCTGTTCAAACAAGGAAAAAGCTTCTAAATACAAATCAAGTACAGGGAAGAAGAAAATTTTGCAGCAATCATTAGTTGTTATAACAAAAATGGACTGAAAACACCTACCTAACCTCTGAAGCAGCAACTTTCAAGCCTGAAAATGGACTAAAAGAACCTTGCTATGGTGGAGATTGTTATTTGTTACAACACAACTACTATTAACTACTATTACCAGGGCGTTATTTATAGGAGTTTTCAGAAGATCAAAGATTTGACTAACTATACGATACTTAGGTCGAGTACTACAAAAAATGAATTCCAGATATTGACATATCAAGCAGAGTACTTATAAATTATAGGTACAACCGTACTTCTATCTCTCTCATCACATGTTAGGTCCAATGAAAGTGATAGACTCATGAGTCATGAATCAACAACTGGTGACACGGAAGAATGACTGTCCCTTATTGTCCAAAGTGTTGCATGCTTTCATTCCTATATATCCCTTCTAGTGATTATAGCAGAAAATGAGGGTCTTACTGCTTAGTACCTCAGATGGTTTTCTGTCCAAAATCACAAAACAAACTACTTCAATGGTCCAACCTCCTCAAACATCACATGCAGAAACTGCACATTAACTCAAAAACATTAGAATCCTAAATGAAATTGTTCAGAGGACTTTATATGAAACAAACTCTGTACAGCAACCATTTGAGGTTTTGAAATTTAGATGCAAAATACTTTGTTTTGAGGCCAAGAACAAGTCAAGTGTTTTTAGTGTAGGATTTTGGGTACGGCTGGACAGATTATATATGTAGAATTTGTTCAGGATGACTCACACAAACAAAGAGCATCAGAGTAACAATTCCATGGTACAACTCGGAGTGCACAAATAGAATTTTGACTCGCTATTACCAATTCTCAGTTTGAGATTACAAAGAGATTTAGCCCCATTACGGGGACACAGCAACATGTTTCAATCTAGAAGACTAGAAACACTGGCCATTAAGATTTTCAACACTTGAATATAGATTTTTCACACAACCTATTACCTGTGTAACTGAATGAGTACAACCAATCCCCATAATAATTCCCTTGGGGATGGTCAAGAAATTAAAGAGAACACTGATAAAAGTTTGACTCTATGAACACTGAAAACTAGTGGGAGACCATTAATGGTTTAATAGAAGAAGAGAGCTTAAGAGATGGCAAATAAGATTCAAATCTAAAAGGGTATATTTTATTATCAAATTAGAAGAGATCCTGATCCTGAAGTATGATGATATGAACACATGTATGTATGCATGATCCTACTTCCTACATGGAGGAAACTAAACAACCTCTGCCCAGTGGGAAGAGGTATTAAAGAGCTAGAATAATGGAATTCAAATTATTTAATTACTAATACAATGTAATGTTCTTGAATTTGAAATGACTAGATGCAATCAGTAATTTGGAATCCATCGACTTCGTTTTCTTCTCATACGTACAACAGTGATATAGTGGCACATAAAGCAGAGTACTCATAAATCAGTCCAAGCAGCTAGCTAGACATTACAATTTCACTTCAACAAAACAATTGATCGAAACAACGGAAGCAGAGTACCTTCTGATCACAGCTTTGAACTTCCAAGAATGCATGCTATACCAAGGTACTGGAAACACAGACTACTCCAAGAGAAGACAGGGTTAGCTGGAAGTAATAAAAGTAAACATGAAAGCAGAAGTTATGGTGCTGCATGCAGTTTAGCTTTTCCAAAGTGATTCCTTACCTAGGAAGAAATTAATTTAAAGCTATGAAATAAACGTACCTTGTAGCTATCCTTTTTTCCCCTTGTGAATTGTGATTTGACTCCACAATTAACCACAATGACTCGTGCCTCAAGTCCTTTCCCGTACGACCAGGAGAAAGTAGAGGCTCCTTTCCTCCCTTAGTGGCGGACGCCAATTCTCCATTCCACTCCAGTTCAATCCACCTCGCGCACGCTCGTGTATTTTCACCGGCTACTTCAGTTGCTATCCCCAACAAGAGAGGCTTTAGGGCTAAAAGGCTCAATGTGGCCCTATTTTCATCTCCAACAATAGATGAAGGAAATGTAGAAAACCAGTACACCACGAAATCGTGATAAATCTTTTACCCATTTAAATTATTTTTCATATATTGTCGATACTTCATACTTACTTGTTTACACTTTCGCACAAAGATAGAATCAAAACACAACGGTCATTTGCCATTCAGTCGCGGTGTTACAAGAAACTGACTAGCAAAAAGGAAAATAAATATTAGAATTTTTATCACAAATGATACTTGAACTTTACCTTCATTATATACATAGTACTTGAATTTTTTTTGGGGAGTGAAATTTACACCCCCCCTATTTGTAATCCACACCCCCACTCAGTTATTTTAATCTTATTTATATCAAACTCTTGTGAACTTCCCAATATACCCCTTTGACGTCAGAATTTTTTTTTCATACCTCCCTTTCAGCAGAACAAACCCAAATTCAAAAAACTCATCAATTTCGCATGAGGTGAGATTCGAACCTCTCACCCCATACTTGCAAGCTTGCACCTCAACCACCACAGCACAAGTTGCTCTCATTATTATATATACAAAACATAATACTTATAGGTTCCTAGTGGCAAACCAGACCCACTTATTTATTTACTTGAAACATTACTTTATATTTTTTTCCTTACTTTATTTAAACATTACTTTATATTTTCTTCCTTACTTTATTTACTTTATTTTTTCTTTCTTATTTTATATTTAAAAAATTCGTATTTATTTAATTTTAAAAAAAAATCTTCTTAAGTGAAAACTTAGAAACAATTTCTCATACCCAAATAAAAATAAATGTTTTTATTTTGCGGTAATTATTTTTTAAAATTAAATAAAAATTTACAAATAAAATAAATGTTTAAATTAAAAATAAAAATAAATAAATCACTAAATAAAGTAAGAAAGTAAATAAATAAGTGGGTCTGGTTTGCCACTAGCAACCTATAAGTATTATGTTTTGTATATATAATAATGAGAGCAACTTGTGCTTTGGTGGTGGAGGTGCAAGCTTGCAAGTATGGGGTGAGAGGTTCAAATCTCACCTCATGCGAAATTGATGAGTTTTTTGAATTTAGGTTTGTTCTGCTGAAAGGGGTATGAAAAAAAAATTCTGACATCAAGGGGTATATTGGGAAGTTCACAAGAGTTTGAGATAAATAATATTAAAATAACTGAGTGGGGGTGTGGATTACAAATAGGAGGGTGTAAATTTCACTCCCCTTTTTTTTTTATTACAACCGGTACCCGAACTCTTCGAGTTCATTCTAAATGATACATAAACTTTAATTTTTGTCACAACTAGTACCCAAAGTTTTCAATTTTTGTCACAAGTAGTAGTGTAGTACCCAAAGTTTTCCATTTTAGCTTCCTTTTTTTGGAACACGCGCCCTCACGCGCATATATTTGCCGGAGAGATCACAAAAGTCGGCCTTAGATACCACAAGAGATGAAATCGAAAACTTTGGATACTACTTGTGACAAAATTGAAGTTCATGTACCAAATATATAATTGAGAAATAGTTCATGTATTATATGTGATAAAAACCCGAAATATTGAGAGCCACATTACCATGCTTCCAAGTTCCAACTATGCAATAATGCAATGGCACTTTCACTATTTTGTGCCATCTTTATTGACCCACAATATGACATAACATCGCATAATTTACTTGGAGGATCTACAATTAGGCCAAAATTCCTGATAATATTTCATTGATTCCTTGAATATTTGCTGGATTCTTTGGGATAACAAATTAAGTATGGGATAAAAAGTTGTAATTTTTTTTGGCCTAATTAATGAATAAAGAAATGTAGAAAACCAGTACGCCACAACAGAAGAGGAACGAAGGGCAGTGAGGTAAGTTACACTGAAATGTAAACAAAGAATCATATAATTGTAGGCTTTAATCATGGTTACCAACAAAAGCATCTTGTTCTTAAAATTAAGCAAGGAAAATTTGATTCAACCAAATGATCTCTGCGTTAAAAAAAAAAAAACAAGTTCAACATGAATAACTAAAGACTTCTACATTAACTTGAGAAAGAAAGATGTTAACTATAAACTATTTATTAGTGCTTCTACCAGACTCTTGATTTTCAAGAATTGGTAAAAACACCGCCACAAGCCTTCTTTGATCATTTTTGAAGAGCAAAATGCAAACAGGAGTTGTATCCTCTCCCAACACAATCTAGCAGTACTGCTCCTGCACTTGGTTTGGCTCCTTAAACAAGACATCTTGTTCTTGCTTTGGTTTCTTAAGGAATGCATTGGTTAGTGCAGAGTTGCCAAGAAAAGAAGCAATCAATATACGCCACGCCTGCGATACGTAACTTACGGATCAAGAGACGATTGAAACAGAATATGATCAACTAACCAAAACATTCTTGTTATCAGATGATGATGACTAATTAATTACCTCCTCGTTTCCCACATGAACAGATTGCACCTCAATGTCATTGAATGGCACATTCAATTGGTTCAAAACAGAGAGGCCAAAGACTGGAGATATAGGTCTTATGATGAGATTATCAGTTACTATGAACATCACAGGTCCTTTCAAAAATCCACGGGCACTTTTACCTTCCAAGTACTGGGATTTGGGATCCTTGACTTCGAGTTGGCATGAGCTATCGGATGAGATAAGCGAACTATCAGTCGCGTAACCAAATATAACACCACCAGTCCAGGAATATGATGCCTCTTCAATTCCAAGAAGGTTTGGGTAGCAAAAACCGGGTACAAGCTTTGGATTAACTAACAATTCCTTGTGAAAGTTGGACTTCAAGTATTGCTCTTCAAGATCCTGGACACTAATGTATAACTGATCAGTGCATCCCTTCAAAGAAGAACTATTCCCCATCTTTTTTAGTATAGATCCAAGAGGAAGAGTCAAGAAACTTAAAAGAAGACTAACAAAATCATCCCCAGCTTCTGCATAACAAACCATCTTCTTAGATTTGCTGACCACAAGCTTGATTGAAATGTTATCTTCCTCATTCAGATTGTCTCCAGCCTTTTGAATTTCAACATGTATTCTCCCATTGATATTTGTATTGCTTGGTTCAGGCACAGGTTCTTGCTTCAGGAGAATCTTCGTCAAAGGAGTCTTTGATACAAATGAGCACATAAGTAAATGCAAAACCTGGAAGAAAAAATCAGGTCAGAATTACAAAAATGTCACACCACTATACCAAATATAAAGACAGAGAATTACATCATCAACGGCAACATTGATTGTCATCTCCTCGATAGAATTCCTATCCACAACTCCAAACTTCGTAAATAAACTGAGGGTGGATTGAAGTAAAGGGGGTAACACTTGTAAATTGTCAGTGACTATAAATCTGGATCGTTCTTTTACAAAGCCACCATCATGAATAAACTGATTCATCTCGGAACTCATACGCCCATGACAAGAAGGACAATGATCACCACTGCAATAACTGAGGAGGTTGCTTTTGTAGGGGGTGCACTTAGAACAATAAAAGAAATTTGTTCGTTCACCATCATAAATTTTAAGTTGGAGATTCTTACATTGAAACTCAGCCCTATTGCGGGGAGATAGCAACATTTCTTTACATGTTGAATTACGGAAGTCAAGTGCATCAGCATTCTCCACGCTTTCATACAAATTTTTTATGCAACCAATTCCAAGTGCAACTGCACGATTACGGCCAAGGCTGATTATGGTTCCCATAGGGAATGTCAAGAAACTCAAGAGAACATCAACAAAATCACTATGAGACTCGATATAGATAACTTCGTTGCTCCCCTTGGCCACCAAGGCCTTCAAGTTAAGACTATTCTGAGATTCTGCCATTGAAACAACTGTTACCTGTTCAAACAAGGAAAAAGTTTCTAAATACAAATCAAGTACAGGGAAGAAGAAAATTTTGCAGCAATCATTAGTTGTTATAACAAAAATGGACTGAAAACTCCTACCTAACCTCTGAAGCAGCAACTTTCAAGCCTAAGAATGGACTAAAAGAAGCTTGCTATGGTGGAGATTGTTATTTGTTACAACACAACTACTATTAGTCTATTACCAGGGCGATATTTATAGGAGTTTTCAGAAGATCAATGAATTGACAAACTATACAATACTTAGGTTGAAGTACTGTAAAAAATGAAGAAGAAATTATAAAAAATGAATTCCAGATATTAACATATCAAGCAGATCATAAATTATACGTACAACCGTACTTCTATCTCTCTCATCACATGTTAGGTCCAATGAAAGTGATAGACTCATGATTCAACAACTGGTGGTACGGAAGAATTACTGTCCCTTATTGTCCAAAATGTTACATGCTTTTATTTCTATCCCTTCTAGTGATTATAGCAGAAAATGATGGTCTTACTTCTTTGTACCTCTGATGGTTTTTTTGTCCAAAATCATGAAACAAACTACTTCAATGGTCCAACCTCCTCAAACATCACATGCAGAAACTGCACATCAACTCAGAAACATTAGAATCCTAATTGAAATTGTTCAGGAGGACTTTATATGAAACAAGCTCTGTACAGCAACCATTTAAGGTTTTGAAATTTAGATGCGAAAGACTTTGTTTTGAGGCCAAGAACAAGTGAAGTGGTGTTAGTGTAGGATTTTGGGTACGGATAGACATATTTTATATGTAGAATTTGTTCAGGATGACTCACACAAACAAAGAGCATCAGAGTAACAATTCCATGGTACAACTTGGAGTGCACAAATAGAATTTTGACTCGCTATTACCAATTCTCAGTTTTAGATTCTTAAAAAGAGATTTAACCCCATTATGGGGACGCAAACTTGCGCAAAATAATAACGGTTGAACTTACATTAAGCAGCCACACTGATTCTTAGTTAATTGTTTCCCTGCTTAAATATTGAAGAAGCTCTTAAATACAGATCAACTAAAAGGTTATATTTTATCATCAAATTAGAAGAGATCCTGATCCTGAAGTATGATGATATGAACACATGTATGTATGCATGATCCTACTTCATACACGTTCAGAGTTTTCAGTCAAGGAGGAAACTAAACAACCTCTATCTGCCCAGTGAGAAGAGGTATTAAAGAGCTAGAATAATGGAATTCAAATCATTCAATTTCTAATACAGTGTAATGTTGTTGAATTTGAAATGACTTGATGTAATCAGTAATTTGAAATCCATTGACTTGTTTTTCTTCTCAAACGTACAAGAGTGATATAAACAATGATACCCAGCAACAAATAAATTCCACATAAAAGCAGAGAACTCATAAATCAGTCCAAGCTGCAGCTAGACATTACAAGTTGATCACTTCAACAAAACAACGGAAGCAGAGTACCTTTCGATCGAGACATGACTGAAAGTGCACATACATGCTTTGAACTTCCAACAATGCATGATATCCCGGCCACTGGAAACACAAGACTACTCGAAGACATCAAGACAGGTAAAAGTAACCAGTCCACTGCATGGATATTTAACCAGAATTGACTCGTGCCTCAAGTCCGTTCCCGTACGCTTGCGAGTTGCGACCAGAGGGCCCTTTCCTTCCTTTTTGGCGGACACCAGTTCTCATTCCACTTCAGTTTAATCCACCTCGCGCACGCGCGTGCATTTTCACCGCCTACTCCACTCACCTTAATTCTCTTTACGCGCCTAACCCTGTAGCCTTTCCACCTTCCAAACCGGTTTCCAAGGACTATAAAATTCATGAAGAATTCACTTCACACTCTGCCCAGCAGGACCACCATGGTTGCTAACGTGTCAGAATATTACTGGTAAGAATCTGGATAAAAATGTCTTTTCCATGTTTATCTTATTGAATCAGCCACTAGAATGAGGCCATGCCACCGGGGTGCAGGAACTATTTATCAAAATGGGTTCACTCGAATGTCTAACCAACTACCTCATTATTCACTATCATTGACAATTGAGCACAACCGAGTAGAGAATTGATTGAGTAGGTGAACGAGACTGTTCAAACTCATTTTGGATGAATTTAGGTTGAATTTCTATGAAATTTGACGAAAAAGACAAGAGAAAGGACATGTAACCGTCCACCGTTCATACCAAACCGAGCCGGTACGGTACGGTATCATTTTTTATTCTCATCCAAAATTCAAATACCGAACCGAATCGATTCTAATAGTATGAGATTGACACTAGTTTTCTCATCTCATATTCATACCATACCAAAACAGTATAACTATGTACCTTAATTTTTATTTATTTTTAATTTAGGTGGTGCAATATTATTGATTGTTTGGTCAAAGTCTATATTAGACTTGGTGTTGTATCTTCTATACCAAGGATCTGATGATTCAACATTTGAGAAGATGGCCAAAGCGACAACAAGCAAGGAAGTGTGGGACGCCTCAAGAATAATTTTCAAAGGTGTCGATCGAGTGAAGAGAGTCGGTCTTCGGTCCCTAAAGGCAGATTTGGAATTTGCTCATATGAGATTATGAGTGAAGGAAAAAATGTTTCAGACTACTATTCATTATCATTTATCTCATCAGCATTGAGGATAGTTAATGCAAATTCTTTTATGCTTGGAACTAATGATTAATCAATTTAAATGGTTTAAACTGAGTGTTAAACCTGGAAGATGTTTGAGTAAAACTGCTGAAAATAGATAGCACAAGTAGTATTGTAGAAGAAGATCGTGAGTTTAGAAGGAGAGAAGAGGAGCAAGTTATGGTCCATCATTTTAGCTTTTTCAAAAGGCTAGTGCTTTGCTTTCTTCTTGGTCAAATAAATTGACCAAAAAAAACAAAAAAAAAACAAAAAAGAGATTACACTAAAAGCAGCAAAAATGTATTTTGTTAAGATTTATATAGCAATTCTGTAACAAAATGGTTACAAAAGTAAACAAATTTGAGAATGTGCCATCTCTATTGTTGATAATGTGCCATCTCTATTGTTGATAATGTGTGATAAGTTCAATTTTGTTCTTTTTTTTTTTGGATAATAAATTCAATTTTGTTCAAGGAGAACTTTTAGTTGCCAATTTTGGTAATTACAATATTCCTATCAACAATTGTTCCGATGCTACTGGTCTAGAAAAGAACTATTTGAAAAAAAGAAAAGAAAAAAAAAACCTTGGTCATTATGTTTAGACCTTCAATATTTTGAACTTCCCAATTTTAGTTTTATGAGAACACATTGGTGTAAAAAAACGAAAAAATTGATCTAATACCTGAAAGAAAATTCTCGTTTTAAGGACAAAATAACGTAAATTGCAAATATTGTGCCTGAGCCAACACAATCCATTCCTCACCACTATTTCTAGGGAGGTCAATTGCATCTCGTATATGTACGTGATTGAAATGACAGGGAGATTTCCTTCTTTGAGCATAGCTCATGCATGGCTAGCTGATCAAAAGAAAAGATAAGAAGATAACATAACCAGTCTTATATTAAGTTAACATAGCCAGTACAAGTTCAAATGCGCATAAGGATGAAACCAGAGATACAAGCATAGAGTGAGCTCCTGACACAATAGCAAACGACAGATTCTCAACAACAAAAAACATAACAAGCTAGAGAGTACGCGAGCAAGTATGCAGATGACAACCTTCTATAGTCATGCAGGCCGGTCACTACAAATGAAAGTCGTTGCTCTCAAAAACTGAGACGAATACTTAGAGGAGGTCCAATAAAGTAGCAGCAAACACACCACTTCTTCCTAACTACTAGTCCTCTGTCCTCCTCATTGCTCTTGCTTAATTGCTTGTTCCTTTGGCTCTCTTAGGAAAGTATTGGTTAGAGCAGAGTTAGAAACAAAAGAAGCCACACAAAGACGCAAAGCCTGCAAAATTGACATATCCCAAAGTCATCAACAATTTAAACAATCATTTGTATAAAAAAAAAAAAACAATTTAAACAATCATCAACTCTTCTTGATACACAGATACTCTGTGCAGTCAACTTGAAATGATGACAAGAACGTACACAAATATCATCAAAATTGATGTGTTATAACTTAAGTGATCGGACAACTTGTATAGATTCATACAATAAAGGTGGTTAGATTGATAAAAGTGAAAAGGGTACTCAAGGTTGGTTTTGAATTTGTATTTTATGATTTGTCAATATGATGCTTTTTTTTTTGTTACCGTCAATATGATGCTTTTTTTTTTGTTACCGTCAATATGATGCTTTCGACCAGACCAACCATATATAATTGAATTTGAAAAAATACACTGATTTCTGTAGTAAATAAATCAAACCATAAACTAGCTAATGGCCTAAAATGTACGTCAAATTAAAGACCTGCAGATTTAAGAAATAAGAGTGCAAAGAAATTTATAAATGAGAACTCACCTCCTTCTTCCCAACAAGCACAGTTCGATCTTCAATATCATTGAAAGATACCTTCAAATCATTAAGAACAGAAAGTTGAAAGGTTGCAGATATAGGCCTCACATCCAAATTGTCGGTTACTGTGAAGATGGCCGGTCCTTCTACAAATCCACGAGCACTAGAATCTTTATCACTATCGGATTTGGGATCCAAGACTTTCATTTTAAATGGATCCGGTGATTTACTAGGAGGGAAAAGGGATCTATCAGCAACCAACTTAGAACTATTAGGGATACGATAGTATATGGCTTCCTCAATCCCTAAAAGTTTGTTCTCATAACAAAATCCAGGAACAAGTTTGGGACTGCTTAGCAATTCCTTGTGGTGATTTGACTTAAAGAACTTCTCATCAAAATCCAGGACACCGTTGTACAACTGATCAATACATCCTTTCCAAGGGCAATCCAGCATCTGCTTTAATATAAAGCCAAGTGGAAGAGTCAAGAGACTGAAGAGCAAATTAACAAAATCCTCTTGTACTTCTGCATAGCAAACCATATCCTTCGATTTACTCACTATGAGCTTGACAGAAATGTTTTCTTTTTCCTCATTTATTGAGGCTCCGGACATTTGAGATTCAATACATTTTCCTAGATTAAAATTCGGACTACTGACTTTTGGTACAGGATTATGCTTCAACAGAGTTTCAGTGAAAGGTGTCTTTGATACTAATGAACTCACAAGCAAATTCAAAACCTGTAAAATACTCTAAAGATCAGAAATCATGGCACCGGTATAGTAGTAACAAATAATGAGGCATTATCAAAAATTACCTGCTCGACTCCAATACTGAAAGTTAGCTCCTCAGTAGTATTGCTATTAGTGGCTCCGAGCTTGGTAAACAAGGAAATGCTAGCTGCACTTAATGGGGGTATCACTTGTAAATCATCAGTAATAATAACTCTGGTTCGCTTTTTTACAAAGACCCCTCCAACTTGAGAATCACCCACTGAAACATATGCTTCAGAACTCATGTATGTTGAACAGGATGGACAAGGAGCATTTGCATGATAACTTAGCCAGGAAGAGGTACAATTATAAATGCACTTAAAGTACCGTGTTGGCTCAGCATTGTCAATTTTCAATTTGAGGTTCTTGCAATGAGCATCAGCTGCACTGAGAGGAAGTAACAACATGTCTCTACATGCAGTGGACCTGAAAACCTGCACATCAATTTTCTCAACACTCTCATACAATTTGTTCATGCAACCTATTTTGAGTGGCATTGAATTGTCATGGGCAAGCCTGACAACTTTTCCCATCGGTATTGTCATGAAACTGAAGAGAACATCAATAAAATCATTATCAGCCTCTATAAAGATAACTCTGTTGCTCGGTTTGTCCACCAATGCCTTCAAGCTAATATTCGTCGCAGGTGGCGGTACTTTTTGAGCCATGGATGGTATGAAATTCAGAAATTGTAAATTTGTCTTTGTTATTCTTTCCTGGAACAAATTAACTTAGTAAGCAATTGGAATAATAGTATATGTTGTTTCATGCTTAAAATGAAGTGATGAAGATGAACCTGATGTTAAGTTCTCACATCAGATAAACCCTAAAACTGAATAAGGAAACAAACAGGAAAAACTGATGGTTTTACTGTCCAAAATCCCGCCAGAGAGTGCAAGTGTCACTCATGCATGGGGGCACAAAGAACGCAGCAACGATTCGGTTTCAACAACTGGTGGTATGGAAGAATTACTGTCCCTTATTGTCCAAAATGTTACATGCTTTTATTTCTATCCCTTCTAGTGATTGTAGCCCAACAACTAAACATTAAACAACAATGCCAGTGACTTCAAATCCGTACACCCCCATGCATGTTCGCTACAGTTACTGCCAATTATATTTCCGTTAATACTCAGTATGAAAATAAATAGCAGAAAATGATCGAGGGTCTTACTTCTTAGTACCTCTGATGGTTTTCTGTCCAAAATCACGAAACAAACTACTCAATGGTCCAAGCTCCTCAAATATCACATGCAGAAACTGCACATTAACTCAGAAACATTAGAATCCTAAATGAAATTGTTCAGGAGGACTTTATATGAAACAAGCTCTGTACAGTAACCATTTAAGGTTTTGAAATTTAGATGCGAAAGACTTTGTTTTAAGGCCAAGAACAAGTGACGTGGTGTTAGTGTAGGATTTTGGGTACGGATGGACAGATTATATATGTAGAATTTGTTCAGGATGACTCACACAAACATAGAGCATCAGAGTAACAATTCCATGGTACAACTCGGAGTGCACAAATAGAATTTTGACTCGCTATTACCAATTCTCAGTTTTAGATTCTTACAAAGAGATTTAACCCCATTACGGGGACACAGCAACATGCTTTGATCTGGAAACACTGCTCATTAATTAATATATATTTTCAACACTTGAAATATAACCTATTCCCAGTGAAACTGAATGGCTACGACCAATCCACATAATAATTCCATGGGGATTGTCAAGAAATAAAATTGAACACTGATAAAAGTTTGACTCTATGAATACAACATTATCCTTAAAGCTAATATTGCTCAAATATTTACATGCATGGACTGTAAGAAAGTATAAATCTGGCTTTGTTATTCTTTGTACAAATTCAGTAGGCAAACTTGCGCAAAATAATAACGGTTGAACTTACATTCTTAGTTAATTGTTTCCCTGCTTAAATATGTAAGAAGCTCTAAAAGACAGATCAACTAGTGGGAAACCATTAATGGTTAAAAGAAGAACATAGCATAAGAGATAGCAAACATGATTCAAATTTAAAAGGGTATATTTTATCATCAAATCAGAAGAGATCCTGATCCTGAAGTATGATGATATGAACACATGTATGTATGCATGATCCTAGCTACTTCCTACACGTACGCGTTCAGAGTTTTCAGTCATGGAGGAAACTAAACAACCTCCATCTGCCCAGTGAGATAGAAGAGGTATTAAAGAGCTAGAATAATGGAATTCAAATGATTTAATTACTAATACAATGTAATGGTCTTGAATTTGAAATGACTAGATGCAATAAGTAATCTGAAATCCATCGACTTCTTTTTCTTCTCATACGTACAACGGTAACATAAATAATCATAACCAGCAACAAATAAATTCCACACGGGCACATAAAGCAGAGCACTCATAAATCAGTCCAAGCAGCTAGACATTACAAGTTCACTTCAACAAAACAATTGATCAACGGAAGCAGAGTACCTTTTGATCAGAGCTTTGAACTTCCAAGAATGAATGCTATACAAAGGTACTGGAAACACAAGACTACTCCAAGAGAAGACAGGATCAGCTGAAAGTAAAAAGTAATCATTAAAGCCAAAAGCGAGAGCCACTTGCAAGGCAGAAGTGCATGTTATGGTCCACCAGTTTAGCTTTTCGAAAGGGATTCCTTAACTAGGAAGAAATTAATTTAGGGTCCTGCAGATTTAAAGCTATGAAATAAAATATATATCAGCCATACTGGATTCAGATGTATCAGCCATACTGGATTCTAATTAAGAAATAGCAAAATTTGCTCTGTTATCTGCACTGATAAAGTTTCTTTGCTTCTTAAACATGCAGTTTGATTTGAAGCATTCATAGTTTGATAAAAAGACAAATCACAGGCAGATAATGAACCTATTTCAAACAAATGATCCTACCAGTTCTGCAGAGGTACAACCGTACAAGTGTCACATCCCTTTGAACTTTGCACAATGTTACATACTAATTTGCAGTGCATTTTTCATCTTTCTTATGAGCATTGAGGATTTCCTACAGTTAATGCAAATTCTTTTATGTTTGGCAAATTGGCACTAATCAGCTAATCAATTTAATTGGTTTAAATTGACGTGTTGATCTACAATGTTTAAAAATTGAGCTGATCAATTTCTTGATTTATGTGCATCATCCTTACCCAGCAATCCTGCTAATCTTCTATAAATCGTTTCAATTTTCTCGGACATCCTGGAGGGACTGAACTTATCAATTCCTGTACTTTGTGCATCATATACTGCGTCAATTTTTTTTCTTTTAGTTTGTTAAAAATTTCATTGAATTAAAGAAAAGAATTACAACACAGCAGCCAACTAAGCTAGATGCTGCTTGTCATCATATTAGTTGAAAGTATGACCACAGAAACTAGTTAAAAATGATTCTCCAAAAAAAAAAAAACTTGTTAAAAATGGGCCAAAGGAGTACAAAGCCTAAATTCTCAACATATATATATATATATATATATATATATATATATATATATATATATATATATATATAGATGTAAGAAAAAAAGAAGAAGCATATAATGATAATTCCCTATGCAGAATGCTACTGAAAAAATTAATTCCATATATATCGACATATCAAGCAGTACGATCATTCCAAACTACTGAACATACCAGTGAAATTTAAAAGAGAAAACGGAATGTGAAAATCAAACCTGGAAGTGGAAGTCTTTTGGGTAAAACTGCCCAAGTGTGAATGAAGGTAATGAAGACAAAGACTTGGAGAAAGATGAGTCGAGTCAAGAAAGAGAGAGATTAAAGCGAACCTGCAGAGGCCCACCATTGGCTTTTTCAAAAGGCAAGTACTTTTGCTTTTTTCTTGGCCTTAAAAAAATTACACTAAGCAGGAAGAAAAATTGTATTTTGTTTGGTTTCAATGTTTTTTTTTTTTTTTTGGTTACATGGAGGTTGGTTTCAATGTTTCATATAAGCAATGCTGCCATTTCTGTGGATAATTTGGTAAGTTTATTTTTGTTCCTGGAGAACTTTTAGTTGCCATTTTGGTAAATTTTGTCTTTAATCTCAACGATCATTTTTTGAGTGAAGAATATTGTGGAGGTGCAGACTAATCGGGCACGTTTGTTACTAGGGATTGGACAGGACTGCCTCATATTAGAAATGGCAAAATTGATCTCGTAAGTGAGAGAAGCACGTCCTCTTTTTTACAGGAGCCAAGATTGCATAGCTCATGGCTAGCTGATAGAAAAAAACATATCTATAAACAAAGGCTGTATAGAAGACAACTTAATCATGAGTCTTAAGCTAACATAGCTGCTGGTAGTGGTAAACACAAATGGGCAAAATTCATAAGGACGAAACCAGAGAGCCGCATGCATAGAGAGAGCTCTGATAAAACAGCAAAAGACAGATTGCAATTAAAAACACAACAAAAATATAACCAGAGACGTACATAAGCATGCAGGTCACTACAATTCTATAAATGAAAGTTGCTAACAAAAACCAAATCGAATACTTAGACAAGGTCCAATACTGTAGGAACAAAAGCATGCATCCAAGCTGGCCCTCCTCATTGCTTTGGTATTATACTTTTTGTGTAAAGAATATTGGACTATTGGAGTGCTAATAGTAGACTTCTGATGCTACATGTCCAAGCAAGTTTAACTTCTAAAGGAAAAAAAAAAAAGACGAGAAAAAAAACTAGGTCATTAAGATTAAACGTTCAATATTTCAAACTTCTCAATTTTGGTTTTAACCTTAAGGTGAAAAGGTACATATAATAGTGTTTACAAAAATGGCAAAATTGAACTTGTACGTGAGAAGCACATCCTATTTTTAAGGTGAGAATGACGTAGATTGCTAATATTGTTGGTGAAACAACACAACACAATCGACAGTCTGTTCCACTAGTGAGGTCAGTTGCATCTCATATATAAGCGATTGAGAAAAAACAGAGATTTCCTTCTTTGAGCATAGCTCATGGATAGCTGATACATTGATAAAGTTAGACATAGCCGGTACAATTTCAAATGTGCACACGGATGAAACCAGAGAGACGTGCATAGCTCCGATACGTAAAATAGCAAATGACAGATTCTCAACAACACAAAGTTACATAACAAGAAGCATAACCAGAGAGTACGTACGCAAGTATGAGGATGACAACCTCTATAGTTCTATGCAGCTCACTACAAATTAATGAAAGTTGCTCTCAAAAACCAAAACGCATAATGAGATCGAGGAGGTCCAAAAAAGTAGCAACAAAAGCACCACCTCTTCTTAACTACTAGTCCTCCTCATTGCTCTTGCTTAATAGCTTGCTCATTTGGCCCTCTTAGGAAAGCATTGGTTAGAACAGAGTCAGAAACAAAAGAAGCCACCAAAAGACGCAAAGCCTGCAAAATTGACATATTCCAGAGTCATCAAAATTGATGCACAGATGGATACTCTATGCGCACTCAAGTTGAAATGACAAATACATACACTCATTAATCAATTAATGTGTTATAACATAAGCAATCAGACAAGCTGAATGTATTCATACAATGCTTTGATTGAGAAAAATGAAAACGGTACTCAGGGTTGGTTTTGAATTTGTATATTATGATTTGTCAAAATGATGCTTTCCACAAGACGAATCATGTATGATTGAATTTGAACAAATACAATGATTTCTATAGAAAATCGATCTATATATCAAATCTTAGCCTAGCTAATGGCCTAAAGTGTACATCGATCAAAAGACCTGCATGTGTAAAACCAAGGAATCAAAAACTAATAGAGTTGAAAGAAAATTGTAAATGAGAACTCACCTCCTTCTTGCCAACATGCACAGTTCGATCCACAATATCAGTGAAAGGAACCTTCAAATCATTAAGAACAGAAAGTTGAAAGGTTGCAGATACAGGCCTCACGTCCAAATTGTCGGTTACTGTGAAGATGGCCGGTCCTTTTAAAAATCCACGAGCACTATAATCTTTATCACTATGGGATTTGGGATCCAAGACTTTCATTATAACTGGATCTGTATTAGGAGGGAAAAGGGATCTATCAGAAGCCATTTTAGAAGTAGGATCTTCCTTAATCCCTAAAAGACTGTTCTCATAACAAAATCCAGGAACAAGTTTGGGACTGCTTAGAATTTCCTTTTGGTGATTTGACTTAAAGAATTGCACATCAAAATCCAGCACACCCTTGCACAACTGATCAATACATCCTTTCCAAGGGCAATCCAGCATCTGCTTTAATATAAACCCAAGTGGAAGAGTCAAGAAACTGAAGAGCAAATTAACAAAATCCTCTCGTACTTCTGCATAGCAAACCATATCCTTCGATTTACTCACTATGAGCTTGACAGAAATGTTGTCTTTTTCCTCATTTATCGAGGCTCCCAACATTTGAGATCCAATACATTTTCCTTGATTAAAATTCACACCACTGAATTTTGGTACAGGATTATGCTTCAGCAGAGTTTCAGTGAAAGGTGTCTTTGATACTAACGAACTCACAAGCAAATTCAAAACCTGGAAAATACTCTAAAGGTCAGAAACCATGGCAGCGGTATGGTAGAAACAAATAATGAGGCATTAACAAAAATTACCTGCTCGACTCCAATACTGAAAGTTAGTTCTTCAGTAGTATTGCTATTAGTGGCTCCGAGCTTGGTAAACAAGGAAATGCTAGCTGCACTTAATGGGGGTATCACTTGTAAATCATCAGTAATTATAACCCTGGCTCGCTCTTTTACAAAGACCCCTCCAACTTGAGAATCACCAACTGAAAGATGGACTTCAGAACTCATGGCTACTGAACAGGAAAAATGTACAAAATTACTTAGCATGGAAAAATGGGTACTATAATAAGTCCACTTAAAGTACCGTGTTGGCTCAGCATTGTCAATTTTCAATTTGAGGTTCTTGCAATAAGAGTCAGCTGCATTGCGAGGAAGTAACAACATGTCTCTACATGCAGTGGACCTGAAAACCTGCACATCAATTTTCTCAATACTCTGATACAATTTGTTCATGCAACCTATTTCCAGTGGTGTTGAATTGTTACGGGCAAGCCTGACAATATTTCCCATCGGTATTGTCATGAAACTGAAGAGAACATCAATAAAATCATTATCAGCCTCTACGAAGATAACCCTGTTGTTCGGCTTGTCCACCAACGCCTTCAAGCTAATATTTGTCGCAGCTGGTACTTTTTGAGCCATGGATGGTATGAAATTGTAAATTTGGCTTTGTTATTGTTTCCTGGAACAAATTAACTCAGTAAGAAATTGGGATAATAGTATATGTTGTTTCATGCTTAAAATGAAGTGATGAAGATGAACCTAAAGCTAAGTTCTCACATCAGATAAACCCTAAAACTAATTCAATGATCGAACCTCCTAAAATGTCACATGCAAAAATGGCTTGTTGACCCATAAATTAGGCTCGTAGATGATATTTATCTAAACAATTATAAGAAAGAGAGTAGCACCATATACAAAACTTGTTCTGTTTTGGGAGCTTACCAATTTTGAAAACTTTACTCCTCTCCAGCGGTACTTCAAGTTGTAAAATATAGAAGAGAAAGGATACAAGGTAGCAGTATTTCAGAGATGAGCAACTTCCATTAGAGCCATAGATGAGTAGTGAAGAGAAGACTATAAAACCGAGTTTGATATAATCTGCTCTGAATCACTCTTAATTTATAAGGAACATGAAATGGTCCCAAAAATCTAATTGGTTGTATCCATGCGAGCCAGAGAGTACAAGTGTCACTCATGCATGGGGGCACAAAGATCACAGCAACGATTCGATTTCTGAAAGCAAATCTAATTAAGTTTGAATTTCATTCTTCCCTTAGTGTTGAAAAGGTTATTTATTGTGTGTTTGTTCATCTGGTTGGTTTAAAATTGGGGTGTTCTCGAACATGTCAAAATTGAGCTCATCAACTCATGCAAGATTATAAATTGGGTTGGGAACTGGGGCGTCTACTTAGGTTTCCAAGAGGGATTGCTGTGTTTAATTGCTGGGAAAAACAAGCGTGCATGCATTGCGTTTAATTAAAATGGAGGATACAGTTGAAACATGAAAGGCCAAAGACATAGAAAGGAAAAATCAAAAATATATTTCAGGAGAAAATATAGTACATTCAACTCAGGTTAAATTGAGTCGATTCCCTGGTTAAATTCAGGAGAAAATCAAACATATAATTCAGTAGACTCCTTGTTAAATTTGGTTTTAGCTTAAGTTAACAAGTTTGAGGATTAGAAGAATACATATTTGAACTTGCAAATATATGCATTTCCAATAAATATTGCCGAAACCCAACTTTCATCAAGTATCGACTTGCAAATATATACTTATTCTACTTTTCAGAGAAGAGCTATGCAAAGGGAGAGAAAGACTGACTTTTGCTAGCAATACAATAGAAATCTCTTAGATTTTTGATATACAAAAGGGCAAACATCTTCCACGGTTCCACCCCAATAAGCAATCAAACTCATGAGTGATATTTACTACACTTTAATTAGGCTACAACTACAATCCTCCAAGGAGGTTGTAGACTAGTAGCACTGACATAAGGAAAGCGAAAACACTACTATCCAAGTATCCATACTTGGAGTTAAATTTGTAGAGGCAGACTACCATCTTACATTACATATACAAGCTCTCTCTTTATTGTTCTTTCTTCAGCTGCCTGATGAAGACATCGGTTAGAGCAGAGTCGCAAACAAAGGAAGCCACCAAGAGGCGCAAAGCCTGCAGTATGACAACACAAAAAGAGACCTCCACAAGTAAAAATGCAGGAAGAAAAGTGGATGTGAAAGGATAACAGAGTTCCTGAATGAGCAAATTAAAGGATTCTGTAAACAATACTAACTTACCTCCACCTTGCCAACTTGAACAATTTCCTCCTTTATGTCAGTCAAAGGCACCTTCAATTCATTTAAGACAGAAAAGCCCAAGATAGGAGATAGGCGTCTTATGATCAGCTTGTCAGTTATTGTGAACATTGTGGCTCCTTTCAGATATCCTTGAGGACTTTTATTGTTCTTCAATTTGAGTGGAACTGTCGCTGCATTAGAAGGAATGCGGGATTTATCAGTAGTCAAAATATCCTGCAAACGCCTCTCACTATTCCACCAATATGCATAATAATATGGGGCCACCAAGCCATCTTCAATTCCAAAGAAATCGTTCTCACAGGAAATCCCAGGATATGTCTTGGAACCCACTAGAGTCTCCTTGTGGTAATTTGACTTCAAGTACTGCTCATCAAGATCATGAGCACTTTTGGACAAATGATTGATGCATCCATGCCAAGGAACATCCTGAATATGTCTTGATATAACCCCAAGTGGAAGAGTCAAGAAACTGAAGAGTAAATTAACAAAATCCTCCCCTGCTTCTGCATAACAAACAATATTCTTTGATTTGCTAACTGTAAGCTTAACAGAAATCTTTTCTACATTTTCATTCATCATGTCTCCAGACATTTGCGATCCAATACATTTTCGTTCACCAAGACTTTCAGTGCTCATTTTCTGTTGTTTATGCCTCAGCAGAATTTCAGTCAAAGGTGTCTTCGATATTAAAGAGCTCATAAGCAGTTCCATAACCTGGAAAAAGGCATCTGGTCAGAAACCACAACACTACAGGTGTAACAAAAAAAAAAAAGGCTCACAACACCAATTACCTCATTAACTCCTACTTTGTAAGTCAGCTGTTCAATCTTGCTATTCTCGTTCATGACTCCAAGCTTCGTTATTAAAGAACAAGTTGCTGCAGATAATGGGGACATCACATGTAAATCATCAGTAATCATGAGTCTCGCTGATTTTTTTACAAAGATGCCCCCATCTTTCTCAGCCAAGGAGGATGGACCTGTAAAAAAACAACTGACATTCATGCATCTTCCACACTGACAACGATCACCTTTATAATGACTTAGCAAATTATTTTCAAAGAAGGTGCAATGCCAACTTTCACAGAGAAAATATCCTTTCGGCACATCATCAACAATTTTCACTTTGAGGTTGTTGCAAAGAGATTCAGCCCCATTCTCGGGACATAGCAACCTGTCTCTACATGCTTCAGTTTTGAAATGCTGAACATCAATATTCGCAACACTTTCATATAAATTGTTCATACAACCTATTTGCAATGGTACTGATTGTTTACTGGTAAGCTTGACAATGGTTCCCATGGGTATTGTCAAGAAACTGAAGAGAACATCAACAAAATCATTATCAGACTCAACGAAGATAACTTTGTTGCTCTCCTTGTCCACCAAGGCCTTCAAGCTTATGATACCAGCCATGGATTGTTATCGAGACTGTCCTGTGCTAATGTAAGTTGTTAAACCTGAAAAGAGCTTCAAATTACAAATCAACTACCAGGAAAGCTGCATCAATATTTTCCTAAAATGGGCAGAACTCCAGAAAAGTAAAAGACTTGCATTGAAAAATAGGAGAAAAATTCAGCCCCATTACGGGGACACAGCAAATATTCCTCAGAGATTTACAGCCATGGACTGTATGAAAGTATTAATCTGGCCCTGTTATTCTTTGTACAAATTCTGTAGGCAAACTTGCACAAAATAATAACGGTTGAACTTACAATAACAAGCAACACTGATTCTTAGTTAATTGTTTCGCTGCTTCATTGTCTAAAAAAAAAAATTGTTTCCCTGCTTAAATATTGAAGAAGCTCTACAATACAGATCAACTAGTGGGAAACCAATAATGGTTTAATAGAAGAACAGAGCTTAAGAGATAGCAAACTAAACCATTAAACCATTAATGATTCACATCTAAAAGGGTATATTTTATCATCAAATTAGAAGAGATCCTGATCCTGAAGTATGATGATATGAACACATGTATGATGTATGTATGCATGATCCTACTTCCTACATGTTCAGAGTTTTCAGTCATGGAGGAAACTAAACAACCTCTGCCCAGTGAGAAGAGCTATTACAATGTAATGTTCTTGAATTTGAAATGACTGGATGCAATCAGTAATTTGAAATCCATCGACTTGTTTTTCTTCTCATACATACAACAGTGATATAAATAATCATACCCAGCAACAAATAAATTCCACATACTGGCACATAAAACAGAGTACTCATAAATCAGTCCAAGCAGCTAGACATACAAGTTCACTTCAACAAAATAATTGAAACAATGGAAGCAGAGTACCCTTTGATCAGAGCTTTGAACCAAGAATGCTATACGAAGGTACTGGAAACACAAGTTTGGGAGGCAGAAGTGCATGTTATGGTCCACCAGTTTTGTGTTTCGAAAGGGATTCCTGCCTTAACTAGGAAGAAATTTACGGTCCTACTGTGACCTGCAGATTTAAAGCTATGAAATAAAGTATACCTTGTAGCTTGCTGATGGCATCTCCAAAAGGACATGTGAAAGGGAAGAAATCCTCTTTAATTTTCTCCATCTGTTGTGCATCATTGTATATTTTTTGTCCTTGGCGGATTCCTCCTTGGCCAAATTCCATCGTGTGGGGATCTAATCAGTGGAAATGGAAGTTCTTGGCTTTTACAATTAAGAGGAAACCTCCTAATATGCTGGTAAGTTCTGTCATTTTCACACAAAAAAAAACCTGACTGACCTGGATTTGTGATAGGTTCTTGAGTATATTTTCCTGCTCAGACTACTGCTTTCATTATAGCTACTGATGGTGAAGATGCAATGGATATCTGGTCAATCTATTGTGTATTGAATTATTTTTAGGGTATAGGGCTAAGGAGAGCCTAGAATTTGAACATCTAAACCTCATTATGCAATATCACAGGACATGAACATCATACCGTTAGCCCGTTAGGCGACATCATCTAGTAGCAAATGTTCTATCAAAACCAGCTATATGCATCCATCCAAACTACATAATCAACACGCCAACATATAGAAAAAAAAAAATCAAATGGATAAGCCTGAGAACTTGAGAAGCACTGAACGAGAATGAACCACAGATGATTGGTTTATGCTCCCCATCCACATTAGATATTGATTTGCAATTTCACAGTTATCATGGGCTATACATAGTCACCCAGTTGAACCTTTTTTTTTTTTAATGAAAACGGGAAGATGGGTGAGAGCAGCAAGCTCCCCCAAACCCCAATTTATTAGAAAAGAAAGTAGTTGAAAATACAATCAAAGAGGAGGGAAGAAAACCAGTTGAACCGTTAACTCTGATACCATTTATTAAATCTTGTAGGTTTGAAGATCCAACTTAAGAATACATTGCACTTACTATTCTCACACAACAATATAAATACTGGCCAGCTGGCCTAACTTAAAAGGAAATGTTATATACTTATATATAACTGGCGCTTTATGCAAATAACAATTGTTGAGTTCCAGTAACAAAAGCATCATCTGACTCTTATATTAGATAACTGACTTTGGTCATTTTTCGCTCTTTGGCTGTCTAAGGAAGACACTGGTGAGAGCAGAGTCACATAGAAAAGATGTTATCAAAAGGTGCAAAGCCTGCAGAAGTAACAACACAATAGACAACAACAATTAAAGTATTAGATAACACCTAGTCTTGCTAAGTAAGAATACTTGAAGCTTCAAAATAGAAATGCACAAGGTAAAATGTACAGTCAACTTGAAGTTGCAGTAGCGAAGAAAATGAGGTGAGTGCAATGTGACATGACAATATTGAAAGGTCAAATAGAAAATATAAGCAATAACTGACCTCCTTCTTGCCAACCTGCACAATTTGCGCCTCAATATCAGTGAGTGGTACCTTCATTTCATTTAAAACAGAAAGGCCAAATAGAGGAGATATGGGACTTATGATCAGATTGTCAGTAATTGTAAACATTGTGGGTCCATTTAAAAATCCTTGAGCACGTACGCCATCATATTGAGTTTTGCAATACTTGAGTTTGAGTGGGATAGTAGTCACTGATGGCATATGAGAAGAACAGGAAGGGATATAGACTTTATCAGTAGTCACCACTTCACTAAATGAATCACCTGTCCAGTACTTTGCGTAATAATATGAGGCCTCCGGGCCATCCTCAATTCCTAAATGATGGTTCTCATAGCAAAAACCAGGGTAAAGCTTGGGAGTGAGTAAAATTTCCTTGTGGTAATTTGACTTTAAGTATTGATCCTCAAGATCCTGGACACTCTTGTACAACTGCTCAATGCATCCTTTCAAAGAGGAAGAGCTATTCTGCATCTGTTTTACTATAAACCCAAGTGGGACGGTCAGAAAACTGAAGAGTAAATTAACAAAATCCTCCCCAGCTTCTGCATAACAAACCATCTTCTGAGATTTGCTAACCATAAGCTTCACAGAAATGTTTCCTTCCTCATCCATCCTGCCTCCTACTGCTTGAGGTTCAATACATATTCCTTGATTAGGATATTCATTGCTCAAATTTGGTTCTGATTTATGCTTTAGCAGAGTTTCTGACAAAGGCATCTTTGATACTAAAGAGCATACAAGCAAATTCAAAACCTGGAGATAAGAGATAGGATGAGAATCGAAGTTGTACCAAAAAAATTTAGCATAACAAGTCAACACTTCAATTACCTCATCAACTTCTACATTGAAAGCCAGCTCCTCAGTAGTACTAGCATCCATGACTCCAAGCTTAGTAAATAAAGAACAGATTGCTGAACTTAATGGGGGCATCACTTGTAGATCATCAGTAATTATAAATCTGGTTAGTCCTTTACAAAACACTCCGCCATCTGCAAAAGAGGATTTCTTCAACTTTCCCACTGAAAGAGATATCTCATTATCCATGGTTCTCTACACTCACAAAGAATATCTTTGTAATGACTAAATAAATTATATCTGCGGGTGCAACCCTCGGAGCACAAAAAGTACCGTGTGGGCTCACCATTGCTAATCTTCAATTTGAGATTCTTGCAATGAGATTCAGCCCCACTGCGGGGGCATAGCAACATGTCTTTACATGATTCAGACCGGAAAAGACGTGCATCAATATTTTCAACACTTGCATACAAATTGTTCATGCAACCTATTGCCACTGGTACTGAATGTTCACGGGCAAGTCTGATTATTGTTCCCATAGGTATTGTCAAGAAATTGAACAGAACATCAACAAAATCATCATCAGTTTCTATGAAGATAACTTTGTTGCTCCTCTTGTCCACCAAGGCCTTCAAGCTAATACTATTCATGGATTTATTAGCCATGGATGGTGAGCAAGTAAAAGTGCGGCCTTTGTTATCTGTTCTTTGTGCAAATTCAGTGGTTGAATGGAAACTTCTGTTAACCAAAGCCTCTTAACTCCACTCTGATGTTAAGTCCCCCTGCTTAAACATAAAACGAAGGAGCTTCAAAATACAAAACAGCCACCAGGAAAGAGGGATAAAGCTTGCAGAATTAAGTGTTCAAAAAATAGGCAGAGCTTAATATGACACTCTGATCCTGAATCATGACCTAGTAGTCCATGTGGAGATTAATACCGGAAATTTCAGTATGAACATACAAACCAGCATTGTTTTTCAGCTACTATGACCTATATATCCTAATCAGAGTTCCTAATCTTATGCTAGCTCAAGGGGCTTGACAATTGGACAGCAATCAAATGCTATGCCATATATATATATAAATTGTTTCATTTTGTAAGAAAATTCAGGGAGTTGCATATATGCTCAGGAGAATCTGATTATGAAGCTACACATGAATTTTTCTCCAATAATAAATAAAACGTAGCTGCATAAATACGAAGTGGTTCTTTTCCATATAGCTTCTACACTAGACTCCTACTGCTGATGAGCGATGAGAAACAAGAAATCTTAATCATTAATAACATGCTTTCTAGATTACCTAATGAACTGACATATCTAGCAGTAATTCAAACAGGATGAACATCTCTAAATTACAACGGCATTTCAAAAAAGAAAAAAATGGGATGTGCAGATCAAACCTTTTTGGATGAAATTGCCCAATTAATGATGAGACGGTCAGCTGAAAGCAATACAAGTTAAGAAGAAGAAGAAGAAGAAGAAGACCATGAGTCTGGAAAGGTCGATCATCAAGAATAACACGAATTCCAGCATTCACAATTGCAATATCATCATCCCTTCTGTGAGCTTGCTTAAATTCTCTCAAATACTCAAACGGCCTAGTCCAAGGTAAAAATACAGACAGTAGAATTTCACCACTTCCCAGATCCACCTTACGGTAACCAAGGAAAAAATTTTCTGCCGGAGTCGTTCTAATGTTCCCTTTGGAATCAATAATTCTAAAAGTTGCTCTAGCAGCCATCCAAAGGGGGTTCAAGTCTGATATTGGACTGGCTGTACAGATACTTCCGCCCACACATGCAACATTTCTTATTTGCATCCCTTTCGACTTTTATTGTTCCTCAATTTCAGTAGAACAGTGGCTGCATTAGAAGGGATGAGGGTTTTATCAACGGTCAACCTATCACGCAAACGCTCCTCACACCAATATGCATAATAATATGGGGCCACCGAGCCATCTTCAATTCCAAAGAAATAGTCTCACAGGAAATCCCAGGACATGTCTTGGAACCCACTAGAATCTCCTTGTGGTAATTTGACTTCAAGTACTGCTCATCAAGATCATGAGCACTTTTGAACAAATGATAGATGCATCCATGCCAAGGAACATCCTGCATATGTCTTGATATAAACCCGAGTGGAAGAGTCAAGAAACTGAAGAGTAAATTAACAAAATCCACCCCTGCTTCTGCATAACAAACAATATTCTTCGATTTGCTAACTGTAAGCTTAACAGAAATCTTTTCTTCATTTTCATTCATCATGTCTCCAGACATTTGCGATCCAACACATTTTCGTTCACCAAGACTTTCAGTGCTCACTTTCTGTTGTTTATGCCTCATCAGAATTTCAGTCAAAGGTGTCTTTGATACTAAAGAGCTCAGAAGCAGTTCCATAACCTGGGAAAAGGCATCTGGTCAGAAACCACAACACTACAGGTGTAACAAAAAAAAAGGGGCACACAACGTACATCAATTACCTCATTAACTCCTACTTTGAAAGTCAGCTGTTCAATCTTGCTATTCTCATTCACCACTCCGAGCTTCGTTATTAAAGAACAAGTTGCTGCAGATAATGGGGAAATCACATGTAAATCATCCGTAATCATGAGTCTGGCTGATTTTTTTACAAAGATGCCCCCATCTTGCTCAGCCAAGGAGGATGGACCTGTAAGAGTACAACTGACATTCATGCATCTTCCACACTGACAACGATCACCTCTATAACGACTTAGTAAATTATTTTCAAAGAAGGTGCAATGCCAACTTTCACATAGAAAGTAGCCTTTCGGCTCATCATCAACAATTTTCACTTTGAGGTTGTTGCAATGAGATTCAGCCCCATTCTGGGGACATAGCAACATGTCTCTACATGCCTCAGTTTCGAAATGCTGAACATCAATATTCGCAACACTTTCATACAAATTGTTCATGCAACCTATTTGCAATGGTACTGATTGTTTACTGGTAAGCTTGACAATGGTTCCCATGGGTATTGTCAAGAAACTGAAGAGAACATCAACAAAATCATCAGACTCAACGAAGATAACTTTGTTGCTCTCCTTGTCCACCAAGGCCTTCAAGCTAATGATACCAGCCATGGATTGTTATTGAGAATGTCCTGTGCTAACGTAAGTTGTTAAACCTGAAAAGAGCTTCAAATTACAAATCAACTACCAGGAAAGTTGCATCAATAGTTTCCTAAAAAGGGCAGAACTCCAGAAGGCAAACAAATATGATTGAAATCTAATACGGGCAATGGATACTTTTACTGAAAAACAAGAGGACACTCTGATCTGATGTATTCCATGATGAAATTGTCTATAAATAGCATTCCTTTGATTAAAAATTCAGCAGTAATCGAAAAAAATGAAACGAGCTCTGTCTCGATCTGTTAAATCAATGAATGCACTCAATGCAGAGTGATCAAATTCATATATAGCCACAAAGGGACACTAGCCACAAACCCTTTAGGACTATCACAATGTATTTCTGTGATCCCTTCTAATGACGGATAGCCCAACAGCTACACAAGTACACAACAGTGATAACCCCTACAACTACACCATGTTCCCTTTAGTTATTGCCAATCAAACTCAGTTAAAAACTAAATTTTACTAATAAGTCAACAACTAGGTGAAAAGGGTGATTTTTTTTTTCTTTTTCTGAAAAGTAAATGACTTGCATTGAAAAATAAGAGAAAAAGTTCTTTCCTCTGATGTTTTCTGCCCAAACTTAAATTCCTTCAACCTCCTCAAGTATCAAATGCAAAGACTGGAAATTGACTTTAGAAATATTAGACTGCTAAATGAAATTGTTCTAAACAAATAGAAGATAAAAGCAGAAACGATAAATATATAAGACCAGTTCTATTTTTCGAACTTACCGAGCCCCGGTTCTTAAAGTCTTAGAATGAGAAATGTTTTGTATTCTTCACATTGCCCCTACCACATACGACGCGTATATAGATGATCATGAACAGTGCTTTATAACCCTAAAACTGAAATTTAGCGGGATAGGAGAAGTTGTAAAGGTCAGAGCATCTCCAGCAGTAAAACTATTATTTTTAACTAAATTAGCTAAAAGTTAAATATAACTACCTAAATTTTAGACTTCTTCTCCAGCAATGATACCTATTTGTGAAGTCAATTTAAATTTTTTCAACTAAAACTGAAAAATTGGAACGTTGGAGTATTTGAGTTTTACATATTTTCTCTCTCCTATTTAGTTAAATATAGGTAGAGAATTTAGCAAAAGTTAAATTTAACTTTTGTTTAGGTAATCTTTTGGAGCTAAGTTTTACCTTAAATTTAGCTAAATTTTAAATTTATTTTAAAATGGGTCATCTGCTGGAGATGCTCTCAAAGACTCGAAGGCTTTTGCATCTCTTAAGCCACTTGTCCAAATACTACAGAGCCAGCACATGTGATCCACCAATTACATATTTACATGTGATAATTCTTTTTTCTTTCTTTTTGGTCAGACCTCAATTTTTTTGCCTTTATCAACCGGGAATAAAGAAAACAAAAATCAAACTTGAGGAGTTCAGGAGTTGGTCTTCAATTTTACCGCGTGGCACGGTCGCCCCAGCCAAAATTATCTCAAATTTGAGATATCTTTCTTCAATCATTGAGGGAGATTTACCAATAAACTAAGGAGATTGAAATTCACACTCCCTAATTCAAAATCTACACTCCTCTTTTGGTTGAAATCATTACAAAAAAAAAATTTAATTACTAAAAAATAAAAGATGGAGTGTGGATTGTAAAATGAAAAGTGTGAATTTTACTCCCCTAAATTAAGAGCTTGGTTAAAACTTTTATAGAATTGTAGGCCCACAAGCAAGACCAAAACTTGACTTAACGACCCAAAAAAGTTCGAGCTACGCTCAAAAAGAAATTGATAACATTCAAATGCTATGTAATAGATCGACATTGAGATATTATTAGAAATTTAGGTGCTTATTTTTATTTTTTCTTTGTACTCATAAAGATTAAGTATAAATGCGGGATGGTTCAGTTGATAAGGGCGTGTTGTTGGTATGTTGGTTGAGCCCCAACTTCAATTCGATCCACGCTGCCAGCAATCTCTTGTTTGGTGGGCGACGTGTAAATTCTTCTGTAAATCCTGTTACAAAAGGTCTGGGCGACATGTGTTCGGCTCTCCTAAAAAAAAAAGGGAAACAAAAAGAAATTTTCTTTCTTACCATTTGAGATTCAATTTTTGATCGATTAAGGATCAACGTACATGAGATTATTTAAAACCTTGGAAGACAATTTAATTTGTGAAAAGGAATGTGTGGGCGAAGATTATTTAAATCAAAACTTTATATTAAGGAATGTGGGCGAAAAATGTATATCAAGCTAATTACGTACTTAGTCATAACAAATCATATCAATACATCAGTGAGAGTCAACTCCTCCACAGTATTCCCATCAGAATGTACTACTCCAAGGCTCCAAGCTATGAAAATAAAGAAATTACACTAGTGTAGCTAGTTCTTTTAAAAAGAACTTGTGAGGTTTTTTGCAATGAGGACATGTTAAGCCACTTAAAAGTGGCGTGTGGACATCACACAAATATTTTTCAACCTTTGCTGCTTGCATGCTCTCTTCAAATTCGACTTCATCGATAGAGAGAGATTTAGCATTTAACTCAGAAATAAATGTTTTGGCTGAGAGAAGATGGGTAAGGTAATAGGCCGCTTCGGACACAAGTTTTGCCTCCCTTCGATATAACTGAATAAATTTGAGGTTGGAATGCAGCTGAGGAGGATTGGCCTTGATTACAACATATATAAGGAGGGGAAGAAATTCATCGGCTCCTGCTAGTACACGAGTTTGTGACTTTGATGCAGTACTGAGCAACAAATTGTTAATGACCTTGCAACAATTCATAATACATAGAAGCTTCTGACGAGGCGCTTTGAAAGCTTTGATTTTCTGCAATTCCTTTGTTGCAAGATAAAATGAAGATTCATTGCATAGAACTTCTGGAATATCCAAATGCTCAGGCTTCAAGAATGTCTGCAACAAGTGAATTTTCTGCGATATTTCAAGGTCAATTATTGTATCCTCTGGAGATGAAAATGTCTGGGAGAACAATTTTGTCATGACATATTTCTCTAAACCCTCCATTGCAGAATCAACTTCCTGATCTGCCCACAGCTTATGATCCCTAATTGAGTTTTCTGCGTTCTTGTAGAACTCTTGAATGCTTTTACCAACATTTTGAGGGTTCGAAGACGTGTAAACCGAGAATGACATAATAAAGTTTTTTATGGATTGGACAAGTTCGAGGGAAGCAGGGTTTTGCATTCGAAGAACATCAAAGAATACTGGCCTAAATTTGGCTTTACACTGAGTAACTAACTGGCATAAATAATCCTGTATTGAAGATTGAACTGATATAACCTTGCTTTCCATCCCTGGAAGAAAAAAACGCTCCAGAATGAAAGTTAACTACGGGGAAAGAGAGAATTAAACACTCTCGCTTGTGTTTCTCACTAAAATATAGAGCTGCACCTATATATGTCCAATGTTAGGACTGTAAAGCTATCCTATATCACATTGGAATCCCTATTGCCAAAAAAAAAAAACAAATTAATACAACATGTTGACCAAAAAAAAGAGTTTAATCCAACATGAAATAGGAAAACAATTACCGGTGACAATGGATCTTTCCTTAGAAAAAATGAAAAAAAAAAAAAAAAAAAAACAAATCAATTTTTTTTTCCTAATCCTGGATGGAATAGGACTCCACTGACAATTTATGTCGAGCTAAAATAATCTCGCCGGCATGAAATTGGCAAACCCTAGCTAGTATGATGAAAAATGCATATCTCATGCATGTCCGAGATTTGTAACAGCATCCATGTAGCTAAGCTCTAGTTATTGTAATTCTTTCGATCAGCTTTGGCTCCCTAATGAAGGCATTAGTTAATTAGAACAGAGTCACAAACAAACGAGGCCACCAAAAGACGCAACGCCTGCAATGAGTATAAGGAAGGTTCTTATAATTTAAACGAGGAAAAGCCCTCCCCTATTAGGAAGCCATTTAATTTGCTAAGTTTTGGTCTCCTAGTTTGATTCTGATTAGGAGAATAGATTAGAATTTAGGAGGGCAAGAATATCCTAAATAAGGCCCAACTCCCTAACTCTTCCATTGAAAATTAGGGTTCCATCAACAGAAGAAAATTATTATGTCAGACAACTACTTATGTACCAGAAAGAAAATAATGTCATTCATCGACTACTTTCCTGAAGAAATCGTACAAGAAATCTTTGCGAAGTTGCCCATCAAATGTTTAGTCCGATGCACCGCAGTGTGCAAGTCATGGAGATCTCTGATCATAAGCTCTACCTTCATTGACGCCCACCTCAGGCGCGTAATCCAATCCAACAACCAAGACAACGCTTATGGCCTCTTTCTACTGACTGCTTTGGATGGTAATAAGAAGCCTCTTTTCTCGTTGCATTTGGATAACCCTGCATTAGATGAGTATACGAAGCTCAAAAGCCCACTCACAACTTTTTTCAGAAACAAACGAAAAAGGTACAAAAAGATGGAAAGCGATTTCTATGTTGCCGGAACTTGTAACGGTCTGGTATGCCTTGCTTCTCAGTTTATGACAATGATTTGGAACCCTTATATTAGGAAGTATGTGGTTTTGCCTAGGCCAATACTTGATTCCCTACCTGATCGTGCAAGGTGCGACTTTGGCTATGATTCGCACACCAATGACTATAAGGTTTTGAGAAGTGTGAATTATTTTTATGCCCAGGAAACCGCCTGTGAGGTTTGGTCGTTAGCTAGAAACTCTTGGAAGATTCTTAGTGTTCCGGCATACTTTAGAACTCTAGATTATTCGAATAGAGAAGATGGTGCCTTCTCAAACAAACATGCTTTCGTCAATGGTGCTTTGCATTGGATTCCACACCCTAAGAGGAATAAGGACGAAATTAGATATATTGTTTCTTTTGATATGTTCAGTGAGCAATTTGCCAAGATAATGACACCAATGGCATCGGAAATAGGGCACGTCTCTATTTCGAGATACAAAGAGTCTCTTGCCTTGCTTGTTCAGAATCGTGAAAAGTTACTGCACGTGTGGGTGATGAAAAAGTATGGTGTAGTGGAATCGTGGGCTAAATTATCAACTTTACCACTGCAAGAACGTATCTGGTATCCACTTGGTTTTCGAAAAAGTGGTGAAGCACTGCTCAAGATAGACTACTGGGGGGTGCAATTGGTAGACCCTAAGACCGGACAAGTTACAAGTCAACTAAATCAACGACGCAGCTACAATTCCGTGGACTATTTTGTGCGGAGCCTTCTCTTATTGGACGAACCCAATGCGATATCTTACTAAAGTTAGAAGCTACAACAAGCTGATGTAGTTAGGGACTCCTTGCTTATACAGCAATTTTTGTTTTTCATGTGAACTTTAGACAGAAGATCATCAGATCGAGCTAGGTAAGAACCTCCTTAATTAATCTTGTCCTATTTTTTTATATTAATAGCTGCAAATTTACTGCAATTTAAGAAGCGAAGGTAGCATTTTGGGCAGTACTTAAAGCCTTAAAGGAGTTTGATTGATTAATGTCATCTGTAGCTTTGTCACGTTATCTGATTTCATACAACTCCATAGTGCCAAGAGTCTTACAAAGCAGCAACTTAAATAGCAATGAAAAGCAAAAAATCAGACATAAATAAAGAACTTTATTTCCTAACATAATCTCGGAGAGCGAGGTAACTTGGGGCTTGACCTTGGGTTGTCCTCTTTGGCCTTTCAGAATCAGCATCAACCAACTTCTTAATATCCTTAACAGAAATATTGCGCAGCTCGAACATTTTGTGATTGTCATCCATGCGAAGATTAAGGCCTTGGAGGAGATCAGTCACTAAATCAGATTCTTCATCATTATTGTTTGTTCCCTTCCCATAATTTTTTTTTACGGCTTTCGACTCCGGTCCAAAACTGGCCGCCATCTCCTTCTCCACCTTCTCATATTCACCAAATATTATTTTATTCTACAGTGGCCAATCACTGTAGCCGGTCACAGTGGCCACGTGGCCTGACCGTCTCTTATAAATTTTTTTCACTAATTTGGGTACTTTTCCACGCATGCTCCCACTATTTTACCATTTCAAAAAGGTATATATGCACCCACACCTATATGGAATGTACCATTTGAGGGTTAAAATTGTAGAACAACCTCTCAAGACCGCACCAATAACTGTCTACCAGCTGCCTATGACGCCACTCGGGCTAACACTGCTGAAATGAATCCACAAAGTACCTCAACTTTAATTTCAACGACATCAATAATGAATTTCTCACCAATGACTCGGAGATAGGTCTTGATGCATCGTAAAACGACAATAAAATACGTACCAGAAGAAAATAATAAGAATAATCGACAAGAAAATGCCAGAACACATGTCAATGACATCTAAAATACATAATATAAAAACTTTCTTTGTGGTTTACTAAGCTCAACTGTTGACATAATAATGCAAAAATATCAATAGAGAAATACAAAATTCCAGAAAGTTTGAACATGTATTTATGGGAGAGAACAGAGAGAAGGGAGGGAGATGAGTTCTTATTTCTTTTTGTTTTGGGGATAAACATATTTCATTTCAAGAAACATAAGATGATACATGAAACTCATATCTTGAAATATAACGTAAACTGAGATTTCATTGTCACACTTTCACAGTTATATGAACAGTAAGTTTAAGAACTATATATAGGAGTAAGGTTTTCAATGCCCTTTATGAGTAGGATCGGAAGGATGACTTTTTGGAGTAGGAATTTTAGAAAACATGTTTTCAATTTCAGATCGAAGTGTATTTATTTCAGCCTGACTAATTTTAGATTCGGACTTATGACGTTCAGCTCTAGACAAATGGTATTCAAGTTTAGACTGCTGAGTGTCAAGTTTATACTCAAGTTTTATAACTTTGGAAATCATACTTTTTAGTTGAGGCTCAAGCTTAAGATATTCAGGACTTTGAGAAACTATAGATAATTCAGATGCTATACTCTTATGAGTTGGAAAACTATCATCAAGACGGAGGGACGAGCGAAATCGCCATAAATAAAGAATAGGGAGCCTCTTCCTCATAAGGTAGGACTCCAACTAGCGCAAATAAAATTAGTATCGGCATAATCTTCAAAAGTGGCGTCATTATGCTAATAATTTCCACATACAATTGGGACTTCTTAGTTAGTTCTATTGTTATTTATAACTTGTGCATTCAATTCGAAAAATAAAAGATATGAATGCAATGTACGTTGCAAAAAATTCCAAAATAATTCATTTACTGGGATATTTTTTTAAAAAAATAAAGGGTAATTTGTTTAGGGTTTAAGGTTTAGCTAGCTCAAGAGGTTAGGGAGGGTAGAAAATTGAGTTAGAATTAGACTATGTTAGGGGTTCGATCCCCATTAATGTAACCGGAAAAAAGGTACAATTCATTTTTTTATTAAATTTTCCTTTTGTCTAGTGTTGTCCTATGAGAACCGTCAAAAGACAAGGCTTTGAAATACTAAGCATACCAGCCCCAATGGGAATGATAAGCTCTTTGGCATTGTTAAGTGACATTTTCTCATCTATTGCATGGTATTTTACCTTGACCTTTATTATTGTTAAATTATTATAATTTATTTGGTTCACCGATTTCTATATCATATAAGATTTTTTTTTTTAGCGGACGACGATCATTTATTTTCGTATGAAAACGAAGTTGTACATGATGGTATGTTCACCGCATTAGGGCACGGCAAAACCACTACCTAAGCAACCGCACATACTCATATCGGTGATAGTTCAAAGCAAAACATTAAATATAATTTTTTTTTAAAAATATAAATTAATTAAACCCTGGAACCATTAAAAATAAAATGTATGAACTCAGGGTCTATACAAACTGTGACTTAGCGTTGATCTGTTGTCTTTCTACGTAATGCTTGCATTAATTTAAGTTTATGATTTTGTCTACACGTACCGCTCTACGCCTCTGCCAACATGAATTAAAGGTGGTGAACAGCCATATTAATTTCTTTTTTCTGGAAAATGGTGAACAGACTTATATATTTTGCATGCGGATGACATGGAAAGTTTAATGTAAAATTGAAAGAAATGATCCAAAGCCATATTTTTTTTCAGTGATTATGGCTATTTGTTTGGTTGAAAGTTGATTTCTCCCTTGTGCTTGATTTTCTCCGATCTCTTTGGTTAGTTCCTTGGCGGCTTCGTCTAGCATTCTGATCATGTTGGAGGATCCTTACGTTCATCAAAAACATCAATTTCCTTGCTACGTCTTTGATATATCAAGTTTAGACACATACTTGGACTATCAATTTTTGTGTTCAAGCTTGTAGTCCAGGATATTCTCAAGACCCTTAAACTATGTGGATTCACTTCCCTTCCAGGCCAGGGGAGGCCTCCCGGCTATCAATTTTGATCAAATTGTATCAGGATGTAGTCATGAGTTTTCTTTGCAATTTGTATTCTCTCAGCAGCAAAAAGAACACGATTATATTTGATTTCAGAGCACTAATTAACACCTTTCATTCTTCATTTACACATACTAGTTACTAGAGCACCATGTGTCTAACAGCAAATACATCAGCCATCATTAGATAGTCAACCCATCATATGCTTATGCAGACACACTACTTACTTGAGCTCCAAGTTTATATCAACAAATGCATCTATCCTCTAAAATTATCGACCGAGAGAAAAATCCTCTAAAATTAGATAACCTAGACATCTTGATCCTCATTGTTCATGCTTTATCTTATGGAGGAAAACACTGGTAAGAACAGAGTGATCAGATACAAAAGACTCCACCAAAAGACCAAAGCCTGCAGTAAGAGACATAATCAAACCATCAATTAAAACGGGAGCTGACACCTAAAAATAAAAAATAGAAAACAAAATGGGAACTGTCAAAGTGTTGCTTTGAATCCAAACTTGGGCAACCAAGTTAAAATGGCTGTACGTAGCTGCACAATAGGGGAGCATACAATGCCATTGACTGGTGCAAGGTTGTGGATTGGTTGACAGATTCAACATATAGTAATAAGTTGGTGTATGGGAGGGGAGTTGATCGATGCACCAATAGTTCACTAAATTCACATAATAACTCAAACTTTAATAAGGGCTATAGGCTTACAATTCAAAACTAATGATGCATTTAGTAGATGAAAGCGAAAATTATAAATCAAGCTCACCTCCACTTTGCCCACATCGACTGTTTTTACCTCAATATCGGTGATAGGCACATTCATTTCATTCAGAATAGACAGGACAAGGATGGGAGATATCGAACTTACAATAAGATTTTCAGTTACCATAAACATGGCAGGCCCTAGCTTTTAAGAATCCTTGATCACAAACCTTTTCATTAGTGTTGGATTTGGGGTCCACAATTTCAGCTGACTCAAAACGATATGATGCCATTCCAATTCCTAAAGGATGTTTTTCATAACAAAATCGAGGAGGAAGCTTGGGACTAAGCAACAGTTCATTGTAGAAATTAGATTTCAAGAATTTCTCATCAAGTTCCTGAACACTTATGTACAAGTGATCAATGCATCCTTCCAAAGTACCAAAGCACATTTGTTTTAAAATAAAACCAAGTGGAAGAATTAGGAAGCTGAAAAGAAAATTAACAAAATCCTCCCCTGCTTCTGCATAACAAACCACCTTCTTAGATTTGCTAACTATAAGCTTCACAGAAATGTTAGCTCTATCATTCATTAATTGTATCTCCTACCATCTGCAAATAAGAGTTTATATATATTGGTAAATTACCAGTATTCTTCAATTTTGCTAGTGTTTTATGCTTCAGAAGTATATCGGCCGGTCAGGGGTGTCTTTGATACAAATGAGCACATAAGCAAATTCAAAACCTGGATAAACAAAATATGCTAAGATCAATTCACGGCCTTCCAGTTCTAACACAAAAAACTAAAATGAAAATTGCAAATTGCAAGTTCAATTACCTCATCAACTCCTATGTTCAATGTCACTTGCTCAATAGTATTCGAATCCATGCTTCCAAGCTTCTCAAAGAAAAAAGAACTTGCTGAAGTTTCTGGGGCCATGACTTGTAAATCATCACGGATAATAAGTCTGGATAGTCCTTTTACAAACACCTCATGACCTACTTTAACTAAAAGGTTGATCTCCGTACGTGTCCATTAGATATCCACAACGACAACGAACACTACTGTAATTGCTAATCAACTTGGTTGGGGACCTTTGGCAGGACACATTAGAGCACTTAATGTTGTGATATCCCTCCTTTGGTGGAGGATGCAAGTCAAAAGAAGTAACCATGTTTGACAATTAACATGGACTAGGTGTTGAATGCACGAAGAGAAACAAAGTCATGCATTAGGTTTTGACTTGTGAGGAAAGCATGGAGTTGGTGTTGAACATATGCTTGCTTGATTGATGGCAGATCACAGTCTTCTCTTCCTTATTTGCTTTTCACTGTATGTATGTAATTAATGCATGTGGTGGGTGAGCATGTGAAGAATAGAAACGAAGGTGGGCCATATATATATATGTGTGTGTGCTGCATGCATGCAGGAGATGTGAGAAGAGGCATGCAGAGAGTGTAAGAAACACAAGGGGAAAAGAGAGACGGAGAGAATTAGAGGGAGAGAGGAAGAAAATGTGTTGCTCTAAGTTGTGCGCGCATGTGTTCAAGAGTGTGAATAACTTTTGGGATAGAGTAATTTTTTAGGTTGAGAGAGGGTGTATAAGAGGTATTCTTTTGGATACAAGAGTTTGGGCTGGGTATAAACTTGAGTGGTGTATTCTTATATTTGTTATTCTCTTATAAGTGAATGTGAAACTCTCTGAAGACGTAGGCAAGGATTTTGGCCGAACCTTATTAAATATTGTTGTCTCCTTTTTGGCTTGTTTATTTTTCTTTCCATTTATTACTATTACTTGTCGGGCAAGAGGGTTCATTCCCTAACACTTAAATATCGTGTGGTCCCACGATCCTCAATGTTAAGTTTGAGGTTCTTTATTTTCGCTCCTGCTCAACTGCGGGGCAATGGCCGCCCCAAACCAATGCACCCAACCATATCGGAGCTGAAGAAGTTCCCACCCAAATCAGATCGAGCACGCTTACCACTAACCTCCGCCCACCTAGCAAACTCCGTCCCCAGCCCCACTATCACCACCACACTATGACTTCGAGGCCACTGGAAGATCTCGAGAATAACCTCAAAAGTCAAAACTGTTAAGAAATAGATAAGGGATCACATTGTGTCTGACTTACTTGATTACACCTCCACAATAGGAGTTCTTATACAAAGCTAAAGTAGAAGGGGACAACACTAAAGTAGCAAACATTAACAACAAAACCAAAAACATTAACAACAAAACCTTGAGTGGAGGATCCTATTACTAGAAAACCTACCACAAAACCTAAACATAAAAACACAACTTCTAAGGAAATACTTTAATATTTCAACACTCCCCCTCAAGCTGGAGTTTGGATATCCCAAACAACAAGCTTGAAAATAATTCTTGATCATGCAGCTACGATCCATCTTTGATCATGCAGCTACGATCGTTCATATCTCGCCTTGATCATGCAGCTACGATCAATTTTTGAACATGCAGCTACGATCGACAGAGATCCAAATTTCTTCTCATTTTTCAACACTCCCCCTCAAGCAAGAGCTTGGAGATCCCAAACAACAAGCTTGAAGAAGAGCCAAATAGACGAACATGGGCTAACGTAACTTTTCGAAAGCTAAATTAAGGAGCTAACGCAACTTTTCGAAAGCTTAATTCGCCAAAATTTAAAACTTCCTACGATCGACAAACCATGCAACGGCAATATGGTCGGCAGTCCCTTACTCCCTTGACCTTGACGTGCGGTTGACAATGACCATGCAGGAGAGCAATTCATCTTTCTTCTTCTTCCCTTTTTTTTTTTTTTTTTTTTTTTTTTTCTTTTGGATTCTCTCACCCATCACGTGCAATGCAAGATTAATTAAACATGTTTAATTAACCAATTGCACATCACACTTCTTTTCATAGCCTTTTTCTTTTGCTTTGGGCTGATTCCTCTTTCACCCCTTTTTTTCATTCTTTCTTTCCAGCAACTCCCTCTCTCTTTCGGCTCCTTGTTTTCTTTCTCTTAGACAAGGCAAGCATGAATTAATAGAGATCATGGGTCTGGGATCGATGAGATCGGGAAGTTTTCCCGCTCAAAAGCTCCGCCGACAAGGTTGAGTTCAAGAGCTTTGACACCAACGGTGACGGCAAGATCTTTGTCTCCGAGTATTGATTTCAGCAATTTGGAGGTGGGTTTTTTCTGAGAATATCGGTACAGGGAAGAACAAAACGTTCTCTGTATTTGTATTTTTCTAGTACTGGTGTGGATATATTTTCTGGATATGAGCTTGTGCTCGATCTTTGAGCAAAAGCTTGGTTGTTTGGATCGGGCATAGTTTTTCTGGTACTTGGTAGATGAACAACAGTTCTTGGTAGTGGTTTGGGTACTGGGTAAGATGAAGAACACTGACTTATTCTTTTTGGTATTTCTGGCAGCGGAATATGGGTATGGGTATGGATAATCAAGAAGTGATTATCGGTCTCAAGAGCGAAATTGCTCTGATACCATGTTAAGAAATAGATAAGGGATCACATTGTGTCTGACTTACTTGATTACACCTCCACAATAGGAGTTCTTATACAAAGCTAAAGTAGAAGGGGACAACACTAAAGTAGCAAACATTAACAACAAAACCAAAAACATTAACAACAAAACCTTGAGTGGAGGATCCTATTACTAGAAAACCTACCACAAAACCTAAACATAAAAACACAACTTCTAAGGAAATACTTTAATATTTCAACAAAAACAATGTATGTAACAACAACGCAAACCACCCACCACGACACCATCAGCCACCGATCCAACCCAAACCGATTCTGCAAACAAAAAGACCCCGATCTTCCCGCCAAAATCAAACCAAAGCAACGACAACAGCCTAATTCGGTCACCCGGCCCTTACCACCACTACCGGAAAACCAGCGCTCACCAAATAGGATCTGATCGGGAATGCAAGACCCGCCAAGACTACACCTCAACCCCCACGAAACCAACGACGCCAACAGGGTAGTCCAGAGACACTACCGTTCAGACAGACTCGTTCGACGACAACGCCCAAAAGACGTGCCGCCGGACGGAGCATGAGGAGTTTTAAGAGAGACCGAGATGTGCCTAGGGTTTTTCCTCTCTTAATTTTGAGGTTTATATTGTGATGAGTGTAATGAATCAGATTCTGTGTCGAATTTTTTTTCCTAATTTTGTAGATAAGTAATCTTCAACTAGAAGCAGTCAGAAGCTCTGCTTCTATTTCTTCCAACCTGGTATTATGATGATACACATTTTTGCCTCATTCAAACCCATAATACACATGTTCTATTAGAAATAAATAAAATCTAGACTCTAGAGTATGGATAATAAAACTTTTCAGCCCCATATATTGTTTATTAGATAAATGTATTCATTTATAAGTATTTATTACTTTCATTCTTTTGTAACAGTAATTAAGTTAATAATTATAATAATTATACAAGGAAAACGAAATCACTCCTGTCTTATTTTTCCACCAAAATCCAAATTACTGCTCATCTAAGGGAAATGATCCCATCCTCACAGCTTCTTCACCAAAAGATCAACGCCATTTTCCGGCTCTATAACCAATCTTTGAGTAGGTCCGTGACTGTAATTCGGTGAAAGTGAGAATGAGAAGTTGGTGACTATGAGAGCTATGACAACCTTGAGTTCGATGATGGCCAAGTTCTGTCCAAGACACACTCGAGGTCCAAGCCCGAACGGCATGTACAAGTAGGGAAGCTTGCAAGCACCTGTGATCCCATTTGCAAATCTATCCGGCTTGAATTCGTAGGCATCAGGTCCCCATATTTCTGGATCAGTGTGTAGTGTTGCCACAGGGATCCAAACATTGGCACCCTTTGGAACATGAATGTCTCCAAATGTCATGTCCTTGAATGCCTCCCTTGACATAATGGTAACCGGGGGGTAGAGCCTCAATCCTTCATGAATCACCATTGTCAGCTGCAAATTAAGAAATTCAAGTTTATGGTAACTGATTAGACATGTTCAAGTAGCTTCAAACGCAAGAAAACTCTCTTGCCAAACAGTTTGGCATGTTATGTTGTCATGTTAACTAAACGTATCACATTGACTGAGAGTCTAACAACATAAAATGCAAGATATATATATCCTAGCTAGTCAACTAATGCTACCTGTTTCATCTTGCGAAGCATATCAGCATCTGGAGCACAGCCCTGGCATACTTGAAGGACCTCGGCTCTAACGCGTTCTTGCCATTCTTGATTCGAAGCCAACAGCATGAGGCACCATGTGGCAGAAGTTGCTGTGGTTTCATATCCAGCCAAGTATATGTTCTTGCAGTTATCAACAATGAAGCTGTCTGCTGCATTTTGACTGAGATCACTGGCTTTTGCACCCTCAAGAACCATTTGCAATAAGTCTTTCTCGAACCCAGCTGCCTGTCTCTCCTTCACTAATTGCAGTATCAAACTCGAAACCTCCTTTTCTAATGCCCAAGCTTCCCTATTGCTCTTTGTGGGAAGGTGTCTGCATCAAATTAATATATATGACACCAATTTAGACCATGTACTTAAAATGTAATTTTACAAGCATATTTTTTTCATTTATTTGTGCAAGCGTTGGCGAATCTCTCTCCGGAAATTTGACGCATCTCAATAAGAAAACCTCATTAATACTAGTAATGCTCACCTTATTCCAGGAATTCCAGTCGCAAAGGCTTTCCTCCCCATGGCCTCCAGGAGTTGCCTTATGTTGTCAAATATCTGTACCCCTTTGGTATAGCTGCTCCCAAAACAAGCCCTGGAGATAACATCACCAGAGAATCTTCTCATATCGTAGTCGATTTTGATGTCTGCAACTCCTTTGCCTGCCTCAATTTTACTGTTCCATAAATTCACCAGAGTATTTGAAGACTCTGTAATTAAGTTGATCATTCCCTGCAGGATTCAACACAAGTAGTTCATTAATTAATTACCAGTTAATCAAGGCAACAAGCTAGACTTTACAGTCACATGAATTTTACGTATTTCTTACCTTGACCTTCTCCATGTTTAGTTCAGGAGCCATGACTTTACGCTGATGAGCCCATGAGGCACCATTGGAGGTCAAAATACCTTGACCAAGCAAAGGACCGCGCTCTTTGAATTGATACGTGGGTTTGCCCAAGTCCAAGGATGTGCAAGTTGTGATCGCCCTCACTGCTTCTGGTTTGTTCACATATAGTATTTGCATGGGGCCAAGACCAAACACAAACACATCACCTGCACACATCAAAATGGCACCCAAATCGAAATCAGACACAAAAAATGGTACTTTTATGATGTATATATACCGAAGATGTAACAAAAATTGATACGAAAGTCCCATTTTCGTAAAGTTTCAAATTTTTCAGGGCAACTTTTGTTCAACAATTTTGATGGGATTTCCTATTGGAAAAAAAAAACCAATTTTAATGGGCTTCTATCACATATCTGGTAAGATAAGAACAATAAATGATAATTAGGTATGATAAGCATAGTGTTTGAGTAAATACCATATTGTTTCCTCCACTCCTCAAAGAAAGGGAAGATCGTTGCAGCCAAGTTGTGGGAGGTGGGTGGTTCACTGCTGGGAGCCTTAGCAATGCCGCCGCCTTGAGTCTTCTTGATCTCCGTGATATTCCCCGTAAACAAACCCTGTGGAGGTCCCCTGATGCCTTGCTTGGCCAGCAGAGCTCTCAGCCTCTTCGGCTCCGCCACGAGCTCGTTATACAACCGCACCAGCAAACCCACAAACCCAATCAACGCCACCGTCGACACCAACATTTTCGCATCGAATCCGAGGAGCTCCATGTATGAACACCCACAACTCGATCTGTAAAGGAATGGACTAGCTAGCTTTCTCGATGGTTTCGAGTTTTGGTTAGTTGGCGATGATGTACGTTGAAGCTTAACAAGAATGGAGTATATAAAGTATAAGACGGGAGATCGAGGTGACCGTTGGGTGATCACATACGCTAAGTGACAGTCAAAGTAGAATCGAGGTGTCCATTGGGTGATCACATACGCTAAGTGTCCATGGCGTCCATTGGGTGATCACATACGTACGTGGTTTTTAGACAGAAGAAAGTATGAGTTTGCGGCTTTTGCATGATTTAATTTGCAAAATGCATATATGTTCGAAATGAGGAATATTAGTGAACTAACTAGGTGATTTATGTGTACGGGACAGTTAAAATTTGGGATCTTAATTATCAAAGATGTCCTCTCCAAAACTTTTTCAATTTTTTCTCTCCTATATTCTTTTCTATTTGTCAATGTGTAAATTCCTAAAACCCTAAAATATTTCACATTAGTTATAATAAATAGGAATTATTGTTGGAACAAAACTCTAAATCAAGAAGCTATATTTCATTTCCTTAACTATTTTTTTACTCAAATATGTCAAAAATGCCCCCACTGTATAGGTTTGATGGTTTAGTCGACATAATTGGGTCTAAGGAAAAGACTAAACCCTCCAAAGAGCATTCTTGAATATATGAGATTTTTGCCTTAAAAAAAAACAGTTGTGACACTAGTGTGTGTGATAATCACGTTTGGAATTTCTATAAAGTGCCAAGTGCCAAGGGCCAAGTCCAGTACTTCTCTAAATTATTGTTCTGGTTTAGGTAGAAAATGTAATTTGAGATATGAACTATTATAAAGTTTCAGTTTGTCCATGGATGGAAAGTTCTATATTGCTAATCTTGGCATGGCCGTTCATCGATTTTCAATAATACCGACGGTTTAATTCTGGCCACTTAAAAAAAGTGTAGGAATAGCGCCAAGACAAATCCCATGTGATGTTGCAAAGTCCATGTTTCCTGGATTATGACAGATTAGATAACTTTTATATAGTTATCTGTCTGGTAACTTGGATTGTGTTGGCCTGATAAATTAAAGAGCTTTTTTTAAGTAATCCAGTTGCTAAGCCTGTGACAACAAACACAAAATTGGATTGAGAGTTAGCCTCTCCAATCCAATCTAATCCCAGTATCAGTCTTTGTCTGATCTAATCTGGAGTATCAAACAAGGCCAAATGTTCCTAAATATGTCCAAAATTTGTTCCTCAATTAAATATTCCTCTCCTTCTGAATTATATTCAATCCTACTTTTTGTGTTAATTAGTGTTTAATGGCAGACTTTTATTTCCGGCCTTTTAATGAAGTGAGCAAGTCTTTTCTAATCTTAATTAACAATTATTATTGTCAATGAGTATTTATCTTTCTTTTATGGTAAAGAGTTCTTCAGTTCTACACTTCTACATTTTGGCATTGGACCCCCTCAACTTAACCGCCCCTAAAAATAGATATGGACCCGTTCAACTATAGCGGTGAAGAGTGGGAAGGGATAGAGGAATCACGTTTGCATTTTCCACCCCTAAACAGTACAATTATAGTTGTGAAGAGTCGGTGGGAAAGGATAGAAGAATCATGTTTGCATTTTTCATATGTTCATACCTTCTTTTTTTTTTTTTCTAACGAGGCATTTAAAATCATTAATTGATCCATATGGCAGATTATGGCCTCATTCATCTCATTCATCTCTTTTTTCTGAAGTCAAATATTAGGTTTAGCCGTTTAGGGTTGATAGCATATGTTGGACTAGCTAGTATTACTCTGTCGCTCTCTCTCTCTATCTGTTTGAAGCTAGCTTTGGGATAGTATTGGTCAAAATCGGCGAACTCAACAAGGATAATTGTACTGTCAGAATTTTTCACAAAATCAAAGGTGTGATTCAATTCCAACCTAGATTGGACAGATTTGCAGAACATTGCGATTGTCAATAATAATTAATAATTGCTTATTGCTTATTGGACAGATTTGCATGAACATTGCGATTGGAATCTAAGGCAGTTGGTGTAGTAGTTTGACACCAAAATTGTCTCAGGAGAGATTCTAGATTCGACTCCTCTCGAATACCAGGTTGGAGTAGGGTGAGAGTGTATGTGTAAAAAAAAAATTTAATAATTACTTATTGCTGCAACTCTTGCATGCATTCCAAATCCTCAGTCCTATAAGATATAAGATATTGGTCCTACTCAGTGTCGAGCATCAGAATCACCAATGTTGGATGCCAATGCTGTATTTTGGCAAATACCCAAAAGGCAGCATGTCCCTACAAGATTCAGTCTGGAAATGCTGAACATCAATATTCTCAACACTTGCATACAAATTGTTCATGCAACCTATTTCCCACCGGCACTGAGTGATTGCGGGAAAGCCTGATGCCCTGATGATTGTTCCTATGGGGATTGTCAAGAAACTGAAGAGTGTGTCAACAAACTTCAGAATCTATGAAGATTATTTTGTTGTTCCTCTTGTTCACTAAGGCCTTCAAGCTAATTCTAGATTCATCAGCCATGGATTGCAAGAAATATAAACTCTGCAAATGAACAGTGGGTAATTTTAGGTATCGAGATGTATATCATACCTCTATTTTTTAATATTTTAATTTTTTAACAAATTAATATGGTGGAAACCTATTGAATTGGTTAACAGGTTACCTACTCAAAGTTTGACATGTGTTATTTTTAAAAATGACATTTATTACATTAACAACGTATATATTTATCATTTCTAATGTAATTTCGTTTACAAATACGTAACAAATATTGTAAATAAAATAAATTCCACCTAGTAGGACTAAAATTACTATTTATGGCCAAAGTTGTTGTAGGTATGGTAAGAGTGTTTCTATTGGGACCTCCAAATTTGCTCACTTGACCTCACTCCATTATGAATTATTAAATGACATTTATAACCTCCTATAAAATGACTATTAAGGACAATAATTATATCAAAAAGATATCATGTTTATTTTCTCTAGAGTTTCCAATTCAATAATATTAGATTGCATTCTTTATTATTTTCCTTATCTATTTTTATTTTCCAATTTCACTACATACTCATTAAAATATTTATATATATTTAATAAAAATTAAAACTATGATAGATCATGTGACATAAAAATTTGTATCATTTGTTGAACGCATATTGGTGATAGAGAACAAAAGAAATTCTACTATGACCTAAATCTAAGTCTATCCATTATATTTGCAAAAAAAAATAGCAATTAAAAAAATATATAAAATATTTAATCATGAGGTACAAAAAATATATGAAAAAAATAAACAGTAAGAATAAATGATTATTTTTTTTAATGCACAACTAAAAGAGAAAAAAATAGTTAAAAAAAGATTAAAAAAAAACAAAGAATAGTTCATGCTAAAATATTTTCTTGTTGATTAGAAATTAATTAATGGATGTGTGGTGAGTAAATTTAGAATTATAGTAGTAATTTTGTATATTTAATGTGAATTATATCATCATGGTTATTTTAGGAATTTAGAAGAGGTTTAGTAAGCAAATCTTGTATTTTAAAAGCAAAAAGGAGGTGCAAAGAGTATAAGAGGTCAGGTGAGCAAATTTGGAGGTCCTAATAGAATTTCTCGTATGGTAATTACATGATCAAACATGTAAGTATCATAGTTGGACCTCTTTTTATCAATTAAAGAACCTTAATTATCGAATAGAGAATTTCATTACAACACCGAGGACTTATATATATTTTAGTCTAATATGAAATTTTACCATATTCACTATACAACTGTTGTCATATTTGTAAAATGGTTCATAATCTTGTAAATGAGGTTGTAGATGAAGTAATTACCACAAATAGAACAAAAATTACCATTTCGTACATCAATTGTCGTGGCTTGTGGTAAAATGCATACTCAAAGAAGTAATCATCCTATTGATGTTGAAATATTGAAGTTACCACTACCACAACACATTTGTTGTCACATTTTTAGATTTGTTCATAAACTTGTATATGAGCCGTAGGTGGAGTACTTACTACAAAGAGAACAAAAATTACAACTTTTACATAAATTGTTATAGTTTGTGATCAAATGTATCAACAAAAAAGTAATTATTTCATTGATGATGAAATTTACACAAGATAGTATTCCAATTACACAATAGAGGACCTCATTACACTACTAAAGACTTTTGTGCTTTTGGTCCAAATAAAGAGCTTTACTATTATGATAACATATTTGTCGTCACATTTGTAAATTGGTTCTCTAAATAGTATTCATAGGTTGTACATGAAGTAATTACTGTATATAGAACAAAAATTACCACTTTTTACATTAATTATTGTGGTTTGTGGTAAAATGCGTCGACAAAGAAATAATTATTTCATCGATGATGAGAATTACATAAGATAAGTCTCTAGTTACATAAAAGAGAACCTAGCTTATTTCGCCACTCAATACGTATGTGCTTTTGGTTTAACTAAAAAGGTTTACTAGTATGATAACACATTTATGGTAACATTTGTAAATTGATTCACAAACTTGTAACAACTAGTCGTAGGTGGTGTAATTACGATAAATATAACCTAGATTACCATTGTTGAACAAAATTATTGTCATTTGTGTAAACTCTGTATTCATACAAATATTTATCTTATCAGGTGATGATATTTACTTTAGAGAGGACCTCGGCTATGAAATGGAACACATTATTACACCAATGGTTGTGGCTCAAAATGAATCTTATTAAGAACCAAAAATGAAATTTAGTAAATTTTTCTCTTCGATTTTTTTTTTGTTCAAGATGGAGTCGAAATTGGCTTTCTTAATTTGAAAAGAGATGAATGAGGCCATAAATTTTCTATTTTCTCGAACACTGAATGTGGCAGATCTTTGATAATGTTAATTTGGTCATGTTTAAAATTGGTAATGTAAAAGCAGATATTAACCTTTTGGTTTGTTTTCTTATGATTGAGTATCTATGGTTGAGAGAAAATTCTACCATACAAAGGTAGAGAGAAAAACTTCAATTGTATAGCAAAGTACATTAAGGAAACAAGTTACCGTATATTTTAGCCTTCTTGTTGATTGATTCGTAAAACTAACACCAACAGACTAACCAATTGTAAAAAAAAAAAAAGATTAATTTCGAAGTAATTACTTCTTGTCTTGTTTTTTCAATTTATTCTTTGCGCCAGGAGGGTGGCCACGACCACGTTTTGCAGGCAGTAGTGGTTCTTCTTTTTGTACATCTCTTTCCTTCTTTACAACTTTTGTACATCTCTTGCCCTTATTCTCATCAACACGATTTTGCATTCCTTCATCAATTTCTTTGATTGTCTTGGTTTTTCTTTTGGCACTCGTGCCAATAGTGTCTTCAAGAAGACTCTCTTGCATAGCTTTGTCAATATCGCTGAGTGCCAGGTTGTTTGGATGCTTCAACAACCTAATTAAGGGCTAGTTGTACATTTGTTTGGATGCTTCAACAACCTATGAAAGAGATGGATTAGTCAAGTCTTGAATCACTGCTGATTACGTACCCACTTCGATTATTGATCCTATCAAATCGAATCTCATCGTTGTAGGTGTGTACATGAGCAATTGATGACAAGTTCACAATTCTTCCTTTCGGAAAATTCAACGATGAACCCTAAACCGGCCTTCTCATTCTTGGTCTCCAATTGTTTCTTTGGTTTTTTTTTTTTCCCAAATTTCCTATGCGGCTGTGATTTATCTTGGTTGGAAGGGTTTTTCAATTTTGTACGTTCTTGGAAGAGTAGGGTTTTTCTCATATATTGAATGACATAATAATAAAAAATAAAAGGGATTATATCACTTTTAGTCCCTCAACTTTGACTCGTTCGACACTTTCATCCCTGAACTTTGAAATATATCACTTTCGTCCCTGAACTTCAACACCGACTATCACTTTCGTCCCTGACCAGAAAAAAATGGTGCAAAACCTATGCCACAATGTTCGCACGGATGAGAGGAGTAACTTTTATAACTGGGGCTAAGCTCAATTCGGCATAGAATGACTCGAATTTAGCTCGAAAGCCGGTGGTAGCCGAAACTTTAATTGTAAAATTCTCCGCCATCCGGCGACGGTTTGAGGCGAGGTTGGTGGCGTTGAACTCGCCTCAAGGAGGGCTTCAAAGCCCAATATGTGGTGTCGTTCGAATTGGCCGGAATCGGAGGTTTATTTGGTGAAAACTTCGGTCAGGGACGAAAGTGATAGTTTTTTTCAAAGTTCAGGGACTAAAGTGATATATTTCAAAGTTCAGGGACGAAAGTGTCGAATGAGTCAAAGTTCAGGGACTAAAGGTGATTTTTTCCCAAAATAAAAATAGTTTGGAAAGGCTAAGGGGTAAACAGGTTACCTACAATTTGAATATTTTTAACTGTTAGATATATTCAATGTTGTAAAAATCGCTAGGCGATTAGGCGGGGATTAATCGGCCGCCTAGGCGGTTTTTTTTAAAAAATTTTAATTTTATTATACTACATATAAGTAATTAAATAGATGCAAAATATAAGAATATATAAAATTACAAAGTTATATAACTCAATTAATTTGTAGAACACTTCATTTTAGTAATTTTACTTTTATCTTTTCTTTCTCCTCTCTCTTCCTTTACTCTGTCTCTCTCATTTCTCAACACTCACCTTTTCTTATTTTTTTTTTTTTTCTTCTTCTCTCTTTCACGTTCTGACACCCCCCCCCCCACCCCCAGAGCCGGCTCTCAACAGGTGCAACCTGTGCGACGACACAGGGCCCCAAGTTGAGAGGGCCCCCAGAAGTATGGAAGATTAGAGCTTTAGATTAATAAAAATGGCAGAAATTGGACAAAATCAGAGCTTTGATCGGCAAAAATGGCTGAATATGAGCAAAACCAGGCAAAGGGGGCCTCTCTTTTTTATTCTTTTTGACTTTTCTATCCTTTTTTTTTTATTCTTTTACTGACTCTCTTTTTCTCTTTCTCTCTCCCTCCTCACGTGCTAGCTTTCTTTCTCTTTTCTCTCACCACTCTCTTTGGGATCCCACTCTATTTCCTATTTTTTCTTCTTCTTCTTCTTCTTCTTCTTCTTCACGCCTTCTGGCTTCTGCGACTGCGACTGCGACTGCGACTGCGACTGCGACTGCAACTTTTTTTTTTTTTTATTCTTCTAACCCTCCACCCAAATTTGGCCCCAAATCATTGTTTTTTTGTGTGAAACCTTTGAGTTTTGGAAGATTTCTTCACTTTCCTGAATATTTTTTATCCCAAAAATTGATAAAAATTGGAAGGCCGCTTCTTAACTTTCGCACAGGGCCCCCGAAAAGTTTGAGCCGGCACTGGTTGGCACCCAAACCGAAGGTGAATCATCGACACTAGAGCGATCGTCATCTTCCTCCTTTCTCTTCTATTTCTCAATTTAGGCATATACAATTGGACCGTCATCATCATCGTCTGGTTTTACGATTTGGATATTGGGACTGTACAAATTGGCACGTTACCGTTGGTGTTATCGTTGGAAATGTCATAACCCATCAAGTCGGATTTGTGATTAGTTGTGGTCAAACACCCCCAGTCACCAATTATCTTTCTAAATTGAGGGGGGAAGAATGTGATACTAAATGGAATTATCACGTATTTGGGTGGATATCCAACCTTCCCAACATATTATCTTCCCACATCGACTATTTTTCCTATCTTGATGTGAATTATTATCCTGTGGTTCTTGGCAGAACTAGAGTTAAGAGGGCTATAGTACAAATGCAAAAGACATGGTTCAAGTAGTACAGGTCGTAGAGGCAATATAGTACAGATGCAAAGTAGTACAAAGTCTCAAAGTCGTGGTCACAACCACAAAGACAATTAGAAAAAAAGAAAAGAAAAAAACCCCCAACGTTTTACTAATTTTCTGTACTGCGGTGTAGTACAACTGTACAACTAATATAATTGAGTACTGAGGTACTCTATTCAGCCGTCCATATATTACCAAGTTCTCAGCATAGGCCATCGATAAGAGCAGAAGGGTAGAGGAGTCCCACAGGAGCGACCTGAGATCACATGTGTGCACTATCACCACAACCCACAGTGAGAGCGCTGGTGTTATTTTGCATTACACGTGTTCTCAGGTCGCCCCTGCGGGGCTTTCCTTTTACCACATAACCGCACTTATGATTTGGTGAAATCAAGGTTCGAAAAATCGCTAATCGGTAGTCGAGCGGTGGGCGGAGGATTAGCGCTTAGGGGATTAATCGGTTTGTTTATTTTTATTTTTATTTTATTTTATTTTACTACATATAAATAAATATATAAATGCAAAATTGAAAGATATATCAAAATATAAAATTATAAAGTCATACAAATGAATGAATGATTGAAAACATGAAAAAAAAAACTCAAAATATTAAGCATAGTAGCATACTTATTTTAATGAGTACTTATTTAAAAACGATTTTAAAAAAACGATTTTTTTTTTAAATCTCGATTTTTGCCGATTTTTAGAAGACCAATTAGCCCAGTCGATAGAGGCCAAATCGAATCGACAGGGTACCTTTCAGCGATTAATCGGGAATTAATCAGACCTAATCGGAAATTTTTGGGTGAGATGATCAATGTACAGATGTAGGTAAGTCATCTTCCCTATGCATCTTCCCTGTCTTATATAGCTGAATTTTCTTTTCTTGTTTCTAACAATAAATAAGATTATCTAACCCTGTTGTGCAGGCTATATATCTTAAATGAAATAAAAGTATCATCTGCTTCTGTATTCTATTTTGTGCTTACATTAGATATAACCACAATTTAACAGAAAGACATAGAAGTAGGAGATAAAAAACCATGTCCAATTACGGTAAGTTGGTAATTAATTCTTTTTGTTTTTGGAAATTCCAGTGACTTGATAAGTATAAGAAATAACTAAGCAAGCAAAATCCTGGTGCTCATTGTTTGTTGCTTGCTTTCGCTCCTCTTAATTAAGGACGGCGATAATAAGAGCAGAATCCAAAAGAGAACTACTTACTACAGTTCCAAGTTTCTATCACCAAATGCAATAGAATAATCCAGCATCATGATCTTTATTGTTCCTGCTTTATCTTACTAAGGAAGACACTTGTTATAAATGTACCAAAAGACCGAATGCCTGCAGTAAGAAACATTGTCAAAAATAAACAAATTAAATTTCAAAAAGTTACTTTCAACACAACCAAATATGAAGTATAAATGTACAATGCAAGTGACAGGTGCAGGGTTGTGGATGGTCAGTCAGATTCGATTCGAGGTTTATGATAAGTTGATGCAGGGGAGGGGAGTCAATGCAGCAACATTCACTGAATTCTACAATAACTCAAACTTCAGTGACAGCTGCTTACAATTGTTAAGACACAAATTAAAGCGTATGATTTATTTGAGTAGAGGAAATGGATAGTTGTAGCTTATAACTCACCTCTTCCTTGCCCACATGCACTGTCTGCACCTCAATATCAGAGATTGGCACATTCATTTCGTTCAGAACAGATAGGCCAAGGGATGGAGATGCCGAACCTACAATGAGATTGTCAGTTACCACAAACATTGCAGGTCCTTTTAAGAATCCTTGATTCCGGTCTTCATTAGGTGGGGATTTTGGGTCCATGATTTCAGCTGCCGCAATATGAAACGAGGCAGTTCCAATTCCTAAAGGATGGTTCTTGTAGCAAAATCCAGGGGGAAGCTTGGGGTTAAGTAGCACTTCCTTGGAGTATCTAGACTTCAAGAGCTGCTGATCAAGATCCTGGACACTTTTGTACAAGTGATCAATGCATCCTTTCAAAGTACCAAACCGCATTTGTTTTAACAAAAAACCAAGTGGAAGAACTAGGAAGCTGAAAACCAAGTTAACAAAATCTTCCCCTGCTTCTGCATAGCAAACCACCTTCTTAGATTTGCTAACTATAAGCTTCAAAGAAATGTTAGTTTCATCATTCATTGTGTCTCAAACTATTGCAGAATAATAATTTACACATATTGGTTGATTACTAATATTCTTGTTCAACTTTGCTAGTGGTCTATGCTGTAGAAGAATATCAGTCAGAGGTGTTTTTGATATAAATGAGCACATAAGCAAATCCACAACCTGGTTTAAAAACAAAAATTGTAAGGATCAGAAAACGGCCATCCAATTCTACATTCAAACAAAAATTTGGCATATTCAATTACCTCATCAACTCCAATATCCAAAGTCGACTCCTCAATAGTATTTGAATCCATGACTCCAAGCTTCATTAATAAAGAGAGCTTACTGAAGTTACTGCAGGCATGACTTGTGAATCATCACTAATTATAAGTCTGGCTAGTTCTTTTACAAACACCCCATCAAGACAGTCAACTAAGAGGTTGCTCTTCGAGTACATTAGATTTCCACAATGACAACAACGAACACTTCTGTAATAACTTAGCCTAGCTGGGGAGGTGCGGCAAGACACATTCGAGCACTTAAACTAGCGTATAGGATCACAATCATCAATTTTCAGTTTGAGGTTCTTTAAAGTTGATCCAGCTCCATTGCGGGGACATAGCAACATGTCTCTACAAGCTTCAGTCCTGAAATGCTTCACATCCATATTCTCAACACTTGCATACAAATTGTTCATGCAGCCTATTCCCACTGGTGCCGAGTTACTCTTATTAAGGCCAAGCCTGATAATTGTTCCCATGGGGATTGTCAAGTAGCTTAAGAGAACATCAACAAATTCATGACCTGACTCCATGAAGATAACTCTTTTGTTCCCCCTGTTTACTAAGACCTTCAAGCTAATTTTGATTGTAGATTCATCAGCCATTGATTGCCAGTAACATAAACTTGGCTTGGAATCCTTCCACTAATGAACAGAGAAATGAGTTTTTTGAAAACCCAGTGTAAAGTTACCATTTGCACATAGCACAAACACATAAAAAAAACATAAATCATAGAATCCAAAAAACAATGGACAATTTCACAAACACAGCGCATACTCAGTGTTTTACACTACAACAAAATGGCAGCCATCTAGTAGCGACATACACCTAAAGCATAAGGGAAAAAATTGGGGTTTCTGGAAGTATCAAGTCTGAAAGTAGATGAAGAGTTCCTACCTCAAATGGTCTCCTGTCAATTCCAAAACGAATTCCTCAAATATCTCCTGCAAAAACATGAAATAAACCCAGAAAAGTTAGCATTTGGGTGTTCTTGAAGCTAAAAGAAGCACAGGGCAAGGAGACCTATAAAACCCCATTTGGTTTTTGGAGCTTACCAAACAAAGGTCACTCCTTCGCAACAAGCACTTGAGCTTCTGAAAGCTAGAAGAGAAAGTTTATGGCTTTGAGGCCAAGGTCAAGTGAAGGGGTTTAGGATTTTGGGTATGAGTCACTGAGTACTGTAATTTTTAGACTTCTCTGCAAAACTTTTCCTCTCCTACTTGTTGGAAGTTTCTAGATGGCCAATATAAGTGGAAAATGCAAGAAATTTTTGTTTGCCATCTGCTATTTTTCAATCTCGGCCGGTGGAGAAAATATGGGGCGGAAGCTTGAGGAAGCAACGGTGGTGATGATGATGCCGTACATGACAAGCTAGAGGGCTAAAGCTTCGAGTGCCCGTAGTTCTTAAAACGGGATTTTCGCACACAATGACTTGAAGAGATTTAGTGAAGCATTGTTTTGGTAAATGAAAGTTAATCTTGCATACAAAGTACAACAACATAATGCAAGTACCTATAAGACAAAATTTGCTCTTGCTCAAAAAAAAAAACTGCTGAAATATGTATATAGCGAGTTAGTAAGTAATTAAGTATTACAGTGTAGGCAAAACCCCATTTCGTTTAAAGCACTATAGAAACGATATAAAACATAAATAACAAGAACAATACAGAAACTAGAAAGTAACAGCAAATACATCTTCATATGAGCAAGGCCGGACCCATGTATAACTTATCCTAAAAGTTACTATCTAAAATCAAGCATTTAAGTAAAATTCATCAAGCTTAGGCGTTTAGCTCACCTTATTTTAAGCCCATTATGCTGAAGCTAGCCCTTTCCGTTTAAAGGTTTTGGCTCTCCCTTGCTTGTGAGCGTTCAAATATTTGTAGCTTTCTACGTACTTCAAGCAATATGGTAAATTTCTAATGAAAAGTTGACAAACTCACTTCCTTGTCCACATGAGCAACTTGTACCTCAACATCAGTGAGATGTGCTTTCAATTTGCTCACAATTGACAGGCCAAGAATTGCAGATATAGGACTCTTCCGTTGAGACTTGCAGCTAGTTACGTACCATGAACATTGCTGGTCCTTTCAGGAATCCACAAACGTTACCATCTTCATTTCGATGAGTACGAATTCGTCGGGGTTACACGACACATCATAAATACCAGGATTCCTAAATTACAGGGGATACTTCTCATGGAAACATCCAGGGAGAATCTTGTGACCCACTAGCATTTCCTTGTGGTAATTTAACTTTAAGTATTGCCCATCAAGATCCTGAACACTTTTGTACAACTGATCAATGCAACCTTCCAAAGAATTATCCCTCATCTGAATCTGATTGACTATAAACCCAAGTGGAAGAAACTGAAGAGTAAATTAACAAAACCCTCCCCTGATAATTCTGCATATGTAGCAAATCACAATATATAAACAGAAGCACCGGCCTATATATTCATCAAAATAGAAATCTAATAGAAATCCCAATACTTAATATTCCATAACATTCAACAAACAAAGGATGACTAAACAACAAATAAAAGCAGGAAATTGTTAATAAAAATAAACAAACAAAAGGCAGGAATGGCATAAAGCACACAAAGTAGCAGGACCAATTTAAGAACACGAATCAGCCTGCAAGGGGGTTGAGCACATGCCCCATGAACAACACCGTTCTAGTCTTGTCTTCTCTGATGAAAAACATGAATGGGTGATCCGCCACAAAGTCTACCCTCTCTGTAGGAAGACAACCCCCGCCGCGAAGCCTAGAAACAGTAACAGCCGTAGCTACCGTGCCTTCTTCATCAATTTCGATACACGATTTATGAAATATTGCGGAAACGTATGGGTCCTCACCGGCAGGAGACTCCACCATCTCTGTCACATTACCTCCAGCAAGAGGATCAACAGTGAAAGGCAACACCAGCCCTAACTTCTTCATAACTTCGGTAGCTTCAAAACCAGAAGAAATCTTAAATTTTGGGATTAACATGTTACCCACAGCAACGCATTTGGGAGGAACATGGGTATCTAAAAATCCGGATTGAGAACAAACTCTCTCAACCAAAGCTGACAGCCCATCTCTTGCATCTGGAAGAAAGATATACATAGAAAAACTCCGAGGGTAAACTCCACGTCCCTCATAAGGAAGCTTCAAGACTTTGAAGCCCTCAAAGTCACTTATATAACGGAGGCCATAGCCGGCCATAAAAGGAACGTACTGCCTGTTAATTATTGGCTCCACTTGCATTGTGGAAGAGTCTGTGCAGATAATTAATTAGCCTCACTGGGAACGTGCCAACATATGTGGAGGAGTAGGTGAAGAGATTAGATTAATCTCTTGGACTGATTCATCTGAAGTCAAAAGCAACAGAATAGAAAAAGAAAAGAATGTTTTCTTTTTGGCTAAAGCTTCCCACGTGCTTGACTTTGGGTGTACATTGTCTGAAGCATAATTGCTTTGGTGTTGATATAATTAATGCATGATTGAGGTATAGTGTGAGCTACATGCACTTGCTATATATATTCCTTTGGTGCTGCATGGATCAGATAGAAGGGGAGAGACGTGAGAGAAAACAAAAGCTATGCAAGAGTTGTTTTCTGTATAGCAAAGAGAGATAGTTGCTAGACCTTTGTTCTTGTATTTGTTTTCTCTAGTTTGGTACTAGAGTTTGTTCTCGAGCTCTAGTTGTATTTCTCCAATTTGATCATAGTGGAATATTTTGCCGGCTCCGAAAGTGGACGTAGCTCAATCACACTGATTGAGTGAACCACTATAAATTTTGTGTTATTTGTTTGTGATTGTTTTTCTCATTTACCCATTTAGCTCATATCAATATTGTGTTTGTTACGCTTCCGCACAACAAACTGGTATCAGAGCTTTGGTTCTGACTTTGGAATTGAATTTATTGATTTAAGTCAATGGGTGACAAGGAAGACAAGGAGAAGAAAAGTTCGAGTTCGAGTTCGGGTTCGTCATCAACTACTCGGCCATCAATCGGTAATGCCAAATTTGAAGTTGAAAAATTTAATGGTACTAACAATTTTGGCATGTGGCAGTGTGAGATGATGGATGTCTTGTGTCAACAAGAATTGGATATAGCTCTTGATGACAAACCTGAAGATATGGAAGATGCGGAGTGGGCGAAGATTAACAGGTGGGCTTGTGGTTCCATCAGATTGTGCCTTGCCAAAGATCAGAAATTCTTTGTCATGAAAGAAACTTCGGCAAAAGACTTGTGGAAGAAATTGGAGGATCAGTATATGTTCAAGAGTCCTGAAAATCGGCTTCACCTAAAGAGGCGGCTCTTCCGATTTCAGTTTCGACAAGGTATTTCTATGTCTGAACACATCAGTGATTTCAATAAGATACTTGCAGATTTGACTAATTTAGAAGTGAAAATTAGTGATGAGGATAAAGCTTTATGTTTGCTAAATTCTCTTCCTGACGAGTATGAGCATTTGATCACAACTTTGTTGTATGGGAAAACTGTTGTGAAATTTGATGATGTGTCTAATGCTTTGTTGAATAATGAGTGCCGGAAAAAGGACAAGCAATTTAATGCAGGGCCAAGTGAAGCACTTGTAGTAAGAGGCAGATCTTTTGAGAAGAAGCCTGGTGGAAAACGAGGTAAATCTCGTTCCAAGTCAAGAGGAAAATTTCCTGCAAAAGATGAGTGTGCCTTTTGTCACCAGAAAGGGCATTGGAAGAAAGATTGTCCAAAGCTGAAGACTCGGGACAAGGGTCCTGAAGTGAACGTTGCAAGAGATGATGATGATTTTGGTTTCGCTCTAAACTGTTCATCGGCCTTTGAGGATTTTGAAGCAGATGAGATTGAATTTGCCTTGGCTAGTTCATCTGAAACTAGCTGTTCTGAGAAGTGGATCATGGACTCAGGATGTTCTCATCATATGTGTCCCAACAGGGAGTGGTTCTCTACTTTCAAGGAATTGAACGGTGGAGTAGTGTTGATGGGAGATAACAGTCCTTGCAGAACACAAGGGATAGGTACAATTCTTCTCAAGATGCATGATGGAGCAGTCAGGGAGCTAACAAATGTTCGGTATGTTCCTAACTTAAAGAAAAATCTTATTTCTTTGGGTACTTTAGAATCGAAGGGATATACAATTACTTTAAAAAATGGAGTTGCTAAAGTTGTCTCTGGTTCACTTGTGGTGATGAGAGGTGAAAGATTTAGAAACTTATATTTTATGCAAGGAAGTATAGTGACAGGTGAAACTGCAGTATCTGAGACTATGGAAGATGCAGACACCACAAAATTATGGCACATGCGTCTCGGACATGCTGGTGAGAAAGCACTGCAGGGATTAGTGAAGCAAGGCTTGTTGAAAGGTGCAAAGACGGGCAAGTTGGAATTTTGTGAACACTGTGTTTTGGGAAAGCAGACTAGAGTAAAGTTTGGCACCGCAGTTCATCAGACTAAAGGTACTCTAGATTATGTTCACACCGATGTATGGGGACCTACCAAAACTGCATCTTTGGGAGGTAAACATTATTTTGTCTCTTTTATTGATGACTTCTCTAGAAGAGTATGGGTGTACACCATGAAGCATAAAGATGAAGTCCTAGATATATTTGTGAAGTGGAAGAAAATGATTGAGACTCAGACCGGTCGAAAAATTAAGAGGCTCAGGTCAGACAATGGTGGTGAATACAAGTCTGATCCATTCTTGAAATTATGTCAAGATGAGGGTATTGTGAGACACTTCACAGTTAGAGAGACACCGCAGCAGAATGGGGTGGCAGAGCGCATGAATCGGACTTTGCTGGAGAAAGTTCGGTGTATGTTGTCTAATGCTGGATTAGGCAAAGAGTTTTGGGCTGAGGCAGTTACATATGCGGGCCATCTCATCAACAGGTTGCCTACTGCTGCAAATGAAGGCAAAACGCCTATGGAGGTATGGTCTGGAAAACCTGCTACTGATTATCATTACTTACATATTTTTGGTTGTCCTGCTTATTTTCATGTCAGGGAAAGCAAGCTTGATCCAAGAGCCAAGAAAGCTATTTTCTTGGGATTCAATGATGGTGTGAAGGGATACAGGCTATGGTGTCCAGATGTGAGGAAGGTTGTTGTAAGCAGAGACGTGACATTTGATGAGGTTGTTATGGTTAATCAGAATAAGCAGAAAGATTCTCAAGTGCAGACCATAGAGGGTTCGAAGAAGGTGGAGCGCAAGGAAAATATTGATGAAGCTCCAGTTGATCCAGAGAGTCCTACTGTTGATTCAGATGATTCAAATACAGAGGATGTGATTGTTGAAGAAGAGGCTCCAACCCAAGAGCCTACACAACAAGATGGACCTATTGCAACAACAAAGGGAAAAAGGAAAGCTCCAAAGCCAGCATGGTTAAGTGATATGGTGACTTATGCACTTCCAGTGACTGAAGAAGAAATTCCTTCTACCTATGAAGAAGCTGTCATACATGCAGATAGCGTAGAATGGAGAAAAGCTATGGATGAGGAGATGAAGTCTCTTCATAAGAACAAGACGTGGGAGCTGGTTCCATTACCACATGGAAAGAAAGCAATTGGTTGCAAATGGGTGTTTGCTAAAAAGGAAGGATCTCGATACAAGGCTAGAATGGTAGCAAAAGGCTATGCTCAGAAAGAAGGAATCGATTACAATGAGGTATTTTCTCCAGTTGTAAAGCATTCTTCTATTCGTATTTTGCTAGCTTTGGTTGCACAGTTTGATCTTGAGTTAGCGCAGCTTGATGTCAAAACTGCATTTTTACATGGTGAATTAAAAGAAGAGATCTATATGACTCAGCCAGAAGGTTTTAAAATTGCTGGTAAGGAAAAATGGGTTTGTAAATTGCATAAATCGTTGTATGGCTTGAAACAGTCTCCAAGACAGTGGTACAAGCGGTTTGATAGATTTATGTTTAGTCAGAATTACACTAGGAGTCTTTATGATCCTTGTGTTTATTTTCGCAAGCTACATGATGGGAACTTTATATATTTGCTCTTATATGTTGATGATATGCTTATAGCATCTAAGAGTAAAACAGAGATTGAAAAATTAAAATCACAATTGAGCTGTGATTTTGAAATGAAAGACTTGGGAGAAGCCAAGAAGATTTTAGGCATGGAAATTGAAAGAGATCGTTCAAAAGGCAAGATTTGTTTGTCTCAGAAACAATATCTGAAGAAGGTACTACATCGGTTTGGTATGAATGATGGCACTAAACCTGTAAGTACACCTCTTGCCTCTCATTTCAAGCTTAAATCTACTATGTCTCCTAGCACAGATGATGAGTTCAATTATATGGCTAAAGTTCCGTATGCTAGTGCTGTTGGTAGCTTGATGTATTGTATGGTGTGTACTAGACCTGACATTTCACAGGCTTTAAGTGTGGTGAGCAGATATATGCATAACCCAGGTAAAAGTCATTGGCAAGCAGTGAAATGGATTCTACGGTATATTCTTGGTACTGTGGATGTTGGATTGGTTTTTCAGCGGGATATGACGAGTCAGTGTGCTGTCGGATATGTGGATTCTGATTACGCAGGTGATTTAGATAAGTGTCGGTCTACAACAGCTTATGTGTTTACTCTTGCTAGTGGGCCGGTGAGTTGGAAGTCGAATCTGCAATCTACAATTGCGTTGTCGACTACAGAGGCTGAATACATGGCGGTAACAGAAGGTGCAAAAGAAGCAGTTTGGCTTCGTGGTTTGCTTGAGGATCTGGGAATAATTCAAGATTATGTGGATGTCTACTGTGACAGTCAGAGTGCTATTCATTTAGCAGAGAACCAGGTTACTCATTCTCGTACTAAGCACATCAAGGTGAAATTTCACAAGATTCGTCAAATGGTGGAGGATGGTGATATTCATCTTCGGAAAATTGGAACTGAAGACAACCCTGCTGATATGTTGACTAAGCCAGTTCCATTGAGCAAGTTCAGGCATTGCTTGAACTTGATTGGTGTTCGTAGCATTTGAATTCCCTACGGGGATGTCGGAGCGGCAATTGGTTTATGGTATTCTACTTTGGAGAATTTCGCAAGTGAAGCCAAGGTGGAGTTTGTTAATTATTGGCTCCACTTGCATTGTGGAAGAGTCTGTGCAGATAATTAATTAGCCTCACTGGGAACGTGCCAACATATGTGGAGGAGTAGGTGAAGAGATTAGATTAATCTCTTGGACTGATTCATCTGAAGTCAAAAGCAACAGAATAGAAAAAGAAAAGAATGTTTTCTTTTTGGCTAAAGCTTCCCACGTGCTTGACTTTGGGTGTACATTGTCTGAAGCATAATTGCTTTGGTGTTGATATAATTAATGCATGATTGAGGTATAGTGTGAGCTACATGCACTTGCTATATATATTCCTTTGGTGCTGCATGGATCAGATAGAAGGGGAGAGACGTGAGAGAAAACAAAAGCTATGCAAGAGTTGTTTTCTGTATAGCAAAGAGAGATAGTTGCTAGACCTTTGTTCTTGTATTTGTTTTCTCTAGTTTGGTACTAGAGTTTGTTCTCGAGCTCTAGTTGTATTTCTCCAATTTGATCATAGTGGAATATTTTGCCGGCTCCGAAAGTGGACGTAGCTCAATCACACTGATTGAGTGAACCACTATAAATTTTGTGTTATTTGTTTGTGATTGTTTTTCTCATTTACCCATTTAGCTCATATCAATATTGTGTTTGTTACGCTTCCGCACAACACTGCCTTAACTGAGCATCCATCGAGAAGGTAGAAGTCATTCTCTTTTGTATTTGATTTAGAAAACTTGTCAGACCAATATGCTTTGAAGTATAAAGCATTTGCAAAGATGAGCCTCGTTTCGCTGTCGACTGAATTTGGAGGAAGAATCTCTTTGATAAGGCCGTTAGTCTCCTTCTCGGCCCATGAATTCACCTCGGTACCCACTTGAGCAGGGTTGGACTTGAACCCAACTTCCTTTAGAGCCGCCATGTAAGCAGTGTCCACTACATGTTTGAAATAAGGCTTGAAAGGAAGAGATTTGTCGACCCAAACGCCATTAGCAAAGGACAAACGAGGACCAGGAGCATGTGGAGTGTTGTCACTGTTGGGTGATCCATCTGCTAAAACGAAAGTGACAAGGTCATGGGCGAGGGAGTTGAGGTTGTGGGTGGACTTGGACTTGAGGAAAGAAAGAAACTGATCCAGACAAGGACCCTTTGTCCCAGAGGCTATTAGGCTCAGCACGACATGTAGGGAAAGGGGCGAGAACACCATGTTCTTGTCCTTGAATTCAGTTAGAAGCAGTTGCTTGGTTATCTCTAGTGCGACGTCGGTTTGCTTGCTGACAGATTCTTTGGGATCCATTGTTGTTAGAACTGTAGGGCTGCTTAGGGTTTGGCTGATGTTGTAAATGGAGGTGAACGGAGAAGAAGGGGGCGATATATATACCTCCATAATCAACGTTTAGGTATGTGATTTTTTTTTTTTGAGAAGAGGGTATGTGTAAAGTTTTGATTTGTCTGTAACCAAGATTTTTTTTTTATTTGTCCCGACTCCCGAGGACCTTTAATGAACCTTGACCAATTGACTGACTGACTGTTTGTTTTCTTTTCCTTCTCTTTTTTTTCTTTTTTCCTTTGAATTTTTAATTAATGTTTGTTTGGGCCTTTGGGGTCTTTCTTGAGGTTTGGCTTCGACCATTTTAAGTCTTATCTTTGTGATCGGTTTCACTGATTTGTTCTTTATTAGTGTATTTTTGGGCAAGTTAGCAGGCGAACTACCACAAATGGCGGCGCAACTATCAGACAACCACCACCCGCGGTGGTGAGAAACAAGGCCTGCAACACACGTGGGTGGCTGCCCAAAAACATAGAGAAAATTAGATCATCTTCTCGCTCATGCCAACATAACTTTTGACCCATCATTTTTCTCTTCTTTTTCCACCTTGTGATCCCATTTTGAAAGCTAGTTGTTGTAATCAATCCCTCATCTCACTGCATTTTATATATTCCCATCCAAACTACATCTCTTCCCTTCACCTCTTCCACTTATTTCTCCCCCAAAAAGTCTCGAAAACACAAGGATCAGCTTCCAGGGCAACAAGTCGCCAGGAGTCTGGACAGCTCGGGCACTTCACTTCTTACCCCATTTTCTCATCATTCCACCACTCAAATCTCTTTCCTTCATTCATGAAACTTCTTCTTAACATCCTCCTTTATCTATTCATACACTTTTCTCCACCATTCCACCACTCCTACTTCACTTTTCATGAGGAATCATCATAAACATCAAAGGCTTCAAAGCTTGGACAAGAGCAAGGAGTGTAAGAAGAGGCATCTTGGAACAGCAAGGGCAGTTGGACATCATCCTTGAGAATTTCTTAATCCCTCTTATCTTTAAGCTTTATATATATTTGGGATGTTGATGTATTTTTCTATGTGTTGTAAATAGTTTTCTTTAAGATAGGGGACTAGGGTTGTGTGCCCTAGTCCATTGATGATGGATTGATAACTTTGATATATATGCATATATGTTGTTTGATTTATGGATATGTTCATTGCCTATTACAATATGTGTTAGATGCTTGCTTAGGAATTTTATCAATTCATGAGCATGTGTTTAATCTATTTTTGTGTGAGTTTGTGAGCTTGACAACCTCTCTTGCTTGATTGACAATTAATGTGATGAGTATGAGACTCTGGCTAACCTTGTTTGCTTTCCTAAGTCTTGATGTCATTTGCCTTAATTAGTTAACTTGAGAACCATAGCATGACTTGAGTTAATTGAATTAAGAGTTATTGTGAAACATAGCATGGTACAATGATACTCTAGAAGACATAGTCTTAGAACGATAGCATGACTAGGATACGAAAATTGATTCATTAATTAACTCGGTCTTGTGTGTGAATCCATTGATACATGTGTGTTACGCCTTCATTCACTTTGATGATTTGATGATGAAAAGTTCTTGTGAAACAAAAATACCTTAGTTATGTGCCCTTCGCCTTCATTCACATTTGTAATGAAAAATTCTTATGAACCATAGCATGACATATATAGGAATACCTTAGCTAACAGGGGAACCTCTTTGATAAGGCTAAGTCTCCTCATCAGCCCGGCCATTTGTTAACTTGAGAACTCACTTGTTCAAAGTTGGCCTTGAAATCAACTTCCTTTAGAGCTGCCATATATGCATTGTCCACTACATGTTTGAAAAAAGGCTTGAAAGGGAGAGACTTGTCCACCCAAACGATGTTGGCGAAAGACAAACGAGCCGCGCCGCCATCAGTCAAAACGGAAGTGACAAGATCATGAGCGAGGGAGTTGATGTGGTGGATGGATCTTGATTTCAGGAAAGAGAGGAGCTAGTCCAAAGTGGTACCTTTTGTCCCGGCTGAAACCAGGCTTAGCATGACGTGAATGGATAGCGGCAAGTACACCATGTTCTTGTCCTTGAATTCTGTTACAAGCATCTACTTTGTTATCTCTAGTACTACAAAATAATTACTCCAAAGCTTGAGGTCACAAGCTTTTTACAAAATTTAAGTTGTCCAAAATGCCCTGCGTTGGTAAAATAAATCGATCACACTATATTATGAATCGGAAAAAAAATATTGTAAAAAGCAAACTGCAAATAATTTCCAAAAGATAACCAAAAATGCATGAGTGGCACTTGTAGCTCCAAAAGATAACAAAAAGGATTTTCTGGGAAACATGTTGAAACTCAGTGATTATTTATAATTTTTGTTTTTTTTAATACTCTAACTAACATTGACTTTGAATGGAAAATGACGTCATCACTCCATAAAATTGCTGACGTTTCCTAAGAGCTTCTGCCACCATAAGCCATATACCCAAATATGGCTTATGAGTACTCCCACCATAAGTCATTACACGGAACCCTATGGAAAAATTTGGCATACAAGGTTTTGGCAAGCCAAATTTGGCTATCAACTTCCGTAAGCCATACCCATGCCATATGTTTTTTAATTATATTTTATTATTGTTCCTGTTTTGTCCTTCCATCTTTAATAAACAATTACACATAACAACTTTTTTAGTGGGAATCAATAGCTATGGGAATCAGTAGCCGTTGGATTTGATAAGTTGGGGTGCAAATTTGGCTTAAAATATAGGGTACGGTGGGAGTAGTGTAGATAGGCATAATTATATTATCTAGAATATACCTTCAAGTAAGCCATATTTGTCTTTTTTTTTACCGTACGATGGCATTTGCTCTAAAGAATAGGTAAATGACGTCATCACTCCATAAAAAAGAATAAAGAAAAAAGGCATCTGGTTCTCTGGAGACGTTCCCCCATTTCGTAATGCAGAAAAAGTAACGAACCATATTCATATTCCAATGCCCAATGCGCATTTCGTAATGCAGAAAAAGTAACGAACCATATTCATATTCCAATGCCCAATGCGCATGCGCATCATTAAAAACTTAATAGATCGAACTAAGAACTTAAAGGTGGCTAGGATAATCAGATACCCTTTCCATTTTGTATAAATACTGTCATCCTCACAACACTGCAGTCTACCATTTCAGTGAAACGTTAGTGAAAATCATATCTGAAGTACCACTCACCCTGCAAGCAAGCAAGTGCAACCAGTATGTCTTGGTCTCAGTTGATTGGGGCATTCTCTTATGTCCACCATGTGGTTCATGAGGGTGTGGCCGCTGCAGTATCTGCTACACCGGCAGTTGTAGCGGCTGTACCGATGGCCGGGGTGGTGTCGGCTGCACCGACTGTTAATGCTGTAGCAGCTGCTATAACAAAAGCTTCCCCAGCTATCTTGGCTGTGCTGCCATGTTCTGCCGTAGTTGTGGGTCCTGTAGCGGCGGCTGCTGGTGCGGTTATAGCCGTTTCTGAGGTGGTTAAGACTTTCAAATAAATGAATAATCAAAGGGAAATAATTATAAGGGCAAACATGTTTCATGTAGCCGTCTCTGAGGTGGTTAAGACTGTTTTATGTAAATAGTTATAAGGGCAATCATGTAATTGTAATAAACTATAGTAAACTCTACCTCTATATAAGAAGGGTTTAGCGAACTGATGAATGAAATATATTTTTCTCTGCCTCCAAACCTACTTTCATACTTTCACAACTTGAGGTAAATTACAATGAAATGTAAACCAAGAATCATAATTCATATAATTGTAAGCTTTAATCATGATTACCAACAAAAGCATCTTCTTAAAAGTAATCAAGGAAATTTTGATTCAACCAAATGATCTTTGCGTTAAAAAAAACCCCAAGTTCAACATGAATGGCTAAACACTTGTACATTAACTTGAGAAAAGAAGAAGTTAACTATTTGGTGCTTCTACCAGACTTGATTTTCAAGAATTGGTAAACTAAAACTGCCAGAAGCCTTCTTTGATAATTTTTGAAGAGCAAAAGGCAAACAAGAGTTGTATCCTCTCCCAACACAATCTAGCATCTGCTCTTGCTTTGGCTCCATGAACAAGACGTCCTCTTGTTTTCACTTTGGCTACTTAAGGAATGCATTGGTTAGAGCAGAGTTGCCAAGAAAAGAAGCAATCACTATACGCCAAGCCTGCGATACGTAGCATATTGATCTAAGTAAGAGACCATTAATTGAAACAAAATATGATCAACTAACCAAAACGTTCATTTTATCAGAAGATGATGAGTAATTAATTACCTCCGCCTTTCGCACATGCACAGCTTGCACCTCAATGTCATTGAATGGCACATTCAATTGGTTCAAAACAGAGAGGCCAAAGTCTGCAGATATAGGTCTTATAATGAGATTATCAGTTACTATAAACATCACAGGTCCTTTCAAAAATCCACGGGCACTTTCACCTTCCCAGTACTGGGATTTGGGATCCGTGACTTCGAGTTGGTATGAGCTATTGGATAAGATAAGTGAACTATCAGTCGCGTAACCAACTATATCATCACCAATCCAGGAATATGATGCCTCTTCAACTCCAAGAATGTTTGGGTAGCAAAAACCGGGTACAAGCTTTGGATTAACTAACAATTCCTTGTGAAAGTTGGACTTCAAGTATTGCTCATCAAGATCCTGGACACTAATGTATAACTGATCAGTGCATCCTTTCAAAGAAGTATTCCCCATCTTTTTTAGTATAGATCCAAGAGGAAGAGTCAAGAAACTGAAAAGAAGACTAACAAAATCATCCCCTGCTTCTGCATAACAAACCATCTTCTTAGATTTGCAAACCACGAGCTTGATTGAAATGTTATCTTCCTCATTCAGATTGTCTCCAACCTCTTGAATTTCGACATGTATTCTTCCATTGACATCTATATTGCTTAGTTCAGGCACAGGTTCTTGCTTCAGAAGAATATTCGTCAAAGGAGTCTTTGATACAAATGAGCACATAAGTAAATGCAAAACCTAGAAGAATAAATCAGGTCAGAAATACAAAAATGCCACACTACTATACCAAAAATAAAGACAGAGAATTACATCGGCAATGGCAACATTGATTGTCATCTCCTCGATAGAATTCTTATCCACAACTCCAAACTTCGTAAATAAACAGAGGCTGGATTGAATTAAAGGAGGCAACACTTGTAAATTGTCAGTGATTATAAATCTGGATCGTTCTTTTACAAAGCCACCATCATGAACAGAATCACAATTCATCTCGTAACTCATACGCCGATGACAGGAAGGACAATGATCACCAATGCAATAACTGATGAGGTTGCTTTTGGAGGGGGTGCACTTAGGACAATAAAAGAAATTTGTTGGTTCACCATCATAAATTTTAAGTTGGAGATTCTTACATTGAAACTCAGCCCTATTGCGGGGAGATAGCAACATTTCTCTACATGTTGAATTCCGAAAGTCCAGCACATCAGCATTCTCCACGCTTTCATACAAATTTTTCATGCAACCAATTCCGAGTGGAACTGCCCGATTACGGCCAAGGCTGATTATGGTTCTCATAGGGATTGTCAAGAAACTCAAGAGAACATCAACAAAATCACTATGAGACTCGATATAGATAACTTCGTTGATCCCCTTGGCCACCAAGGCCTTCAAGTTAAGACTATTCTGAGATTCTGCCATTGAAACAACTGGTACGTACCTGTTCAAACAAGGAAAAAGCTTCTAAATACAAATCAAGTACAGAGAAGAAGAAAATTTTGCAGCAATCATTAGTTGTTATCACAAAAATGGACTGAAAACTCCTACATATCCTGTGAATTAAGCAGCAACTTTCAAGCCTGAAAATGGACTAAAAGAACCTTGCTATGGTGGAGATTGTTATTTGTTACAACACAACTACTCTTACCAGGGCGTTATTTATAGGAGTTTTCAGAAGATCAAAGATCATTGACAAACTATATGATATTTGGTTAAATTCATAGAATTTGGTCATAGGTACATTGAATGATGTTGGAAATGAAGATGGCCTTGAAGAAAAATAAGTTCATATATTCATGAAACATGAATCAAATTCCAACGAGAACTAATTACAAGCACAACTCACAATTAAGTATATTTCAAAATGAAGGAACCTGAAGACAATTAACACAATGTATCACATCATTTATCTTCTTAGATAACCAACCCCCATCGTTTTCATGAAAATTTTATCCTTTGTCATGTGTTGTGTTACTTGTGTAGTTGTGTACAACCATGTGTACAAGCAAGTCGATCTGATGACACAATCTTACCACTAATATTGTAAATTTTTTATATAGTTAAACCCATGATTAACATGAAGTACTAGATGAAATATGAATAACATGTGTTTTCTTAGAAATAATGGAGAACACTACTGCTTCGTTAGATAATTTGATAAAAAAAAAAAAATTGAGTGTAAGAGTGTCCATGATAGTACAATTTCGGTTATTTTCCGCTGCACAATATTTAAGTTTGCTATCACAGCCTGCTTTTAAATCACCAGAAAAGATTATTGATAGCTTATAGGTACATTAATTTGAAGCATGCGTGTTGGAAATTATAGATGAACAGTACAAGTTCCTCCTAAATGTTGTAACATGTACCTATCTCGTCTGATAGAATTTTTTTTATTTTAAAACCTAATTAAAACTGCACTATTCTCCGAACTGAAAAGAGATATTTGAGAATACGGTATGGGAAATTCTGCAATCACTCGAATACTTAGTGTTCGGGCACGTGGCAAGCATCCAACCCACCTCTCCCCCCTCCCTCCCCCCTCCTTCCCCCGGGTACTGAAGAAGCACCCATAGGGTATGTGTAAAGTTTTGATTTGTCTGTAACCAATAAATTTTTTTTATTTGTCCCGACTCCCGAGGACCTTTAATGAACCTTGACCAATTGACTAACTGTTTGTTTTCTTTTCCTTCTCTTTTTTTTCTTTTTTCCTTTGAATTTTTAATTAATGTTTATTTGTGGCCTTTCTTGAGGTTTGGCTTCGACCATTTTAAGTCTTCTCTTTGTGATCGGTTTCACTTATATGTTCTCTACTGGTGTATTTTTGTGCAAGTTAGCAGGCGAACCACCACAAATGGCGGCGCAACTACCGGACAACCACCACCCGCGGTGGTGAGACACAAGGCCCGCAACACACATGGGTGGCTGCCCAAAAACATAGAGAAAATTAGATCCACTTCTCCCTCATGCCAACATAACTTTTGACCCATCATTTTTCTCTTCTTTTTCCACTTTGTGATCCCATTTTTATTCCCCTTCCAATGATCCTCTTTTGACAAAATCCCTTTGGATATTTTTTTTGAAGCTAGTTGTTGTAATCAATCCCTCATTTCACTGCAATTTATATATTCCCATCCAAACTATATCTCTTCCCTTCACCTCTTCCACTTCTCTTTCTCCCCCAAAAAGTCCCGAAAACACAAGGATCAACTTCCAGGGCAACAAATCGCCAAAAGTCTGGACAGCTCGGGTACTTCACTTCTTCACCCATTTTCTTCTCATTCCACCACTCAAATCTCTTTCCTTCGTTCACGAAACCTCTTCTTAACATCCTCCTCTATCTATTCATACACTTTTCTCCACCATTCCACCATCTCTACTTCACTTTTCATGAGGAATCATCAGAAACATCAAAGGCTTCAAAGCTTGGACAAGAGCAAAGAGTGTAAGAGGAGGCATCTTGAGACAGCAAGGGCAGTTGGACATCATCCTTGAGCATTTCTTAATCCCTCTTATCTTTAAGCTTTATATATATTTGGGATGTTGATGTATTTTTCTATGTGTTGTAAATAGTTTTCTTTAAGATATGAGACTAGGGTTGTGTGCTCTAGTCCATTAATGATGGATTGATAACTTTGATATATATGCATATATGTTGTTTGATTAATGGATATGTTCATTGCCTATTACAATATGTGTTAGATGCTTGCTTAGCAATTTTGTCAATTCATGAGCATGTGTTTAATCTGTTTTGGTGTGAGTTTGTGAGCTTGACAACCTCTCTTGCTTGATTGACAATGAATGTGATGAGTATGAGACTTTGCTAACCTTGTTTGATTTCCTAAGTCTTAATGTCATTTGCCTTAATTAGTTAACTTGAGAACCATAGTATAACTTGGGTTAATTGAATTAAGACTTATTGTGATACATGTACAATGATACTTTAGAAGACATGGTCCTAGAACCATGACATGGTCCCAAAACCATAACATGACTAGGATACGAAAATTGATCCATTAATATATTAACTCGGTCTTGTGTGTGAATCCATTAATACATGTGCGTTACGCCTCATTCACTTTGATGATTTGATGATGAAAAGTTCTTGTGAAACAAGAATACTTTAGTTATGTGCCCTCCGCCTTCATTCACATTTGTAATGAGAAATTCTTATGAACCATAGCATTACATAATTTACATATATAGGAATACCTTAGCTAGCAGGAGAACCTCTTTGATAAGGCCCTCAGGTCATCTCCAATGGGGGGGCTAAAGGCTTGAAAATAGTACAAAATAGCCCTTGGCCATCTCCAATGGAGGGCTATGCCAAAACAAAAAAAAAATTTGAAGAGCCATATAGGTCAAGGGCTAGGCTAGGCTTCATTTAGCACTTTTAGCAGCCCATGAAGCCGTTAGGGCGGGGCTCAGTGCATGTGAAATGGCTAGTGAAATATTGAAAGACTACAATTTAGCTCCGGCCGGTTGGAGACGGTTAAATTTGACTCCTATACTATTTGGATAAATAGTTAATTTTGGGGGACTAAAATTTTAGCGTGAGTCAATTTTAGCCTCTCCCAATTAGAGATGACGTTGGTCTCCTCATCAGCCCGGCCATTTGTTAACTTGAGAACTCACTTATTCATAGTTCATAGTTGGCCTTGAAATCAACTTCCTTTAGAGCCACCATATATGCAGTGTCCACTACATGTTTGAAAAAGGGCTTGAAAGGGAGAGACTTGTCCACCCAAACGCCGTTGGCGAAAGACAAACGAGGCGCGCCGCCATCAATCAAAACGAAAGTGACGAGATCATGAGTGAGGGAGTTAATGTGGTGGATGGATCTGGATTTCAGGAAAGAGAGGAACTGATCCAGAGTGGGATCCTTTGTCCCGGCTGCAACCAGGCTTAGCACGACGTGAATGGAATGGATAGCGGCGAGTACACCATGTTCTTGTCCTTGAATTCTGTTACAAGCAGCTGCTTTGTTATCTCCAGTGCGACGTCGGTTCGCTTACTGACGGATTCTTTGAGAATTGGATGATTTGGATCCATTATTACGGGGACGGTAGATGTGCTTAGGGTCCAGGTATGTGATGATGTCGTTGTAAATAGAGGTTGATGAAGAGGCAGAGTGGGCTATATACATGTATCTTGATTCTTGGAGACCGAATGTAGTGCTGGGCTTTATGTGTTTTATAGCCGATAAATAACTAAAGAGTACGTCCAAACCCTAACCTCAATTTTTTATTACTTTTTTATTTTTATTTATTCATTTATTTTGATTATAGGTGCTTAGTGTACGCATGAGTTATTTGGATTGTTACTAAATCAAAAAAAGCTTGAAGTTCAATTTAAGCAACAAATTGATCTTCAAGTTGTAACACATTCATTGATCTTCAAGAACTTATAGAACTTTGTGGCAAAAGGCTAGTAAGTCGGGGTTTTTTTGCATTGTTGTTATCAGACGTCTGAGCAAAAAGTGAAGACTCTGAATTTGGTTTTTCGCGCGACTATTAATCTAAAAACTTTGATCATTTGTAACTTTCGGCTCAGATATCCTATTTTGGCATGTTGGACAAAAATATGAGTGCTCGATCTCAAGCGCCAAAAATATTAGTGTGCTCGATCTTTTTGTATATATTAGATGGTTGAATTTTTTAAGTTATATATGCCATAAAAGTGCATAGTTCAATTCCTATCAATTTCAAATTTTCAATCTATTAGGTTTTTGTAATTTTCCTTCATCTATGGAAATTTTTATTTTACCGACCTTAAAACAAATTGAAGACTCTATCTGGTCCATCCCAATCAAATGAACCCTATTTCTTTGTTGAGAAAAATCCTTATATGGTACCTGAACTATTACCAAATGCAATTTTTGGTACTTGAATTTCATAAAGAACCTGGTGGTACCTGAACTATTCATCCGTTAGCCATTATAGTACCTACCGTTAAATATTCCGTTAAGTGTTTATGTGGCATGGGTAAAACTTGTAATTTGGTGACTAGAGTATGGGCAAAACAGTCATTAAAGGTTTTTTACTATTAAATTTTTTAAAAAATAAATAAATTTATATTAACATAATCAAATTAGAGTTTTTATCCCCAAACATTCAAGATTAAAGATGCAAAAAATATTTTTATTCTCAAATATTCAAGATTAAAGATGCCATGTAGGTGATTTATTATTAAATTTTAAAATTAAAATAAATTATCATTATTTTTATTATAATAAAATTTTAAATTACTTTTTTGAATATAGTTTATTTTTATTTTTTAATTAATAATAAAACCACCTACATGGTAATAAATTATATTAGAAACATAAAAATTGGCAATAAATTATATTATAAAAATAAAAATAATTTTTCTCACTTTTAGTCTTGAATTGTGGATAAATTATCTAAATCGTTTTTTTGTATAATTTATTTTGAAAATGAAAATAAATGCAATGACTTTTTTACCCATGCCACATGCATAAGTATTTAACGGAATATTTAACGGTATGTACTATAATGGCTAACGGATGAATAGTTCAGGTACCACCAGATTCTTTATGAAAGTTCAGGTACCAAAAATTGCATTTAGTGATAGTTCAGATACCATATGGAGGTTTTTCCCTTTCTTTGTTACAGACTTACAGGCAGATCCCATCCATTGTGTTTGAGCCTAGAATATTGATTCCACGTCAAACACATTGTTTAGAATCTTTAGATGAATTTTATGACGCTTATATTTATGACCACAAGAAACAAATTAATCAAAATGCAATACTTTATTTTTCTTTGGATCAATTGATATACAATTTGCACAGTCTTCTGGTCTGATAAGAACTGTTGGTCAGGATTATGATCGAATATGGGAAGGGTGCGGCTAGTTTGCACCTAGCTTTTATTGTACCCGGCCATGAAATTTCTTTTTTGCCCTTAATGATTTTTTTTGTTTAGTCTCTTCCTCTCTTCCTCTCTCTCCTCACTGTTGCCGGCCACCACTATCACCGGCCGCCGCCGTCGTCAACTTTCTCCGATAGCTTCGAAATTTATGCCATCATGTTCATTACAACAAACCCAACAAGTTTAGTAACTATGCTAAGATGAGATTCGAATTAGATCATGAGATATCGACGCCGAAAGTTTTCGAAATCCATAACTTTCCGACTTCAATCCGCCTCCTACGGTGGTCGAAATGGAAATCTGAAAACACCACTAGCTTTCTGGGATTGAGGGCTTCAAATATCAGTGGGTTTTGAAGTTGGAGGTGGTCGGAGATGACCAGACCACAAGCTTGAAGATTACAACAATTTTTCGCGATGCGTGCGGCTTTTTTCCGGCAAGGTTTCGTCTGAAACTTGGTGGGTAAGGTCGCCGGAAGATGCCGCTACGTTTTGGTGGGAGCGGTGACGTGCGGGGGTGACCGGTTGTGGTGGCAGCGCCGGCAGCAATGCGAGAGAGAGGAGGAAGTCGCACGGGGAGAGAGAGAGGAAGAAAGAGAGAGACAAACAAAAGGCTAAGGACATAAATGACAATTTACTCAATCAATTTATATAATTATAAACTCTAATAATCAAATGGACGGACAAGATTTGTCCACATCCCCCAGGTATAACAAAACTCTGGTGCAATCCAGAATTTGCCTCGAATATGACCTAATCGGCTAATCCTAAAGGAAAAAAATATCGAGGATGAACAGTATGATATATGCGTCGAACATGTGGAATAATGCATGCCATCTGAAATGATGACGCGTCCAAGTACAACAATCAACAGAGGTATGATGTCCCTAGTTTTGTTGCAGGTAATGACTCTTTTTGCGAAAAATCTTGCATACCCCTAGGGGTATATATCCCCAATTGACTGTTAGCGCGTGTACCACACGCCCCCTATTAAATTAATAGATATGGAGACTTTTGGTCCGTTGGATCAATGTGAGGATTAAAGGAGTAATCTGGGCCACACCTTTTTGTCAGCAAGGGGACCACCGCTTGAACACTAGTGGATGGCAACAATAACAAACGGAATATGAGTCTGTTAGGTAAAAACAAAAAAAATTTAAGAGTAGTTAGGTAATATCTTTTAACAGGGACAATGAAAAGTAATAAATTAAGTATTTTAAATTTAATTTTAATTAGGCTGACTTGAAATGTGAAAATGCTGAAATAATTTTATTAAATTAGGCTGACTTGAATGGAATGCTATGTAATGGTTTTTTATTTACTAATGAGTTATGAGTGAAATTTACCTATGGAATTAGAAACTGAAAAATTGACCTTTTTCTTTGATTTTTACTATTTAGTGAAATCCATAATTTGATGTTCGAAGATGGCTTAGGGTTTGTTGTTGTTTATACCTAACCCACAAACAATTGAATTTTTTTGTATGTAAATTAATTATAGACCATTGACGTTTATAATCTTTGTACTAGGTTTATATTTTCTTAAGTTGAAATGGACGCATGAACGATGACATATTTCCTCCAAATTTGTTAACATGCGGACACCAATAATTTTGACAAAGTGCGTACGAATAGTACTAGTACAAAGATTATTTTCGAGCATGCGAAGATTTTGATGTTAACCAATGGTAATACTCCAAGGTATAAATGTCCAAATGACCATTAAAAATTTGCAAAAATTAATTTCAATGTCCATGACGGTAGATGGTGGGTATTGGTCTACACCTCGCCCATTTAATATTCTAAAGAATAATAAATGCATTTTATTTAATTGTTAAATGATCATGGACGTTTTTACCCTTTTTATTAATTTAATATTCTCCCAAGGGCAACGGAACCACGATGATTTGATCATTTAAATTTTTTTATATAGGTAGACAAAACTCAATCCCGCATGAGTGTGGGCGCGAACTGTGTCCCCGCATGATTTGTGACGGAGTAGTTACATGTGTTTTAATGGAAGGGGTATTACGGTCACTATGGTTGACGATATTGATCGAGGTCGAAACGAGGATGAAAGTGACTGAATATTTTTTCATGGGCATAAAACATTGCAATAATCGCATCCAACGGTCAATTTTACCATTTTCAATTTCAATTTTCTAAGGTTGCACAAAATCTCATAGTGCCTACTAATGTACTATAATTTGTTCATTGGTTATCATGAAAAGTATACCTTTGAAAGCCTACGAGATAGAGGAAAAATAAAATCGTCAAATCCACCGTTGAATGCGATTATTGTAATATTTTGTGACTATGGTAAAAAAATTAGCGTATTTCGTTGTCGTTTTGACCTCGATCCACGTGGTCAACCGTAGTACCCTTACGACTAGAATATTTGTGAAAAGTAACCATGCTCATGATCGTTTCGATGTCAATCATGGTGGGCTAAACCTATATACGGCCGTTTACAACCTTACTCTTTAAAGAAAAGATAAGTGCAAAAGCTCCATAACTATTTCGGTTTGCGAGCCTTTCAGACCTATTGTGACGACCCGAATTTTAAATTTCTTATTTTTAAGTCGCAAAACAATTTTGAAGAATTTTTAAGTTTGTCAAATTTTATTTTTAATCTCAAATTAGGAAAGTAGACGTCACCACGAGTTCGTAGTATTTTTCGGGTAATTTTTTGGAGTCCCGAGCTATTTTTAATAAATTTTTGAAGTTGTGTTAATAAAGTAATGAGGTGTCGAGTTTTTATTGGCTGGGGGGACAAGTGTCAGCCATGGACAGCAGCTTTGGCTGCGTCAGTGACATGTGTCACTTGGCTGCTGGCCTATTTGTCTCCTTCTGACACATGGCTGCATGTGGGATATTAACCATTGTAGAGTTGACACATGGCAAACATGTGTTGGTCAATTTGGAATGGCTTGGCATGTGGCACTTTGTCATTGGACCAACTTATTAAACCGACCTATTATGTCGGCAATCAAACCCTATAAATAGGGCGACCCGGATCTGATCCTTTCCACAATTTTCGGAGGTTTTCTCTCATACTTTCTCTCTCTAGAACTTCTGTAGATCATAACTTTTGATTTATAACTCCGATTTAAGATCCGCGTAAAGGTAGAGATCAACGGTCCATATCACTCCGCCATTAAATTTTATTTTCCATAAATTATTTATTTATTTCTCAAACTTTAGAAAATCATTAAAAATAGCTCTTTTGTCTGAAAAATTATCCAAAAATTCCAATAGACTAGTCGTGACATGCACTTTATTACCATGCCTCGCAAGATTTGTGATAGAGTGGTTACAAATGGTTTAGTCGTAGGAGTATTACGGTTGACCACGTAGATCGAGGTCAAAACGACAACCAAAAACGCTAATTTTTTTACAATAGTCACAAAATATATTCGCATCTAATGGTGGATTTGACCATATTATTTTTCCTTTATCTCGTTGGTTTTCAAATGTACACTTTTCATGATAACCAATAATCAAATTATACTACATTAATAGGCACAATGAGAATTTGTGCAATCAAAGAAAATGGAAACTGAAAATGGAAAAATAAGATTGATCAAATCATCATGGTTCCGTTGCCCTTGGGAGAATATTAAATGAATGGAAAGGGTAAACACGTCCACGGTCATCTAACAATTAAATAAAATGCATTTATTATTCCCTAGGATATTAAAAGGGTGGGGGGTAGACTGATATCCACCATTTGTCGTCTTGGACCTTGCAATTAATTTTTGCAATTTTTTAATGCCTAGTTGGACATTTTTACCCTTATATTTATTAATTGGATTTCTCCAAGGGCAACTAAACTGAGACGAGGTGCCGTATTTAAAATTTTTATGTCGGTAAATAGAGCTCAGCCATGCGAGGGTATAGGTGCGAAACACGAGCAAACCGGACATATGACGAATAGGTTATGACCGTTTTTGTGAAAAGGATATTTTTGTAAATGACATTAAATCAAGGTTGACCGCCTTGACTAAAGCCGAAACGACGACGAATGATGCTAATTTTTTCACACTGTCCATATTACTACGCTGAGAATACATGAGCACTGTCAAATCTATCATTTTTCATTTCGACTTTTCGGATTGCATGAAATCTTGATGTGCCTACTAGTATTGTATAACTTGTTTATTAGCTATAAAGAAAAACAAATATTTAAAAACCTACAAGGTGAAGGAAAAAGAAAATGGTCAATTCAACCGTTAGATACGATTATTGCAATGTTTTATGGTAAAAATATTAGCCACTTTCGTCCTTGTTTCGACCTCAATCAACGTGGTCAACTATAGTGACCGTAATACCCGTACCACTAAAACGGTTGTAACCACTACGTCACAAATCTTGTAGGGGCACAATTCGTGCCTACACTCTCGTAGGGTCGACCTCTGTCTACCCCTGTAAACAAATTAGAATTAGAAAATCATCGTGATTCGTTGCCCTTGGAAAAATATTGAATTGAAAAAATAGTATAAATGACATGGTCAAATTAAATAAAATGTTCATATATTGGAAAATATTGAAAATAATATGCATATATATTTATTTCAATTTTATACGAATAAAGTATTTTATTTAAAAAAAACTAACAAAATAAATAAAACAACAAAAGATCTCTAGGTGACTCGAACTTAAATTGGTAATCTCTGTAATTATTCAAGAGTCACATAAAATTCTTCATAAATTTACTTTAGATCGTAACTCTAATTTGAAGACTCAAGAATTAACTACAGATCACAACGAGTTTGTAAGAATTTTCGGAGAATTTTTCAGACACTCGATCTATTTTTAACAATATTCTGAAGTTTGAGAAATAAAGGAATATTTTGGTGCGATCTGGACCGTTAATCATGCTCACCACTTATCTGGGCCGTTCAAATTAATTACAAAGTTTATATTTAATTGATTCAAATTCTTTTTTTAAAAAGACAAAAGCCCAGCCCATTTTCTTTTCTTCTTCTTCTTCCTCAGATTCAATTATGGGCTGGTTTTCCCCTTTTCCACCATTGTTGCCGATCTCAAGTTCTCAACCTCCATATACTACAAGCTTCGGAAAGAAAATCGAGTGGGGATCCGCCACTATACGAACCCATTAGTGGTCCGGCGAATTTTTCAGAGATTTCCGGCGACTCCCGTGTTCATTGCAATCTTCCTCCTCCCGTGTTGGACTGCGTAGCAAAGACGGAACCGGGCTGGGTTGATTAGGATCGCCGCTGATTGCGAATGGCTGCAAGCAACGACGATTGAAATTATCAAATGGCATCAAACCGAAATCGCAACCCCAATCTTCTGGGCTATCACTTGCTTCGGGAGTGGAAATGGTTAATACTTATTTTTACTCTGCGTCTTTTACATTTTTTATGTTGACCAACACGCTTTGACTAACCAACCAACTGTTAAGTCTGACGGCCGCTTGTATCTCACGCGCTCAATGGAGTTAGGGATATATGCCCCTAGGGGCACAGAAGACTCTTCGCTCTTTTTGAGGCTCGAGGTGAACGTACTAAAGGGCGAAGGGACTGCATGATGTAGTGATGGGACTGGTAACCACTCTTTGTGCAACCTTTGCCAGAGAGCTATGAACTTCATCCATTGCGAGAGCGCTATGAACTTCATCCATTGCTGCTCCTTTTAAAATTTGAAGCAACAACGTTATTTCAGTTTTCAGTTTGTACGTTTCAGCAACTTCTTACGCATGTTTGAGTCTTGCATTGAATTTCCCCATAGTTTTCACAAGGCTCCTTAAAAAAAATGTAATTCAAAACCTCTGATAGTTTTACCATGGTGTAACCGTGAATAGTGCACCTAAAATTTTAGTCCTACAGATGTGTTGCAAACACCATATACATCAACCAAACCATACGCCATTTCATAAAATCAAAACCCAACATTAAATATTTCACACGTTCCATTAAACAAAAGAGTTCATCAACACACATACAAAGCAGGAAATTGAAAAGGAAAAAAAGTACAAACGAAGGAAGAAAGCAGGAAGTAGTTAATTAGGGATATGGATTAAAACACAGAGGAGGACTTGGAATATGGATAGCTGGATAAGAGGACATATATGCATCAACACAGATAGAATGGGCCGAGGATCATCCCGCAAGAGGATCGAGCACTTGCCCCATGAACAGCACAGTTCCGGTGCTTTCTTCTCGGATGAGAAACATAAATGGGTGATCAGCCACAAAGTCTTCTTGCTTTTCAGGCAATTCACCTCCACCACCACCACCTCTTAAAACAGCAACAGTTATGGCTGCAGCAACTGTACCTTTTTCATTAACTTCAATAAAGGATTTCTGAAATATCCCAGAAACATATGGGTGCTCTCCAGGAGGCGAGTCCACCATCTCTGTCACATAACCTCCATGAGGACCACGCGTGAAAGGCAACACCAACCCTAGACTCTTCAGAACTTGGGAAGCTTCAAAACCAGAAGAAATCTTAAATTTGGGGATAAAGAAATCACCCACACGAATATGTTCAGAAGGAAGATGGCGATCTAGAAATCCTGATTGGGAGCAAACTCTCTGAGTCAAAGCTGGCAGTCCATCTCTTGCATCCGGAAGAAGCCAGCACATAGAGAAACGCCGGTCATTATAATAACTTTCCCGGTTAAGAAGCTTCAAGACTTTAAAGCCGTCGAAGGCACTTATCAACTGGCAAGACTTGCTGGTCATGAAAGGCACCGTAGCTGAGTTCCCGTTGAGAAGGTAGAAGTCGCGCTCTCTTGTGCGCTGTGGATCAAACGCATCAGTCCAATCTGCTTTGAAGTATAAAGCATTTGCAAAGATGAGCCTCGTTAGGATGTCAACTGATCTCGGAGGAAGAGCCTCCTTGATAAGGCCGTTAGTCTCCTTCTCGGCCCATGCATTCACTTCACTTCTCACTTCCTCGGGGTTGGCCTTGAAATTGACTTCCTTCAGAGCAGCCATGTAAGCAGTGTCCACTACATGTTTGAAAGCAGGTTTGAAAGGGAGAGACTTGTCCACCCAAACGCCATTGGCAAAAAGCACACGAGCTGCACTGCCATCAACCAAAACAGAAGTGACGAGTTCAGTGGCGAGGGAATTGAGGTCGTGGGTGGACTTGGACTTGAGGAAAGACAGAAACTGGTCCAGAGTTGGACCCTTTGTCCCAGCAGCTATGAGGCTCAGAACAATGTGGATGGATAGAGGGGAGAACACCATGTTCTTGTCGTTGAAATCAGTCTGAAGGAGTTGCTTTGTTATCTCTATTGCGACGTCGGTTTGGTGAGTGATGGATTCTTTGAGATCCATGGTTGCTGGCCTGCTGGGTCGGTACAAGGAGATGGGGCAGATGCCGTGAATGTTAATAAAGTTTTGGCCTTCATGAGATTTTTATAGCCAAAATGATAATATTAATAATTAAAAAAGGGGAAAATTTGTGTAAAGTTAATATCTACAAAAAAATGTGTGAAGATTTTATCTGTCCCGAGGAGGATCTTAACGATCTTTAATTGTCAGAAGCTCGATCATTGTCTCTGTTTCAGCTCTGCCAAAATCTCTTTGCGTAAAGCTTGAAGAATCTCTTTGAGTTGTCAAATCAGAATATCAGATTGAGCCAGAACTCTGAAGTTAATTAGTAGCTTAACAACTTGAATGAAGTGCCTGGTTAACTGGTTTATTGCAGAACAATGGCTCTTTTTGAGGCTCGAGGTGAACGTACTGCAAGTTTCTTTTGTGTAAATATCCTGACCAAAATCTCATCCTTGTCCCAGATTTATCTTGACAAGCTTTCATTTTCTATTTTGATTTCTATTTTGACAAGCTACTTTGAGTGGTCTGATCAGGCTAATGTGGGTTTTATATAGTAAACTAATTACTTAGTGTTACACAATGCATGTTTCTCCTTTGGTTTGTGTTTTGCCCTTACCTTAGGCCGGCCCATTATATTTATATGTGTTTGTTTTTTATTCAAGCACATATATTGATCAGTGTAAGTGTAACCGGTACTTATTTTCTGATAGCTGCAGGCTTGAACTAAACATATATAGAAACTGCCCACACCCTATGGATGTGGAAAAGTGGGTAGTTATTGGTTGTGGAAGTAGAAAGTTAGATAGAGTTTAATTTTTTTTTAATTAATTATTTATTTGTGTTTTGACTCTTTTATCCCTAACGATTAAATTATATGATGATTATTTAATATTTGAGGGTCATTTTGGTAAAAAAATTCTGTTTTGATCAACAACGTGTGTTTTCATTATAATAGTATAGATATATGTCATAGCACCATTGCTATATATCTCCAATGAATTTGTTTGAACCTAAATTTGGCAAGGCCCACCTGGCAGACAAATAGACCCGGCCCCACAAGTACTTTGCGTGAAACGTAGGGCAAGTCTATATGGTAATATGCAGGAAACCTAATGGGCCACAATCAAGTCTATTGTAATTGATGTTCGACTAATTACGACCAAGGTAAGGCTAACCATAAGCCGAGATACAGCTAACCCTAGCCGAGGTACGGCTAACCCTAGCCGAGGTACGGCTAATTAACCCTAGCCGAGGTACGGCTAACTATAAGCCGAGGTACGGCTAATTCTAGCCGAGGTATGGCTAACCCTAGCCGAGGTACGATCGACCCGAGGATTAGCTAAACGCAGCCAAGGCTCTATTGAATTTGACCGAGACGTTTGCTTAGCTGGGACAAGGCCGAAATCTTAGTGGGGGTTCAGCCAACCCTAGCTGGGATCATTCATACGCTTATGAGTAACTGAAGCATTCAAAGTCAATATTACCGAATTGGAGAATCTGGCTTAATTGAAGAAGATTAAGAGCTTTAATGCCTAAATTGTCAGTTATGTATTCAATTTTGAATTATTTTGTAATCAATACGGTCTCGACATTTAAAGCCGAGATTGTATCCTTTTATTTTCTACTATAAAAAGGACTATAGGAAACCTTGTTAGAGGTCCACGACCAAACAAAAAACTCATCTCAAATACAACGCAACATTCTCAAATTTCTATCAAGTCTCAATACTATCAACCTTCACTACATTTGTTTATCGCTTTCTTGCTGGTATTTTTCCTTTACTTTTCTGCACTTTACATTCCCTTTACTTTGCTGCTATTTATTTTTATGCATCACATTAATCTGCATCTTATTTTTTATTGCTTATTTAATTATCTTATATGTTGCAAACCATTTTGAGAAAATCATAAAAAGAATCACCAGGAGCGTTTGAATCCAGTAAACTAGTTTTCTAGGGTTCATGCGTTTCTTTGTCCGCACTCATATCGAAACAAGGCACCAGGGTAACTCCTTGTACTTTGATTTCGTCATTACCGTGACTTGCGAATATCTACGTCCTATAGATCTTTCGCCGGTCACTTGCACCTTCACATTCACTCACCGAGTTGCACATCACGAGGACGCCGGCGAGTAAACGCCGCTTCGTGTAAAGTCCTTGCAACCAAGGCAAAGAGAACCTACAGCCGAGATTGTTCCTTCCTCGGCTCACAATCGCAAGTTTAGAAGTCAGGTTGAAGCACAAGTTCAACAGTACAGATCAAAACCTCGCTTGGCCTTCCGGCCGCGAGTTGGCACGCCCGCGCACACGTCACCAAGCCAGAAGGACACGTGTAAGCAAAAGAAGCCCTCGGCCGTGTGACACGTGGCCGAGACGATTTTTGAGCAAACATCTTTTGGCACGCCCAGTGGGACCACATTCGGTGAATGGTATCAAGTCTTTACGCCAAATCACGGGGGAATCATTGTTACAGGTGTAGGCAGAGCGGCCATACCTCATCTTCTTGTCCAAATAGAAGAAATTTATCTAGAGACCCTGTTGTTCCAATGTCGACTTTCCCAGTGACATTGGCTCCATCGTCAACTTCCATAACAACGGGAATTCATATAACCGGGGCCGCAACAATTGGAGTCATTGCGGCCACAACATCAGCAGTTGCCACAACTAGTACCACGGTGTCAACCTTGCCTTCACCAAGCTTTCTTAGCCAACAGACACATGGTGTTTCTAGTTCAAGAGTGACAAGCAGTAATGATGTTGCCACAACAAACACAGGACCGTACCCTTGGGGACTTCCACCTGGATATAGTCCACCGTATGAGTCAGTCAGTGCACCTACCATAACAAATATTGGGCCATATCCCCAACAAGGATATAACCCGCTTTACGAGGCGACAAGTGCATCAGCAACAACAGCCGCTAGGATATAATCCATTGTATCAGGCCTTGCCTACACCAACAACATCAACAACGGTAGAACCACCAGTAACGACGGTGGACGTTTCATGGCATGACCTCAATAATGATGTTAACAATCTTGAAAGTAGCATTGGTCAACTTGGCCGAAGTCTTGAGAGTAGTATCGGACAGATGGGTCGAAATCTTGATGGTCTTGGCCGGAACCTTGAGAATAGCTTCACCCAGCTCAACCAAAATATGGGAGTACAATCCGAGATGATGAATGCTTGGTTGCGTTGGTTTCAAACCGGCACGGGAACACATGTAGCAAACGTTAATCAGATAGATGACAGCCGAAGCAGAGTTTTTGAACAAGGTCAGAGTAGTCGGATAAGTCAGGTACCAATGCAAACCAGACAAACAGAACAAATACAAGCTAGACCCGCCTCGGCTACTCAGGCCCCACTTCAACAACAAGCTGTTTCTAACGGTCAAGTTCTAGGCCAACAAGTTTTTCCTAATGGACGGATGTCCCAAAATTCAAGTGGTCTAACATTGACACAACCGAATCCAGGGTATCAAGTTCCAGACACAATCATAGCCAGCCCAATCTTGTTCACCAGACTCCCATCCAAAGTACAGCTGGGCCGCAACTTCGGCCGAACCCGGTGTATACTCAACCGCCAACATATCAGACCGGACTTTTTCAGCACCAAACAAATTTTATTCCCCATATTCCAACTCAATCAAATGTGATTCCTCAAGCTCATTGCCAACATGCGTATATGCCGCAACATATCGTGAATACACAGGCATTGCCAGCCCAATTGATAAATCCGGTTTATCAGGCTCAAGCTACTCATTTTGTTGGCCAACCGTGTCCCCTGCCAAACAACTATGAGATAGGCCACAACCAAGTTATTAACCAAGCAAACGGAGATCATGGATTTCAATGGCAGCTGAATCACCAGTTACCACCACAACCGGGTCATGCGGTGATAGACAATCAGAACAGACCTGTTTTTGTCAACGAAGTGCAAAATTTGGTGGAAGGCATGGTGGGCGACCTTCGTCAACGGGTAGACAGACCTACGTATACAAAGCCGTATCCACCTTATGTTGATCAGGTTCCTTTTCCACACCGGTACCGGGTTCCAACGTTTCATTTGTTCTCTGGGGATGCTTATCAGTCCACCGTAGAACATATTGGGCGTTTCATTTCACAATGTGGTGAAGCCAATTGTGAAGAGAATCGAATGCAGTTGTTTAGCAATTCTCTCACCGGGTCAGCTTTTTCGTGGTTCGTCAATCTCCCACCCAACTCCATTCAGTCTTGGAGAGATCTTGAGAGAGCATTCCATGATCATTTTCACAAGGCGGAACAAAACATTCCTGTAGCCGAATTGGCCAAATCTTTTCAAACGGCCAGTGAGACTGCCCAAGAATACATTAGCATGTTCAAACTCCTTCGAACCAGGTGTAAAGCACAATTATCAGAGTCTGAGTTTGTGGAGATGGCGTTGGCCGGGCTAGGCTTCGAATTCAGGAAGAAATTTGAGGGGTTGACATTCAGAGATCTCTATGAACTCGAATTCAGGGTTACCAGATATGACTCTATTTTGAGGGAAGAAGTTCAGAAGAGACTTGCTTCGAAGGGTACTTATTACATGAATCAGGCCGTGGGTTCGGCTCACATTGAAGAGTGGAGGAGTGATGAAGATATGGCCGAAATTAATTCGGCCGAGTTTACAGTAAACCAACCATTTGTGTGCAAGGCTTTAGAGAAAGCCGAGTCCATCACATATCCAATGCATAACACACAAAAAGCATCATCACGCACATACACATTTGACATTCGTAAGGCCGATTTGATCTTTGATCAACTTCTGGCCGCAAAATTGATTAAATTATCTTTTGGACATGTCTTGCCATCTGTTGAACAGATGAAGGGAAAAGTATTTTGTAAATTTCATAATTCTTGGAGGCACTCAACTAACAATTGTATCGTTTTTCGTGATGTCATACAGGATTTGATTGAGCAGGGAAAGTTAAAGTTCCCAGACAAGGCTAAATCTACAATGAAGGTGGATAGTGACCCATTCCCAAATACTACTGTGAACATGGTGGATGTTCGATTCAGCCCAAATTCAGACCAAAAAGATCTTTCTATGGCGGAAGGAGTGATGGTTGGTACAATCAAGCTTTCCCCATCCAGGTTGACCGCTTCTAAGGCTCTCACGGCTACTGTGCTTTGCAGCAGGTGTCACAAAGAGCTTGGCATTGATCAGATATTACAGCCAAAAGAGGCCGATAGCCAACAGATTAAGGAGAAGGGCAAGCAGCCGGATCAAGAAATTTGGCAGAAATCAAGGCCACAACCTCGGCAATCAGAGTTAAGGCCGAATGACAGTTTAAGCCCAAAGCCACAGACTTGGTTTGATCGGAAACGGCCATCTTTTGCCGCGGAGTCAAGTCATATTAGAGAAATGGTTACCATGAATGACCGTCCTACTGCCAACAAGGTTGGGCAAGTCCCTATCCGAAGAAGACTTTCTTATGATAGTCCTCCCCGTGACAAAGGCAAAAGAGAGCAGAATCCAGAAGAATACAGCCGAGCTGATCGTACTGGTTCAGCTAAATGGAATTTTGTTGGAAGTGGTGACAAAGGCAAGAAAGAGCAGATCTCAGAAGAGTACAGCCGAACTGATCGTACTGGTTCGGCTAAATGGAATTTTGTTGGAAGTGGTGACAAAGGCAAGAGAGAGCAGATCTCAGAAGAGTACAGCCGAACCGATCGTATTGGTTCGGCTAAAAGGAATTTCGTTGGAAGTAGCGACAAAGGCAAAAGAGAGCAAATCCCAGAAGAGTATAGCCGAACTAATCGTACTGGTTCGGCTAACATGAATTTTGTTGGAAGTCGTAGAGGAAATATGAGATATGAAGAGAAAAGGTTACCAACCTACAAGCCTCCTGTCACCTATGATAACAGATGGTATGGTAGGATGTCCAGAGACCACCGAATTGCACCATTGAGTAAAACTCAAAAACGCCGACAGCAACGAGAACTCGCTTTTGCTAGGAAGGTAGAAGAGGTGAAACAAGGTCGGGAAGAGAAGAGGGGTGAGGAACGAAGGATGCGAGAGAGGTCTGATTTGAAGGAGAAAAAGGAAAATCAAATTGGAAAACATTATCAGATAATTCATGACGCAGTTGAGACTTTGCAGCGGCGACATCAGAAATCAGAAACAACAAGGCATGTTACTTCGAGTTCAACCTCGATGGTGACTCCAGAGGCAACGTTGAAGGCATGGCAGAAAGAGGCTTGCTCATTCGATCTTAAAGCCCACAGCTTACTGAAGATAAACAAGTGTCCCCCAGTTGTTGTACAGAGACACTTGAATCCACCGTTTACTCCTGAGGGTTTGGAGGTGATGAGAGCATACCATAAGAAGCATTCAGCTATCAGCCTTTACGGTATGACCGAGGTCGAAGAGACCTTATTCTCAGAATTATCAGTATCAGAGGAGGATTACTTGGCAAAGCCCTGTATGGGACGAGGTTTGAAAGCTATGTTCCAAGCATTGTGAGAAAGTTCTTGTCCAGCTTTACGCCCGGCCGTGGATTCATCATCTTTGCCAATTTCTGAAGAAGATTTTGTATTTTTACAAGAGTACCACCGTAGTTATTCGGCTGAGAAGTTATACGGCCTCACTCCAAAAGAGGAAGCTTTAGCAGACGCATTCGACAAATATATGACAGAGAAAAAGAAACAATCCAGCCAACGAAGTTCAGTAAGCAAGCCAAAGGTAGAAGTCAACGATGTGATTCAAACTGATCATCCGAAGGTTGAAGTGCTGCGAAGTAAGTTACCTCCTTTTTCAGCCAAAGATTGGGCTACAATGAAGGGATATCATAAAACTAACTCAGCCTTGGCTTTATACGGGCCAACATGGGAAGAACAGGACACCCTCAAGGCTTTGGCAGAAAATCCTGAGCTGGAACCCATAATGGTACAAGGTACGGCAAGCGCTGGTTTAAAGATTTTGTATCAGGCAAAGTTAGAGGGCTTGGAGTTAGCAGCAGATACTACCAATTTACCAATTTCCCAAAAAGATCTCAAATATTTGAGGGAATACCACAAGATGTATTCAGTAGTGAGCACTTACGGGATTGTCCACCAAGAAAGAGAATTGTTGGTCAGGATGGATGCACGTATCAAACAGCGCGAGGATGAGTATGCGGCCGAGCTAAGCAAAGAGGACTCTGGCTTTGAGTTCGAGGAGGAACCCGAGGCCATGATCATGGATTGTGACGAGGTTCAACAAATAGTGTCCGCTGTCATGTCTAGTGATGAGGTTGGGCAGACTCAGGCTGAGGGTGAACAGTTTCAAATTGAAGATGAGCACGAGATGATTGAAGTGGAAGAGGCGAGAGTTAATGACCGTGATAATGCCCCTTCGGAGGATCAGATTTGGGACGAAAATGTAGAATTATCACCAACAAACCAAGTACAAACATCATCAGCCGAGGAAGCAGAGGCCCAGGTAAATATGGTTTATGTTTAGCCAATAGATTTTCTTGCACAACCAGACCAGCCAAACGCAATAGAAGGTGACGTTGAAGACAAACTTTTACCAAAGATTTTTATTGAAGAGCAGTCTCAGGCTCACTTCTCGAAGCCAACACCAGACATGGTAAAGCACATAAAACCTTTGTACATTACTGCATGTTTCAAAGGTTATCCTATTTCCAAGGTTTTGGTTGATGGCGGGGCTGCTGTGAACGTCATTCCTATGTCCGTGGTGATAAGGTTGAAGAAGGCAGAGAAGGATATTTTGCCTGCGGATTTGGCAGTGTATGATTTTTCCGGTACCAAGAAGAAAACAGTGGGGGTTATGCCTCTTGAAGTAACCGTGGGAAGCAAAAGTATTGTTACTGGTTTCTATGTGATTGATGCTGGAACTACTTACAATGCTATTCTGGGTCGAGATTGGATTCACAAGCACATGTGTATCCCGTCTACTCTTCATCAATTATTGATCTTCTGGAATGGAGATGAAGTTGAGGTCGTCAGGGCTGATGATAAGCCTTTCAGAGCCACGGCTAATGTTGTGGAAGCCGCATATTATGATGAACTTGTGGGTCCATCTGAGATCCAAAGAGAAGATAATACTGGGCGAATCACTGGGATCACCATGCGCAGGATGGTAACACTTGGCGCCGAGACCGTTTTGGAAGACTCGGAGCGTCCTGCCTTGGCTAAACTTTTTGACTCATTTATCAATGAGTGACAGCCAAAAAGAGAATGAAGGAATGGCTGCAGTGGAGTATTCAATGACCAACTTGCTGGCCTACTGGCATGAAAGGGCCGCTCAAAATAACGCGGCCGTCAACCTTGTTGAATTTTTAGCTGAGAGTAACCATGAAGAAGAGATCCAGATGGATGACCTCGGCCCTGCCCCGGCCGAGTTAGAAGATACTCCAACAGAGGTAGAAGATCCACGAGAAGAAATCAATCTTGGTACACCTGAAGACCCAAAATTGCTCTTCATTAGTAAGCTACTATCCAACGAGACTAAGAGGGAGCTCGAAGCTTTACTTAGGGAGTTTAAAGATTGTTTTGCTTGGGATTATCATGAGATGCCCGGGTTAGACCGGAGCATTGTACAACATAGACTACCTTTGTATGATGCTTGTAAACCTCATAAACAGCCACCACGGCGTTTTTCCGCCGAGGTGCAGCTAGAAATAAAAAATGAGATAGAACGGTTGCTTTATGCTGGTTTTATTCGTACTGCTAGGTATGTGGAATGGATATCTAACATTGTGCCAGTTAAAAAGAAAAATGGAAAAATTAGAGTCTGCATTGATTTTCGAAACTTGAATGTGGCAACTCCTAAAGATGAATATCCAATGCCCATGGCCGACCTTCTAGTAGATGGGGCGGCACGCTATGAAATTTTATCTTTCATGGATGGCCATGCAGGATACAACCAAATTTTTATAGCCAAAGACGATGTGCATAAAACGGCTTTTAGGTGCCCCGGGGCTTTAGGAACTTATGAAAGGGTTGTTATGCCGTTTGGCCTCAAAAATGCTGGAGCCACATACCAGCGGGCAATGAACATGATTTTTCATGATCTCATTGGCCGGACAGTTGAAGTATACATAGATGATGTTGTCGTCAAGTCATGTAAACGGCAAAACCATATAGCCAATCTCCGTCAGGCATTCGAGAGGATGAGAACTCATCATCTAAAGATGAACCCACAAAAGTGTATCTTCGGGGTTTCCGCTGGCAACTTCTTAGGTTTCCTTGTACACCAACTTGGAATCGAGGTGGATAAAAACAAAGCCAAATCCATCATAGATGCGCCGCCTCCAACAAACAAGGTGGAGTTACAATCCTTTCTCGGAAAGGTCAATTTCTTGAGACGATTTATAGCCAATTCAGCTGGAAAGATCCAGCCATTTTCGTCATTATTGCGCTTAAAAACTGAAGAACAATTTTTATGGAAAGTCGAGCACCAGCGCGCATTTTATGAAATAAAACGTTACCTTGCTACCCCACCAGTTTTGGTACCTCCAGACCGAGGACGGCCGCTCAAGCTATACATAGCCGCGGCTAAAAATTCGATTGGCAGTTTTCTAGCCCAAGACAATGAACAAGGACGAGAAAGGGCTGTATATTATTTGAGCAGAATTCTGACAGATGTGGAAGAGAGATATACTCCAGTTGAAAAGCTGTGTTTAGCTTTATATTTCTCGGCCATCAAACTACGACATTACATGCTGCCGTCAGTAGTCCATGTCATATCTAAGACAGATTTGATCAAATATATGCTCACTCGTCCAATTATCCGAGGTCGCATTGGCAAGTGGACAATGGCTCTATCGGAGTTCACTTTTAAATATGTTCCTCAGAAGTCTGTTAAGGGACAAGCATTAGCAGACTTCTTGGCTCACCACCCTTCTAAAGAAATCGAACCAATGGAGGAGGTAGAGATCGGTGCTATTAATACTGTGTCCATGCAAAATAACTTCTGGACTATGCACTTTGATGGTTCAAGCACAGACACCTCGGCTGGGGCTGGAGTTGTCATCGAATCTCCTGAGGGAGAGTTGTTTCAATTTGCTTTTCAACTTGGATTTCCTTGTACCAACAATCAGGCCGAGTACGAAGCCCTGATTATCGGCATGGAAATACTGCAAGAGATGGGTGCTCGCCGAGTGTTGATACTCGGAGATTCTCAGTTGGTTATTAACCAATTAATAAAGGAATTTAAATGCACAAGTTGGTCGTTGCTGCCTTATTACGCTTTGGCGGATCAATTAGCAGAGGCTTTCGATAGAGTGTCTTTCGCTCATATCCCACGTAAAGAAAATTCTAGTGCCAACGAAATGGCGCAGTTGGCTTCAGGCATGAATTTAACCAAGAATGAGGGCAGCCGGACCATCAAAGTTTTAAAACGGACTATGCCGGCCTTACATGAGCGAGGAGTGCCAATGGAAATTTTTGTGATAAATGTGGATCCATCTGATTGGAGATATCCCATCATCAGGTTCCATGACAACCCTGAGGGTAGCCATGATCGCAAAATAAAAAATTTGGCTAGAAATTTTGTCTTGTACAAGGATCAGGTCTACCGTAAAAGTGCTGATGATTTACTATTATTGTGCCTAGCAGGACCGGATGCAATGAAGGTTATGCGAGAAGTACATAAGGGGATTTGTGGGGCTCATCAAGCTGGAATAAAGATGCGTTGGTTGATTCGAAGGCACGGCTATTATTGGCCGACTATAGTAAAAGACTGCATTGAGTTCGCTCGTAGTTGCAAAGAGTGTCAGATTCATGGACCTCTACAACGTGTGCCTGCTGCACTGTTACACCCAATTGTTAAACCATGGCCCTTTCGAAGTTGGGCAATGGATATCATTGGCAAGATTCATCCGCCTTCTTCCAAACAGCACGTTTTCATTTTAGTCGCTACGGACTTTTTCACCAAGTGGGTTGAGGCCAAGCCTTACACTTCAATTACAAGTGAAACGGTGATCACTTTCATTAAACAGGAGATAGTACATAGGTTTGGCATCCCGGAAACCATTACAGCCGATCGCGGGTCAGTCTTCATCTCAGAAGCTATGCACACGGTTACTAAGGAGCTAGGGATTAAATTGATTCATTCTTCTCCCTATTACCCCAAGGCAAATGGCCAAGCAGAAGCTTCTAACAAGGTGGTTATCAACGTTCTGAAAAGAATGATTGCAGACAAGCCACACGATTGGCATAATGTTTTGTCTGAATCTCTGTGGGCCCTACGGACCTCAAAGCGTTCTGCTACTGGAACGACCCCATTTGCCTTAACATATGGCCATGACGCCCTGCTTCCGGTCGAAATACAAATTAAAGCTCTACGCGTGGCAGAACAGAATAGTCTAACTAGCGGTGACTACACTCAGGCAATGTTGCAAGAATTAGAAGAACTTGACCAAGCTCGATTGGATGCCCACAATCGAATGGAGGCCCAGAAACGCGCTGTTGCACGTGCATATGACAAGCGAGTTAAAAATAAATTTTTTGGAGAAGAAGACTTGGTTTGGAAGGCAGTTTTGCCTGAGAAAACGAAAGATCCAAAGTACGGAAAATGGTCGCCGAAATGGGAAGGCCCATTCATTGTTGATCGAATCCTCGGGAATGGGGCTTATCACCTTCGCGATCGGGATGGAGAATTGCATCATATGCCTATTAATGGTCAACATTTAAAACGGTATTTCCCTACCGCATGGGAGATGCTGGAACATCATTCATAACAAAGTGAGTCGGCTTTACATTCATGAAGACAGTAGCCGCCTCACTTGGGGGGGCTAAGAATCTTAGATCTTAGAATCAATATGATGTTCCAAATAAAACTAAGATTATATGATTTTCCAGATGAAGGTGAAGTCGGCACTAGGGCGACTTCCACCACGGCTACTTTCTTTTCAGCCGCAGTCGGTCTGAATAAATGATGCGTATCCAAAAGTGTACAACCAAGTTACTTATCCAAAATGGTAGTCATGGCCGTGGCCGTGAATTAAGCTAGATATTACCGCAGCTACATTTGGCCGAGCCAATGACCACGGCTACATTTGGCCGAACCAATGACCACAGCTACATTTGGCCGAGCCAATGACCACGGCTACATTTGACCGAACCAATGATCACAGCTACATTTGGCCGAGCCAATTATTAGTACTGCTATATTTGGCCGAGCCAATTACTACCACGGCTACATTTGGCCGAGCTAATTCTAGGCGTGACTGGATTTTTAAACGCATAAGAAAGCTGGGAATAGCTGAGAATATGAAATCATGTAAAAGTCAAGACAAAAGATGTTAAAGCCGGATCAAACGGCAAAACATAAGACAATGATCAATCCATATAGCCGGCCAAGGTGGCTTTATTTGCCCAAAATAAAAAAAAAATTTCAGAATATTGCTATTATGATAAACATCGGTTGTCAAGTCGAGATTACCATCAAAGTAAAATTTTCGCCCACGCAGCCCAATCAGCGCTACTTTTTGTCATTACACGATCAAGATCATCTTTCACAGCCAAGAATTCTAGGGTGGCTTTTCCATAGGTTGAGAAAGTTTCAAGCTCCTTTTGGTGTTCGTTGGATTCTTGGTTGATAGTGGCTATGGTTGTAGCCATCCGGTGCCGAATTACATTCACGCGCTTTTCCAACTCAGCTAATTCTTGAACATCTTGGTCGTAGATATGACGTAGTTCTATGAGTTGCATTGCACGAGAGTTTTGTCGTATGACAATGTTCCCATATTTGCTTTCAAGAGGCCGGCCGCTGTCCCATTTTTTCAAAGCATTGGCGAAGGTTGCAACACTGACATCAGTAACCCTTAGGTGGTCTTCAATTTCTCGGACATTCTCAGGACTGAAATGATGGGCTGAAATGAGAACATTTAAGGCTTCTTTGAAGCGACCATATAGGTTATCAGTAACCACACCCAGAAGTGGAGAATCACAAAGATCTCGTATAAACTCGGCCGCAGCCATGGTTTCATCATTATCAATCCTCTTTGGCTTTAGATATGCCTGGTTGTTGAGTTTGTCCAACAATGCTAATGTGTCTATTGACAGCAGAGGAGCTGATAGAATGGCCTGTACCAAATTACGGAAGTATGAATATGAAGAAGAGTCACGGCTATGTATTGAGGCCGTTGGCGTATAAAAAAAAAAGGGAAAAGAAAATCATCTCAGCTACGATTTTGAGCATAGAGTTCTAGTCCTGGAAATTTACCTGGTTAAGAGGCTGCTGTTGAGGACTTGCTAGTGTCTGTAAAGCATGGATTGGAGAAGGCAAGCATTCATAGGCATGTTCCATCGGCTCAAGAGATTCTTCGTGCCGACAAGTTAATTCCTCGTCCTACCTCAGAAGAATAATACATGATTTTCTAACCCGAAACGCTCTTGGTTAATTTGTCGAATAAATGGGAAGGGAATAATACCTCGTCATTTTTGGGTAAGGACTGAGCCGAGTCTCCAGGTGAAGTAGTGTCTACATTGGCAACACGAGTTTCAACCACCTCTTGGTCATCTTCGATAAGTAACTCCATCGTCCGATCACTATTAACTGAGCCAGTAGGCGAGACCTCTACAATGAGAGGTTCTTTTTGCCTCTTTGAAGCCGAAGGTCTCTCACTATCACCTACGGCAGACGTCCCTAAAAAAAAAAATGTTATATTGAGTGACGTCCACCGTGGTTTAAGGTAAAATTATTCGAAGCAATTAATTGGTACATACCTTGTCGCGGCATTGTTAGCTTGAGACGCCCGATGACATCTGAGTCATCCATAATCTGATCCGACCGTATCCTCTTCTGCACGCCTTGGCGTTCAGGGCCATCAGCAATACCGCGTATAAGTCGACGTGTGAATATGCCCATCAAATCTGCATCAACGAATTTTCGGGAATAATTGGACCACCAAGTTGCAAAGACAGGGGTGAGTCTGCTACTCGGTTGAAAGATTGTCATGTTGAAATTATTGAAATATTGGCGGTAACGTCTTGAGACCGAACTACACATGCTCTTCGATTTAAACATTCGGCGCCACGAACATAACCGATTTTCAGAATGTTGATATGGAACCGGGCAGCTCTGAATGAGTCTAAACTGACGAGCGAAATAGTTTGGGAGGTATACTTCAACTCCAGGTTTACGTTTACCAGAGATGGTAAGCCCATAATGTAAATCTCGTGCAATCAGAAAGGTGCCCCAGATTTCTCTCATTGCAGTCTCACGCACGGCTTCGTCTCCTGAACCCTGTGCAGAAGAGATCGGATCCCATTCATAATAGCAAACAGAGAAGTCCTCTAAACTTCGAAGAGTATAAAACATTTTGAAGCAATTTTCAAATGACATGTAGGATGAAGGCACGGCCATAAGTTGTCGACTTAAAACACCATCATAGTGATAATTAGGTCCGGTAGTAGACAATTGCGGGAAATAGGCTCGTAGCCACAATTGAAAAATCCAAAGTGGCCCACCAGCATCTGGATTCATTTGGTTGGTCACAATGTCGTGTAGGCATCTATAGAGATAAGCAAGGACAAATGGGCCGAGGGCTAGTTTAGTACCCGAACCTCGGCTAGTGCCGCATAATCACGAGGACACTGTCCTGACTTACAACAGAATATGTACTTGCATAACCAGTAAAACAAGAAGGCCGCATGTTCATCCTTCTTGACCGGTTTTCTATTTAACGAATCTGAATCGACTTCAGCATAACTTTTGTATAAAGTACTGTAGTTGCGGGATCTCTTCGATTTGTTCATAGCTTCTTTATGTTCATCCTTATCATGAAGCTTAGGAGGAAGCATACTGTCCATGAAAGCAGTTGGAAGTCTGTGATTTGCACTAATTTCAGTGCCAATGGACGGTAGACCAGTAAGGGTACATACGTCCAAAATGGTAGGGCTCATGTAACCTAACGGCAAATTCATTGTGTTAGTAGCTGAGGACCAAAAACATAAGGCTGCTGCTAGTATGGGTTTTTCTATGACCAACTCCTGCTCTGTGAGTTTGATGGCATCATAGATACAAAGTTGTCGCCATTGGTCAGCGAAGAAATACTTCATTCTTGGCACCCAAGTTTTCCATTCATCTGTGAGAGTTGGCCAACCTTGTGGTTTTGAAGGGCTCCATGAGGACCAGTCGCGTTTGACAAAATGGCTAGAGCTGTCTGTTTGGTACTCGTCAAGAACCTTTGTAATTTTTTGTGGCATACCATCGGGGAAATGAGGTCCCAAGTAGCAAGATGGAGGAGTCTCCCCTACCAATTCATGAATCACTTCAGCATGCAACTTGTCGGTCACGGATAGCAGAGCTTTATTGTATCTCTCTGAAAATTCTTCAGCTTCATCTTCCGATTTCTCACCCATATGTGTGATGATGCAAATTTTGGAATTAGTGAATTGTGGAAAGGTGATGGAAATTTGGTGTACGGAAAACCATGACAGGGGGCTATGTATTTATAGAGGACATGAACTCATGACTCCTTTTCCAACAAGAAAAAGGATTCTCAAAATCTTATGGAAAAGGGATATGTATTTATGGAGGCCAGGAACTCATGATTAACAGATTCCTTTTCCAACAAGAAGAAGAATTCTCAAGGTCTGTTAGAAGAAGGGATATGATTATGCATCCCGTTTTGAAGAAAAAAAAAACAATAAAAATTATGGTGCATAATCTAGGTATTAAATCTAATTAAATGGCAGCCACTTCTTATTATATGAGCTTGAGATGGCAGCCATTTGATTTAATTGGGAGGTATGCAAAGAAGAAGTATCCAATTAAATGGCAGCCACTTCTTATAATATGAGTTTGAGATGGTAGCCGTTTGATTTAATTAGGAGGTGTGCAAAGAAGAGTCACGGCTAGATTTTGAAGCCGTGACAAAATTAAAATTAATATATATATATATATATATCTCGGCTAGCTCTTCATGAAGCCGAGGTTACGAAAAAGGAAAGCTGCGGCTATATTTTGAAGCCGAGGTACACCAAAAGGAAAGTCACGGCTAAATTATGAAGCCGTGGTATATATAAAAAAAAAATCAATTAAAGTGGTCCTTGCCAAACAAAGTCCATCAATAATCCTACAATCCCTTAACCACTCAGCATCGAGGCCGAAGCTCAAGGGACTGGGGGGGCTCTGTTTGAACCTAAATTTGGCAAGGCCCACCTGGCAGACAAATAGACCCGGCCCCACAAGTACTTTGAGTGAAACGTAGGGCAAGTCTATATGGTAATATGCAGGAAACCTAATGGGCCACAATCAAGTCTATTGTAATTGATGTTCGACTAATTACGACCAAGGTAAGGCTAACCATAAGCCGAGATACGGCTAATCCTAGCCGAGGTACGGCTAACCCTAGCCGAGGTACGGCTAACCCTAGCCGAGGTACGGCTAATTAACCCTAGCCGAGGTACGGCTAACTATAAGCCGAGGTACGGCTAATTCTAGCCGAGGTACGGCTAATTCTAGCCGAGGTACGGCTAACCCTAGCCGAGGTACGATCGACCCGAGGATTAGCTAAACGCAGCCAAGGCTCTATTGAATTTGACCGAGACGTTTGCTTAGCTGGGACAAGGCCGAAATCTTAGTGGGGGTTCAGCCAACCCTAGCTGGGATCATTCATACGCTTATGAGTAACTGAAGCATTCAAAGTCAATATTACCGAATTGGAGAATCTGGCTTAATTGAAGAAGATTAAGAGCTTTAATGCCTAAATTGTCAGTTATGTATTCAATTTTGAATTATTTTGTAATCAATACGGTCTCGACATTTAAAGCCGAGATTGTATCCTTTTATTTTCTACTATAAAAAGGACTATAGGAAACCTTGTTAGAGGTCCACGACCAAACAAAAAACTCATCTCAAATACAACGCAACATTCTCAAATTTCTATCAAGTCTCAATACTATCAACCTTCACTACATTTGTTTATCGCTTTCTTGCTGGTATTTTTCCTTTACTTTTCTGCACTTTACATTCCCTTTACTTTGCTGCTATTTATTTTTATGCATCACATTAATCTGCATCTTATTTTTTATTGCTTATTTAATTATCTTATATGTTGCAAACCATTTTGAGAAAATCATAAAAAGAATCACCAGGAGCGTTTGAATCCAGTAAACTAGTTTTCTAGGGTTCATGCGTTTCTTTGTCCGCACTCATATCGAAACAAGGCACCAGGGTAACTCCTTGTACTTTGATTTCGTCATTACCGTGACTTGCGAATATCTACGTCCTATAGATCTTTCGCCGGTCACTTGCACCTTCACATTCACTCACCGAGTTGCACATCACGAGGACGCCGGCGAGTAAACGCCGCTTCGTGTAAAGTCCTTGCAACCAAGGCAAAGAGAACCTACAGCCGAGATTGTTCCTTCCTCGGCTCACAATCGCAAGTTTAGAAGTCAGGTTGAAGCACAAGTTCAACAGTACAGATCAAAACCTCGCTTGGCCTTCCGGCCGCGAGTTGGCACGCCCGCGCACACGTCACCAAGCCAGAAGGACACGTGTAAGCAAAAGAAGCCCTCGGCCGTGTGACACGTGGCCGAGACGATTTTTGAGCAAACAGAATTACACACACGTACAGAGAAAGATGAGAATGAAACACGTCATACAAAGTGTACGTGAAGGCTTCTTGGGTAAATGAATTTGAAAAAAGTTCAAGATCGAGGGATGTAGATATCATCATAACTACAGAGTTCAGAGTTCACTCTGAATATCTGACTTCACCACTCACAAGAGTGAAAGAGATTTTAATGAGCTTCTACTATATATATAGAACGTCTGAAGTGAAGAGACTTTAGAGCTTCTACTATATATATCCTCATCTATCAAAAATGAAAGCTTCTACTATATATATTTGGTGAAATAAATCAATCACACTATATTATTTAAAAAAAATTATAATTATAAACTGCAAAAGTGCAAATAATTTCCAAAAGATAACCAAAAATGCATGAGTGACACTTGCAGCTCCAAAAGATAACCAAAAGGATTTTCTGGGGAACCATTTAATTTCGTCATGCAGAAAAAGTAACGATCCATTTTCGTATTCCAATGCGCATGCGCATCATTAAAAACTTATTAGATCGAAGTAAGAAATTAAACGTGGCTAGGCTAATCAGATACCCTTTCCAATTAATTTGTATAATTTTTTTTTTTGGACAATGAATTAATTTGTATAAATAAAGGGTCATCCTCGCAACGTACACTGCAGTCTACCATTTCAGTGAAACGTTGAGTGAAAATCATATCTGAAGGACCACTAGCTCGCCCTGCAAAAGCAAGCAACCAGTATGTCTTGGTCTCAGTTTATCGAGGCATTCACTCATGTTCACCATGTGGTTCATGAGGGTGTGACCGCTGCAGTATCGGCTACACCGGCTGTGCACAAGGCAATTCATGACGGCGTTGTAGCGGCTGCACCGGTTGTTCACAAGACTATTCATGATGGGGTGGTGTCGGCTGCACCGACTGTTGGGGATGTAGCAGCTGCTATAACAACAGCTGCCCCAGTTATCACGGCTGTGCTTCCATTTTCTGCCCCAGTTGTGGGTCCTGTTGCGGCGGCTGCTGGTGCGGTTGTGGCCATCTCTGAGGTGGTTAAGACTGCTTCAAATAATCAAGGGAAATAATTAGACGTACTTTTTCTTAGGGTCTGGGGTTTGTAATCTCTTTTTTTCTTTTTTTCTTGTTTCTGGGTCTTTCTTTCTCTTTTTCTGCATTGTGCTTATGGTTTTTCTTCTCGTTTCAAGTACTTGGCCGGACTTGGGGCAAGGTTTGTGATGTTCAATTGGTATCATGAAGTAGTATTAATTTTACAGTTCTTGCTTTTTAGAAGATTATTGAATGTTTGCTAATGAGAACAAATTCCAAAGATCGAGTGTTTAATTGTGGCTTAAATTGAATAAGCCAAACTGAAATGGCTTTACATTTGGACCAAGCCCATAACCCATTGAAATTAAATTACAGACGCCGGAAATTTATTCAGGCCACAATTTCGTTCTATTTATTGTGGGAGAAAGACTTCTAGAATCTTCAATTGTCGTGTGTTTCTCAATTTAGCCCCAATATTTAATCTTTGATTTACGACCAAATCTTATCCTGAGCTTCACATGGATCCTGTTGTCATCACACATCAAATTGTTGACGTGGTTGGAGCCGTCAGATCTTACCAGTAGAACAACAGTGGTGGTGGTCAAATGAGCTTCTTGTGCTCTAAATTTGGATGCCGAATATGTCCAGATCCGCAGATCGAAGCAATCGTATATTTCTCTATAAGCTCATGCATGATGTTGACGATGACTATGATGCTTTAATCATTGTCCCAAAAAAAAAAAAAAGACTATGATGCTTTAATATTCCAGAGAAAACGCTTGATCTAGGGGATATTTACAAGTGAGGGAAAAAAAATCATTTAGATGTAACCAAGTCAACTTTATGAACAAATTCAAATTTTTTTATATGATTTCGCTTAAAAAAAATTCGATTTCATGAATTCGTATCTAGCCACTTCTGTAAAATTCATAAATGTGATATGAAAAATATTTCAATATTGGATATGACTATGATTACGTATCCGTAATGTTACCGTAATCCTCGCCGTAATTCACTAGATATGAAATAGAATACTATGCTTACTCCAGCAATAGAAAAAATAAAAAACCAAGTGATCGACAACCATACTCTTTCAAAAATGCAATATGATGAAATCGTACCTACCACTTTAGTACAATTCATGAATATGATAATTAATTACATTTCCAAAGTGTTACCGTAATTCTCACTATAATTCAACCATATGCCTTCATAAATTAATAAATATGATGGAATCTTACCTAGCCACTTTTGTACAATACATAAATGTGATTTGAAAAATATCTCAATACTGGATACGATATGTGGGGGAATGAAATTAAATATAAAATTAAATGGGTTTGGCCCATTTAATTAATTATTTATTTATTAATATGGTCCGGATCTGCGAAGCCCAAGCCCAGTAAAATCGAAAGGACCTGGTCATATGAAGAAGTTACTTGGTCCTCAATTCAGGGAATGAGTTACTTGGTCCTCAATTCAGGGGAGGAGTTACTTGGTTCCCAATTTTAGGGAGAAGTTACTTGAAGCACAAGCTGTATCCTTGCCTATAAAAAGAGGGTCAAGAGACCAGGTAAACCATCTCATCGACACTGATTCACTTCACTCAACTAAGAAATATATTGACTTAGGCATCGGAGGGTTTTCTGCAGGTACCCCCCCCAACGAGTCAGCGAGTCGACGAGTCATCGAATCACCTCGTCGAAGAGTCAACGAGTCAGGGAGTCGAGGAGTCATCGAGTCACCTCGTCAAGGAGTCGACGAGTCAGGGAGTCGACGAGTAATCGAGTCACCTCATCGATGAGTCAATACGTCAACGAGTCAACAGTCAAACAAAGTACCTCGCGGTCAAACAAAGCATCTCGATCGTGATTCATCCATTCCCGCTCCAGTCCGATATTTGTGGTGAGTCAAAGTCTAACTGATTTTTTCCTCACCAACACGATCATAATTTATTTTTTGTTTAAATCACAATAGCAGATATGATGATAATTACATTTCCATAGTACAACCGTAATTCTTGTTGTAATTTCACATAAAAATTAGCATTTTATGCGTAGTCAAGCAGTAAAAGAAAAAAATCGAGTGATCGACAGCCATGAGACATTCAAAATTAAGAGAGTTTTGAGACCTCATACGATCCTTAGTCGAACACTACATATGTTTGGATATTGTCAAGTTTTCCACCCTAAGCATTTGTAAGTATCAAAAAGTGCATTTTGTGATAGTTTAAATATCATTTGAGAATTTTACCCTTTATATATTATCAATGAATGAGAAAGGGTGGAAATGCAATGGAGATCTCATCTGCCTCTTTGGCTCAACGAAATTCATGGAAATATGTGGGAAAATTATCTGGATCAATTTTTGTGATGAAAAATTCATCACACCAACTGCTACTACACCACTGCTAATACACACACTGCCACGACCATACTGAAAGATACTACTATACTTCTGGCCTAGCTGATTTTATCACTAAAATGGCCTCAATTACAAAAGTTCCAAGATACCATCGAATACGATTGCAACCTTCTGAATGACAATTTTAGAAACTTGTCTACCAGTACCTAGTTTCATGCGTTACAGAACAAGACGCAAAACCATGCAAAGGGAGAACAAAGAGAGAAGGCACAATATTACAGGTTCAGAAATTTAAGCATATATAGTACGCAATCCCTTCAATAACACAAGTATGCTAATAGTAACTCTCTAAGCAAGCTAGTAAGCATCAGTTCCATTTCGCAGCAATAAAGCCCTAGCATTCTTGATACTAAGAGAACTGCAATGCTTCAATTAATGCATCACTACATAAATGTAGACAGACTCCATGCAATGGTAGACTACATGGAGTTGGTCTACCATTACAGTGAGTTGGTCTACGTACATTAATGTATCAATGTATTATAAATTAATGCACCGAAATGGACCGTTCCTAACAAAGGCATTGGATAGGACATTCTCACCAAGAAAAGAAGCCACCATAAGACGCAGAGCCTGCAGTAAGTAACAAAATCTAGAGTTACCAAATGTAAGAAATAAAAAGACTGACCACTTCCAGCGTATATCAGAATAACTGAAGCTTTAGAGTTATTCCCTCAAATGTATAATTAAGTTGAAAACTTTAAATTCAAGAGCAAATCGCTGAAAATCGAGACAGGAGAATGGTAGATAAATGATAGCTCACCTCTTCCTTGCCAACATACACAATTCGCTCCTCGATGTCATAGTATTGTACATGCAATGAGTTCAGAAAAGACATGATAAATATTGCAGATTGAGGTTTTATGACCAAAGAATCGGTTACTATGAACTTTGCTGGTCCTTGTAAAAATCCTTGAGCAGTTTCATTATGCTGAGACTTGGAATCTACGACTCTCATTGGACTAAAAGAAAATGATGACTTCTTATCCACCGAGGAAAAAGAAGCGGAAAGTTTTCTATCATCAGTAGTAGTCAGCGCGCTCCCCAATCGGTAATATGAGGCCTTTTCAATTTCCAGAAGACTGTTCTCGTAACCAAAACCAGGGACAAGTTTGGGGTTAAGTAGCATTTCCTTGTGATAACTTGAAATCAAGTGTTGCTCATCAAGATCCTGGACGCTCTTGTACAACTTATCAATGCATCCTGTCAAAGAGGAAGAGCTATCCAGCTGTATCTGTTTTACTATAAACCCAAGTGGAAGAGTCAAGAAGCTCAAGAGCAAATTAACAAAATCCTTGCCAGCTTCGGCATAACAAACCTTCCTTAAGGACTTGCAAATCATAAGCTTCAAAGAAATTTTTCCTTCATGATTCTTCTCTTCTCCTACCAATGGTGGTTCTCTATATGTTCCATTACGAATTCTAAAGTTTGGAATGCTTTCATTTTTCAGCAGAGTATCTGACAAAGGTGTCTGTGATGCTAATGAGCTCATAACCAATTTCAGAACCTGGAAAAAGACTTAACATTGTAAGGGTGAGAAGCCACCGATAAATAGTACATGTAAGCAACATTACCTCAAAAAAAAAAAAAAACAGCCATGGCATATATAACAATTCAACAAAACAGTTACCTCATCAACTCCTACGGAGAAATTCATTTCCACAATAGTTTCCCCATGCCTGACTCCAAGCTTCTGAAAGAGAGAAACAATTGATCCAGGGGGCATCACTTGTAAATCATCGGAAATTATAAGTCCTGCTCGTTCTTTTAAAAAAGCGCCTCCACCTAGTGGCACTGAAAGATTCACCTCCTTATCCATGCGAGCTCCACAGCGGCAAATAGCATCTTTGTAGTAACTTAACGACCAAGTATCTTCTTTTTGGCTATATGACTTAATTTCTTTCTCTCTCTTTGGTACATATACCTTTCTCTTTTTGCCTCTACCTTTACTGTCACACATGCCATCATCACTTTCCAATAGGTTGCAGTTTTTAGAACACAAAAAGTACCGCGAAGGCTCACCTGTGTCAATTTTCAGTTTGAGGTTCTTGCAATGAGAATCAGCCCAATTGCGAGGACATAGCAACAAACCTCTGCAAGTTTCATTCCGGAAAAGCGATGCATCCATATCGGAGACAGTTGAATACAAATTGTTCATGCAACCAAATCTCACTGGTACCGGATGCTTCTGACCAAGCCTGATAATTGTTCCGATGGGTAATGTCAAGAAACTGAAGAGAACATCAGCGAAATCATCTGACTCTATGAAGAGAACTTGGTTTTGCCATTTGCGAACCAAAGCCTTCAACATAATTTTGTCCCCAGTTGTATCAGCCATGGAGTCTAAGTACACAATACACGTACTTTGGTACTTATCCCTGTTTAAGCAGGAAAAGGGATTTGAAATATAAAAAAAAAAATCAACAACTAGTAAGAAAAAAAAATTTGCAGCATTAACATTTAAATGTTAGAGAAACATGTTAACTCAAACTACAAGTCTACAAACTAACTACTGTACATCCACAACTTTGGTGGTTCATACGTACCACTGCCTTGCATATGTAGCACTACAAACGAGACTAATCAAACACAACAATCACATTTTCATGAAATTGATGAATCCACTTCTTAGACCATGCAACTCGCCTTTAACAAATTATAATTCAGAGCTTTTCCCGATTGGGTTTTTTTTTTCCTTTTTGGTCGTAGTATTGGTGCGGTTTAGGGTTTATGGTTTTGAAACAATCTTACTTAAGCCCTAAATCTTATTCCTACAATCTAAAGTGAAACATAATACTTGGAAAAGAGAATTTCGAATTGGCATTTCTTGCATTGCAAGGGATCCCGTGTAAAGTCATCATAGTCATGGTTCAAATACCCCAAATCAAGAAATGCATACGCCAATTTCATCCATAGTAGACAATGAATTACGAAAATTCCACCGTAAACAATAACAATAAGGAATAAGTAAATGAACAGAACCTGGTGTGAGGGTGAGGAGACTGAAGCGTGTTCTGTGTAGCCAGAGAGTTTGGAGGGAGACGAGTGAGAGTTAGAAGATGAGTGCGTTACTATTTAGGGGTTTAATAGAGTGAGAATGGGGTAGTGGGCTAAAAAAGTTGGGACCTATCAATTGAGCTTTCTAATGGGGTAGTGGGCTAAAAAAGAAGGTGTCGAGCTCACACTGGCCTCAATTCATAAAATTAAGAGATAAATACACAAATGGGCAAATGGCACTAATTTCGGTTCATTGAATAATTTAATAACCAAATCTCCTAAATTTAATATTGAAAAGACAGCATCCCTAATTCTAAATCTCCTACCAAATTTGTTCTTGATTCCATAGTTTCTGTAGTATTTCATGTAACGTGTTCAAGAAACAAAAAGACCTCAAAGAACTCACAATATTCCACTTAATTTCACTAGCTAATTTTATCTTATGTCAAATATTATATATACATGATTCGAATGCATGTGGTAAGCGATTAAAAAGGAAGAAACTAAACCCTTGCGGTTAATGCCATTTCTGACTAATCTGGAGAAATGAAATAATCAGATATATATGTGCATAGTAGAAGAAAGAGAACTGATCGATAGAGTTTCATAAACATAGCTCATGGCTGGCTTTGTGCTTTATTAGTCTAACCAAGGCAACATAAACATCAACACTCTAGGAAATGTGCATATAGCACTGACATAGGAAATTACATACAAGCAACCCAAACCAAAACACAAATTGGCAAATTGCACAGAGGAAACTTCCTCTAATATTAAGCAACTGATCGAACCTCAACATTGATATCTCTTTGGTAACTTCATGAAGACAATGGTGTGAGCAGATTTACAAAGAAGAGTAGTAACCAAAAGACGAATAGCCTGCAGCAAGGAAACGATACAGGACCAACAACAATTAGAATAGTAGATATTCCCAGTACCACTAGGAATACTTCAAAGGTTCTACACGTAGGGAAAGAAACACGTACAGAAGGTAGAAGTACGTAAAAGTTGAAGTTACACGCACAGAATAAAAGAAGTGGATACACACATCAATTCAGAAAAGCTCAAAGATTCAAAACTTTAAACACATTGATCCTGCAAATTGAAAACCAAAGACTTGCTGGATATATATTTACTACAGAAACAATAAATAACCTCCAACTTGCCGACCTGCACAACTTGCATTTCAACGTCAGTGAAAGGTACATTCAATTCATTCAAAATGTTAAGGCCAAAGAGAGGAGATATCGGCCTTATGAGCAGAGATATCGGCCTTATGAGCAGACTGTCAGTTATTATATATGAACATTGTCGTCCCATTGACAAATCCTTCTAGCTATCAGCAAGTTCATCCTCCTTCAATTTGAGTGGAACTGTTGTCACTGAGTCATTAGAAGGGATAATGGTCTTATATAATATTAGCCAACATCCACTGCATACCACTACCATCCATCCAGGGTCCATAATAACGTGAGGTCTCCGGGAACTTCTGAATTCTGAAAAAAAAAAAAATTTGTACTTGTAGGGAAAACCAGGATAAAGGTTGGGACTCAGCAGAACTGCAGAATTTCCTTTTGGTTATTTGACTTCAAGTATTGCTCATCAAGATCCTCAACACTCTTGTACAACTGATCAAAATCCAAGTGGTAGAGTTAGGAAGCTGAAAAATAACTTAACAAAATCCTCCCCTGCTTCTGTATAACCTGTTGGAATGTGTGTGTCATGATTTACTTTGAATAGGTTTAGTTGGGAAAATCTCATAAAACATGTATCATAATTACTTTGACTAGGTTTAGTTATATTAAATCTAGGTTTTCTTTATCTAGGTTTTGTTGTGAGAAATCTAGTTTTAGTTATTATATATTTGTCATTCTTTGTAAAGAATATACATCAATGAAAATCATTCTCTTTCATTGCTCAATTTGACATGGTATCAGAGCAATCGATCCATTGGACGTTGTCTCTTTGATTACTTGTTCTTGAAGTTCTCATCCCAACAATTGGGATTGTTTTTCCTTGTTAAAATTGCTATTGCTTGATCATTTCCAGCAGTCCTTTAGTGTTTGATTCTTTGCTATTGTTGCAAGTTTCTTTCATCTTTCATTATACTTCTTTGGTGTGGCTGTTGTTGTTGCTGCAACCTTGTTGTTATAAGGTTGTTTGATTGTGAACATATTGTTCATATCACCTTGTTCTTATAGCTCATTTCCAGGAAGGTTATCTTTGTTCCGCAGTGCCCAGACGACCGGACGCCAAATCACCGTCCGGACTCCTGGGAGTTGCCATCTCATTTCCAGAAAGGTTATCATTGTTCCGCAGCGCCCAGACGACCGGACGCCATAATCCGTCCGGACGGATTGGTCGAGACAGCACAAAATTCATTTCCAGTTTGAAGGCCAAACAGGTTCTGTTTTTGTACTTTCCTGAGCAGAACAACAAAATCTAAAGGCTAATTTCTCTGTCTGTAGCCGTTGGATCAAGCTATAATTTTGTGACCTTGTAAATCTGGGTGTCTAGTACCTCCAGTTAAAATTTCATCCTGATCCGTCCGTTGAAAGTTCAGTTATCCAGCCAACATCATCCGGGCCACATTCTGATCTTGAACTCCGCTGCAAGTATCCATTATCCAGTCGACATCAGGTGATCAAAAATTTATTTTTTGGTCTGTGTTGTTCTTGGTTTTTCTGGTATTTGATATCATTCAAGACTATATATTCCGCTGCAATTTATCATATTTTCCAAATGGCTTCATTGGGTACATTTTGTGGTGCCAAGCTAAATGGAACAAATTATTGTATATGGAAGGATATGATGACAGCCCACTTGTGTGAATTTGACAAGATGGGATATGTCAACGGATCTATTTATACACCTGCAGAAGATTCAGATGATTTTCCCAAGTGGGAAACCATCAATGGAGCTGTTATGTCTGTCCTCTACAATGCTATGACAGAAGATGTAGTTCAATTGATCATTGGTTGTGACACTGCTTCTGAAATTTGGGCTACCTTACGAAATTTGTATCTCTATGAACCTGATTTGGCTCGGAGGAAGGTTGTGTGCCTAAAGGTCCAGAAGTATTCCATCAAGGACAAGTGCTCTCACTGCAACTATCCTGGTCACACCAAGGACAAGTGCTACAAGTTGATTGGCTACCCTTCCGGTTATTTTGACAAGCCAAAAACCTCTGCTCATCACCACACTGCTGCTGCTGGTCGGGGTAAGATCGGTATGGCTTTACATATTTCTAGCTTTATTGGTGAAGATACATGGATTATTGATTCTGGTGCATCTGATCATATGACTTATGATAAGACTTACTTTCATCAATTATCTGCCCCCATTGTGTCCGGTGTCACTAATGCTAATGGTGAAACTTTCCCGGTCTTAGGAACTGGTTCAATTCGTGTTACTCCATCCCTTGAGTTACACAATGTTTTATATGTCCCTGCATTATCACATCACCTCATATCTGTATCAAAACTAAATTTTCAATCCAAATGCTCTGTCACTTTTTTCCCCATGTATACTCTTTTTCAGGATCTTCTCACCAAAGAAATCATCGGTCGGGGGTACCACAAGGGGGGGTTGTTTCGTCTTGATCAGATGTATGCAGGGGAGAATCCAGGAAAGCGAGCCCATGCCACTTTGACTTTGAGTGCTACTCGAGAGAGTGAGATTTGGTTATGGCATCGTCGTTTAGGGCATCCATCCTTTCATGAAATGAATAAATCAATGCCGTCCATGTTTATTGGTATGAATATCTCTGATTTTCGTTGTGAAACTTGTGTTTTGGCGAAAAGTCATCGTGTGAGTTATCCTCCCAGCACTTCTAAATCTGTCATTCCGTTTGAATTAATTCATTCTGATGTGTGGGGACCATCCCAAGTTCCCACACTTGATGGTATGCGTTATTTTGTGCTTTTCATTGATGACTGTACACGACTCTCTTGGGTTGTGTTAGTCAATTCTAAGTCCGCTGTGTTTGATGCATTTCAAGCTTTTCGTACTCTCATTCACACACAATTTAATGGAGTAATTCGCATCCTTCGGTCTGATAATGGGGGGGAATATATCAATCATGCTTTTCAAGAGTTTTTTCAAACACATGGGATTGTACACCAAACCACTTGTCCTCAAACCCCTGAACAAAATGGAGTGGCGGAACGTAAGAACCGCCATCTCCTTGACATGGCACGTTCCATTCTATTCAGTGCTCATATGCCTAAATATCTTTGGGGAGAGGCTGTCAAGACGGCTGCTCATCTCATCAATCGTCTTCCCTCTAGTGTCCTCAATGGTCGTATTCCTTATGAAGTCCTCTCTTCTCATGTTTCTATTCCCTCATTTCAAAACTTACCTGCTCGGGTATTTGGTTGTGTTGCTTTTGTTCACATTCCTAAAAATCAACGTACAAAATTAGATGCTCGTGCTCTTAAGTGTGTATTGGTTGGTTATGGAGTTCATCAGAAAGGGTACAAGTGTTATCATCCTCCTACTCGCAAATTTTTTGTGACTATGGATGTTACATTTTATGAAGACACCTGCTACTTTGTCCCCGATGACAACACTCCTCTTCAGGGGGAGAAAGGTTTCTTTGAAGAGATGGTTGTCAATGGTGAAGAGATGGGCGAAGAGATGGGTGACAATGGTGATCAATTCACAATTGAAGTTGGTGAAAATGCAAGAAAGGAAGAAGAACTCTCAGGCGTCCGGACGGCACCAATCCATCCGGACGGATTTGTTGTGGACCTCCCAGGAATTGTCGAGAAACTCCCAGGAATTGTCACAGAACACCCAGGCGTCCGGACGACACCAATTCGTCCGGACGGATTTGTTGGGGAACTCCCAGGAATTGTCACGGAACTCCCTGGAGTCCGGACGCCATTAATCCGTCTGGACGGATTGATCGATTCAGAAGGGTCAGAAACTGATATTCCTGAAACTGCTGAAGGTGGAAATGAAGCTGAAGCTCCTCTCCCCCCTCCATATGCAGCTCTACCCCCCGACCATGGTTTCCAAGGTGCTGAGGATTCTCTTGAGGTAATTCCTGTGTCTGAATCCACCCAATATATACTACCTAATCGATTAACTCGAGGACAGCCTGCTAAAAAGTATGAACCCACTGTTCATGCTAAAGCTAAGTACCCAGTTGCAGATTTTATGTCAACTCATAGGCTTTCTAAGTCATATGAATCATTTGTGAATCAAATATCTGCTGTATCTGTGCCTAATAAAGTGCAGGATGCTCTATGTGATCCGAAGTGGTCGAAAGCCATGGAGGAAGAGATGGAGGCGTTACAGAAAAACGACACATGGGAACTTGTACCTGCTCCATATGGTAAAAAGACGGTTGGTTGCCGATGGATTTTTACAGTAAAACACAATGCAGATGGTTCAGTGAACAGGTACAAGGCCCGGCTGGTAGCTAGAGGATTTACTCAGACATATGGCATTGACTATGATGAGACCTTTGCTCCTGTAGCCAAGATGAACACCATCAGAGTCCTACTGTCCCTGGCAGCTAACCTGGATTGGCCTCTTAAACAATTTGATGTTAAGAATGCCTTTCTTCATGGTAATCTCTCTGAAGAAGTCTATATGGATCTTCCACCAGGATATGGAACCAATTCATCAACCAGGTTAGTGTGCAAATTAAAGAAGTCCTTGTACGGCTTGAAGCAGTCACCACGTGCCTGGTTCGGAAGGTTTACACAGTCCATGCGCCAGTTTGGATACAAGCAGAGTAATTCTGATCATACACTGTTCTTCAAGCATCGAAATGGGAAAGTTACAGTGTTGATAATATATGTGGATGACATGGTGATTACTGGAGATGACTTAGAAGAAACCAATAGACTGCAACAACAATTGGCTTCAGAATTTGAGATGAAGGACCTTGGCAACCTTAAATATTTTCTGGGAATTGAGGTGGCCAGGGGGAGAGATGGTATATTCTTATGTCAAAGAAAATATGTGCTAGATTTGTTGACAGAAACTGGCATGCTAGATTGCAAACCCATCAGCACTCCAATTGAGCAAAATCATCACTTGGCTGAGTATCCAGATCAGACACCAACTAATCAGTCCAGATATCAAAGGTTAGTAGGACGCCTGATTTATTTGTCACACACTAGACCAGATGTTGCATATGCAGTTAGTGTTGTGAGTCAATTTATGCATAACCCAAGTGAATGTCATATGGATGCTGTACTGCGGATTTTGAGGTATTTAAAGTCTGCACCAGGAAAAGGAGTAATGTTCTCAAAGTATAATCATCTTGAAGTAAGTGGTTACACAGATGCGGATTGGGCTGGCTGTGTTAATGACAGGAAATCTACTTCTGGCTACTTCACCTTTGTTGGTGGAAATCTTGTTACTTGGAGGAGCAAGAAGCAGAAGGTAGTAGCTCGTTCTAGTGCAGAGGCAGAATACAGAGGTATGGCCCATGGAGTTTGTGAATTGTTGTGGCTGCGAAAATTATTACGTGACTTGGGATTCAAACCCAAACATGCAATGAAACTTTTTTGTGATAATAAAGTAGCTATCGACATATCTCATAACCCAGTGCAACATGATCGCACAAAGCATGTGGAGGTTGATCGACACTTCATTAAAGAGAAGTTGGAGGCAAAGTTGATTACTTTTCCATTTGTTCCAACTGAAGAGCAGCTGGCAGATATATTGACTAAGGCAGTTTCAAGTAAAGCATTTCATGACGCATTAGGCAAGTTGGACATTCGTGATATGTATGCTCCAACTTGAGGGGGAGTGTTGGAATGTGTGTGTCATGATTTACTTTGAATAGGTTTAGTTGGGAAAATCTCATAAAACATGTATCATAATTACTTTGACTAGGTTTAGTTATATTAAATCTAGGTTTTCTTTATCTAGGTTTTGTTGTGAGAAATCTAGTTTTAGTTATTATATATTTGTCATTCTTTGTAAAGAATATACATCAATGAAAATCATTCTCTTTCATTGCTCAATTTGACATAACCAACCATGCGTGCGCTTACCATTGTCAATTCTCAGTTTGAGGTTCCTGAACTGAGACTCAGCGTCATTGCGGAAATACAACATCTCTCTGTGCATTAAGGTTCTCAGCACTTAAAAACAAATTTTTCAAGCTACCTATTTCAACTGGCAACAAATGGCTACGGCCGTATCTGATAATAGTCCCCATACGAATCGTCAATAAGCTCAAGAGAAAATCAAGAAAATTAGCATCAGATTCTGCGAAGTTAACTCGGCTGCTTCTCTTGTCAACCAAGGCCTTCAAGTAGATATTTTTGCTAGAATTATCTGCCATGTTATGGATTACAATAACCAAAAAATTTGGTTCAAAGGAATCATGAGAAACTGGAGCATTAGTCTTTGAGAGGGTAAGCTATATTTGTATTATTGGAATATCAGCCAAAGCTGTAGCTGTAGGACTTCTCAGAAGATGAAAAGAGCAAACAACAAATTTCATCAAAATTTTAGGAACTACTTTAAGTCTTTAACCATGTTGGAGGATGAAATATTCTCAACCAAATAAAATGAATAATGGAGGGCCATTTGAGTTGGTGCACGGGGGAGAGTTACATATGATGACTAACCCTTTTAATTTTCCAAAAGCAACGAGTTAAAGACTAGGAAGACTAACCCTTTTATTGACAATCATAATGACGTTGAAATGCAGTGAAATACTACAATGCAGGGCATAATTAAGCTTTTTCAATAATTAGTAAACCATCAAAAGTGAAGGACGTACTGAAGTTGTTCCACCTAGACTCTATCATGGTCTCACTGCTAAGTTTCCATGACCGGAGAGTTCCACACGCAGTTAGAAATTGGCATTGAAATTCTATTACAAAAATTTGAACAATAGAAAATAGTGGTTTTAACATGATACTACCAGGATGTTCAAGATAAATTACCAGATATTGTTGCTATTTTCTTCAAACTTCTCGAGTGAGTCAGCTTCTGATCCTACTTTCATGAGTAATGCATCTTTGGGTGGCTAAAGAAGTGTGATATCACTGTGGGATGGATTCGTTGTCTAATAATTGTTACAACAAAGATTTTTTGAACCGGGGGAAGGGTGGTCATGATGTGGTCCACGGTGGCTCTGCATACTGGTGGCGTGTCCGGCCGCCGGATCTCAATTGACGGTGACTTGGATTGGTTTCAAGGTCAGGGAAGGCTAAGGTTGGGCTATTGGGCTTGGCATGGTCTTGCGGTCTTGCCTTAGCTTATCTTTGTTACTTGGTTCTGGCCGAGTTCGTGGACTTTTGGATTGGTGCTTGTACTTGTTCGGTGGGCTTGCTTATTGGGCATGTTAGATTTTTTTTAAAACTTTTGAACCGTGTTTGTGACTCCTCTTCTATGCAGGAGAAAGTTACATATCAATAAGCTAGGGCTCGAGTTTTCAGTTTATTGTCATCTAGTCCTAGTTGCGTCAGGTTATTTTGTTACTTAAGCTAAAGTGCTATAAAAGGTGATCTTACTTAGGCGGTAATTCTTTTTGACGTTGCCCATTATTGGTGGATCATCATGTGTATTTTGGTCTCTCAGTATTAATGGGTTGACACCCCTTGATATATATATATATATATATATAAAAAAAGGACTTCTCAGTGCGGCTAGAGAGCGAATATATATCAAGCAGATCGAGATGGTTTAATAAAAAAAATCTAATTAAAATAAATCGATTTGATGGATTCGTATCTAGCCACTTATGTAAAATTTATAAATGTGATATAGAAAGTATCGCAATAATGGATATGATTATTAGGGAGTTTCTCTAGTGAGGACCATTATAATGAGTACCACTTGAGTACCACTCGATTAGACCTACTTTTTTTATTACATCTCGACAAATCAACCGTTCAATATTTAGATATTTATGAGTAGATCACTTATACAAATTTTCAATGAAATCGGAAATCGTTAAGTCATCTATAATTGTGATTTACCATTTATGAATATGAATGGTTCAAAATTGACAGATTTGGTTCGTCCATTTATTTGGTCTAGTTCGGTACCTTAACGATTTCAAATTTTGTTGAAAATTTGTAGAAGTGATCTACTCATGAATATCTTAACATTGAACGGTTTGATTTGTCGAGATGTAATCGAAAAATAGATATCACAACCATTAATCGAGTGGTACTCAAGTGGTACTCATTTAAGTGGTCCTCACTAGAGAATCTCCCATGATTATTATTACGTATCCATAATGTTACCGTAATCGTCGCCAAAATTCACTCCATAACCATATACTCTTTTAAATATGCAAAATGATCAAATCGTACATATCCACTTTTGTATAATTCATAAATGTGATATGAAAAATATCTCAATAATGGATGCGTTGATAGTTACATTTTCATATTGTTATTGTAATTCTCGCTATAATTCACTGTATATAAATTAAAATTTTATGCTAAGTCAAGCAATAGAAAAAAGAAATGGTCAAGTGATCAATAACCTATATACATTCACAAATTCAATATGATGAAATCGTACCTAGCCACTTTTGTACAATTCATAAATGTGATTTGAAAAAAAATCTCAATAGCAGATACGATGATAATTGCATTTCAATATCGTAACCATAATTCTCACTGTAAAGCCACTATATATATGAATTAGAATTCATAGCGTAGTGCAAGCAATAGCAACAACAAGACATTCAAAACTAATAGAGTTTTGAGACCCCATTCTAAGCACTACATATGCTTTGGATATTGTGAAGTACGTTTTTTCCAGTCCCATGGCGTTTTCCTATTGTAAGAAATTACTTCATTGTATAATTCTCTGCATTGCATTTTATCTTTTCATCTTCTCCTTCGTGTTTATGGGCTAACATCTATATTTATGTTATTCTTTTCATTGCAGCAAATTGCACAAACTCTGTTGAAGTAGATTATGAGAAAGCTTCTATTTCAAATTCCAAAAATCGAATCACTGATTTACCAGATTATGGTATGAATATCTTTTTATTTTTATTTCTTTTTACTATTAAACAAATTATCTTGCAACTCTGAAAATATAACTAATTTGGTATATGGGCTTGCAGAGAAATGGTGTTTTGACACCAACACCTTCATTTTTCCATGGGGTGAAGCCACCATTACATTGATGTAATGGTGTCGGGAGGTTTTCGATTATGGGAGAGTCCATTTTCAGCCCTCTTGAAACTTGATCACCATGTGCCCAAATAGAGCTTCCCAAAACTGTGTCAAAGAAGGCTACCACAAGCCTTTGGATGAAGAAGTTTATGACGAGTGGATCTGAATACGAGAATCAAGCATTTCTAGCATATTGGTTAATCCAATATGGTTTGTTTTCAACAGTCCTGTGATAGACAAACAAGTTTTATCACTTGAAAATGGATTGCATGCGCTTGCATTGGTTGTTCTTTGCTAGTATTTACAAAGACTTGAGTTTGATAAAGAGTGGAATTGTAGATTCTATAAATATATAAGTTATCTTCAAGTCACCATTTCAATTTGTTCAACCTTGGGCATGGGCTACGCAATATGGTTTTGATCAAGACCTTCCGTGTTTGATCTATTGATCGAATAGCTGATCGCATTACTAATTTACTATCTGGAATTGTATATCTTGTTTTGACTTTATGAGGCAGGTGTTAGCCTGAGATACTCGAACTGGTGGAAGGAATCAATGTCAGGTCTCAAAGACATGTGCAATCCTGCTGAGCCACCAAAAAAGAATTCAAAAGAAGTTGTAGAGGGTTGTTCAAACGAAAGTAAGGATTCTCGCTATGGACGAAGACGATGAAATGCCTATATCAGAAGTTATGGAAAAAAAGAAGGAAAAGAATCTTGGTTGTCGTGCAGAGAAAGATGTAGATGGTATCAGAGCAAAGGAACAATTGATGATCATTTCTTCAAGTTAAATGAAGGAATGATTTAAGTAAATAAAAATTATGTCTCTTTGGTATAAGGAGTTTCAAAGAAGGAAGATTGCTTAGATAGAAGAACCAATTGTATATATGTTACTCACTTGTATATGTTTGTATCAATGAATGAAAAATGTTTGACATACAATAGAGATCTCATCTGCCTCTTTGGCTCGGGGCTAGGAAATTTATGGCGCGAAATATTGGGTTAGAAAATTTATGGCTCGCAATATTGATCAATTGCTAGTACAAACTAATAGTATGTATTAGGCCCATTGCTACTACAACACGTACATTCGTACACTGATCAACCAATACAAATAGTCAAAATGAAGTAGTTTTTGTTAGGGTTATTATTACAAATTGTATATGAACTTATCTTTCATCTTATCGATGGTATCTAAATTTCAATTTTGATCACAACCAGTATTTGAACTTTTTGATTTCATCTTAAATGGTACTAATCACAAACTTTCGTTAATCTTTCGTCCAAAAGTGGCACATGTCTTGCATGTGACTCATTTTTCAAGGATAATCTTGTAAAATCACTCATTTTTACTTAATTTAGGTACTATTTGCAATAAAACTCAAAAATAACAAATAAGAAATAAAAAAACTTATATTTTGGTTTCCTTTTGATTATAAAATGATGGGACTATAAAAAAAAACTTTTCAACTTCAATTAAAATTAGAATTACTAGAAAAAGAAAAGAATTAAGTAAATGATTTTCGAAAAGAAAAAACTATTTAGACAAAAACCTTGACCAAACCTAGATTGATTATAAAAAAAAAAATCATTGTGGCAAGCTCATAATTTTATTACTGTTTTTAATTTAATTTTAATTTTTATTAACAAATTTAGTTGTCAAAAAATTAGTTAGGTGTTTCAGGAAATCATTATTGTGTGCCTTGTCAAACTAGGACTTAGAATAGGTTTATCCTTCTAGAGTATGGATTGTATTAGTATAGGTTTCCTATATCGATACAGATTGTATCTTGTACTTCTCTATATATAGAGACTCTTATTCATTAATGAAATACATCATATTCTCTGCTCATTCTCTATTGTTATTTACGTTTCCCTTAAACACGTTATCAGCACGAGTTCTAGCCCTAGCTACAAAAACTCAAAACCCTAGAACCCTAGCACCATCACCACCGCATAGCATCTTCACGCAAGAATCTGCCTGCACAGGACAGCCAACTTTGGAAGAACTTTTCTCCCTTTCTCATCCGTCGGATCAAGCTATAAATTTGACAGAAGCTTCCCCCGTGTGTTCTCTGCCTCCAGTTCAAATTTCACGCAATTCAGACCATTGGATCTTCAGATATTCAATTTCCAAGGAGCAGAACTCAGGATGAAAATTCTCTGCGATTTTGCAACAAAAGAAAACCTTTGAACCCTAAACCCTAGGTTCACCATTCATCTGTCGAAGATTGGTTGCTGCTGGGCACTACCACCGTCATGCCCCACCTCTGCCATGCATCACCGCTGCTGTGCGTTAGCTCCACCGCTCCACGGCCTCCCAATCTTCAAGAATCTGCCTGAGCATAACAGGACACTTCGATTTCACTTTTATCTTTTTTTCAACCGTTGGATTTAGTTGAAAATTTGTCGACTGATTCGTTTATATGCCTTCTACTTGTAGTTAAAATTTCAGACAATTCGGACCGTTGGATCTCCGGATACGAAGTTCAGAAGAAGAGGTACTCATGATAATCCGAGAAAAGAATCCAAGTAAGATTTTATAAAAGTTGCTGCTTTCTTTAAATTCTCGCATCTTCTTTTTCTCGGGGATTTCAAAGCTTCCCTTCTTCTTCATCCCGACCCCTCTTATGGCGTGGGACTTTATGAGTTTAATTGAATCGTGGAGATTCATAATATATGCTATGATAAAGTAAGTTCATGAGCATCAAAGAAAAATCTTTGTGATAAAGTAAGTTCACAAAAGCATCGAATTCGACCAATTTTTGGTCATAACTTATTCATTACTAGGCTCACATACTTGGGTATGATGTCTAGGAAAGTGATTTGAGATTAGTGGTGTCAAGTGAGCCTCGCTCTACCGACATCTCATCTTACTTACCTGGTCATACTTGGGTAGAGCTACCGAACGGTTTAAGTTATGGTCATACACCATCTTGGTCTTGTTCTAATCCAAATTTTCTTGGAATCTTTATTAGTGTTCGTGGATGTCTTTTTATGACTACGAAACTAAGGTATCTTCTTATTGTGATAAAGTAATTTCACAAGTGATAAAGTGATAAAGTGATAAAGTAATTTCACAAAACCGTTGCTGAATATAATTCAAATATGCTTCAATTATGGTTATGCTTCAGTTTTGTAAGGCGACTCTTACAGAAGCATAATTAATAGAGAAAACTCTCTCTACCTTCCACGCTTTGGCACTTATATTGTACATACAATATCGATTAAAGTATATTGCCAAGCGACTTTCAATCAGCTTATCAATTTTCTGCAAGTAGCTGAAAAACATGACAAGATCATGATGAACAATAATTTTAGGCCTGGCAGAACAAAGAGAGTTCCAAAAGTAAATTATGGCCAAAGTAGGACAAAACCCTAATGTTAAGGGTAATTCTAATGGACGATCCGGTTCATATAATTGTCTCAATAAGGAAGGAAATCGCAACAACGTTCCACAAAATCGTGGGAACTATTGCACCACGTAAAAAGGGCAAGGAGGAAGAGGCATGGGCCATGGAGGCCATGCCAACGCCGACAAAGAAAAGCGTGGCAATAGAGTGCCAAGAGCACCAATCCATCCTCCAAAGGCACAAGGTGCCAAACGCGCCAATGAAGCATATGTTGATAATGAGTTATACTTCACTTGATTATGAGAAGCATTAGGGGAGTGACGGGCCTTATATCGCTTGCGGTATATGTAAGACATGAGCACCTCTAATGTCATCATTTTGTAGTGGAAGTTTCTCATAAGAAGATACTAGAGATGACAAAGACGTCAATCTCACAATTGCATATTTTAAGGTCGACCAAAGTAAAGAGAAGACCATGGAAGCTCCAGACTTCAAATAATTGCAATTGTTTTATTTCCAAGTTTATGTAAAGGTTGTTATGCCTTAGTTTATTTTGACTTTTGTCATAGTGATTTGTTTTGGATTAGATTTTCTGGACAAGACCTCGATGTAATCGTTGGCATATGGTTTAATAAAGTTTCGAATTTTTCCTTAATGTAATGAAGGATATTTGTGCCAACGGTTATTATTTGGAAACGTATTGTAAGAATGGACAAGAATACTAATTGTGTATTACTTCTAATGATTGCGGAAGAAAGCGCATATTAGAAAAACTTATGTGCCGATCTAGTGGGTTATACTTAACCACTATTCGAATTATTGAATCCAATAATATTTTTAGAGATGATTTTTTTTTTTTGGATTCGGACACATATAGGCTTTGGCACGACCGTTTGGGATACCCAGGTCGTGATATGATGATCCGTATATTGAAAACCTCACACGGACATCCATTTTATCGAGCTAATAGAAGCAAGAATCAAAAGATGATTCAAGGAGAGGAGACTTGCGTCACTGACATGCCAAAGACATGAGCACATTTTGTCAAACGCCAGGCGATCGATCGCGGAAGCACGTGCGATCGATCGTCCGCCTCAAGCATGCCTCGGACATCGTCCAGAGAGCATTTGCGATCGATCGCAGAAGAATGTACGATCGATCGCACGTCTCCAGAATGCCTGGACAACGTCCAGAGAGCATTTGCGATCGATCGCAGAAGCACGTACGATCGATCGCACAGTAACGATTGTTACTTCCCCCTCTAATCCTGATTTCATCGTTGATCAGGATACCTCCTATGCTTCTGTAGCCTTCATGGCTAAGGGCTCATCTTGCAAAGCCTGTTCCTTAGGCAAATTAGGATCGAGACCATCCTATGCTAAGGACACAAAAGAAATTATTTCATTCTTACATCGTATCCAAGGAGATATTTGTGGACACATCCACCCATATTGCGGACCTTTAAGATATTTTATGGTTTTGGTGGATGCATCGACATACCGGTCACATGTCGCTTTATTGTCCACACGCAATGCTGCTTATGCAAAACTTCTAGCACACATTATACGCTTAAGGGCTCACCACCCAGATCATCCTATTAAGTCAACTACGTCTTGACAATGCTAGAGAGTTTACATCACAGACAGTTGATGATTATTGCATGTTTATTGGGATTGATGTTGAGCATCCCGTACCCCATGTGCATACACAAAATGGCCGGTCTCGCAGAAGTCACCATTAATAGACTTCAAATGGTCGCTTGGGCATTGATTATGCGCACCAATCTCCCATTATCTGCTTGGGGTTATGCAATATTGCATGCAGCTCTACTTATTCGTTTCAGACCCACTACTAATCAACCGTTTTATGCGTACCAGATGGTAACTGGATATGAGCAGGATGTCTCACATTTACGCATATTTGATTGTACGGTTTATGTGCCAATTGCGCCCCCACAGCGCACTCAATTGGGTCCTCAGAAACGTTTAAGTATTTATGTTGGTAACGAATCTCCAACTATTGTCCGCTACTTAGAATCCTTGACAGGCGATCTCTTTACTGCTAGATTTGCGGATTGTCACTTTGATGAGACAGTCTTCCCGTCGTTAGGGGAAGATAAGAACAAGAATGTTCAACAGGAACGACAGGAATTGTCGTGGTCTGTCCCCACTCTGTCTCATCTTGATCCCTAAACCGCACAATGTGATAGTAAGGTGCGAAGTATACTCAATATTCAGGACGTAGCAGATTCGATGCCTGATGCGTTTTCTGATATTGATAAAGTGACGAGATCACATATACCAGCTGCAAACGTGCCTGCAAGGTTGGATATCCTCTAAAGGAAGAGAGGATATGGCACCAATAATGGTGTCACAACCACACATAGTAGAGGTGTGGTTGAGGCCGTGGTTCCCTAAAGGAAGAGGGTGAGACCACTTGGTTCGATGGATACTCGCCAAAGGAAGGAAGCGAGTTTGGCACAGCCTAATCCATTCATCATCAATACCCAAACCCGTCTCATGAGATTACCTCTGATTATAGTTATGTCCAATGAATCAATATTGGGGGACGCCTCAATGATTGAATCAATTTCAGAGAATACAAAAATCTCGATAAATGCATGCATGCTTGAGACGAAATTCTTGATGATGTATTGCTCAATAGACTATAGAGCATGATGACATCGAACCATGCTCTGTTGAAAAATGTCAACGTAGAGCATATCGGCCTAAATGGAAAGATGCAATCCCGATTGAACTAGATTCACTAACAAAGAAATAAGGTATTTGGGTACGTAGTGCTAACGCCCCCAAGTGTAAAGCCTATTGGACATAAATGAGTCTTTGTTAGAAAGCGTAAAGAGAAGAAAGAAGTCTTGAGATATAAGACTCACCTTATGGCGCAAGGTTTCTCACAACGCCCTGGGATTGACTACGAGAGACATATTCTCTCGTAAATGATGTTATTACATCCTGCTACCTTGTCAGTTTGGTAGTTTCCACAAAAACTTGACATGCAGCTTATGAATGTGTTTACATCATATCTCTATGGGGATCTAGATTCAGAGATATATTTGAAGGTGCCAGATGGACTTCAATTACCCAAGTCAAGTGACTATTTGATTGGGAAGGGATATATATAAATAATGATTTATGCCCATGCGTGTTTATAAAGAGAACAAGTTTCGGATTTGCAATTATTGTTGTCTATGTATATGACATGAATTTAATTGGTACTCTCGAAGAACTGAGAGATACTGCTACATATTTGAAATCCGAATTTGAGATGAAAGATCTTGGGAAACTCGGTTTCTAGGCCTTGAGCTAGAGCACCGAGATAGTGGAATATTAATCCACCAATCGGCTTATGTCCACAAGATGTTAAGAAGGTTTAACATGGACAAAGTACATCCAGTTAGCACTCCCATGATCGGTCGGACCCTAGATCCAAAGAAGGATCCATTTCGTCCAAAGGATGATGACGGAGAATTACTAGGGACCGAAGTGCCATATCTAAGTGCAATAGGCGCATTGTTGTACTTAGCTCAATGCACTAGACCTGACATCTCTTTTGATATGAACTTGTTAGCTAGATTTAGCTCTGCGCCCACGCGACGCCATTAGAATGGCATAAAGACAATATTTCGTTACCTTAAGGGTACAATCGATTTGGGCTTGTTTTATCCCTACAGAGAGACAAGAGGAGTTGAAAAAGAAAGTTCAAACCTCAAAGGCAACGCTGCTGCCGTCGGGCGATCGATCGCAAGGAATGCCGCGATCGATCGCGCCAATGTTAAAACTCCCTTCACCGAAAATCCTTGTGATGTTTTGGTTAGTTGTGCTGATGTCGGGTATCTCTCTGACCCGCACAAAGTTATAATCAGCAACAACAAACACTCCTCAAGATTCAAATGAATCAAGTTAGATCCGAGGAGAATGTGACAGATTTATTTACTAAGTCTTTGCCTAAGTCCACATTTGAAAAACATGTTAAAAGCATTGGTATGCTTAAGTTATCCGAGCTCCCATGATTGTAGGAATCAGGGGGAGGTGCAGACTTGAGAGGGAGTCTGGCACATACATGTCACTTTCAAATGTGAAAGGTGCGTTGTACTCTTTTTCCCTTCGACCAAGGTTATTTTTCCCACTGGGTTTTTATTGTTACTTGGAAAGGTTTTTAATGAGACAACATGGAAAGCATCACCTAGTTGTGACCGGCACAAGGGGGAGTGTTTCAGGAAATCATTATTGTGTGCCTTGTCAAACTAGGACTTAGAATAGGTTTATCCTTCTAGAGTATGGATTGTATTAGTATAGGTTTCCTATATCGATACAGATTGTATCTTGTACTTCTCTATATATAGAGACCCTTATTCATTAATGAAATACATCATATTCTCTGCTCATTCTCTATTGTTATTTACGTTTCCCTTAAACATTAGGATGTTTTTTAATAGACAAAATTATTGAAATGGGGTATTTTCATCAAATTGTCTTTGAAAATGGGCCAATGTGCTATGCACATGTCAGTTTTGGACAAAAAATTAACAAAAGTTTGAGATTGGTACCATTTATTTATTTAAGATGAAATCGAAGAGTTCATGTACCGGTTATGATCAAAATTGAAGTTCAAGTACCATCGATAAAATGAAAGATAAGTTTAAGTACCATTTATGATAATAACGCTTTATATTATATCACCACTTCACCAGTCTTAGATAAACTAATATTTAATAGTCTTTAGTCATTGAAAGAGTGCATTATGGATAATTTAAAAGAGAGTTTCTAATGAGGACTTTACAATAAGGATCAAGTAAAGACTTTTAAATGAACATTTAGATGACTTGCATGTAGCACATACATGCATAAGTAGTACAGTCGTAGTCTATCATACATGAAGTGTGCACGAGCTAGTGTAGCACACATGGTGATAGCGTCACTCGCCAAAGTGCATTAATAATCTAGCACAATAGTTTGCAATAAAACTCGGAGACATAATGTACGTTGTAAAAGTGTCACTCGTATGGTGCAATAGCAATATCACACATATTGTGGAGTGACTATTTCATTTACATTGTGACATTGTGTAGTGACGGTCTCATACACATACCATTGTAATTGTACTCACACGTCTACTGTAATAGTAGTTGTACTCACAATGGAGTGATAATATTTATCCAAGGTGGTTAGTGTAGTGGTTTGATACTAAAGTTGTCTCAAAAAATATCCTAAGCACAGGCGGAGCCAGGGGATGGCTGCACTGGGCTGTAGCCCACCCTAAAAAAAATTAATATATATTTAGCAAGCAAAAAATGAAATAAGTACAAATATTTAGCTTAAATTTGAACAAAAATATAATTGTAGCCCACCCCAATTTAAAATTACTCTATGACTAATAAAGAAGTAAAATTTCAGCCCTCCCCTACATCAATTCCTAGCTCCGCCTTTGATCCTAAGTTCGACTCCTCTAGGATACCTTGGTGGGGTGGAGGTGTGTGTGTGTTAAAAAAAAATGCACCATCACAAGTGGAGGTTCTCTTTTTTGAATAATAAGCCTTAAGGGTGATCTGATCTGAGTTATACTCAGATCTAAGTATCCATCATCGATCTCTTTATAACTTTTTCCTCAGCGTCAAATCTTTCCCTTAAGATTCAATATCTAAGATTTATTGTTTTCCCTAAATTTAGTTCTCTCCTCAAGAGTTGAAAAACTTTGTTGTTATATGTTCATGTGTTTTTGACCATCTTCGTGAGATCTAGATTATTATATACTTAGAGGGAGTTTGTTGGGCAATTCACTATTGTAAATAGTTGGATGGTTGGAGACAAAATCATTCTCAATTTGGCTCTGGTTATGCATTCGCTTTTTGATTAGATGCAGCGATACATATGACGGCATTGCTTCAATTCGTGGTGATGCCCATGATTTAAGTTTAGCTAAGACTTCTGCTGTTTTGGGGGTTGTGTGAGATTTTTTAGGGTTCAAGGTTTTTTTTTTTTTTGAAGGTAAAAGATAATTCAATTAATACGACGAAATGTACAACCAAGGGGGAGACGTTAGACCTAACCAAAGGTTCAAGCTTTATTATGGTGATGTGAAATTAATAGTTTTTAGTGCTGCTTTGTTCGCTTTCGCCATGTTGAATACATTATTGTTGTTGTCATGTTAAAGTTAACATATTCGCTAATAGATTTTGTTGAGTTCTTGACATAATATTAAAGTTTATCTAATGAAATAAATATGAACCAAATATCTAAATTGCCGACATGTATATATCCCATCCTTTCCACAATATCAAGATTAGAATACACATGAACCAAATATCTCTGTTCTAACCATTAAGGAACCATTTGAAAATAATTGAACTGATAACAAGATGATATTCGGTTGAACATGTGTTTGGATCCAATTCATGACAAGTAGGATCTTAGAGCTAAGTTGGTCGCAACAAGTCTTACCCCTTTAAACTCTTAATCCTTAAGCTTTAGGGGAACTATAGGTGGAGTTCATGGCACAGTACGTTTTGTGCTTTGTTGGCTAAAGAAAGACTACCAAAATTGATATATGAAAACTGGGTCTTCGTTAGAGACGCTAGTATTTTATTGATGTTGCTAGCTTTAGTGCTGGTTGTGATACCAGGGAAGTATTAGAATGAAGAAAGAAGATGAATATTTCCATGAAGACTAGATAGGGATGCAGGGGTTGGGTAGACATAGTGCTTTGATTGCTTACTGATAACGTCAAAATGTAGATTGCTTACTGTTTTTGCAAGTGCTAGCTTATTCTTCAAGCGTGTCTGTGGGTCTCAGCGAGCTGTAGATGGGGAGGTTCAGCTCGGGATCGATGTTTCTTACCTTCGAAACTTCGATCCCTTTCGAGGCCTGCGTTTCAGCTGCAGCTTTACTACACTCATTGTATCCGTCTGTATGGGAAATTGGGAATATGATGTAATTCTGGTTTTCTTTGCACTTCTATGAATAATGTTGAACTGGAGCTTGATTTTTTGTGAGAGGTTTGTAGTTTTAGTGGGTTAATAACCTAATTACGCACTAAATTTTTAATTGTAATCAATTTAAAAACATGACAGCAAATAAAAAGTGCATTTACCGTCATGGATTAGAAGTGAAAGAATTGGAAATGCGCTCTCATATTTTAAGTCAGATAATCTTGTCGAGTCAAAATAATGTGGTGTAGACTTTAAAATAACTGGGGTAAGTATTCTAACATCTCCTTCATAATCTAAAAACATTCGTACAATATTGGTGATGAAAATCCTTCCACCTAAAAGAGCCATTACATTTTATTTTTCGTCCATTTTTATTCTCATATTTGATGTGAATAATGGGTGTTGAGATTTTTTTAGAGAAGATCGGAAGTTGATTCATTTCCAACTCTCTCTACCTTATTCATTCTCTTTCTGACTTCTTTCCCTAGTAGATATAAGTCTAAATGAAAAATCGAATGACTTAATTTTTACCTTGAGATGGAAATTAGTTTTTTTTTTTCGAACAAAAAAGGATGGAAATTAGTTTTTTGTTTTGAACTAAAGATGGAAATTGGTTTTAAAAGTTGTATTTAGAGAAAAGATTCTAGAGTGCGACCGGTACGCAATCCCTGTCCTGCTGCGCTGTACCAGATCACAAGTCTCGCTTTTTCCCACGGAGCACGAGGTTTGTACAGGCTTTTAATTTCACAAACCAGATCGGCGGGGTCAGTTACGTCATTTCATTATCGCAATCCGGATCGTAGACCAGTGGGTCAAATTGAGTCCAGCTGTCTCCGTAAATTCTAAAATTCAAAATCGTCTTTGAGCGCTCCAACAAACCGTTCGTTTCCCTCTAACTCCTGACGTGGCAACCATCTGAGCGTCCATTATCCTTTGTCATTTCAAATTACACTGAAGCAAAACCCCAAAAAAAGAAAATCCGCAAGGAGCCGTTATAGGGTTACAGCTCACTCCCTCTATATAAAGCCCCTCTTCTTCTACGACCCTACTCAGTCTCTCATTTTTCACCACAGCGCCTCTCCAAGTCTCCTCTCTCTAAAATTTTCAATCCCTAGGATTTTCGATCTCTCTCTAAGCTTCGAAAATGCGTGAGATTCTTCACATTCAGGGAGGCCAATGCGGCAACCAGATCGGAGCCAAGTTCTGGGAGGTCGTCTGCGCCGAGCACGGCATCGACCCCACCGGACGCTACACCGGCGACTCCGAGCTTCAGCTTGAGAGGGTCAACGTCTACTACAACGAAGCCAGCGGCGGAAGGTATGTTCCACGCGCCGTGCTCATGGATCTGGAGCCTGGGACCATGGACAGCGTCAGATCTGGTCTCTACGGTCAGATCTTCCGTCCCGATAACTTTGTCTTCGGTCAGTCTGGTGCGGGAAACAATTGGGCGAAAGGTCACTACACCGAGGGTGCTGAGTTGATCGATTCCGTTCTCGATGTGGTGCGCAAAGAGGCCGAGAACTGTGACTGCTTGCAAGGTATGAATCCAGTCTAATCAAACCCTAATTCTTTTTAGTTTACATGTAAATCATGTTGTATTTTATGGATTTGTTATATTAGAGAGTTATTGTGAATACAGACTGTACGGAACCTGTTTATTTACATGGAAATAGATTAGAAATGAAGTAAAAATTTGGGGATCTGTCTATTTAAGTCTATTGTTATTTAGTTGTAGTTCATTTTCATGGAAATGAAGTGAAACTTTGGGGATCTGATTGTTCAAGTGTTTGGTGACTTGGTGCAGGGTTCCAGGTGTGCCATTCTTTGGGTGGTGGTACCGGATCTGGAATGGGAACGCTTCTGATTTCTAAGATAAGGGAGGAGTACCCAGATCGGATGATGATGACTTTCTCTGTGTTCCCATCTCCCAAGGTCTCAGATACTGTTGTGGAGCCTTACAATGCTACTTTGTCTGTTCATCAGCTTGTAGAGAATGCAGATGAGTGTATGGTTCTTGACAATGAGGCTCTCTATGATATTTGCTTCCGCACACTTAAGCTCACTACCCCCAGCTGTAAGTTCATTCTTCTCTTTACTTTTGTAGTGGTTCATTCGTATGCAACTATTTGTATTTTTGATTAACTCTGAACATGAATGTGAATTTTTGCTACTATTGATTGGTTTGCTTAATTATGTGCTAAATTGTGAAGGTCTGCAACTAGTTATATATAGACTAAACCATTTATTTCTTTGATTAACTCTTATTTAAATGTGAAGTTGTGCATATTAATTCTAAACCTATGGTTGAATAAATCTGAACTTAAGTGTGAAATTATATCTTGTCATCTGTGTGACGTGGTCTCTTTTGATTGTTGCTGGATGATCCAATCATGCTTCTGAAATTTTAATTGGATTATGAGAAACATGATTGATTTGTAGTTGTCTATTATGTCAATTTGAATTAGAGTCATGTATTTTCAAGATTATGTGTCCCTGTGGTTTCACTTGGAATAGTTGTTGAAGCTGAAAACCTTTTTCTGAGGCAAAACAAGTTATGGTGGGCAATGAATTGTTGAATGGTTGAATCTAATGGTTTATTTTGTTGTGTTCTGGAAGCACGATTTGTTTATGTAGTAATGTGTGGTTGTTGTTGAGCTTGCAAGTGTTATCTTGTGCTTCTTTGAAGGACCATGAAAGCTGACTGCACTTTTTTTACTGTCTTTTACAGTTGGTGATTTGAATCATTTGATATCTGCAACAATGTCTGGAGTTACATGCTGCCTAAGGTTCCCTGGACAGCTCAACTCTGATCTGCGCAAACTTGCTGTTAACCTCATCCCCTTCCCTCGTCTTCACTTTTTCATGGTGGGTTTTGCTCCTCTGACCTCAAGAGGTTCACAGCAGTACAGAGCTCTGACTGTTCCCGAACTTACCCAGCAAATGTGGGATTCCAAGAACATGATGTGTGCCGCTGATCCCCGACATGGAAGGTACCTAACAGCATCAGCCATGTTCCGTGGTAAGATGAGCACCAAGGAAGTTGATGATCAGATGATGAATGTTCAGAACAAGAACTCTTCCTACTTTGTTGAGTGGATCCCCAACAACGTCAAGTCAACAGTCTGTGACATCCCACCAACTGGGCTTAAGATGGCATCAACTTTCATTGGAAACTCAACATCCATTCAAGAGATGTTCAGGAGGGTGAGTGAGCAGTTCACTGCTATGTTCAGGAGGAAGGCTTTCTTGCATTGGTACACTGGTGAAGGCATGGACGAGATGGAATTCACTGAAGCTGAGAGCAACATGAACGATCTGGTGTCAGAGTATCAGCAGTACCAGGATGCAACCGCTGATGAGGATGAGTACGAGGATGAACAGGGAGAGTACGAGGAGGAAATGTAATTCTATCAAGCCATATCTCCTTTTAATATCAAACTTCTAGTAGTAATCTTTTGTTTAGTATGCGAATGAACGCTGGTTGAGTTGAGGGGACAACTTTGAACATCAACTTCCAGTTGCTGCTTTTGCTGTAACTTGCTTATTTCGACATTGTGGTATTGATATTTGCTTATCTAGCAGCTGTGATGTGATCTTTACTTATTTGCTTCTCTCATCAGGAGTAGTAGGTATATGAATTGTGCTATGTTACAACTGGATTCTCTATGCGTTTGGTCTTTACTTGTTTCTCTTTTCATATTTCAATCATTTGTGCTTCTGATTCAAATGAATCGAAATGTGCTTGCTTCTCTCTTTCAGTATCGGCTTAGCAAATCTCATCTTGTTTCTCTTTTCACGTTTGTGCTTTTGTCTCCAATGTAATGAGAACATAATCAACAAGTTTCAAACTCTGGATACACTAATCGCGCCAATCACTAGTTTAGATCTAACATCTGGGAAAGGAAAGACCGAAAGATGCCATGTAGAGACGGTTACTTTTTCTTTGATCTAATTTGAAATCAAGTTTATAGGATTGGAGCGGCCGTAGGGTTCAAAGAGACTTTCAATGTTTTACAATTTTAAATTTACAGTCCCCTCTACAATTTACCTTCTTGAAGTTGGGCTTTCCTCTGGGTCCTAATGAAATTATATTTCACCTTCGCTGCTCTGCTTCGACCAAATCTCTTTTTCATATATTTGAACCTATCATTTTTCCTCTCCATTGAAGACTCATCTTTTACCAGGTTAAAAGAAAGAGAAGATACACATAATTATTAGGGAAGAATGTATGAATTTTAGTTTGTATGCGTTCATGAAAGTTTCAACCTGAACGCTTTAGCTTACGGTTTGTTCCTAAAGAAAAAATGTGTCATTTTAGTATTTTTTAAGAAAAAAAAAATATTTTCGTCAACTTATTATAAGTGGGTGTCATTTTTTGTAGTTTCTCTAATGTCTTCAGAGTTGGTCTAAGTGGTGAAGGAGAGTAGATAATTACGTTAAGATTAAGCTAAATCAGTGTTTAATCCCCTCCGATGTAACACAAAAAAAACCACCACACTCACAATGAAACAATCACGAATCACAAGTGCAATTTTTTTTTTCTCTATGGAAAAAATGAAAAAGGAAAAGTACTATAATGAAGGATAGTTTTGCATAAAAAGAAAAGCACAGGGGGTAAATACCAATATAAGAAAATTCACGAGGTCATATCCTCAATAAAACAAACTTCTTAATTGGCTTTCGCCTCCAGGCAAAAGCAAAGAGCAACAACCATCGGAGCCGTATCAGTCACAGAGCATATAGAGTTGTGAAGCCCAACTCGAAAATGGCGAGCAGTCTCGCACACAGAGCAATAACGGATCGAACCATAAACCTCTGTAGGTTCACATCGAGCTTCCTCAGAAGCTTCAGCACTGGTTCCCCAAACCCTACTGATACTGCTGCTTCTGCTTCTTCTCCGGTCTCCAATAAACCCAAGAAAAGAAAGAAGAAGAACCTGTTCGAGGTGGCCCAGTACTTGCCCAATTGGGGACTTGGGTACCACATGGCTAAGACCCACTGGGTCGGCGTCTCTTACCAGATCACAAAAATCAATCTTTACAAGGTTTGTGTATTGCTGGCTTTCAAATTTTCATCTCATTGGGTTACTGAGAAAATGTGGGAGAATGATAGAAATTTGGGATTTTGTCTCTAAGATTTCCGCGTTTGCATTTGACTGCTTGTGTTTAATGTGGGAGTGTTCCTTCGTTTTGCATTTTGTTCATTGCTAAGGGTTTAGGGTTTATGCTTTTTTTCTTCTTCTATTTTGACAGGATGGTAGGCATGGAAAGGCATGGGGAGTCGTTCATAAGGAAGGTCGGTTTTACATTTCGGAATTGGCCCTCAATTTTACTTTTTATTTGTATCAGTGATTCTTGCCTTGGTTACCTTTTTAAATAGGATTAGTCTTGTGCATATTTCATTTAAAAGTTTCTGGTGTAAACAAGTGACTCAAAAGAATTATAATTGTCCACCATTTGATTGGTTTTGTTAGTCGAAGTACCAGGGTCTACTCAATTAGGCTTTACTAATCTGATCAATGTTTGTTTTCTGATGGGTTGTTCATGTGATTTAAATTTTAAATGTGCAATTTGTGTAGTTGGTCTTGGCCGAATTCTGATAATTCACTTGTGATATCTGTTAAGAATTATCTTCTATATGTTCATTTGGAACAACAAGTCCTCAATGGTTGGGAAATGGGGCATCTAGGCTTCTGGTTTGAAGAACTGCCGAGGAAACTGGTTAGCAATACTTGCATAAGAGATTGAACGTGCAACCTAGCAGTATTTTGAATTGTGATTGTGTGCATGCAACCTAGCTTTAATTATAAGTGAGAACTGTGTAAGTGAGATATGTGCTTGGATAAATAGATGTAATGCATTTGCACCTACATATATAGATAAGAGGTTTTGTCATGTTAGAGTCTTGATTCTTTATCTGTTTGTCATTTATGTTTAGTGATGGCTAATTCTTTAAAAGTCTGTTAGACTTGTATTTGTGACAATTCAGAACTTCTCAAATAATGTTCTATTGTGTTTTTCTGAGTTAGGTTGAAGTTAATATAGTAGAATTTGTTGCAGGCTTGCCAGCTGCAGATGCTCCCAAGAAAATAAGTGGAGTCCACAAGCGTGGTTGGAGGTACATTCCAGGCTTATCTAAATCGACCGAAAGTGTTCCAAGTATGACTAAACCCGCAGAAAGTGCTCCAGCAGCACCTGAAGTTCAAACAGCTTGATGATTTCCTCCATTTTTAGGGATTGTATTGCCTGATTTGTAATTCTCTGATGTTATTTTGAGTTACTTAGTTGTATCCTCCATTGCGAGAATTTTGGTCGGATATGGTAGTTCTTATTTTCAAAAATCAGTTTTATTAGATTTGATACTCCACTGTAACATCCTTGTGTATTGAAGCTAGAATAAATTTTTGGTTTTTTGGCTTTTCGGCAATGCAAATGGAAATGTTTTATCCAAAAAAAAGAAAGATTGAGCATGACTGAGTTTGCTTTTTGTTCTCCCTGCCGTATTCTTCTTGCATAGTACTTGATAATCTCCTTGGCATTTCAGACTTCAGATTGGTGGTTTTGTTTAAACCATAATAGCAGCCTTGATTTTGGAAGTTGCGCTTTTGGCTGTCCTCCACCCCTCTCCCTTTTTAAGGATAAAAACGAAGAATTTAATCTTATGGTATGTCTTCAACTGGGATTGTGTCTGGTTCTCTTTTGAAATTGAAGTTGCTTGTATTGTACTATTGTATTGATAGTTATGTTCATGTAGAACATATTGGCATGGGAATGTAATGGTATTGTGTGATGTGACAGTGGCTTGCAGTCTCTTGTATCTGATACAATAACTCAATTCTACATGATGCTTTGTATTTTTCTTTCACAAGATTAGTGAAGAAGCGAAAATTGATTCTGTTAACTTGCATCCATCTTTCAACATCCTACATCAGTATGACAGGGACACCGGCCTGTTCAGTCTGTTTAATTTCAATTTCGGATAGCATCCCTGCTGATGTTGAATGATGGGTGTGAGTTAACAGAATCAAAATTCCGGTTCTTTGCTGCAATCATGTGGGTTTCTGTTGTTTTCCATTTACCGCAATCCCCCGGTTCTGTTGTTTTCGGACTTCGGATATGCATATATGTGATGACTGTCCAGGTCTGCTGCTAATGCTAGATAGTAACTTTCAGTATTAACATTTTGTGTTGCGTTGAAATACTGTCATTTTTGGATTTTGGATGTGCACGAGTAGGATGATTGTATTTTGGGTGGCTGCTCATGCTGGATAGTAACTTGGAGCAGCAACATTTTCCGTGAAGTTGAAATACTGTCATTTTCATGCTCTGTGTAATACCAAGACATATGGGGCTAACGCTCTGATCTGTTATGCTATTTCAGGTTTTACGTGCTTTGCTTGTTTTGACTGAATACATAAAAGCAAATGAAAGTAAGATTGTGAAGGACTACCTAACAGATTCATAAACCTCACAAGAGAAGTCTGTATTATTTGGTAATGGATAATGCTTCAGTGGGTTTGTTGATGAGCTTCATTTTAATGGACACTTCAATAGGTTCTCATTAAAATCTGAACAGATCTGGTTGGTCCCTGTATTCCTATAAAAGCTTGAAAGGATACCAACCCTTGTGGCAGTGATGCCAGACTATCTAACACTTATAAAAGCGTCCACAGAAACATTCAATAGTGGAAGATGGTACTCATTGCTATTGTGAATTTGTGATATTGAATTATCTGTAATAAGCTCATATAACTAAGATTCTGTGAGAGGTCAAAATCAGAATTGTAAGAAAAAGAAGAAAAGAAGAGGTTCTTGTTCCAAATGCTAAAATTCCATTTCTATCGTGTCAAATAGACAAAAGCATTGTAACCAAAAAAAAAAAATAGACAAAAGCATTCAAGGTTTTTTCTTTGGTTCTTGTTTTACATGGGTGTATTTTTGCTCAATTAAGATATATCATTAACTTGTTTGTATAACTTATCCGAAGAGAACATTGTTTATATCGATCTCATAAAATGTAGTGCCTCTAGATGCACATTGTTTATCCTTTGGTCTATAACAAATTCTGGTTTATGACTTTATGAAAAATTTGTTGTCTGCTACTGTATTATGGTTTATGTGAATTTTGTGATCCACATGAAGAAAAAGAAAAAATCAACTTAAAATAAAAAAGATGAGAAAATAAAAGAAAGAAATACGGTAAAAGATGTGTAATTGTTTTTTTTTTTAATATAAAATGCGACAATCTAATTAAATATTACAAAGTGCAAGAATGAGTCTCCTTACACCAGAAGTAGAAGCTTCATCCCATCTTAACAAACTTCTAGTTAAACAAGCATAACGACTTAACGAGTAAAGTGTAATTGTTCATTTTGTTTGATTGGTCTTTAAAATTAATTTTATATAAATTTAATATGATTTGAAAATCGTCTAATCATCTAACTGTTACGAAATAATTAGTATTTTGTGAATAAAATTTAACTACAACCAATTACTCATTTGATAATAATATGATAATTGCAAAATTTTTGCAAAATTAATTTTCAGATCGTTATATAGAAAATGAACATTTGATATATGCCACTACACTTCCCAATGGAAAAGAGAATAGCAGGTAATTTAAGGAGCAAGTAGTTTTCTTTGTTGGATCTTGAAGGAGGGTTAAGTGAAGTTTTGTTTGATTAGCAGGGAGGGGGAGAATCGAACTCGAAAATCTTAGCAGAAAAATGTTTTACTACTAAACTAAACGCTAGTTTGTGGATTAAGAGCATCTCCAGTAGATGACCCATTTTAAAATAAATTTAAAATTTAGCTAAATTTAAGGCAAAATTTAGCTCCAACAGATTACCTAAACAAAAGTTAAATTTAACTTTTGCTAAATTCTCTACCTATATTTAACTAAAGAGGAGAGAGAAAATAGGTAAAACCCAAATACTCTAACGTTCAAATTTTTCAGTTTTAGTTGAAAAAATTTAATTTGACTTTACAAATAAGTATCATTGCTGGAGCAGAAGTCTAAAATTTAGGTAGTTATATTTAACTTTTAGCTAATTTAGCTAAAAATAATAGCTTTACTGCTGGAGATGCTCTAAGTGAAGTTGAAGTTGGTCATTTAACCATTAAGTCATTAACATTGTAGAAAAAAAAATTGCTACTAAATCAGTAGAAACTACAAAGTAACTGATGTAGAACACATTTCTTTCCTTGTGTCTCTATCATTGTGCCCACAACTGGTAGCCATTAAAGATTTGCAAGTCTTTTATTGTTTGATCCTTTAATATTTCTCTGCACTCTGCGGTCTACCCTACCAGTCTCTTCATAATTTGCCTTTCTTTCCTCTCTATTTTTTCTACTCCAACTCTCCACAACTAGTCCTTTCTTCTTTCTCTCTTGCATTTTATTTTTCAACAACATTGCTCGAAAACTGACACACATAAACACACACAAAGACAGTGATCGACAGGGACACACACACAGACATTGATTTTTAGAAATTAAACGAGGAGAAATCATACGCCACCTACTCCATAACCCCACATCACTTTCCTCAACACACCACATTCTTCTCTTCAAACCCCAAATGCTTTTCTCATTCTTCTTCTTCTTCTCCACTGAAATTTTCTTTCTGGGTTTTCACAAATGATGTTGGCTGTTGAGGCTGCTGAACGTCACCACCATTCGGTCAGTGACGTGTCGGTTTCGGATGAGTCCACCTTTGACTCTTGTGGGTCGGATTGTTATTCTTTGGAGGCTGTGGATTTGGAGAGTGGGGTTTTGGAGCTGAAGAAGAAGGTGCATTTGAGTGAAGTTGAGAGAATTTGCAGAATTTGCCACTTGGGTTTTGAGGGTGGTGGGTTGGACTCTTCTGGGGTTCCAATCGACTTGGGCTGTTCTTGCAAAGGTGATTTGGGTGCTGCTCATAAGCAATGTGCTGAGACTTGGTTCAAGATCAAGGGAGATACGTGAGTAAAGTTCTTATCTTTATGTCAAATTTAGTTTATTTCCTTGGTTTTTGGTGTTTTTGTTGCAAATTCTAGACACCCATTTATTCCTAGTGGAAGAATTTGACTTGTTTGTGGTGAAATTTTACTTCTTGAAGAGCAAAGACAACAAAAGTCATGAACTTTTAGGACTCTACTTGCCTCTCTTTAGCTAAAATCTCGCTAGTCTCTGCATTATGCCATTACTAATTAGTTATTAAGAGTCCAACCATGGTCTACTTTATAAGAACCCTTAACTTTTGTTGAAAAACAGAAAAACGTTTTTAGTCTTCTCTGAGTTTAGCCTATTCAAATGCATACTAGTTAAGTAGTTCCTTTCCTTTCATGTATTAGTCACCATTGTTTTTGTAATTTTGCTTCTTACTGTAGCTAGTTGAATGAGATGAACACATGTAGAGTAGAAGAAAAATCTAGTGGTCACTACTTGTACATCCATCCAATCCTAAAGATATGTATTATCGACCAAAAATAAATAAAAATCCTATGGATATGCAACACTACAAATAGTTTTCGTAGTCACGTGTGATGTGGGATTAATTTTAGTGGAGACTGAAGAGTATGGGGTCCAATGTAAGCTAATTGACTTGTCCGTACTTGCTAGAGTGGAGTGCCAAAAGTAGTCAAGAATTCTTGGCTCACAAAACTCTGTTCTTGTGTTTAAAAACTTCTGCCATGTATTTCTCTATCCCCGTTTCTATTCAAGAGCTAGATTTTTCGTGTAATCGTCTATGGTTTAGTAAAAGATGGTATTTGTAGTTCACAAGTTGAGTTTGTTTATGACATTTATTAGCTAGATAACTATGTGTGGAGTGCCCTTCTTGCCTTTATAACTCCAAAAGTGATAATTTGGTAAAATTCTTAGATCTTGCATGCTATATCATCTCCCAGTAGTTAATAAAGAAACCAAACTGAACTTATCAACTTAACATGAATAGTTGACAAGCAAGACGTTATACTACTTGTAATGTGTGGAGCTAATGTAGTTTAATAAGCTTGCATGACATGAAAACACCATAAGGTAACCTATAAGCGGAAACGGTTAAGACTTGCTTTATTAGGCTTTACATCTGTCATTGGAGAAAAAAACCAAGACTGAGTAATGGATATGCAGAAGTAGCATGTTAGTTATTGTTGGCCCCTGTAAGCAAATGGAACAACATGTTTACGATAGCGCATTGATGGTTTTGAATCAGTTAAGAGTGATTATATAGCATTCTCATCGCTATTGTTGAGTTTGTGCTGTTGACTACAATCTATTATGGCTTGTGACTATGCAAAATCCCCGTTGTACAATCTACCATTAAGCTTCCCGCGATGCTCTAAAACTTGCTTTCCTATCTCAATCTGGTCTTGTTTTGCTAGGTGAAGATATTTTGCAAGATTGCATACCTGATTCAATTGAATTCGTATGCTACATAGATTTTCTTTTATTGTTTAACCGAAATAGTTTCATTCATTTTGCAGAATCTGCGAGATCTGTGGTGTCATTGCATTCAACATAGTTGGCGAGCAGATAAACGAGGCAAATGGAGCTACCGCCGCATCATCCCCATCAACATCAACAGCACCTGTGATCATGGTGGAAACCCGAACGATGTGGCATGGCCGCCGCATCATGAATTTCCTGCTTGCCTGCATGATCATTGCCTTTGTAATTTCATGGCTGTTCCACTTCAAAGTACTATAATGAACACCACTAGGGCAAAGGAAAGGACTTTCCTGGATAAGTTATAGCTCCATGCCAATTATCTTGGTTCTAGCTTGTACTGCTACTTTGTCTCTGTACCCATTCCTACTTGGCCCTACAATCTTATTTTGAGGGTCAGTTCCAAATTTGTAGGTTGTCATCTGTAATATAAAGGAAGCTTGACTATCTAATAACCAGTTATATTTTTTTTTTTTTAAGTAACAAAAATTTATTAAGAAGAGAAAGAAAAGAACACAAGGGAAGGGGGGACACCAACCAAAACCCCTCCCAAGAAAACAAAAACAAAGCAAGCTTCAACAAGGCCAATTAAGCTATAGCAACAATAAAACAAGGCATGAAGAGCTTTGATGACAAAGACGAAGACACGTTCATGATGAGTGGGGCGATTCGCAATACCCCTAATGTTCCAAAAAAAAAAAAAAAAAAAAAAAAAAAATATTCATTGAGGAGAAGAAGCAGTACCCTCCCTAGAGGTAATAGGGTTAGATGGAGACTTCAGTTCTTCACGCACTTTTTTCCGCAACCTCTTGCGTTGAGTCTTAGAAAGTATCTTGTTATGAACACAAGCTGCAGCCTCCAAAGAATTACTAAAGGATGATTCACTAGCATCCCCAGCAGCTAGCCAAGAGTTAACAAGCTGAAGCTCATGATAAGCACGAGTGGGTAATGAAACATGTGGACTTTGTTGGCCACCCATTTCCTCCTCCTCAACAATTTCATGCCAAGGCTTTTTCCCAATAAGGACCTCATCGTGAACCATTGGATTAGAACAATTAACAACATAAGGCTCCAAAGTATTGGAGATGGTGCGTTCGTCATCGGATGAAACATCGTCCACAAAACCCTCTTGCTGATTTAGATTGTTGTCAGGTTCAATAACCACTCTTTCAGCAATTTCATTTAAATGACAGTCAACTGCAGCTTCAATAATTTGATCAACAAAAGCTTCAACCTTGTTGGCAACCACCGTAGCAGAAGATTCAGCACAAGGAGAAGAAGGAACAACAAGCCCTGGAGACGGAGACGGAGTAGAAGTTGTTGCAGCCTGTATAACCTTGCAAGTGACATTATCCCTCACAGGTTGAGTGGATTCTCGTACTTGTGTGGTTTGCATTTTCTCATTCTCTTGAATGGACTTCAGTGTCTCAGCCTCTTGAGCGGATTTCAATTTCTCATTCCCCAGCTTAAGGAGTTTACAAGTTGTAGCATCATGACCCACGTTCCCACAATGCGTACATAGATTCTCATAAACAAGTTGGACAGGAAACTCATGACCGTCTCGTTCAATCATCAAAGAAGAAGGCAACACGTCTGAGAGATTGACATCAACGAGAACCCTAGCAAAGTACCCAAAAGCACGCTCCTTGGTGGCCCTATCCAATTGTAAAGGTGTGCCAATCCCACCGGCAATCTCAAAAAGATGTTGATGATGCCAATATTCTTGGCTTAACCCAAGAATGCGAACCCAAAGTTGCACATGCGTTTGGAGAACTGATTCACCAGGTCGGAAATCGGGACGCCATTGTGTTAAACGGAAAATGCCAGACGGTAAGGTACAAGTACCACCGCCCCAGACCCGTCTCATATCTTCCTCTGTGTCAAAATGGATGTCAAAGAAGCCCTTGCCTAAGGGAACCAGTCTCCATAAAGATGACGGTTTCCATAGCTTTTGTAGCGTTAACTTTAACGCTTCTGTCTTCATGGGGAGGGAACCCTTGCGAAGCAATAGACGACCAATTAAATTGGTTTTGAAGGTTTTGAGTTGTTCATGATACAACTGCTCATTGATCTTGATGTAGGTTTTGTCCCCCCTCACAGTGGGAGATGGCAATTGACTGAGCTTTACAGACGACTCAACAGAATTCTGAAGAATTGACGCAAAAGATTTGGCTGGAGGCTGTGGGGAGGCCGATGGCGGCGGCGCACTAGTCATCGGTGAGGGATCAGCAAGGAATGCCCATGGGCAAACAGCCCTAGGGCTGAAAGCCATGGAGGCAAGAAAACCCTAAGTCAAAACCTACTCAAATAACCAGTTATATTATTTTTGGATAAAGTGGGTAAGAACCTGGTTTCCATATTCGTTCTCCATTATGGGCACAGAGAATATTGTTTAGCAAATAGTTTGTGCATGTTATGTAAACATTGTCTGTACAGGTGATCCCTTCATTGATTTCAAAGGTGAATCAAAGTATCTACTTTCTTAAGGATAAGTCACTCATCAACGACAAGAAATCTCTCCCAAACTCTACGTGTAATTAGAGATAAACAATTATATGTCTATTCATTACCATCCATGAGTTCACAAGATTAATAGTACTCTTCGTCAGAATGTGATATTTACTTGGATGTATATGAAGTTTTGTATGAGAAATGGTATTTCTATTTGACCCAAAAAAAAAAAAAAAAAAAAAAAAAAAAAAAAACACTACTAGCTTTATGACATGCAGTGATTTGGTCTAGTGCCACAAGTCTCTCTTGTTTAAATAGTGATTTTCTAACAATTTTTTTTAGGAATTTTCTTGTATTCCGACCTTGGAAACCGTAAAAAAAAATCATCAGGTCTAAATTTTTGCATTTCGTCAGTTCAAAAATTGCTTAAAAATCATAATTTGAGAGTGGAAGATTTTGGTGAGAAAATAAGATCATGCAATTTTGGCCAAAAACTCACCATACGAGGCTAACATTACCCATGCAAGCTAGGCATGAATCATTGATGCACCATACAAGTGAGGCTAAGCAAGATTAGCCCAAGCAAGGTTAGCCGTGACCAATTTTAGTGATCCAACTATGATTTGTTACCCAAGAACGATGTTCTAAGACCAACCCCAAAACTTTCTAAAAATAAAATAAAATTTGAGTCATTGATTTTTCACTCAAAACTGTAGATTATAACACACGATTTTTTTGGCTAAAATTGCATGTGTTTTTCTTTTACCAAAACCTTTCCACTTTAAAATCATGATTTTTAAGCACTTTTTGAACTTACGAAACAAAAAAATCTAGACCTTGTTTAAGGGAATATGAAATACAACCACAAGCAGAAAGTAAATACAAAGATAAATAGCACAGGAATAGATCATCTCTTTATTAATGAATAGGTGCCTCTATATATAGAGAAACACAAAGGTACAATCCATGTCCCAATATGACTTCTATTCAATAAGTAATCCATATGCTAACCTAACTAAGATACTCCTAGGTTGACAAGGCACACACAAAGTAGGTTTCCTTCAACACTCCCCCTTGTGGCGTCAACACTAGGTGGTGCTCCTCACGTTGTCTCATTAAAAACCTTGCCAAGTAACAAAAACCCAGTGGGAGAAAAATAACCTTGGTCGAAGGGAAAAAGAGTACAACACACCCTTCACATTTGGAAACTTTGCATGGACGCCAGACTCCCCCCGAAGTCTGCGTCTCCCCCTGATTTCCACAATCATGGGAGGTTAGATAACTTAAGCAAACCAATGCTTTTCACATGCTTCTCAAATGTGGAATTAGGCAATGACTTAGTAAATAAATCTGCCACATTGTCCTCAGAACGGACATGATTCACTTTAATCTTTAAGTAACTTCTGCTATTGCTGATTATAGAATACTTTAGGCGATATATGCTTGGTGTTGTCGGCTATGATGAAACCTTGCTTCATCTGCTCAATGCAGGCAACATTATCCTCATAAATGGATGTAGGTTCATCAGTGGTTGACCTCAAACCACATGTACTTCTTATATGTGTATCAATGGACCTTAACCATATACACTCATGAATTGCTTCATGGAGAACAATAATCTCAACATGGTTCAAAGAAGTAGCGACAAGAGTCTGCTTAGTAGACCTCCAAGATATCGCGGTGTTACCCATGGTAAAGACATAACCAGTTTGGGAACAACCTTTATATGGGTCAGAGAGATACCCAACATCAGCAAAACCCACCAAAACATCACAAGGATTTTCGGAATAATGGGCAGCAGCTCTCGTGCGATCGATCGTGACATTATGCGATCGATCGCCTCGATGGCAGAAGCTCGGTACGATCAATCGTGGCATTCCATGCGATCGATCGTCCGACGGCAGAAGGTACGGGTTCCTCACCCATTTTGCCATATTTTCGAGACTCTCTGTAGGGAAAGAACAAGCCCATATCAATCGTACCCTTCAAGTAACGAAAGATAGTCTTTATGTCATTCCAATGGCGTTGCGTGGGCGCAAAGCTAAATCTAGTTAACAAGTTAACAACAAAGGAGATATTGGGTCTTGTACACTGTGCCAAGTACAATAATGCGCTATTGCACTTAGGTACGGTACCTCAGCCTCTAAAACGTCTTCACCATCATCCCTTGGGTGAAACGGATCCTTCTTGGATCTAGACTGTGACCAATCATGGGAGTGCTAACAGGATGGACTTTATCCATATTAAATCGCCTGAGCATCCTTTCCCAAGATCTTTCATCTCAAACACGGATTTCAAGTATTCACTGGCACTTGCAAATCCGGAACTTGTTTTCACGCAGGGGCATAATTTATTGTTCACATACCCTCTTCCAATCAAGTAGTCACTTAGACGGGTATACCACATCCGTCCGGATTGTTTCAATCCATATAGTGAACGTTGCAATCTTATTGCAAACGTGCTCTGTGGTCTAGAGCCACTTGACTTGGGTAAATGAAGCCCATCCGGGACCTTCACGTAAATTCCCATATCTAGATCCCCATAGAGATATGTTATGACCACATCCATAAGCTGCATGTTCAGTTTTTCGGAAAACTACCACTGACAAGGTAGCAGAACGTTATGACGTCCTTTACGAGAGAGTATGACTCATCGTAGTCGATTCCAGGGCGTTGTGAGAAGCCTTGCGCCACAAGGCGAGCTTCATATCTCGTTCTCTCACTACGCTTTCTAACAAAGACCCATTTGTATCAATAGGATTTATTCCAGAAGGTATTGGCATAACTGGCCCAAATACCGCTCTCTTTGTTAGTGAGTCCAACTCAACCTGAATCGCATATTTCCATTTAGGCCAATAAGCTTCTACGTTGGCATTCATCAACGGAGCGAGGTTCAATATCATCATTCTCAATGAACTCTTGTGCACAAGCATATGCAAACACATCATCAACTGTGATGGAGTTTCTATCCCACGTCTCATGTACACTAGTGTAATAATCGAGATCTCTAGGTTCCCACGGATAGGTCTTAGCGACAGGGCGTCCCCCGAAGATGTCTTTTGGACATAACCATAATCCGGAACGTTTTCATGGACGGATTTTGAGTATCAATGATGAGAGGGTTATTTGGTGCCATCGCAGCCCATTCCCTAGGGCGCGAATCCCTCGAACCTGGTGGCCTCCAACGCTTCCTCAGCGGAGCCACGGCCTAAGCCACATCACCACCATTACTGGCAGTGGCGCCACCAGCTGTCCCTCCCATAGGGTTAGCTGCAATAGCGACTTTGAGTCCAAGTCCTTGTTCAGGCACTTGCATCCTTGCAGGCATGTTTGCAGCTGGTATATATGATCTAGTCACTAAGATCTAAGAAAGCGTCAGGAAGAGAATCTCTGACTTTCTAAAGATCTATAATTCTACGCACTTTCTGCAGTAGGGGGATCGTTATGAGACAGAGTGGGGACAGGCCACGACAATTCCAATCGTTCCTGTTGAACGTTCACGTTCTTATCTCCCCCTAACGACGGGAAGACTGTCTCACCAAAGTGACAAATAGATCGCCTGTCAAGGGTTCTACATAGCGGATTGTGGTTGGAGACTCAAATCCAACATAAATACTCATTCGTCTCTGAGGACCCATATAAATACGCTGTGGCGGCGTAATAGGCACATAAACAACACACCCAAATATGCGTAAGTACGATATGCTTGGCTCGTACCCAGTCACTAGCTGTAGCATAGAAAAAGATTGGGTGGTGATGGGCCTCAGACGAATAAGCAGAGCTGCATGCAATACTGCGTGTCCCCAGGCAGAGAGAGAAAGATTGGTGCGCATTACCAATGTTCTCGTGACCATTTGTATTCTATTAATGGCAATCTCTGCAAGACCATTCTGGGTATGCACATGTGAGACTAGATGCCCAACATCTATCCCATGCAGTAGTCATCGAAAGTTTTCGATGTAAACTCGCTAGCATTATCAAGCCTGATAGTTAATGGGATGATCCGGTTAGTGAGCCGGCAGGCGAATACTCTGTGCTAGGAGTTTAGCATAAGCAGCATAACGAATGGACAACATCATAACATGTGACCAGCATGTCGATGCATCAACCAACACCATAAAATACATAAATGGCCCGCTTTGTGGTTGAATATGTCCACAGATATCCACTTGGATTATCTGTAAGAATGGGAGAAGTACTTTAGAATCTTTGCATAGGACGGTCTTGGTCCAAGTTTCCCTAAGGAACAGGCTTTGCAAAACGAGCGTTTGACCTTCGAGGTCTCAGAAGCATAGGAGGAATTAGTTTCATCCGAGAGAGAGGATTTTTGTCCATGCGATCGATCGCAGGGGGGTGCGATCGATCGCCCGTGCTCTCGGGTTCCTGAAATCGTACAGGAAGGAACGTACGATCGATCGCAGGGACGTGCGATCGATCGCCCGAGCTCACTGGTCCTTGAAACCGTACAGGGTGAAACCTGCGATCGATCGCAAGATGGTGCGATCGATCGCCCGAGCTCTCGGGTTCGTTCAACGACGCGGTCTGGAAGGTCACGATCGATCGCAGGTATCGTGCGATCGATCGTACGGCGTCGGACAGAGGCAATTTTGCCTTTTCTCATAGCTGTCTCATCTCCTTGAATCATTCTTTGATTCTTGCTTCGATTAGCTCGATAGAATGGATGTCCGTGTGAGGTTTTCAGTATACGGATCATCATATCTCGACCAGGGTGTCCCAACCTGTCGTGCCAAAGCCAAAATGTGTCTGAATCCAAGAGGTCATCTCTTATGACATTGTTTGATTCAATAGCTCGGATAGTGGTAGCATATAGGCCACTAGAGAGACACATAAGCTTCTCTAAGATGCGTTTTCTACCGCAGTCATTAGAGGTAATGCAAAGGAATTCTTTTCCATTCTCATCATGCGTTTCAGCATGGTATCCATTGGTTCTTATATCTTTAAAACTCAACAAGGTTTCTATTTCTTCTCGGAGCATATATGGCATAGCAAATAATTAAAATTGAGTATAGCAAACAACTCCAAATTTTATTAAAGATATAAACCAAATGAATAACATCCAAAGTGCCAACTTGGTCTTTACCAAAGCTAAATCAACAATACAATGGAAAATAAAGGACTTAAGCGAAATCAGGAGTGTCATCTTTAAAGTCTTCAACCCTCAATTCGACGTTCTCTTCGTCATCCTCTTGTTCAAAGTTGTGAGCTTCCATGGCTTCGCGATACAGCTTGTATGCGTTAGCAACATTCTGAGAGGCTTTACAGATCTTGGCCCAATGGCCAGTCTTTCCACACCTGAAGCACAAAGATGTTTGATCAGAATCCTTTGATTGAGGCGCGTTGTTCACGCGTGGTGCTCTCACCCTTAGTGGCACCGCATTAGCGCCGGTCCCTATCATAGGGCCGGCGGCTCTTCCTCTTGGGTGGCCTTCTTGGCCTCCTCCACGCCTATTTCGGCGGCTACCTTCTTGAGCAAAGCGATCATATGGACCAGGATGTCCAGAATTGTCCCTAGACTTAGGGTTTCGCTCGCGGCGGCCTCTCCTTGGGGCGCCATTATAATGGGTCTCCGGAACATGCTTTGTTCCCACGGGCCTCTCATTATAATTCTTCACAAGTATCTTCTCGTGCTTTTCAGCAACAGAGAGAGCAGAGATAAGCTCATGAAATCTTGTGATCCGTTTATTCTGTACTTCAATGCGATAGTTCTTTGCAACTACCAAGTCAGAGACGGGGAAGGTAGAGAGGGTTTTCTCAATCATCATCGCATCAGTTATGTTCCTCTCACAGAATTCCATGAGGGATTTGATGCGGAGTGCTTCCGAGTTGTACTCTAGGACCGAGGTATAATCACAGAGGCGCAATTGTTGCCATCTCACCTCTAGGTCAGGAAGCAGAGATTCACGAACATTGCCAAAACGCTCTTCGAGTGCAACCCTCTGGGGTCCTCCTCATTGAGGTACTCGGATTGTAGAGATTCATCCATGTGACGTATCATCATGATGATTGCTTTGGCATTCTTAGCCTCTAAAGCATCAGCGGTGGCTTGTGCAGTAGCAGCGGCAGCGGCTGCAGCGGCGGCAGTTAGTGGTCCTTCCACAAGTGCGGCGGCGTTATCTGCAGGTGCAGCTGCAGGGGGCTCATTGATTGCGGATATGCTACCTTGAGCTTTCAGGTGGTTGCGTACATCGCGAACCCACTTATGGTATCCAATGCCCGTGGAATCCAAAGGTGTGAAGTCCAACTTGTTCAGGTAATTTGCCATCTGAAACAACAAGAGAATTGAGGTTAGTTTTCGGAGTTAAACTCCCACGAAAACAAATATGGTTTCTGAGCTATGCTTTCAAGAAACGTTTTCCATGTATTGGATTTAGGTGAAACTTTGGTGTAGTATGGCCACAACCCTAAACCTTTTCGGTAGCTCTACTCAGATATGACCAGATACATAATAAGAGATGTCGGTGTGAGCAAGCTCCCTTAATACCACTTATCTCAAATTACATACCTAGACATCATACCCAAACAGGTGAGCCTAGTAGGGAATAGGTCATGAACCATAGGTCGTTTCTTCTCTACGGATTCCTCATCCGGAGGTAAATCATTCAATGAACTCCTCGTTCAAGGTCTCTTCTCTCTACGGATTCATCATCCGGAGTATTAGCTCGAACCCCCACAGTTCGGCTTTTGAGGTCATCACCAATAGCATGATGACATTAGAGGTGCTCATGACTTACACATACCGCAAGCGATATGAAGCTCGATCACTCCCCTAATGCTTCTCATAGTTTGGATAAGTTCAGATCAAGGATCCCACGTTATAGAAAGGTGGGAGGTAGAGGAGGGATGTTGGAAGTCCCTTGAGAAAAAGAAGGTGAATATAAATTCATAAAGCAGCAACGTTTATAAAAGCTTACTTGGATTTCTTTTTCTAGATTGGCCTTGAGTCTTGAACTTAGGAGATAGAGAAGATTGAAGGCAGCAGCAGCAAGCAGAGGTAGCGGCAGCAGGTGGGAGGAGCAGTAGCCAGCAGGATCAGAAGGAAGAAGGAGATGATTCTCGGCAGAAGCTTCTTGCGATCGATCGTCCGGTAAGTTGCGATCGATCGTGCGTCGTCCAGCAGCAAGAAGAATACGGGAGAATCCTAGGGTTAGGGTTCTAGGGTTTTTGATCTCAGGGTTAGAGGTTCGTGCTGATAACGTGTTTAAGGGAATATGAAATACAACCACAAGCAGAAAGTAAATACAAAGATAAATAGCACAGGAATAGATCATCTCTTTATTAATGAATAGGTGCCTCTATATATAGAGAAACACAAAGGTACAATCCATGTCCCAATAGGACTTCTATTCAATAAGTAATCCATATGCTAACCTAACTAAGATACTCCTAGGTTGACAAGGCACACACAAAGTAAGTTTCCTTCAACAGACCTGACTTTTTTTTTTTTACGATTTTTCAAAGTTGGTATATAAGAATTACTAAAAAAAATTAGGTCGAGATTTCGGTGCTCCGTCAATTGGAATACATCTTAAAAATCATGCTCTACGAATGCTGAGTCGAAAGATAAACTCATAAACAAACTAAAAGTTAAAATCAGAAAAAGTCAAGCGGAAAACAAAAAAATGAAAATTAACCTAGGGCCTGTGTGCAATTATTCATTACTATTGTACCAAAAAGCAAAAAGAAAGAGGGGCATGAATAATAATCAACTCATATACACGCTATCTCATATACACGCTAGATTCACTCCTAAAACCCTAAATCGTGTATATACCTCATTAGAGCACTTCGGCTACAATCGGATCTCTAAACCCCTCTAAATCGAGAGAGACTAATCAGAAAACTTGGGGATTCTATCTCACTGAGTATGCTGTAACCCTCTCTGATAATGTGTTCAATTTTGGTTTTGTTTTGAAGGAGTCTGAGTAAAGTAATTTGGGGTTTTCAGGGTCCAATGGATGCTGCTAGCAATGTTCCAGTGGGTTTGGACAAGGACCAGGTAAATACCCTTTTCTTCATTGTCTTTTAGTTTCTACATCTTTGAATGTGAAAAGGAATTCAGGTATCAGATTGGTTTTTAATAATGTGTGCCAAAGATTGGATTTTGGGGGCAATTTTTTTGGATTTTGTGGTTGAAATTCTTTGTGGGTAATTGGAATATTGGTCTTCTGTGAATTTGGGTGCAATCAATTTCTGTTATATTGTCTAGTTGGTCTGTGATAGGTGGGGTTTGACCTTATGAAACCAAGGTCTTTCCTGAGAGTTAATAGGCAACAAGAAGGTTCATTTTTACTCTTAGGGATGGACTAATACTCTTATGCTGTTGAATTGTTGTCTTGGAACTCATGCTTTTCAAGTATTCATAGCGTCTTCGAAAGATTGAAGTTTTGTTTGTGGTAATTGTGCAGATTTTTGGTATGGCAGAGAAGGAGATGGAGTACAGGGTTGAGTTGTTTAACAAGTAAGTTTCTGTGTTGTATTTTAGTAGATGTCACAAAATAGTAATGGGGTTTTTGAATGAAGGTGGGTAAGGCTTGTACTGAATTCAATTTCTTTTCAACCTCAGCTCCTGTAGTTTAAGCAATTAGTTGGGTGCTTCTGTGCTATATACGTTGTCTTTCATTCATTCGTTGGCTGTTGTCTTTCATTCATTCGTTGGCTTTGGTCTTTACCATGTGCTTCCTTCTATTCCATTAGATCTCATACTTTATTTGTTGAGCATATCTGATCGTTCTACAACACAATGTGCTTGAATAATACTTTCTGTACATACCTGTGAGCATTAGAGTCTTTACACCATTCTGTTATATACTTATACTAAGCTCATCTATTAACTTTACGAGTGTTTATTTGGGGGTGTGAAATTTTTGCTGCCTAGTCTAATGTTTTTGCTCCTGCAGTTAGCCAGTTTTTGCTTATACATTTACTTGTCTATTTTGTTTCAGGCTTACCCACACGTGTTTCAACAAGTGTGTTGAGAATAAGTATGTGAACTTTGTTCCTTTTTCCCAGATTTTATGGACCTTTCTGAAAGGTTTGGTCTTACTTTGTTTTGGATAATTGGTTTGTACTGACAATAATAAATTTAAATTGCGTTATCCAACCAGGTACAAGGAGTCTGAGCTCAATATGGGTGAAAACAGTTGCATTGATCGCTGCGTCTCAAAGTACTGGCAGGTAAGCTATCAAGGTGTTTTCTTATAGATGTTATGGTTTAGATCGAGTTAAGTTGCAACAAAATCGTACTTGCCCTTTCAAATATTTTTATTTCTTCATTCTTCTTTTATTGGAATTTCTCTTCAAATATTTTTGCTATAATTGAAGTCCAAGACTCCTGGGGTCGCTATTTCTTGTCATAGTAAAGTGTTGCGATTGTTGCTTCTTCTTTTTTTATTTTTAACAAGTGATGCTCTTGATTGAGAATAAGTTATAGGCCCCTTGCATATATTAACTTCATACACTTCACACTTTTGCTACTGATGCATCTATGATTGCACAAATCAAAGCATCTTTTTTATGTGCATAATTGAAAAACTTTGTTGTTTGCAGGTGACTAATCTAGTTGGCCAGCTGCTTGGTGCCGGTCGGCCTCCTATGTAAGATGTATGCCTAGTCTGCTAGAGATTCACTCTTCATTAGATAATTGCTTGGCTGGGATTGGGAGATGCAGGACTGTAATTGTTTCTCTTGTTATATCTCTTTGTTTTCTTTTCTCAAACTGTCATAAGTCTGTTCTGTTGTTGGGGCAGTTTTTGATATATGCCGCCATTCAAGTTCCATTATAGAAATGGGAATTAGTCTTTTCGTTTCCTGGAATAATTGTCATTGTTTTTGACTGTCCTGTTGCTCCGTCAAGTGTTTGGATGCTGCTGCTGTTGTGGCAGCATTGTTAAGCAAAAGTAGCACCGATAATTATTCTAGCTTGTTAATGGTTCAACACGTACCCATTTTCCTATATATTGAAAGAGCGATTGAAGATCAAGGAAAACGATTATTGTTCCTTATTCTTATTCCCGTACGTAGGGAGCTGTTAATCGAAGGGCCCCAAGACCATAAAGACAAAAACAAGTACTGGAAGGGAAAAAGAGATGATCCACAGATCAAGTACACATAGTAGTGATAGTACTAGCCAGCTACCAAGCCTTTGGATTAGTCTTGGACTCCGTTCATCTTCCTAAACATGGGGGCAAATTCATTGATCTTGTCTGCGTCCGGAATGACCTTGGCGACGCTCTCCCTCTGCGAGCACCTCTTGATCCAGGCTGAGAATTTGGGGCAATGATCTTCAAGCTTGAAGCTCCCAAACTTCTCATAAGCTGGGAACCAACTCGCCATGGCAATGGCGATGATGTCAACGAAACCGAATGTATCACCATTGAAGAAATCCTTGTCCCCCAAAGCCTTCTCTAGAGTCTTTATGACTTCAATGAAGTCCTTCTTGGCAACCTCTAGTGCGTCTCCTTTGCCCAACAATATGGCTTTGCCCGCATCAAACACCTTCATGTATACACGTACGCGTCTTGAAAGTTAGACACATAATTATGAAACAAATACGGCTTAATCTAGGACTATATCTTAGTATAGTCTAATCTAGCCAAATACAACATTGAAAAAAAAAGACTAGGAGCCTGTTTGAGGTGTTATATGTAGGAAGCATTTTTGCTCGGTAAATTTTTTTCTTTCTTGAGGAGGAAACGAAAAGAGTATTATTGATGATCAAATTGAACACATAATACGATGAGTACGTTTTATTAGAAGCACATGAAGTTAATTAAAATCTAAAAGTGCTTCTTGCATGGAACGCGTCCTGAGAAAACACTTGTTAGACGCTTCGTGAGAAAACACTTGTTAGGTGCTTCTCCCAAAAGTACTACATGTAAAGTAGTAAAAGCCGCTTTTGGTCATTTTAAAAGCACCTTTGGAACTGTTAAACATGCTAAAGACCCTAAACCAACCTTTTTGTCAATGTAGTCTGCCCAAAACCTCGCTTGAGCTCGACCGTATGCACAAGCCGGAAGCAATGGTGAGGAAGATGTCCAGGTTTCATCAATGTAGCTAACTATGATGGCGGACTCGGACACTGGTTTCCCATTGTAGAGCAACACGGGTACCTTGCCGTGTGGGTTTGATGTAAGCAAAAGTTCACTCTTGCCTCCAAACAAATCCTCAGCCTGGCTTACGTATGAAATGCCCTTTTCTTCCAGGGCAATCTTTACCCTCATACAGAAAGGGCTAACCCAGCAGTCCAAAAGAACAACCTCTCCTTTCGACATCTTCGGTAGATAGACTTCTCTCTTTATCTCTTCTGTACTTCTCCTTCGGTTTGTGATATGAAATGAGAAAGATGTAGAAATTTATAGGGAAATGGAGTTTTCGATGTTTTTCAGGCCTACAAGGTCTTCTTGTTTTGGCCGTGGAAGAGAGGCTACGATCTTCTTGTGAGTCTCATAGTTTAATATTATGTTAGCTTGCTTTGTGCGGTTGGAGCTTTGGAGAAAACTATGGTCACACAAAGGCTTTGTCTTGCAGTGTGGAGTATATTCTGTATATATCAGCCTTCTTGCTAGAAAAGAAAGGAATATCTAGCTGCCTGCCGTGTCGTTGAGTACAATGCCTACCCTTTACAATACTTAACCAGCCAAAATCAGCTGCAGTTTCATTACTTGAAAAAAAGTACTCGAAAAATCGAATTGTTGAATGATTTGTTTCTTCCACATAACAGTGGGGTTAACAAGTTGCATTGTCATCATACACATACCAATTACTATCACCATCGAAATAAGTCAAATTTAGCAACAGAAGATCAGACTAAACACAGAAAAAAATATCTTAGGGAGAATCTTATCAGCTTGAAACTTAAAATGATGGGGCAATTGGATGCCGAATCACATCAGTTCCGGTCATGTCAAGAAGGGAATTTCCATGTGTAGTAACAACTCAGATTTCTCTTTTTTCAGGCTTTCCATAAGAATGTTGGGAAGTTCAAAAGCAGAAGCACATACTTGCCTATGCTTTCCTTACCATATATAGTTCCATCTAAAGTTCCATACACTCATCATCATATGAAATAGTAACAACTCTATTAATAGTCATCTTTGTGTTCGATGCCCTTGGCCCAACTTATTGTAGTAACATTTTGCGCATTCTGATGCATCATAAGCCAAAAGTTAATCCTTTCACATGCCTCGTAGTAATCTAGCTATAGTCCCAAAGTTTGATATAGTTTTGAGGATATATGAGAAACTGAAAAACCTAAATAGTATAGCACTGATATCTGAATATAGCAGATGAAACAAACAATAGTAAATTAACTTTTGTCGAACTGCGGACTCCTACACATCAAGACCAACATAAAGAGGGAATTGGCAAAACTAGATGCAGGTAATGGTTTAAAGGAAAGGACCTATACACTTTCAGCTCTATTGTTTTGTATGGCTTCCAACAGTGAGCCTTCTTTCAGCATTTCCTGAGCATCATTATCCATTTCTAGGATCTTTAGGGCAGCAGCTTGAAGATAGAAGGCAGTGGGCCATACAGGGTGTAGTTTGAGGGCATTCATACTATCTTTGAGAGCTTCGTTTGCCCTGTCAGTCATCAAGTAACACAAGCAACGTCGAACAAACACAGTATTTGATTCCAAGCTCCCACTATCAATGAACTGCAATTAAAAGCAAAAATTGATGAAATCAAAACAGAAAAAATTTCACAGATACTTTGCAGGGTTTCAGTGATTGAATTCGAGTCCTACACAGCAAGCGTTCCATCAAGAATAGAGTAAAGATATATTTGAGAAAGAACTCTGTATTCAATAATCATAACCAAATGCATAGTATTAGGCTGGTAAATCTAATAATGTCCAAGTGATTATCATTCTTAACCATCTGAGTTATGAGGAGTCATAACTTTTTATTTGTAGGACAGCCATGACAAAGTTTTATGTCAGTAATGCTTTCAACTAAATCAATGAATTTGATGACAGAAGCTATGATGAAAATTTCTCTACTGCTAAATTAGTAGCCCTTACTTGAGTATAGGAACCTGTTGCTTTCCGGAAGTCTTTAGCTCTAAATGCAGCATCTCCCTGCTTCCTAGAATTCAGTGCCTCTCGCATTGGATCTGTCCACAGATCGAAAGAAGGCTGCAAGGGCAAAGTTTGATTAACAACATAAGTGAGACATAACATTGAAGAACTAAAAAAATAGTAATGGCTGCAAGATAGAAAAGCTGATCTTTTCTCGCTTGGCAGATGTAACAAAGTAGATCGAGAATACATAGAAGTGTTAGGATTGAGGGCAACTAACTTCCTTCTCAACGTCAGCCTTGTTTCCAGCCATCTCCAATATTTCATGTATTGCAGTGAGATCCAATCTCGAGCAAGCTTCAGCTAGAGGTGACAACTGCTTCGGAGGCACATTTCCATGTGGAATATCCATCAAAACGTATGATGGAACCTGCTAAAAAAACCACTACATGAGATGATATATATGCACCTTCATGGTATTCTATGTGTACCACTAATGCAAATCATCTTTGCAAAACAGAGGCAAACAAGTCAATTTCCAAAGCAGAATAGATTTTGGGATACCTCTGTTCCTTTCTGAAGAGGAACGAGGGCAGTCACAAGAGACTTGGGATTTGGCCTCTTACAAGGTTCATATTGCAAGCATTCTGAAGCTAACCGCAACAGCTCAGTTCCATCATCATTTGAGAAATGACCCTCCAAGCATGACTCCATCAGCATCAGGAAATTTTTGTCGCGTATGAGGTCAACAGCCTTCCAGAAAGAAAGTTGACAAATATTTAGCTAGAATCTTCTTAATATGATGAATTGGTTTGAATGAATTTGTAATGACAACCAAAATGTTAAACATTTAAAGTACTTTAATCAGGAAATGCTGAGAATGAGCCAGTTAGCAGGAAAGGATAGTTACATGGCTTGGTGGGGTGTGCCTGCCACTGAGCAGATCAAGCAATAAGGTCCCAAAGCTGTAAATCAAACTTTCTGGCATCACTCTTCCTGCAGAACAGATCTATGTTAGCAACCGAAGACTTTATTTCCTCGAGAAATGCGGTAAAAACTCATACACAAAAATATAGAAACATTAAGCCACCCAATCAGAATGCTACTCTGACCTCACTTAGTGGGTGATTAAGGTGATAAGGTCCTTTCTAATGCATTTTTGGTTTCAGTAAGATGAAATATATCGATAGTTACAGCAGCCCTCTTGTGTTCAAAGCTCATTATGCATACAAATATAAATAAACATGCAGGCATTCCAACAGACCATAACTTTAGGAGGCTTAGTCAAATGATTTGTACTGGTAGCTTTTCTTTCAAGTTAGTAAGATGAAAATGTATTAAAAGGAACGTCAATCACTCCTTAGGTGATGTTGATTAGCATTATCGAGTGATTCTGTATAAAAGAGAACTTTTGCAAAATAACCAATCACAATTCACAAGTTTTCACTCCGGAGCAAGATGATGTTTAGAATTTAAATAGGAAGACACCATAAAACCATCTACAACAGATAGAACAGAATTTTGCTTTGTATTGGCTGAAGCAATGATTGTAATACCTGTCCTTGTGTATTCTGGAGGGTAAGCCAGATTGGAGCTATAGCTCTTGCCATCTTTGCTATTCTTCATAAGGCCAAAGCAGGAGAGTCTGGGATTTCCATTCTGCCAGGTGCTGACCGAGTGTAAGGAACACACACCCAACAAAAGACTAACCACAAGTCCACAACTTTGAAAACAGAAAAAAGCCCCAATTACCTGATCAAACAGGACTCTAGAAGCATTAAGACCATGATACAATGGCCGCTTTTTACTGCTGCAATACTCCAAAGCTTGTGCCAGATGCAAAGCCACTCGCAACCTCATCGCCCCTTTCATGGGCTGGGACTCCCCTACACAAATAATTTCATTCAAGTTTTTACTCTTTCTTTTCTTCAGTCCATGTTGCAATTTGATACTCCAACAAAGAAAACCAACATACCAGAGGGTTAACAAATCCATTGTCACCATATATATACATTCCAGTTCAACAAAATAAGCCAAAATTTAGATATATATAGAAGACCAGAGTAATGTTTAGACCAGAAGGAAAAAAAGAAAAAAGACCAGAGTAACACAGTTAAAGACGGACTTACGATGGAACAGATGGTTAGAGAGAGTTTGATTAGGCATGAACTCAGCCACAAGCAATCTCTCATTGCCCTCACAGCAACACCCAATCAAATTCGCCAAACGCTTGTTGCTCAGCCTCCCCACAGCTCTAGCCTCTTCCTATACATAACCAAACCAGAACTTACTTTCATTTTTCACAAGAATAATCATCAATCCAATTATTTTCTTACAGAAAAAAAAAAAAAAAAACTTAGCATACAAGAAATTGGAGCGAATCAGGCCATGCTGAGTAATTGAAGCGCTTAACAGCCACCCAACGGCCGTCTTCGAGCTTGCCTCTGTAGACCACATTCGGAGCTTTCTCTCCGTTGTCGGAAACAATGTTCTCCGATAAGAATCCCTCCGTGGCAGCTTTCAGTTGGCGCAAGCTGAACTCGGGCAACGTGTACGTTTCGTTGCCACCATTGTCTGCATCTTATAAAAATTAAAAAGTCAAAAAGAGTTGGAATTTTCAGGGGAAAGAAATGAAAAGAACAAAACACAACAGCAAGTAAAGCCTCACCTAATTCCGACGAGTCGTTGAGATTGGATATCGTATTTGATGGCCGGAAGCAAAGAGAGAATCCGGCACCCATTGGCTCATAAATCAAATCCTACAGAGATTGTATATGCGTGTTGGTTCCTCTCTGGCTCTCTTTCCACTCGATAAAGAGTTTGAGGGCTTTGTCAAATGACTGGAAATTTCAGGTGTAAGTTTGTAAGAAGGTTCAGAGTTCGCAAAGAACGTTCAGAGTTCAAACGCAGAAGCATATACAAAGTCAAGGTGGGCCTTCCTCCATTCATGAAAGTCTCCATCATAAGTCAACCTAGTCTACGCGCTACCATATTATCTACCATGAATAATAAAGAACCTTCCTTCTCCAAAATGAAATCTACCATGATAATTCGAGTGAAAATTATTTAAAAAATAAAAAGAAGAGAAAATACATAACAATGGAAAATCTTTGCTGAGGATACGTTTGTCGGTAAAAGTGTGTCAATGTTTTTTTTTTTAATTAAATCTTGTATAAATTGAGAAGATATATATTTTTTTTGTTAGTTTTATCAAACAAATTTGATTTCAAAATGTGGTTAATCCTCTCGCGCCTTCAAAATGAGTTGGAGGAACCAAATTAAATGTTAAAAATTAAGTGGAAGTTATTTAAAAAATAAAAAGTAAAGAAAAAATTTAATGGGATACATTTTGCCGACGATATTGTCATCAGAAAAAGTGTATCTATATTATTTTTTAATTTAATTAATAAATAGAGAAGTTATATTTTTTTTATATTGTAAGTTTTATAAAATGAATTATATTTCCATATGCGGTCGACCCTCTTGCACTCTTAAATGAGATGTAAAAACCAAATTAGATGTCGAAAATCGAGTGGAAGTTAATTAGAAAATAAAAAGAAAAAATATATATAATAATATCGATTAGGTTTCTTTTATAAGGGATAGGGATGACAACAATGCTCGCGGGTTCGGTTATCTGCGGATATTCAACCCAAATGGGTCGGGTTTGGAGGCAAAAAACCAGTGTGGGTTTGGATTTGGATTTAAAAAAAAACCGACATGGATTTGCGTAGAGTATGGATATGGATATAGCACATCCGAACCCGTACCCTAACCCGAACCCAATATGAACTATATTAATGTTTTTACTTCATATATATATATTGCATTATTACAAATATAAGGAGAATTCTATGCATTTCTACTCATCACTGTATCTTTGAAGCTTTGATTTACAGAAGAACATCATGGTTGAAACTATTCAGTTTATCATGATTGAACTTTAAATTTTATGATTAATGTAATTTTTATCTGGATTGCTAACTCTTTAATTTCTTTTGGGATTGGATTATTTAATGAGTTTGAACAATTGAACTTTGAATTATGTATTAAGGTAATTGCCAAGTTTTCTTCTTTTTTTTTATTTGGGTTGTCATAGATCCCAGATTCTCAGGTATGAGATGAATATTATTTGAAAAATATTGGCAGATTATTTTTGAAGTTCGGGTAATTTGGGTGAGTTGTGGTGGCGTGTCCGGCCTTCTTTGAGAGTGCGTTTTACCCCATTGGCTTGTACTCTTTGTTACGAGCTTGACGATATATGGGTTGTAGGGAATTGTCGAAGTTTGAAATTTAGTTCGATTAATTTAGTTTCGATTCGTTCGATTTATTAGACCGTGACAATTCAATCGTTGAATCGTCACCGAATTTTAATTGTAATTTGGAAATATCAGGACGATAAACAAATATTGAGGATTTAAGGTTCGAAATTATCGATGGATTAGAGATGTGAGAGTTATCGAGAGAAACCCTAATCGGTTTATTTAGATTAATCTCGAATTATTGCCCCGTCTGTCAAAACATTACCTGATAGGTGTGGGTTTGGGTTAACTTGAGAGAGAGAGAGAGAGAGAGAGAGAGAGAGAGAGAGAGAGAGAGAGAGAGAGAGAGAGAGAGAGAGAGAGAGAGAGAGAGAGAGAGAGAGAGAGAGAGAGAGAGAGAGAGAGAGAGAGAGAGAGAGAGAGAGAGAGAGAGAGAGAGAGAGAGAGAGAGAGAGAGAGAGAGAGAGAGAGAGAGAGAGAGCATAAAAAAAGTAGTTGTAATTTGAACTCGACACCATCATATCAAGTTGGTAATATAAACTACAAAATGCTAATATGTTGATACTGTTGTAGGACACATTGTGGGGTGGATGTCCATTAAACTAAGGTCTGTACGAACATGATACAAGATGTAGACTACATACATTGTGCAAGACCTTTGGTATTTCTTTCTATTAACTCCATAAGGGTTACACCACTTATGAGAGGACATAAATGTATAGCTAGTGGGTTAGTGGGTTAGTGGAGAAACCAAAAGGTTTCTCACCATTATTGTATACCATGAATACACCTCAACCTCTCCACTATATAAAGAGGTTGAGACATCACCTTTTGACACACCAATTGATCAACATCAATCGATTCATTCTACACTTCGCTCACTTGTTTTTCTCTCTTTTCTACTTGAGTTAATAGGCGACTCACAACATATACTTAAATATTGAAGAAATCTAGCAAGCATATATAACTAAACACAAGTCAAGACCAATTTGTTTGACTATTGTGATCCTGAAACACACTTGAGCCTATTTCTTATAACATATATTACAGTGTCATGTGGTCAAAATTGAAATCACATTTTAAGGTATAAAATAAAGGACTAAATTCTGATTACTACCCTGTACTTTAGAGGTCTAATAAGTTCAGTCCTTAATTGAACTTCTAATTTTATCAAAATTATTCTTGTACTCTCAATTCTCATCCAATAGGTTCATTTATGACACGTGCCGCACATGATAGGTGTATAAATAACACGTGTTGACCCATAATAGGCGACATATGTCTTAAATTGACATATTGGATAAGAATTGAGAGTGTAGAGATCATTTAGATGAAATTAAAAGTTCATGGACTGAACTGATTTGACTCATAAAGTAGAGATTAGTAACAAGAATTTAATCCTAAAATAAATGCATATGAAAAAAAGGACTTGTTGTGTTTGAAATATATAAGGTCAATTTGGAGCACTAAAAAACGTTTTTGTGGCATAAAAACTTCGTAAGGTTACGTTGCCCATGCAAACGAGGCTACCATGGTCATGCAAGCGAGGCTAACTATGGCAATGCAAGCGTTGCGAACGATAATCATGTGAGCGAGCTGGCCAACGATACACATGCAAGCAAGGCAAACTGTGTCCAATTTTGGCGATCTAACCATGCGGTGTAACCTAAAACGATGTTAGACATCGTGTAGACAACTAGACAAACCCCAAAACTCTCTCTAAAAAAATAATAAAATTTCCTAAACCTTGATTTCTTACCCAAAACTGTGGACCATAGCACACAGTTTTTTGGCCAAAATCACATGTTCTCATTTTCTCACCAAAAATTTTCCACCTTCAAATCATGATTTTTAAGCACTTCTCAAATTGACGGAACACAAAAATCTCGACCTGATTTTTTTTTTAATGATTTTTTGCGTTCGGTCAATTGGAACACATTTTAATAATCAAGCTTTACAAATGGGGAGATTATGGCACAGAAAAATTTCAAGATAAAATATTGTTGACAAGGTTTGGCATGTTTCGCCTTGCTATGGCATGTCGTGGTGCCACCATGGCACTTCCGAACGTGCCAAAACATGTCATGCCCTTTGTTTAATGAAATTTTCCCATTGCAAAATCTCACCATTGGTAAATCATGATTTTTGAAAGGTTTTTCAATTGACGAAACTCGAAAATCTCGACCCGTTTACTTTTTACGATTTTTCAAAGTCAGAAAAGTAGAAAGTTCATCAAACCGAATCCGCTCGAGCTTTTTGAGTTTCATCAATTGGAACACCTTCTAAAAATCTTGCTCTACAAATGGTGAGATTATGGCAAGGAAAAATTCAATAAAAAAAACTTTAGTTTAAAAGGAGGCATGCCAAGGTGCCCCTCAGTACGTTCAAACGTGTCAAACCATGCCAAGATCCATTTTTATTTAAATTTTGACGTGTCATAACCTAACCATTGGCAAACATGATTTTTAGAAGGTAGTCCAAGTGACGGAACTCAAAAATCTCGATCCATTTATTTTTTACGATTTTCCCAGTTTTTGAACTTTGGAAAAATTAAAAAAAACTTCTCGTACCAAAAAATTCTGAATTTTTTTTTGGTCATATCATATAATGAATAACCCAGCCCTTGCCCTTGCCCTCGCCCATTCTAGTGGCCAAGCCACTAGGGGAGCTTCCTCTCTTTTATACATTTCCTATGTGTGATGCAATGTCTTGTTCTAGTGCTAACTTGTTTATCTCGAAGCCTTATGGCGAGCGCGGGAGGCGGGCTCTCAGCGAGGTCTTGGTCGGCTTCCACCAAGGCAAGGTATCTCGGTTATCAGCCTGTCAAGCTACATAACACATGTCACTGCCGGGGTCCACCACATCATGTGGACCCTATAGCTGGATGTTACTTATGCTTGGTAGTATGTGATATATGTAATATGTACAAGTCCCTGAAGTCTCCAAGTAAGAGGATCATTATTATTGCAAAGTGTTAATTTAGAGAAGGTTGAGGGAAAATGTTAATATGTTATATTTCAAGAGAATGGGACTCCGAGCACAGTTATATGTATATATATATATATATATATATATATATATGATTTTTCTCCACTACGGAGCTCTGCACTTTTAAAAGTTTTGGAGTTTTGATGTCAGCCGTCAGATATGTTTCAATGATTTGATTAGTCCCTATCATGTATGGACGTCCACATTGTATTAAAATGTGAACATCTTCATCCCGACGTGCAAGCTATTGATCAGAACCTTCCATATTTTAGGTCCTCCTTCAAGAATCATTTTGATAAAAAAAAAATTCAAATTGAAAATATTTAGTCATATGATTACCACATTCATCGTTTCAGCTTTATCTGACGGACTGTATTTGTTTGTAAACTATATAACGAATAGATTACCTAACAATCTTCAATTCAACTAATTTTTTGCAAAGATAATTCTTGAAAATAAATCTAAATAATAAGCGGTTCTGATGATTGAGTTACGTTACCAATTGGTCGGGATGATGATTTTCACATTTTAACACAAAGTAGACATTCACATGTGAAAGACATTATGGATTTTCTGCACTATGGAGCTTCGCATTTTTAAAATTTGCATAATTCCAATGTTAGCGGTCAGATCTGTTTAAATGATTTGATCAAGCGACTGACATTAAAACTCTGCAAATTTTGAACTCTGGAAAAAGTTGGGGTTTACTAGAACTCTAGTAATAGGAACTCTGCAACCATTCTGGACAACCCAACAAAAACCTAATAAACTGAACTTCACTAACCCCAACTAGTTCAGAAACATATCACTCTAGTAAACCCCAGAACTCCTAAGCTGTCGAAATGATCTAAAAAACCTTGGAAACAGCAATTAAGAACAAAATTCCAGCAACTTGTACGATGACTGCATAAATCATCCTTCTACCTGCATGCTCTACCTCAATCGTTCCCCAACACTCTTCTGCAACTGTAGAACTCTCAATAGAGTTGGTATAATAAGGATTCTTGGAGAAGTAAATGACAATGGACATGTTGATGCATCAAACCACCTATCATTCATTCCAATGCTAATGTCGTAATTTAAAGTACAGAAGTTGATATGATCCAAAGTATATTAGATAATCACAAACTAGAAAAATCTCAATCATATAGCCTGATTATATGATTATATCAGAAAGAAAAAAAAAACAATCAAGAAATTTGACTTCTGTCTAAATACAGAGGCTCCTATAGATCAAAATAAAGAAAAAGATGCACCAAGACCAACATAAAGATTGTTACAATGAATCTTTTGGTGCTGCAGAGCAGAACTCAAATGCGAAAGAGGGAATTAACAAAACTAGATACAGGTTTAAATAAAAGAAGGGAAAAACACCTATACACATTCAGTTCTTATCTTTTTTGTCTTCCAAGGATGTGCCATCTTTTAGAGTTTCTTGCGCATCATTGTCCATCCCTAGGCTCTTTAGGGCAGCCGCTTGAAGGTAGAATGCAGTGGGCCATTCAGGGTTTATTACTAGGGCTTGCATAGCATCTCCAAGAGCTTCTTGTGCCATATCATTCATCAAATAGCACAAGCAACGTCTGGCAAACACAGTTGGAGATATCATGGTCCCACCATCAATGAACTGCAATTGAAAGCAACAAGATCCACCAAGGAGTAAGATGATAAGTATCCATTCCAATTTATCTATCTGCCATATCCATATACCTAGGCTGGTAATGCTACTACTTTTTCAGGGATTATCATTTAATCATTTGAGGTTATGAAAAGTCATAACGTCTATTTGCAGGATAGAAAACATTATTGTAACCCTAGCACTACTCTTAATGTCTAATGTGACCTATAGTCTAGATGCAGAAGCAAATCATATGTGCGCATTTTTCTGCATTTTTCTGTATCCATTTCTAGATGGGCAGATAGGAGGTTTCTTAAGTCTTCTTATTTTTTGTCATAATTCATCTATCTGCCATATCTTGATAACAGAGCTTATGACGAGCAATTAAAGTTTGTATTTCTGATGAGTGCCTTACTTCTGTGTAAGACTCTATGGCAGTAGCAAAATCTTTCGCACGAAATGCAGCATCCCCATGCTTCTTGGAATTCAATGTTTCCTGTATTTGATTTGTCCACATTTGGAAAGAAAGCTGCAAGGTAACCTCAAAAGTAAGGAGAGTGCATTAAGCAAAATTAAACGTAAAATGTTTTCTCATAAACATACGTGAAGCATAAAAGGATAGCCCAAGGAAACAAAAAAAGTAATGGATGGGAGGCAGAAAAGCAGTTTATTTCTCCATATATAGATTTCCGAAAAATATTATATAGAGAAGTTAGAAATGAGGATCACTAACATCATTTGCAACCCCCTCATCATCCTTGTAAGCAACCTTCTCCAAGATTTCATGTATTGCAGTAAGATCTAATCTTGAGCAAGCGTCACCAAGAGGTGACAACAATGTCTGATTTGTAGGCACATTTCCATGCGGAATACCCAACAAAACGTATGATGGAACCTGCTGTGAACCAGTAGATCAGATGATATAATACCTTCATGGTATAGTATTTAGTTATTTACAGCATTAATGTAAATCAGCTTTGTAAACAGATGCAGAGCAGATCAAACACCAAAGCATATAATTAACTATAATCATTACAGAACAAAAATAGCTGGGCATACCTCCGTTTCCTTTTGAAGAGGAATGAGGGCAGTCACAAGAGACTTGGCATTTGGCCTCTCACGAGGTTCATACTGCAAACACCGTGATGCTAACCGCACCAGCTCAGTTCCATCATCATTTGAGAAATGACCTTCCAAGCATGAGTCCATCAGCATTAAAAAGTTTTTGCCGCGTATCAGGTCAAGTGCCTTAGAGAAGGAAAATTTAAGAGTATTTAGTAACCATCCTAATATGACAATCAGGATTAAATGGAATTGGAATAAAAATCTATTTCATAAACATTTAAAGCCCATTATATTATCAAGAATGCTGAGAATGTGACGCAACCCGTTAGTTTAGCATAGAGCAGATTTAAAGACACATTACTTTTGTAGGCTACAATTTTCCACTGGATGTCAAGAAATCAACCAACCACCAAACATGTTAAAGAAAAGAAAAGTTACATGGCTTGGGGGGATATGTTTTCCACTGAGCAGATCGAGCAATAGGGTCCCAAAGCTGTAAACCAAACTTTCTGGTATCACTCTTCCTGCCAAAGAAAAGATATTTACATTTAAGTCAACTAAAAACTTTATCACCTCAAGAAATGTGTTTAAAACTCATCCATACAAATATTAAAGCATTCCCTTTTGCGAATGAGAATTCTACTCAGAATTCTACTCAATGCATTTAATCTTAGTAAGTTGAAAAAAAAAATATTGAAAATAAAAGCAATTACAATGCATTTACGAAAAACTAGCACTCAATACTTTTACCAACAAACAGTAATCAATACACTTACCTAAAAGATAGCAATAATACAGTAGCACAACTAAAGACTTCATCGACACGTGACATGTTCAAAATTCATGCATTAAGAGATCGAGGCATTAAGGCCCTTAGCTTAAGACATTTTGTTTAATGGGATTAAGAAACATGCAAAGGGGATCATGAGTGAGTGAGTCCAGAAACATAAATGCCACAGCCCAAAAGGCCACTGCTATGGCAGGCGTAGTCAAAAGAGTAGTCAAATAATTAATATTGCTAACCTCAATTATTTTGTATAAAAGACTTTGCAAAACAACAAACGCATATTTTCACTCTAGTAACAGCATGACATTTGCAATATACAGTGGAGGAAACAATAAACTATGTTGGTATGGGAGGGATGATGGAGTACATCCCTCATGGGAAGGATAACTGTTCCTTCTCATCAGTCTCCCTTCTAGGAAACAATGAAGAGATCATCTTTTCTTGAATTTTCCTTCTCCCTCATACCAAACCTAGTGCAAGTAATTTAACATCGAATGCTGTTTGCCATTGGCTGAACCAATGACGAAATTACCTGTCCTCAAGTATTCTGGAGGGGTGAAAGCCAGGTTGGTACTATAACTCTTGCCATCTTTGCTATTCTTCATCAGGCCAAAGCAGGAGAGTCTGGGATTACCATCCTGTCAAGTGCCGACTCAGTGTAAGAAGCCAGCCAACAAAAGATTACCCTACAATTTTCAAAACACCAAAAAACCCCAATTACCTGATCGAACAGAACTCTATACGCATTGAGATCATGGTATAATGGCTGCCCATTACTACTGCAATACTCCAAAGCTTGTGCAAGATACAAAGCCACTCGCAACCTCATTGCCCATTTCATCGGCTGGGTCTCCCCTGCACCAATTTTCCCAACTCAGTAAAGTTTCTACTAAAAACGTCTCAAAATCTCACAGGACCTCACAACAAGCAAGCCCATGTTCATCCAAAGTCAAATTTAGCAAAACAGACCAACAACACAGGAACATAAATTACACATTGGAGGTGGGAATTTACAGTGGAATAGATGCTTAGAGAGAGTTTCATGAGGCATGAACTCAGCCACAAGCAATCTGTCATCACCCTCACAGCAACACCCAATCAAATTCGCCAAACGTTCGTTCCTGAGCTGCCCCACAGCTCTAGCTTCCTCCTAAAAACCAAAAACCAAAACCCACCACACACTTTTCACACACACAAACACAAAACCCACAAAAATCAAAGTAACCAAATTTAACCAAACTTACAAGAAATTGGCGCGAATCGGGCCAAGCCGATCGGTTGAACCGCTTGACGGCGATCCAACGGCCGTCTTCGAGAGTCCCTTTGTAGACCACATTGGGAGCTTTCTCTCCGTGCTCGGAGACCACGTTCTCCGACGAGAACCCTGACGTGGCAGCTTTCAATTGGTCCAAGCTGAACTCGACGAACCCAGGAAGCGAGTCCTTTTCGTTTTTGTTCCCATTCTCTGCAATAAAGACTCCAACTTTAACAAAAACGAACTAAAATTTACCCAAAAAGAAATGAAATTTACCCAAAAATGATGATGATGATGATAACAGAAACCTAACCTTTGTCTGAAGAATCGTTGAGATTGGATTTGATGTTAGATGGCCAGAAGCAGAGAGATAGTTTGGAGCAGCGAGCTCCCATTGGCTGATGAATTAATCCAATTCTAGTGAGAGAAACAGCTGAAAAGCTTTAGAATGTCTGTGTTTTCTCTCTCTAGAAGCTTTGTGCTCTCTTTCTATCACTTTCTTCAGTAGAGAGGGTTTGACAGGGGTTTGGAGTAGTAGATAGATAGGAATAGGTTAGGAAAATGATGGATAAATAAAAACCAATCCAGAGTTTTTTTTTTTTTTCTTTAATTTTGTTTGGAAAGCAAGAAAGTGAGATGAATTTTTTTAAAAGTGAACCTTTTTGGATCCAGTGTTTTCTGTGTTTTGCTCAGTCCATCTTTCCCTTGTTTTCTGCATTTTGCTCCCCGTTTTTCCTTTTGCTTTCTTTCTCTTATTTTTCTGATTTGGTAACGTTTTGTTGTGGTTCATCTTTTCTCTGCTTTCATTTTCTCTTTTGTGTGCATGATTAGTAGTTGAAATGAGGGAGACCTCTGCTAATGGACGTGTTTTTAAGAAAGTGAAGACATGGACAATTGGACATTCTCTTTTTTAACCGAAAGTAGAATATTATCCCAATATTCAGTCACTATATGAATTTGACTAATTTTTTAAAAAGAAATATCGATGAAAATGAATTTAGACTACATATGCGACTTATATTTTTAAATTACATTGCATCGTGTTAAGTATGAAGATCTTCATTTTTAAGAGCTTACATTGATAAATTATATCTTATTCATCTGAAGGAATGTGGTGGAAGCCCTCACGTTAGTCACGTAGGTGTTCCTTGTCAAGTTGCAGTTACCGGAGGAATAACTCTAATGACTAGTTTGGAGTCTTTTAGTACCACGAATTGTTGGTGCTAAAACTAGTTTACAGTTACCGGAGGAATAACTCTAAGGACTACTAGAATGCTCGGTGAATAAAATTGCTTACTGGCTAGCTCGTTGGGCTCTCACTTCTATCTCTAATAATGTCTCTTTTGTAGTTTCACGTGATAGTTTTATTATTTTTTTAAACTTATGCATCATCAATTATTGTGGAAAGAAATATCATGAGACTAACTATGTCTCAGTATTTTATTATTGCACGTTGATAATTTAACCAATCTTCTCAAGTTATTGAGGACTGTACTTGATTTTTTTTTTTTATTCGATCAATAATATAAGGTCATTTTTCTTAAAAATCAGTAACTAATGAAGTTTAATTAGTTGTCTAGTTATGAAATTAAAAAGGTGATGCTCTAAAGTCCTAGTTAAAAACATTAGCTTCCTAAACAGTCTCCACCTATTTAGGGTAGTTCAATAGTTTCATAAACAAACAAATTGATTGCCTCATCCCTTTCTTCATGTTCAACAGCCTCATTATAAAACTTGTTTGCGTGACAGAAATGACTGGATCATTATCCATGCCCCTTAAAAGGGTCAACTCTAATTATGGAAATATCAATACAATCAATGCATCGTAATTAGACTTCTTTCCTAATCAAATATTACGTCTTCGACTTCTATTAGATAAAGTTGCACTTGCACATGATTTTTCTGTCAATTAACAAAAGGAAAACAGTGACTTGGTGTCATTTTCATCCTAAACTATGAACCCCAAGACTTCAACGGTGAGAATAAACAAATTAAGTGGCTGCGTTAGCATGTCAAATTTGAAAGCTGACTAGTACCCATATTATATTTGACACGTGAACCTACATTTGAAATGACAGAGTTGCAACACGAAAACTTTCCGAGAAGTCACACATTCTAGTTAAAACTAAAATTTTCTGTCAATCAAGTTTAACTTCCGTATTCATCTTGGATACAATGCATTATTGTCGACATGGTCACACCTTATGTTAGGTGAGTTGGACAATCAAGTATGCAAATAGAGGGGCATAGCAACAATTTTGTGCACATAAACTATGAATCTAAAGCAAAATGCAGTGATTTAGCCAGACACGCCTCAAATGATGAGGAATGCATTCAACCTGAGATCTCAGGATCTTCTTGATCAACTTTTCCAGCTCTCTTATGCATTAAAACAATTCTAATTAGTATAAAAATAGCTGTTTAATTACAGCCTTAGTTTAATATTAGTATGCTAAGGTTTCAGCAATCAGCATGGAGGGTTCAGCAGGATTGTTCTTGGGTTTGGGAAGCATTAAGGTAAAGATAGCCACTTCTTTCTCTTGTGAATGATGAATGCACTTCATATTAATCCTATACTCTCTTTTTTGCACATATATATTAATCCTATATTTAAATTAACGAATGCACCTTAACTATTATCCTATATTTAAATGTAAGACCATGTTAGTGTGTGGACCACATGCATGATATGTTCCACAAAGGTGCCTTGACCAATGACCATTCATCTACTTCCCTATATTATTTTTTTCATGTTTGGTTGGTAAAGGTGTGAGGTCATAGAACTATAGAAGTGATTACAATATAGAAGTGATTGAAAGAGATTTTAGTTAGACCTAAACTAAGATAAATTTATAAGGAGTAGGTTAAAGATTACATCATTAGAGGAGATTAAGAATGTAATTCCTTTTGCATGTTGAAGATGCGTGTGAATCAATTAGAGGATATATAATCTTGTTTGCAATATTCTCATACTAGAAGAGTTTGACATCTTGTGTAGTCGATATGTGAATCTCTAGACGATTATTATTTTGATCAAGTTCTTGTTTGTTTGAAGATGCAATTAAGATTAGACAATACTCAATCTGAATGGCAAAGCTGCAAAAGGATACAGGAACCCAAAAATGGTTTTAACCCTTTACTATACACAGGAACACATGATGAGCACATAATGACCTAAGATTCCACCAAGGGGACTCTAGGACACTCGCAACTTTGGACAAAATTTCACACTCAAAACTGAATCCATGGCCAGACCAAAACAAAGAACTAATTCAACATTTCTACCATTCTACTTTTTTTTTACTTGTACTGGTTGTTCAGAACTGGAGGCAGCCTTTTGCATTACACCAAAAGAAAATCCCAGAATGGAGGTCCATGCATATATGCCATAATTGCTTTCTGTTGGATACATTTGACACTGGTAGGGCTGAACAGAGCATGTTAATATCTAAAGTTTAAGAGCAAAAAGGAAAGCAAACAGTTACTCAGATAGTGAAGAAAACCAAAAGAGGCATGTGATGTAAACAAGTGCTGTCTCCAATTTCATGCTTCAACAAAACCTATGAAAAGAGAATATACATGGGAAAAAAGGCATTTAAAAGCAAATGGACCAAGTGGGTCATCAGGCATTATTAAATCTGCATAATTGGATCATGCCAGCCCTAATTGCCTAAGTAGATATTACATGTTTCCTCCTCTAGTTACTATTCCCTTCATCATACCAAAGGCATCATCCACACAACCTATTTTTGTGGACACAATTTTAAGCAATCATCTCTAAACATGACAACCTGGTGCTCCAAGACAATGACTTGGATCTCAGCCATAATAGCCACCACTTTTCTTGATTCATTTCTGTGCATACAATCTCTCCCCAATTCATTTCTATGATGAGGATAATGAAGATGATGATGATAAGCACCAAGATGATGATGATCACGATGATATTGATAATGACACATGTAAATTTAAGAAAGTGAACTGCGCCAATAAGATATGGGTGACAATGTGACATTCAAAGAACTCCCAAGAGTATTAAAACAACTCCATTCAATTTCCAGCAAATAATACAAATCAGGTTTATCAGCCTCACTAGAGGAAAGAGATTGCATCTATTGAAACAACTTAAGCACATACCTAAGACTAACAGCAGCAAAGCCATCTTCAGCTTGTGCTGCTCATCTATGTACCATATATCGCTAAGTATGTCACTATCCCGAAGATTTTGATTTCTCTATCCTACAATCAGGAGAAAAGCATCCACAAGAGAAGACAAACTGGATGGGGGTAAGAATATTTACTGATTTTCCACTCATGTGGTGATGTCAGAAGAATTTCCATTACGGAATTTGTCAAGCTCTTCTCTGTTTTTGCTATCCTTATCCTTGGTGCTCGTTGGTAGTAGTGGTGGAGATGTAGAACCCAAGGACCGATCAGGCAACTCTGTAAAGGAAAAAAAATAGAGTCAACACATATGTAGCTTAGAGTATCCTAAAGAAAAAGGAAAGTTATTTTGTGTTCTATATATATGCAACTGAATCAACTTTAGACATCTTCATGTATATGACTGAAAAAGGGAATCCAGACCAGAATTTTCACCCACTTATAAATGGGAGAAAAAATTAACGAAATCGTACTTGCTAACCTGGCAATTTTTGGTCAACAAAGAAAATTACCAAATTTACAGTGTACCTGCATGGGAATGAACAAGTTATGTTCTCAGTAAATTGAAAAATATTATTCCAGACTAAAGTGTTTAAAAGAGCATTACAGAATCTGTCTCTTACCAGGCAACAACAACATCAACGGTGTAATGTTTGCGAGATGCTATAATCAAGAGACTTTGAATCACAGCAACTAACCAAGCAAACTGCTTAATGCACCTGAAATGATAAACCGCACCAGAATAAAAATATTTCTTTATCAATTCAGCAAATATCCACAAAAGTGAGATGTATTACTATATAACTGATGATACCTACATAAAGAATCACTAAAGAATTTATTTCCTTTCGACAACTCACTAAACAAAGCACATTTCCGATTGAAGAACAAAATGAGAACCAGATGGACCTGAAAATAGGACCATAAAAAGAAGAGGCTTCTAGTAATTGTTGTTACCTCCTTGTTCCATATTTCTGAAATGAGCGCACAAATACTAAAGTGAAAATCATGTGCGATGAAAAAATCAAATCACCACAGCCATACATTGCACCTCGGGGAACTGCACAAACAGGTAAGTTATATAAGTATGAAGCTGTTCTAATTATGGAGGTAATGAAGCATTAAGCCTAAAGAAATATCATTTGAACTAACAGTTGATTAAGAGCACTTCAAGTGCACTCTTTGGAGGGGGCAGCCTGGCAAGTTCTGAGCCCTGAAAGAGACAGTTGTACCTGATTGTAAAACATGTTTAATTACAACTTAATGAATCTTGATTACCTCCAACTAACAACCAAAACAAACTTCTATAAAGTTTACCTCGCGGCAATGATAATTTGGACCAGGAAGCTGAGTGGCATAGAAGGTGATGATCCGGAGAAACTGAGAAACCTGACAAAATGCAATATGTACTCAAAGATATTGTCAGAAAATATAGCAGGACACCATAGGATACTGTTACATCCGTTGAACCATACAATACGAGAGCTAGTTCAAGAGTCAGTAACATAGAAGCAAAATTAGATTAAGAAAATGCACTAAATCAAACATTTTTTTTTTTATGGAAGAGTATCCTGAGTGCAATTACCCATCAGATGCTTCAAAAAATGTACCAATCTCAAGAATTAATCATATAAGCAGGTCACATAATCCAGGAATCATAAGCAGATAGGAGGCTCGAGGGGGTGTAACAGTAAGTAAAAGGGAAACAGCAGAAGACTCTGTGTAGTACATACAAGGATATTACATCACATCGACATCAATATTTTATTGCTTATTGGAAGATGGGAAACACATGGAGATTTAAGGAATTTATCACATTTAAATAGCATATGGCTACTGATGAAATTGATACCGGATAGCATATGGCTACTGATGAAATTAACCCCAAAAAAAAAAAAGTTTCAGCGACAAACATTTATGATATTTATGCTACAACTTGAGTGTTTCCCACATAGGGCCAAGATATATGCAGCCTTCATGATCACACTTCCAGAAGAAAGAGCAATAAGGAAGACAGTGTTTAAACATTTATGGTTATGTGCCAGCATATCTAAACAGCAATGCCAACATTAGTATATATCATCTGTACTTACGGCTAAATAAGCAAAAACCCTGCACCATATCAGAACTGTATAGATCTTTTTGCTCTGGAAAACAAAAGGGTGAAATGTCCACTGCAACAGAATATATAGACACAATATTAGATCAAGTTAGGATTCTACCAAACTTCTACAGGTAATTAGCTAGAAGCAGAAATTGGAGCAATAAAATACTGAATGAAGAACAAGCATTTGGAAACAAGAGCGACGAGTCCAGGATAAATTTGAAGTAAATGATAATATTGGCACCTAGAAAGACTTACCGAGACGAAAGAAAAAAATATAACAGCAAACAGAGTCTCACTCATATATGTTTTGTCTCGTCCAAGTTCCTAAGATAACAGAAAACAATAGATAATAAATGACATGACAAGTGCTGCATTAAATATCAAAGAATCCCAATAAACCCTTGAAAGCATACACACCGGGAGTAAAAAGAAGCCAGCATCCTGAAGCGTTGGTCCTGGCCGATGTAGATAATGAACTCCGTGTGCAGCTAGTCCATGAAGATACTGCTTGATACAAATAGAACCACAAGATAAGCATCTAAAGATTAATAATTCTTATGTGTCTTAGCAATTAGCAAATACCATAAAAAGCCTATCCACTAAAAGAAATAAAAGGATAAAAAAAGGAAAGGAAAAGTCCGTGAAAGCATTTTTGTCACACTGCTAGCAGGCACATTCTTTTCTCACAATTTTGCGGAAGAAACAATGGGAATTAAATCAATACCATTCCGGCAATCAATCCATAGAGATTCAGAATTATTACTTATTATAGGTTAGAGCAAATCTAATCCAGTGAACAATTTACTCTGTGCCCAAAAGGCGATAACTTTAGCATCAAATTAGTAAACTGAGAACAAGGAAATGCCTACATATGCTATAAGCCTATACCACCTTTGCCATTCACTTTGAAGAACCCCTTTTAAAACATAACAACAGCTACAACTAGTACTAGTTCTCAAAACCATCCTGCACCACCTTACACACTTAAAACCTGATATAGTTATCAATTCATATACAAATATTCATTTCTAGAATTAGCAACTGCTAAGCATTCCTTGATCATATAATCTAGTCATCTCTAATAGAAAAAAAAAATTCTGTTCCCATGGCACATGAACATTCTACATAACGTAATCACCAATCTTAATTCTTTCAATTGGAAAACTATACCTGACAAATGAGACCAGCAAGAGCAAACTTCCAATTTCCGGCAAGAAGCGAAATTTCAGTTGACGTCTCAGCGCATATTTTCCTCCATAGCTTCACATTTTAGAGTTTAGACATCAAATCAATCAATGAAAACTGGAATTGGAATTTAAAAAAAATAATGGAGGACATGATTGTGAACCTTGGGAGCCTCACGAGCAAAGTAAAACGGCATTTTGGGCAACGAGGTTAGAGCTCGTCATCAATCAGCATTAAAAGCTCGCAACAAAACCGCTCTAAATTCGAATTTGAAACATGATCACAAATTTTTAACAGAAAATTTTGAGTTTTTGAAAGTTGGGGAAGTGATAGAATTGGAATCTAATCCGCCAACAGATTTCACCTAATTTGAAACCCCAACGATACTCTCTCTCTCTCTCTCTCTCTCTCTCTCTCTGTGAGTCTCGGTCTCGGAGTGTGTAATAAACTATTTTCTTTTCTTCATCACCAAAACAATTTTATTCTTTTTCTTTTCTCAGAGTTTTTAGTTTTATTATGAAAGAAGATGTGCATGAGTCGTGACATGTCAAATGATATGAGCGTGGGTTCACGTTATACTGCAGTGTACTCTATCCTAAATAGGAGAAAGAAAAAAAAAATCCATACAAAATAGGAGAAAAAATTGTGGGATAATTTACCTTATTTCTTGCATTGTCAGAGATTTTTCTCCTTGAAATTTTATTTTCCAGATTCATACATAACCTGTGTTTTTAATCTTAATATAACGACACGAGAATATTGAATGATGAGAAATATCCGGCTAAGGTTTTGATGAGGGCACCAAATTTCATGAAGTTTGGATTTCAACCGGAAAAAAAAAAATTATAATTTTTACAATGGAGGAGATCCAACCCTAACTTGGCCTGAACTTAACCCGATTCCCCTTCCCTCCCTTATCACTCGGGCAAACAAAGATTATAATTTTACTTGACAAATCCCAGTATATTTTCAGATTTACTGGACATTTTATTTTGATTGACAGTTAGAACCTAATTCATTCTCTGCTCTCTTGAGTAAAGCTTGTACTGCATTCAAAAATAAGCAAACTAGTTTTGCTTACCTGAGCAGCAAAGAAAGCCAGTTAGATACATACAGCTTTTCTGAACAACCAACTAGTTAGATACAGGCCACACGGCTCTACTGTTTAGCCTATATTTAGGACATCATTTTTCAACTTAAAACAATGCAATTGGTAAGATGCACATCAAATAAGTAACCAAGAAGGAATATATAAGTAGATTGCAGATCCTCATCTTTCCATTTCAAGGAGGGGCTTGCACCCAATTCTCCTGGAATTATATTCATTATTCTCTACACTTAATATTGCCATCTGAAATTGAGTTTATTGAGATTTAAGAGATAACCTACTACTTACTCACTATATGCACATTTAAATTGATGAAACAGTTCCTCTGACAATACATTTGATGCACTAGATATAGCTTCTCTCAGAAAATCGAGTAAGGGCACCAACTGCAGATTTTCTACAATGCCAACCCAACCAACTGAAGATATATTGTAGCCATGAAACTAGACACGCCCGACTGGTGAAAGAGGGGGATATGAGACATATCTTCCAGGAACTTCCCCTTCCACTCGATTTGGATCACTTATTCCATCGTCTTGCAATATTACTTTTGTTTCCTCAAAAGTTTTTTCTTCCAACAAGTTCTTTGACTCTGAGAACTCACATAGTTTCCAACTATCTAATACCGCTATACAAATGGAGAATGCTTGTAAAACCGAGAGTGAAGAATTGAACTCAACTGAATAGATCCCGTCCTTGAATGGGGCCAAACTGAAAACGGGCTGGTTTTCTTGCAATCCTCCCTGTGGATATGTTAAGCCAAAAAGTAACATCAGTTGGAAATTTTCAGAATTATGTGGAAAAAATATAAGCTGGTTTAAGGAGAACACCATACCTGATGGCAAAGCTCAAACCGATCTGTGATTGAACAAACCTTATGTGAAGTTAAATTCTCACTGGCTTGATTCTGGTTGTCCAATATCCTTAGTTTGCAACCCAAATCCCAACCCCCACAGTCACATGACCCACCTGTACTCCAACGTTCAATCAGTGATGATGGTCCTCCATTACTCGGAAGAGTATGGGCACCACTTGGAAGTATGACTGTTGTGCTAATGAAGCCTTGACTACCAACAAAAGGCTTGCTCTGTATATTTTCCGCAGAATAGGAGTGACGTCTCACCTTTGACAAGCACTCTTCTGAACTAACCGCAAGCAAGTCACTGTAGGTATCACTATGGCGCCAATCTCTAGAGGATGTCTGACTCTTCTTTTTCGGGATTTTGATAACAGAGGCTGCAAGTTCATCATTTGGCTGGAAGTCTGAGGTTTGACAATCTGCCTGTCTAAGGTTTACTGAAAATAAAACAAACTCTCTCACGCTAAACTGATCCAGTCTAAGCAAATTGGGAAACTGTGAATCAGAAACCTTCATTTGAGCAACAACATTACGGACGTATTCATGACCTTTGCCTTTGCTGCCATGACTCAGCCAAGTTCCATTCTTTTTCTTGACTTCCCGGATGCTGAAGAATGTGTAGATACAGCTGCAGTCACCCTTTCTTGAGGTATTTAACTTCTTCATTGTGGCCGCAAGAATATCAATGTCATTGTCAACCGCAAATGTGAACAGGGGCAGGCCATTTTTGACCGCAACTCGTAGAAGAGCTTGAACTGCTGATGGTCTGTTCTTCTTATCCTTAGATAACTCATAGACATTAGTTTCCCTACAACCAGTCATGCCTAGCTTTACTTTTCCTGGTTGCTCAGATAAAGATTCCACTTGCCCCTTAGATGATTTGCAAGCCTTATTTGTTGATATGGAATCTTTCTCCAATGGTTCCACTGAGCTGCGGCAGTTGGCTACCTTTGGCTTCAGCAGTGAATCCAATAACCTTCTCAGAGGGCTGGACCTGGCTCTAGCAGTGGCACTGGGATTATCACTGTCTGAAGTATCCAAGAAAGCAGAAGTGAGGTTGTTCCCCAAACCAGGTCTAGCCCGGAAAGTTGTTGAGCTAAACGGCTGTACATCTAAAGCGTCTTTAGAACTGGAAGTTTTACTCATCTTACCCATACCAATGCTTAATTGGCCAAAAGGTGAAGAGCTTCTTACTTTTTCAGCAGTTACTTTGCTTGGTTTTAGATCTGATCCTTTATGAGGCACATTTACAGTTGAAGACATGGATACTCCAATTGTTTTTTTCTCTTCAAGAATTCTGCCTCTGGATGGACTCATTCTTGTTGTAGCTGACTGTGATTCTGAGCTAAGTGTATTAGATTGAAAGCTGCCACTTGCTGCACCGGTGGAGCCAAGATGTTTGACCCTAAAGTGTTTACGATCAACTTCAGAAGGAAAACGGCATGAGTGGGGGAGACCAGAATTGAGCTCTGCAAGGCAGGCCTCCTTGGGTCTCTCTGGCAAGCTTCTTCGAGTTGTTTCTGCAGCTCCTTGACCAAGCAGTGTTTTTGAATCAGAAATGTGGGAAACCCCTGACCCAGAATGATTGCATTCAGGGAGATCCCTAGGCAAAAGCAGAACAACCTTATTGCAACCTTCAGCGATATTTAGTTCAAAATTTTCTGAATACGCCTGTTGTGACTTATCTGCTTTCTGTGTAGATTCACCATCTTGAGTCTTTTTCTTTACCCTCAAATGTGTTGCCATTTCACTGTGTAAGCCATTCCGCAAATTTCCTTTTTCTGGCTCACTCTTTGGGTCTGAATCTTTTCTCTTGCACTGTGCCACCTTGATGTCTATATGATTGTTGCAGAAAGACTTATCTGCTCCAATGAACTTCTCCGATCCATTCACGGTGTTACGCTGGTCAGCTTGAAGATCCTGAAACTTTCCAACCCTTTCTCTAAAGGAGTTGACATTTTCAGAATCCCTGTCCAATGGCGATGTCATGAAATGAGATTCCAGAGAAGGACGGCGCATCCTAGGACGAGCGGGAGAACAGCTGTGACCTCTGCTAGAATGTGTTGATGACTCATCTGTCGAAAAGGATGAGGTTGTATTACTACTGGATGGTGAATACCTGCTACTTCTGTATGGCATCTGTTTATGGCTATACTGCCATTTTTCAAGGCGCCGCCAGTCAAGAACCCCAACATTTAAAGCTTTCTCCTGGAGGTTTTTTCCTCTCTCAAGATAACTTGGCAACTTTGACATGTACTTGACCAGTTCGTCAACTTCAGATGTCTTTCTATTAATCCGTTGCTTTTGGTGGTTCCCAACAGAAATTGGTGGGATATCTTTTTCATTTTTTGTAATTTCATGATGGAGATCAGCATAGGACAAGCTCGGCTTTTCTGATTTGAACTTGTATTGTACATTTAAACTTGAGCTCGCTTGGCGCAATATGTTTCCATTTGTTCCTAGAGATTGTTGGCCATTGGAATTCCTTGTGGGTTCAAAACGCCCATCCATGATAGTATCTGCAATGCCCTTGTTTATTGTACCTGGAGAAGCTTGCTGCAAGGAAGCTCCATATGTTTCTTACTCAGCTGCACATTAGGGTTGATTCACAAAGATGCACGCCAATCTGAAAATAAAATGAGGAAGAAAATGAATGCACAGCCCAAATAATTGAGATACTAAAACAAGATTTTCCAAAGATAAAGTGAAGGTAATGCTAGGATGAATAACCTGTATGTTACTGAAACATGCAGACATACCAAGTAGGCTTTTCTTTTCTCACTAACTGTATTGACATTATGGAACTTTCCCTTTGGACAAGTCAAGAACCAACATAACAAAGTCACAGCCCTATAAGTAGGCTTTCTATTCTCGTTAACTACATGATTGGTCGACATTTGGAACTTTTCCTTTGCCCAGGTTAAGAAGCAAAGCAACAAAGTCACGGCGCTCAAAACAATAAATAAAGCTTTTAACAAGTGGAGGATCTCACTCACATGTTAAGCAGTATTTAGTTATTTACTATGACAACACCAGAAAAGGGAATCCTCTCCGCAGTATTTTATTCCCATACCACATCATCCAAATGAAAACAGAAAAAACATAATACCACAATTCATGAACTAATGCAGTCAACTCCCATAAAGTAGCTAAAATCAGCATCCAAATAGTATATATCCAATGTAATGCCTAAGCTCACCAAATAGATGAGCAGTCATAGCTTATGATCACAAGAGAAAGTGGAAGTGGCCAGTATTTGACACCCTCTGCTCAAAAGAAGCCAATCATTTGAGCAACTTTAGCAGTTTTCAGTCTCTTTAAAACTTGTCCACACAACTCAACTGCGCTAAGAACTAGGCAAATTGCATAATGAATCAATCTACTCACAGATTGTACAGATGATGAAACAGACTTTCATGGCGCCAAGTTGAAATCTGATGCAATGAGACAATCGGATTCGGTATATGGACAAAGAGGGAAGAAAACTCAAATCTAAAGCCACGAATTTAGTGGTCCTTCAAGATCCAATTTCAAAAATCTGAGATAAGGTACAAACGACCTGTGGCCGTCACCGTCACTATAGCCGCTAAGCGTGCTATCACAGTTAACGGAAAAGACAAAGCTTGCCAGCTATTCAAAACCAGAGCGCTATCAATTTTCAAAATCTCCAAACAGTTCGACTCCGTTTGGTTATTAGCAAAACAAAACTAATAAAGGAAGTCATTTCCTTTTCAATTTTCTTTCACTTTTACCAGCTCCAATTTGTCAAACTAGAAAACAAATCAGCACAAAATCAAAGAGAAGACCAACAAAAACTACAGATTTACAATCCACGGCAGATGAAATTCCTCACGAAACAAACAGAAAATCTTCTCGGCTCCGTTCGGTTAGTAGGAAAAAAAAACATTGACAGAAAAACGAAACCAATAAAGGAAGTCCTTAAAAAGCGAAAGCATTTCCTTTTTCATTTCTCTCTAACTTTTCGGTAGCCAAACAGTGACTTAACACTTAAACTATCAAATTCCGAGCACAAAATCAAAGAAACAACAACAAAATCACAAATCTCCGAGCCATTGCAAACGAAATTTCTCGCAAAACAAACAGAGCATGACCTTTCTCGGAATTTCTACTCACCGGAGTAAAGCTCAGTATTGCAGAGCAAGGAAACGCCGATGACGGAGACCTCGACAGCGTCGGAGACGAAGCAAATGCGTGTCGGTGGCCGATTGGTCAGTGAAAGCAGAAAGGTAACAGAGAGAGAGAGAGATCAAAGGCGAAGTAGAATAATCACCTCGTAATCCGAAATGCGGAGCCTTTTTTCTCTTCCGCAAACTCCAAAAGCCTCTCAGAATCTTAAGCTCACACTCAGAGAGAGAGAGAGAGAGAGAGAGATTAGTGTGTGTGAATGGGAGTGAGTGTTTGATATATTTCTGGCTGGAGCTAAATTGGTTTGGTTTGTGAGGTACAAACAGTCAAAGCAGGAAGAAAGAGAGAGATGAGGCAACGTTGTCATCGGACGGCTGAGAGGAAGACCGGATGATCGGGCGGTCACATCGGATAGGCTCCAAGGAGAGAAACAGTATGTTCCTGGGCCCCACTTTTAAAGCCGAATTTTTATTATTTTATTTGTTTAATCAAACTTTTTTAGTAAATTCTTTACTAAAAAGGTTTGATTAAAGGTTGTCGGCCCACTTGAGCTGGGTCGGATTGACTGTTGGATCGGGTTGAGGAATTTGTGACGATTAAGGTTGGGATACTCTTGGCATGTTTATTTACTTGGAATTGGTATGGAAATAAAGTTATTGATTTTCATTCCTGAGTTCTCTTGTGTTTACTAACATGTATATGAATTGGAATGGTTGTGGGTCCCACAAAAAAGTTACTAAAAAAGAGAAATTCATTCCTGAATATCCGGAGTTTGATTACCAAGGAGGGTAGGTATTAGGAATGATTCCATCGGAATGAAAATTCCGATTCATTTTCATTTTCATTCCAAGTAAGTAAACATGCCATCTATTTAAGTGTCTATATTATATTTATAAAAAATTACTGATAATATCATTTTTGGTGACCTTGTTCTTTTTTAAGCCACCAAATATTTTTATTCCTCATAAAGCCACCAATATTTACAAAAATGACACTGCGTCAATATTTACAAAAATGCCACCGTGTTTTTAATTTTTATTATTTACGAAAATGCCACTGAATATGAAAAACTACTACTAGAGACAAGAAAACTATTGTCAAAGAACAATAAAGCTAATGTTAAATAACAATAAAGGTACTGTTAAAGAATAAGAAAAGTACTCCCAAAGAACAATAAAGTTACTGGCGAGCAACAAGAAATGTACTTCCAAAGAATAATAAAGCTATTGTCGAATAACAAAAAAGCTATTATCGAATAACAAGAAAGCTGCTGTCGAAGAACAAGAAAGCTACTGTCGAAGAACAAGAAAGCTACTGTCTAATAACAATAAAGCTACTGGTGAGGAACAAGAAATGTACTCCCAAAGAATAATCAAGCTATTGTCGAAGAACAATAAAGCTACTATTGAAGAACAATAAAGCCAATGTCAAAGAACAATGCAGTAGCTTTTTGTAGACAGTGGCATTTTTGTAAATAATGAGAAAAAAAATGTGGTGGCATTTTTGTAAATATTAAAATTTGTAATATTTTGGTGGCTTTATGAGGAATAAAAATATTATGTGACTTTTTGAAGAATATATGTTATGTAAATGACCTTATGGATAATTGGCCCTTATATTTACAGGATTATATATTTGTTCAATTTGTTATTTGTTTCTTCGTTATCTATAGGGAAAATGACAACTTTAGTTACTAAATTTTGCTTCGTTCGACACTTTGGTCACTGAACTTTCAAAAATATCACTTTAGTCACTGAACTAACACATCGTGATCACTTAGTCACTTTGGCAGATTGACCCGATCGGCGACGCCGATTCCAGCCATGCAGTGACGTGAAACCATTTGGGCTATCTTCCTCTCCTCTCCAGCAACCTCCCTATGGTAGTGTATCACCATGACATCAACCACAATGTCACGATTTAAGCTTTGAAGTTTTTGAATCTCACCTTGAGGTAGTTACAAAACTTGATCCTTGGGTTGTACCCTTCATTTTGATATTAAATTTGTGGCGTTTAGAGGTGGTTGATGGCGGCAAGTGACTAAAGTGATACACGGTGTTAAAGTTCAGTGACCAAAGTGATATTTTTGAAAGTTCAGTGACCAAAATGTCGAACAAAGCAAAGCTCAGTGACTAAAGTTGTCATTTTCCTTTTCTTAAAACGAGTCTTGTTTTTAGCAACATACGATTCTCTAAAAAATAACGCAAAACACAACAAAATATATACGGAGACTACTACTAAACATTAATGTTCCATGTTATCAATCATGTATGGAATACTTTTGAAATGAGAGCTCTCACTCTCTAAAACCCTAGTGTCGTCAAGTTTGGTCTCGCGACCTATGAATGCGGTCATAGCTATCGTTTCAATCCTCTTTATCGTCCCTTGATGTCTCATGGATTCTTTGTCATCAGAACAGTTTAATTGTCACCTTTAAGATGAGTTATTATTTTTTTTTCAAAGAGTTTACATAATTACATAGAAGGTTGAGGATATTTTTTATTTATTATTATTTTTGAAGGTCGTCCACTTCTACTACACATGATGCTACTACTACACATTTTATTTTATTTTTTGATTTAGAATTTTTGGTTTACAGTTTAATATTTAAGCCTAAACCAAAAGCATAGAATCTGTCTCAAAGAACACCGAAGATAAGAGTATCTCCAACAGTTTTCCTATAATTTATTTTTTCTCTAGTTTAGGGAAAAATGAGCACTTTTTTGCTCCAATAGTTTCCCTATACATATCCCTATTTTAGAAATAGTGAGTAGAGAGAGAATAACATTTCCTATATTTACAGCAAACTCTAAAATTATAGGGAAACATTTTCTTTGAATCTTTAATGCTCTTCTGAAATTTCGGTGTACCCGGATTGTCCTAACAACGGTATAGTCGTCTTAAACACTAATCGGAGAGTATGTACCAATTTAAACTTAACTCTCCTAAACAAACAATTGTTCAATTGATTACAAATATATATGCAACAAGCACAATCAATTGCACAACCTAGAATCTCAAAGTGTGCATCAACCTAGCACACCACGGACTATATCTATATATGATCAAGCATGCAACATGCTAAGCAATTAAGCACAATAGATAATAGCAATCACACAAACAACACACAATATGGTCACCCGGAACCTCTACCTCTAGAGGAAAACCGGAGGGGAGCCGTACCCCACGCTCTTGTGTAACACTATGAAAACGCCAAACGGCAACACGTACAAGGGGGAAACTCCGTCCCAAACTCTACACTATCAACCCTATGACTAGTGGCAGTTCTAACCTTGTGTAGCCCCGAATGCTCTTCAAGTGATCCCACCTCAAGCTTCTCCGATTAATCGAACTTCACCGCGTGAATCCTCCAACCGCAAGACACCGACTATGCAAGTGTGTGTGTGTGTGTATGAATGAATATGAATTCAATTCGATTAACACAAGCAAATCACAAGGAACATTTGCTTGAATCAACCAAACCGAATTGAAAAGCCTTGAAGTGATTCAAGGGTTAACTAAGCTATTCACAAGGAACAATAGCTAAGCCATCAAACAACAAAGAGATTGAAACTAATGATTCAATCCTTCAACTCAGCAATTCAACAAGGAACAATTGCTAGAGTTGAATAGAATCTCCTAAATCCTATAACATAAGCTAAACAAGCAACTATGTGCAAATCAAAGTGTTTAGCAAGGATTAATCATGGAGATTAAGATGAGGAACCTACAACATGGAACTAGGATCACTCACAATACCAAAGAACTCTCTCAAAGTGTATTTTCGACTATGGGGAAAGAGTTGACCGAAATGAAACACAAGGGTTCTATTTATAGAAAACATCCCAGGGATATTTGCGATCGATCGCACGACATTATGCGATCGATCGCACAGTGTAAAATGAAGAGACAGAAACGTCTGGAAATGTGAAACCCTCATTTGCGATCGATCGCAGAAAGTTGCGATCGATCGCACGAAAAAGTCCCAACGGACATATTTTCGAACTGCAACGGTTATAAATCCAACGGACAAATTTGCCACGTGGTGCGATCGATCGCATGAACAGTGACGATCGATCGCAAGGCATAAAACAGCCTTAAACATAAAGGAATGCTAATCAAAACAAATCTATAAGAAGATCTAGCAATCCTAACATCATAAACTCAAATGTATGAAACTATGCATACAAAATTTGAGCCGGTCGCGTTGCGACCGTATGCTTATAAAATAAGCACTCGAAACTTGTGACACAAGACACAAGTGTGGCAATCAAGCATTCTATACTTATGTGATTCACATCATAAGTGAAGGGAAAACAACCTAGATAAACCTAGGACAACAAGGAAGACTAAATGTCAATGAAGTGCATGTGCATATGCATGAGTCATA